>OU696696.1:180840924-181440924 GCA_916050605.2 Platycheirus albimanus
GATTAGCAAGAGTTAGTCTGCGTTTAATTTCAGCGCTGATGTTGTTGCCTGTGTTTACAGCAGTGCCCAGGTAGACAAATTCACTGACTACCTCGAAGTTATACCTATCAATGGTTACGTTCTGACCAAGTCGGTGGTGGGATTGGACTTTTGTTGATGAAAGCATATACTTCGTCTTGTCCTCGTTTATTTTCAGCCCCATTCTGCTTGCTGCTGACTCCATAGTAGTGAAAGCACCGGTTACTGCTCGCTTTGTTCTTCCTATCACGTCTATGTCGTCAGCAAACCCAAGTTATTATGTCGATCTATTGAAAATGGTGCCTGATGTGCTGGCATGGGTGCTCCGTATTACATTTTCAAGCACAATATTAAAACAGCTGCATGACAATGCGTCACCTTGTCTAAGCCCTCTGTTGGTTTCGAAGGTTTCAGTAGAGTCTCTACCAACTTGGACGGAACAGCGAGCATTCTCCAACGTCATCCTGATAAGGCGTATAAGTTTAGCAGGGATTCTAAAGTTAGACATGGCACGATACAGTTCAACTCTATTAACACTATCGTAGGCGGCTTTAAAATCGACGAACAGGTGGTGGGTGTCGATGTTTTCTCCAGGATCTGGCGTAATGTGCATATTTGGTCGGTGGTAGATTTTCCAGGTCTGAAGCCGCATTGGTAAGGACCTATCAGGTCGTCAGCAAACGGCTTGAGACGTTCACATAAAACGCTGAACAGGATCTTATAGGCGATGTTTAAAAGGCTTATGCCTCTATAGTTGGCGCAGAGGAGGCGGTCTCCTTTTTTATGAATCGGGCAGATGGTACTGAGATTCCACTCATCGGGCATACTTTCCTCCGACCATATCTTGCAGATGAGTTGGTGTATGCTCCTGACCAGGTCATCTCCAGCGTGTTTATAAAGCTCCGCTCGAAGGCCATCACATCCGGCTGCCTTATTCATCTTTAGTCTGGTGATGGCTACTTTGATTTCATTTTGGTCGGGCAGGTGTAGTTTGTGGTCGTCATTTAGATTAACTGGAACAAGTTGATCTTGGGCGGGATCTTGGCTGTCATCGCCTCTTAGCAACCGGTTAAGGTAGTCTCTCCAGATGGCTAACATCGCCTGTGTTTCCACTATGGTATTTCCATCCTGATCTTTGCAGGGCCCAGGGCGGCTTGTGAAACCGGATGTAGACTGTTTCACCTTTTTATAGAAGCTTCGTATCTCTTTTCTGCAAAAACATAGAGATTTCTGGATGCTCTAGTATCTCTCTGGAGCCACGACTTGTATGCCTCCGTTTTGGCTTTGTTTGCCTGAGCACATTCGGAGTCGAACCAGGGGTTTCTGGGGGGTGGATGTGAGAAGCCCAATACCTCTGACGCAGCACTTCTTATGGCTTGTTGACATAGCTGCCATTGGTCTTCCGGGTTCATGTCATCAGTCGAAGGATTTCTCGCAAGCTCAAGGGATACGCGGTCGGCATAGGCAGCGGCGGTCTCTTCCGATTGAAGACGTCCAACATTGAATTTCCTAGGTGTAGTCGGTGTTCGCCTAAGAACTTCCATGGAGATCCGTACCCTAAGTTTTGCACCGACTAGGTAGTGGTCCGAATCGATGTTTGCTCCTCGGAATGTACGGACATTCATAATGCTGGATGAGTGTCTTCCATCAATCACAACATGGTGGATTTGGTTGCAGGTCCGACCATCTGGGGATCGCCATGTGCCCTTGTGGATGTCGGGAAGTGGGAATCGCGTGCTGCTCAGCACCATATTTATTCCCGCTGCAAAATCGATGAGCCTGAGTCCGTTGTCGGAGGTGGTGTCGTGCAGGCTGTGTTTTCCGATCGTCATACCAAAGATGTCCTCTCTCTCAATTTTGGCATTGAAGTCTCCCAAGAGAATTTTAATGTCATGTTTTGGGCACTGCTCATATGTTTTGGCGAGGAGCTCGTGGAAACATTCTTTGGTAGCGTCGTCTTTCTCTTCTGTAGGGGCATGGGTGCTAGTTAGGCTTATGTGGTGGAATTTGGCCTTAATGCGGATCGTTGTCACTCTCTCGCTGACTCCGCGGAAGCTCAAGGCCTTTTGCCTCAGTCTTCCTCTGACAGCGAATCCGCACCCAAACAAGCGCGATCTCCCATCAAGGTGGCATTTCCCATAATAGAAATTACAGTCCTCTGTAATTCTCAGGCCCGGTCCATCCCATCGCATCTCCTGCAGGGCTGTTATATCAGCGTTGAGACTGGCGAGGGTCTCGGCTAGCTGCTCGGCTTAACGTGGCCTGTTTAGCGAACGCACATTCCACGTGCATATGCGTAAATCGTTTTTCGTTTGCGGGGAGGGTCGTCAACATTTTTGGTTCTTTCATCCGAGGCATTTTCTGCGGTTTTCATCACAATCGAGTTTTCCTTTCATGACCGGCTTGTGAGGCCTGTGCATGACATAAAGATCTTTGTGGTGGTTGGATCTTCAGAGCGTATCTCTTTCTTCCTGCTCCTAGTTCCTGAGAAGATAACTCAGGTATCTACAACCTATGGATCCGATGGATCCAACGTTCGTCGTTAGTTCACCTTTCGGCTATCCAGCAGGCACCACTGGGAGGTGACGATACGATTTTGCCCACCAAAGAACACTTCTGCAGACTGTTAAACGACGAAGACAACGAAATGATCGCTGTCAGGCAGAATGGTCCATTCGATTTGGATGATGATGAACAAAATTTCCGTCCATCCGACCAAGAAGAAGTTCGGATAGCAATATCTAAACTAAAGTCCAACAAGGCTGCTGGAGCGGATTGCCTTACGGCTGAACTCTTCGAAGCAGTGGGAGATGACTTGGTGAGGAGCATACACCAACTCATCTGTTAAATCTGGTCGGATGAAAGTATGCCTGACAAATGGAACCTCAGCATTGTGTGCCCAATCCACAAAGAAGGAGATACTCTAAGCTGCGCCAACTACAGAGGTATAAGTCTCCTAAATGTCGCCTATAAAATCTTGTCAGCCATTTTGTGAGCACGTCTGAACCCTTTCGCACGTGAACTGATTGGCCCCTATCAGTGTGGTCTCAGGCCCGGTAAGTCAACCGTCGACCAAACTTTCACACTTCGGCAGATTTTGGAAAAGACCCAAGAATTCCAGATCGATACTCACCACCTCTTTATCGATTTTAAAGTCGCCTATGACAGCATGAACAGAAACGAGCTATACAGAGCCATGTCACTTCTTGGCATCCCTGCTAAACTCGTTCGATTGTGCAGGATGACTATGGAGAACTCGCGCTGCTCCGTCAAGGTTGGTAAGAACACCACCGACTCAATTAATGTCGAGAAAGGCTTACGACAGGGTGACGCTCTGTCATGTAACCTCTTCAATATCATTCTTGAGGCAATCGTACGCAACTCGCATGTCAACACCAGCGGTACGATTTTTTTTAGATTCGTTCAATAACTTGGCTATGCTGATGATATTGACATTATTGGAAGAACAAATCGCGCTGTCAGTGGAGCATTCGCAAGTATTGAATTGGAAGCTAATCGAATGGGTCTGGCTCTAAATGAAGATAAAACAAAGTAAATGCTGTCCTCGGGTGAAGTAGATCATCACCGTAGGCTCGGACAAAACGTCACAATGGACAGATATAACTTTGAGGTTGTCAAGGACTTTGTCTATTTGGGTTCCACTATAACCTCTCAGAACAACATCAGTGAAGAGATCATTCGAAGAATCACTCTTGCCAATCGCTGTTTCTTCGGGCTAAGAAGTGAAGCGCTCTCTCAAATGACCAAGGAGACACTATACAAGACCCTTATAATCGCAGTCCTGCTGTGGGGCAGAAGCGTGGACACTAACACAATCGAATGAATACAGGCTGGGGTGCTTTGAGAGAAAGACTCTTCGGGTGATATTCGGTCCTGTATGTATCAATGGAGTATGGAGGAGAAGATTCAATGGCGAACTGTACGGGCTATACAGCGACATTGACTTGGTGAAAAAGCTGAAAATACAGCGGGTTAGATGGCTGGGCCATGTGGAGCGTCTGGACAAAAACGCTTCTGCCCGACGAGTCTTCAATTCCAACCCGGAGGGCCGACGCAGTTCTGGAAGACCCCATCTAAGGTGGCGCGATCAAGTGGTAAACGATCTCAACCAACTTGGTGTGCGCAACTGGAAGCCACTGGTTAGGGACCGGCCTAGCTGGCGAGGATTGTTGGTTGAGGCCGTGGTCCACAATGGACTGTCTGCGCCACCTTAAGTAAGTAAGTATTATGAACTGGGGGGTTCGAACTACGCAAGGGGAAGTCAAATAGGGAGAGAGTACTCAGCCAGCTTGATTCCGATGAAGAGAAAGTGATGACTTTCGAAAGCGAAGAGCAAGCAACAGTTCTAGGACTGCAATGGTTGATAACCAGCGATCAGTTTACCTTTACTGTACAAGACCATGAACCAGACATGAAAGCGACAAAGCGAAAGATAGTGAGTTCAATAGCAAAATTGTATGATCCCAATGGCTACATTGCCCCCGTGGTTATTCTTTTGAAAATTCTCATACAAGACACATGGAGAGTGAGTTATGCATGGGATGAAGTACTGCCAGGTGACCTGCAATGCAAATGGAGAAAACTACTAGAAGAGATAAAGCATTTGGAAAAGTTCAGGATTGACCGTTGGTTACACACGAGTCAACAAACCAGGATCCAAGTACATGGATTCTCTGATGCCTCAGTGACTGCATACGGTGCAGTAATATATGTACGTACAGTGATAGCAGATGGTCAGTGTACGAGTCAGCTAGTGACAGCGAAGACGCGCGTAGCTCCGTTAAAGACAGTGAGCATACCGCGGCTGGAATTGGCCGCAGCTGAGCTATTCAGTCGAATGCTAGTGGAACTATTGGAAGCAATGGAATGGAAAGGGGCGGAATATGTGCTTTGGTCAGACTCTCTGGTCTTACATTGGTTACGGAAACTTCCAAGAGATATGAAAACTTACGTGGCCAATCGAGTGTCCTCAATACAGAGCCAAACGGACGTCAGCTTATGGCGTCATGTAGACACGAAAGCGAACACCGCGGATCTATTAAGCAGAGGGGTAATGCCCGCAGATTTGGTAAAGAGCAAGTTGTGTATGGCCAGCCAATAAGATAGGAGAAACAGTGCTTGACATAGCGAATGAGGAGATTCAAGTATGTTTTCTCAATACAGCAAGTGCAAAATGGAGCATATGGATGCCCATCTAGTGAACCAGAGTCCCAGTGGTAGAGTATGCCAGCAACCTTAAGAAAGCATTGAACATTATTGGTTATGTATGTCGATACGTAAACCAATTGAAGGCAAGTGTTAGAGAATGCAAGCGGGTCTGCCAGCGCGCAGTTGCAATTAGGCTACAACTGCTAAAAAAATCACAATCAGAGAGCTATGGTAAGGACATAGATGCATTGCGTAAACAGGGAAAGTTACCGGAAAATAGTAAAATTGAACCGCGTTAGCCGATTTTCGATAGCGATGACATATTGAGAGTGAGGGGACGTATACATCGTGCTGAAGCAGTGTATGGCATGCGTCACCCAGCAATTATACCAAATGGAACCCGATTGTTATGGTTGACAATCAATGAAGCCCATGTTAGGACCAAACATGGCTCCACGCAAGTGATGATTGAAGCGATACGCCAGCATTTTTTGATTCCCAGAATCCGTAGCGAGCTAAGAAACTATATACATAAGTTTGTGGTATGTGTTGCATACAACTACAAATTAGAACAGCAGCTAATGTCACAGTTGTGTCGATCAAGTACTCGTCGTGTGCGGTCGCGTTGCTTCTGTGCGCGTGTGTCACCTAAAAATAATCGAAAAAAAAATAAACCAAACCCCATTCATATATCACATACACAGTGCAATTAAATTAATATCAAAAACTAAATCCAGCCCTTTACGTTACCCAAAATTAGAAAAAAATAAATAAATAGAATAAATCAGTTAAAAATAAAAAGAAGAAAAAAAAAAAAATATATACACTAAATACCTCGCTCGCATTCGCAGCACAGCATCCAACAATACCCATCCTCTCCACCCGCGCCACACATAACTGTTGCTTTCTATGCAATGCAAGCCTCTTGTGAGGCTTATCGCAAGAGATTTTGCATTGGATGGTGAGCAGCATTTGATGTATATTTCTTTCGTGTTTTTTTTTTGTCTATATTAATTCCCGTTTGCAAATTGTTTTATGGGCATAACACCTAGGACAGTTTGTTTATAATTGGAATTAATATGGGCCTATACTGCACGGCTGAAATTAGTTTCGTCAAAGTTGAATTTTTGTGTTTAGTTTTTCAGAATGGTAAGTGATTTTCGTGTTGTATATTCAAATATTCGTGGGCTAAGGAAGAATTTCTTTTCTGTGTACGCCCATACTGTGCAATACAGGCCAGCTGTTTTGGCATTAAGTGAAACCCAGGTTGGACAGAATACTGATTTATCAGAATTTTGTTTGTTTGGATATAACTTAGTGCCATTACTTTTTTCCCACCATGGTCTAGTCGTTTATGTTAGGAATGATATTGCTTGCCAGAGCCTTCCCCAATATGGGCACTGTTCTAATACGAACTTTAATTTCCTGTGGCTCAAATTCACTGTCCGCAAGCATATCATTCATTACTGTTTTCTTTACAGGAGTCCGAATCTTGACAGCATGTCTACTTGTGATGAGTTAGATGTTTTGTCAGA
Source organism: Platycheirus albimanus (assembly GCA_916050605.2). NCBI lineage: Eukaryota > Metazoa > Arthropoda > Insecta > Diptera > Syrphidae > Platycheirus > Platycheirus albimanus. The sequence continues at coordinate 180,847,647 of OU696696.1, forward strand.
TTCAATTTCCCGAATTGTTTCCCATTGTCCTCACACTGAAGTCGTAATTACGGGCGACTTGAATGTACATAATTCAAGTTGGCTCCGCTATTCTGGCCAGACAACACTCGAAGGAAGGTATACCGAGATCTTTGCTGAGTATAACCATCTTACCCAGCTTGTCGATGAGCCCACTCGTATACCGGATGTTGATGGGCATTCCGCCCATACTCTTGACTTGTTCCTTACTTCCCACCCTGATAAATATACTATTAAAGTAACTTCTCCATTTGGCACCTCGGACCATTGTGTCATTTCAGCTAATTTCTCGATCTCCAACCATCCAGTTAAAGAAAAAATTCCCACTAGGACCGTTTGGCAATACGAGAAAGCCAACTGGGACGGTCTGAATAAATTTTTTCGCAACTTTAACTGGTCATTATGCTTCCTCGATAATGACATTGATGCCAGTGCTGAAATGATTACAGAAGTGATTTTTGTCCCTCACAGAACAAAATGTATCAGACCAAAAGAAAAGTCTTGGTTTACCGAAGAGTGTAAAGAAGCTATCAGGTTGAAAGAAGTAAGCTTCCGATCCTATAAAGCCAACCCAACTGAGGAAAATCGGAAGAAACACAAACAAGTTAGGAACTCGTGCAACTCCGTTATCCATAAAACGAAATTTTTGCATGACCAGAAGTTACGGCAAAAAATTCTGCAATGTCCCAAAGGCAGTAAGAACTTCTGGTCATTTGTAAAAAAACGTCAAGAACTCAACGTCATCATCAGTTCCAACGCTCATCGTCAACGATAAACCCATTGTCAGCTCTTCAGAGAAGGCGAATATGCTCGCAGCTCATTTTGCTGCAAGTTCTACGTTGCCTGCAAGCAAAAATGCCCCTCCTGTACTTGAGAACGTTAATTCTTCTATGGGACAGATATTTTTCCGCACTCGTACAGTAGCAAGAGTACTTCAAGATCTTGATATACACAAATCCGCTGGCCCGGATGGTATACCCCCTATTCTTCTGAAGAAGTGTTATTCATCTCTGGCAAAACCACTGCGTACGCTTTTTCATCGCTCCTATCGTTCAGGAATCTTTCCTAGTAGATGGAAAACAGCATTTGTCCAGCCCGTCCCAAAAAAAGGTGACTCCTCCTCCCCCTCCTCCTACCGACCAATTGCACTTACGTCCCTTCTTTCCAAGGTCATGGAAACGCTGATAAATCGTCAGCTCAAGAAATATCTCGAAGGTCGGGAGCTTTTAAATGACCGGCAATACGGCTTTCGCAGCAATCGTTAAACTGGTGATCTGATGGCATATCTCACCGAACAGTGGAACAAATCTGTGCATCGCTTTAGCGAAAGCAAGATTATTGCGCTTGATATTTCAAAGGCATTTGATAGAGTTTGGCATGAAGCTCTTTTATCGAAAATGCGTGCATTTGGTATCGATGATACTCTTATTCGTTGGATTAGAAGCTATCTTCTGGACCGATCAATACAAGTTGTATTAGACGGTTTCAAGTCTGATCTCCACAAAATAAATGCTGGTGTACCCCAAGGCTCCGTTCTGTCTCCGACTCTCTTTCTCATTTTTATAAATGATCTCTTGTCTGTGACTTCTAATCCATTAAATTGTTTTGCTGACGACCCAACCCTCAGCTTTTCATATACGTTTGATAATTCACGGCCTTCGCCTTCGGACGTGTTATTTCAACGGAATCGTATGATAAGCTCATTAAACTCCGATTTAAACAGCATTGTGAATTGGGGTACTAGAAATCGTGTGGAGTTTAATGCGTCGAAAACTCAATGCTGTCTTTTGTCGTTGAAGCTAAACATACCCCCTATGCCATTATCCATGAATGGTACTTGCATCGAGGAGGCCGAAAAGCTATCAGTACTCGGTATGTGTATCAGCGACAATCTTCGTTGGAATGATCATACGAGTATACTTGAGATTGCCAAGAATGCTGCAAGATGCTTAGGCTTTCTTAATAGATGCAAGAAGTTTTTTACCCCTTCTGATCTGGCTACAATTTACAAAGCGTTTATACGCCCTTAACTCGAGTATAACTCCCATCTCTGGGCAGGTGCTTCTCAAACTTTTCTTCACCTGCTCTACAGAGTTCAGAAAAAAGCGTTAAAATTGATAGGAGAGAGAAGCATTATGGAAACATTTCCATCCCTTGAACATCGTCGAAATGTTTCATGTCTTTTCACTCGAGGTAGCCAGTTGCGTTCCACCCCTTAAACATTTCCCCCGTAATACTCGTCTTGCTAGGAACGCTCATCAGTTTACACTTGAGCCCAATTTCGGACGTACCGTGTAGGGATTCTTTCTTTAGCCGTACAACACGAATGTGGAATGAATTGCCTGGCACAATTTTTCCTTGCCATTTTGATCTGCAAACATTCAAGATCAATGTTCATCGACACCTCCTTTCCCTTCCTTCCTAACTTCCTATCGCTCGCGCTGTGACTTATCATTAAAAGGGCTATAACAAACCCCTTGAGCGCGTGTGCATTATAAAAAAAAAAAAAAAAAAAAAAAAAAAGTTGCCAGCCGACAGGGTACAGCCGGGCAAGCCGTTCTTGCATACTGGTGTAGGTTATGCAGGACCATTCATGATACGAGTGGTAGATAGACAATTCAAGTAAGTGAGTCTTAAAAAGACATGGATAGCGATATTTATTTGTCTAAAGACAAGAGCGATTCATATTGACACTGTGGGTGATTTGACATCAGGGGCGTTCCTTGCTTGTTACAGGCGATTAACGAGCAGAAGGGGACGATGTGCGAGAATGTACAGTGATAATGGCACCTCATTTGTGGGTGCTGTGAAATCGATAAAGCAAACATGGAAGGTATGTGAAAGCGAAGAGGTGTTCCATGCATTTAGCAATGAGGGCACTGATTGGTTTTTTATGGTGCCAGCTGCTCCTCATCAAGGGGGTATATATGAGGCAGCTGTCAAATCGATGATATATCACCTTAAGCGAATAGTAGGCCAGCATGTATTAGAGAGTGAGCAATTTCGAACTTTTCTGACAGAGATAGAGGGTATATTGAATTCTAAAATGGGATAGTGAGATCAGTGATAGTTCAAACAGAAACAGGGAGATTAACCAGGCCAGTGCAAAAAATTATGTATATTGCCAGTAGAGACAGCCAATTAGAAGCGTACATGGCCTTACAAGCCAACAGCAAGCCAATAGCCAGTGTTTGCGAGTACGATAGGGAATGGGATAGGCAGGATAATATACTTTTGCTTTTTTCTCTATTCCTCAGATCATCCAATGGAGCCAGCCTACTAATGCAACAACAGCTAATGACAGGAGGTCCCAAGACGACCAATCCTAAATATGATGAGTGAAGAACCTAATGGAAAACGTTCGTTTTCGCGGGGAGTGTTCCGTATGGCAACCATACGCAGCGAAAGAATCCTAAAATACGAAGAAGACAGCACTGGATCCATATCATGTCATCTACCAATACAGCAATCAACGAGATCTTTTCTATATATCATTTCATTTTTACATAATCATGCCAGCCTGCGACCGGTACAGTATGTTATATACTTCATTACTTTAAGTCTAAAGCGAGCACGTAATAAATTGGGTTTTTTCCTTTAAGGTTTCCCAAATAAAAATTGCTGAGTTCTTATTCCAATCGGGTTGTTATTTCTACTTTCAGCTTTCAGTTGATCAAAGTAAAATAGTGCAGCAACAAAAGCGTAAAAAATTATTTGAAAGACCAAGTCAAACTTTTTCAATCGGACTATAGTAAACCATTCGAGCTTACTACTGATGCATCCAACATAGCTATTGGAGCCGTTTTAAGTCAGAATAAGCAATCTATACGCTCTTTGTCAAGAACACTGAGTAAGACAGAAGAGAACTATAAAACAAATGAGAAGGAGCTATTAGCGATCATATGGTCCTTACAAAAACTCAGAAACTACATATATGGTATAACAGATTTAACCATATATACCGATCACCAGAGCCTTATATATTCTGTATCAGAAAAGAATCCCAACTCAAAGCTGAAACTTTGGAAGGGAATCATAGAAGTCTTCGGAGCAAAATTAGTTTATAAACCAGGAAATCTAAATTTTTTAGCTGATGCATTATCACGTCAACGTATAAATACTTCTACCATAGAAACAGCACATTCAGCTGAAAGTTCTTCAAATGATAAACTGTAAGTCAGCCTTTTAATACATACGCTGCACAGTTCGAACTTTTTGAAGCTATAACAAATAATATCGAAACACAAATCTATTTTAGTAACAAAATAAGACTCATAATAAAGTTTAAATACAAAGACTCTTTACTAAGGCAGATGAAAGAAGTTAAACAACCCCAGAAGATTATAGTTTTACATACAAAATTTGAAAACATATACAAACATAAGCGAGAGCTACAGTACGTTTGCCACGAACTGTTGGATACTAGTGTTGGGAAATATCGAATAAAAACTATCAACTTATTTGATAGTAGCTGAATGTTCATTTATTCGATAGTCTATATTTTCATTCGTTCGTTCATTCATTCATTCATTGATTAAATTTTCGTTCAATCATATTTTCACTCTATGGTTTGAATGATTTCAGTTTACTTTTTTTTCACTCGGCAACTATTCGTTTATTAGCAATTTTCGTTCGAATACACTTTTCAACCAACAGTAGGACTACTGAACGATTTTTTGCGCTTCGAATAAGAATTATTATTTTTTGTTCATTTTGATTTCATTCGCGATAGTTAGTTGTAGTTGACATGACACGTGACGTTGATTTGGATTTTAACTTGCGATTATAGGTACTATAAGGCAAGTTATGGATTCGTGCAGAAAAAAAAATTCGAGATAACAATCACACATGACATTAATATGATGGAGAAGTCGAAAAAAGTGGGTCTGGGAATTCCGTCCGTCTGTCTGTCTGTCTGTTCGCGCTTCTAGAGCCTGAACGGATGGGCCGATTTGCTTCAAATTTGGTATCTAGGATTTATTTGGCCGTCCCTCGGAACATATTTTTTATTTTTGCTCTAGGTCCAAAAATAACGGCACCTGCCATACAATCGTGAAGAAAAAAAATTGATTTTCTTAAAAACGGCTCTAACGATTTCGATAAAACTTTCAGGATGCTATTTTTGTAAGACAATCTATCTTTTGGTTGAAAAATATTTTTCAAAATTTGTCTTATAACGGTCCCTCTCATAGAAGCAGTATTTTCAAATCAAATTTTCTCGTAAACTATACATTCGATTTCAATAAAATTTTGGCCACAGGAAGTCATTTATAATTTTATTAATATGACATTTCAAATTTTTCAAAATTTTTTTTTTTGATTTTTTATAATTTTTTCAAAAAAATTTTTGGTTTTCGAAATATGTTGGAAACGGGTATATTGATTTTTTTTTTAAATTATTTTTTCAAATGTAAATTACAGATTGCCATATATTTGCATACCCAAATAAATTTCAAAATATTTTTTGGAAAAGTTTTTCAAAAATAACCTTTTTAAAAAAAAACTGGTCGAACGATTTTCAATATTTTTTTTTTCCTAGATTTACGTATAGCTTCGAAATTTTATTGCATACTTTGTTTTTCCGAGAAAACTCTTAAACTAATTTAAAAAATCAAAGAATTTTCGAAATTATTTAAATTTTTTTAATAGCCATATATGCAGCCACAATAAGCAATTGCTTATCATAAGAGCAAGTTCGTGCGACCCAGTCGTGCATTTTATTTTTTTTTACTTTTCGTTTTACTTTTCACTCTTAAATAATGTTCTTTTTTTTTACTTAAATTTCTAGTTTACCTAATTTAGAGATTCAATAACATTCATTTTGTGTGGTGTGATGTTCAATTAGTGCTGGCAGAATAAAAAAAGGCGCCACGCCCAAATTTAAGACTTTTTATTGCCAAGACAATTGGTATGAGCTCAGTGACATTCAATTTTATTCTTGCAGATCGATTTGAACAAAACAAGGCAAAACTTAAATTTTTAAAAATTAGATTTTGAATGGAAATAGCGATTATGGGTGATTTTACCAATTCTTGAACCACACTGCTACGTTACCAAGGAACTTAAATCTAAGTGTTCATCTTTTTACTTCAAAACTGCGACCGAAAGTTAAAAAACGTTAAAAAATTAAAGCATTATATGACTTTTGACGAAAACGCCCCTTAAAAGTGGGCGTGTCTTAAAAATTTGAAGCAATAACTAAGCTTTGATCATTAGTCAGTATTTAGGAATATGTGTAAAACTACAGCTGAATCGAGCAGTTTTTAAGCGATCTAACCTGAACAAAGGTATTTTATCAAAATCACGCCTTTTAAAGTTGGCGTATTGAAAAAATGTACACAAGAAAATGTAGAGATATATTTTTCAAATAACAAACGGAAGAAAAAAGGTTTAAATTGAATATTGATAGTACCTTAAATTTTTAAAACTACGTTTTTCGTTCTATCAGAAAAAGTGGGCGTAAGACACGACCAAAATTAAAAAATTTCTTTTCATACACAAACTTTTTAGTTTCTACTAAGAGACGCAAAATTTATACCGTCTATCTACAAAAACAATTTTTTTATAAATTCTAGTGAAAAGTAAGAAATCATTTTTTTTTGATTTCATACACAAGATGTTTATGTGCAAGTAATACCCACAAAATTAAATGTTTTTCGCTTTAATATAACAATTGTTATTTTATCAAAATCACGCCTTTTAAAGTGGGCGTATTGAAAAAATGTACACAAGAAAATGTAGAGATATACATATTTTTCAAATAACAAACCGAAGGAAAAAGGTTTAAATTGAATATTGAAAGTACCTTAAATTTTTAAGACTACGTTTTTCGTTCTTTCATGAAAAGTGGGCGTAAGCCACGCCCAAAATTCAAAATTTTCTTTTCATACACAAACGTTTTAGTTTCTACTGAGACGCAAAATGTTGGCTTACAGATTCATTACAAATACCGTTTATCTACAAAAACAATTTTCTTATAAATTCTAGTGAAAAGTGGGCGTCAGCCACACCCAAAATCAATTTTTTTGATTTCATACACAAGATGTTTATGTGCAAGTAATATCCACAAAATTTAATGTTTTTCGCTTTAATATAACAATTGTTATTTTATAAAAACAATTTTGATGGATTCGTATGAAAAATGGGCGTCAACCACGCCCAAACTGGCATATTTTTATTTAATTGGAAGGAGGTTTACCTAAAGCTTACGTGTGCAAAATTTTAGCGTTATGCTTTTATCGTAACTGTACTTAAAACATAATTAAATTTTACCAAATTTAGGTTGTTCACCAAAAATGATGATTGTGGGCGTGTTTGTGGGAGGATTTTACCGGTTCAAGAACATAGCCTTACTCTTGAACCAAGGATTATGTATACCAAATTTCAGCTTTCTAGATCAAAAATTCCGATCTCTAGAGAGTATACATACGGACGGACAGACGGACGGACATGGCTAAATCGACTAGGCTTTTGATACTTTTCTACACAGAGAGAAAAATGTAGTCAAATTCACCAAAAACGGTCGTGAAATTCATTGTAAATGTAGTGAAATCTCAACCCATTACACCTGTTGTGAAATTTACAATTTTTGTAGTACTTTTCACAATTTAAAATAATAGTAATATTTACTACTGATGTAGTACTTCTGTAGTTCAATTAACTACCATATTTCAAAAAAAATTCCACCAGCTATGTGTCTTCGATAAAATAGTAAAAGTCCTTACTACACAAGTACAGTGAATTTACTACAGTTTTAGTAAAAACCAACTACAGACGTAGTCAAATTTATTACATAAAATACTGAAATCTATTGCAGTTGTAGTAAAATCCACTACAGACGTAATAAAATTCATTGCATGAAATAGTAAAATTTATTGCAGTTGTAGTTAGATCTACAACGCACGTAGTAAAATCCATTGCATAGGGTAGTGAAATATACTACATTTTACTACAGATGTAGTTAAATCTATTGCGAATGATAGTGAAATATACTGCAGTTGTAATAAAATCTACTACAGATGTAATCAAATTAATTGCATAAAATAGTAAAAGTTATTGCAGTTGTAGTAAGATCAACAACCTACGTAGTAAAATCCACTACATAGGGTAGTAAAATATACTGCATTTTACTACGAATGTAGTAAAATCTATTGCAGATGATAGTGAAATCTACTACAGTTGTAGTAAAATCCACTACAACTGTAACAAAATTCATTGCATGAAATAGTAAAATGTATTGCAGTTGTAGTAAGATCTACAACCAACGTAGTAAAATCCACTACATAGGGTAGTGAAATATTCTGCATTTTACTACGAATGTAGTTAAATCTATTGCAGATGATAGTGAAATATACTACAGTTGTAGTAAAATCCACTACAACTGTAACAAAATTCATTGCATGAAATAGTAAAATGTATTGCAGTTGTAGTAAGATCTACAACCAACGTAGTAAAATCCACTACATAGGGTAGTAAAATATACTGCATTTTACTACAAATGTAGTAAAATCTGTTGCAGATGATAGTGAAATGATGTAATAAAATTCATTGCATGAAATAGTAAAATGTATTGCAGTTGTAGTAAGATCTACAACCCACGTAGTAAAATCCACTACATAGGGTAGTAAAATATACTGCATTTTACTACAAATGTAGTAAAATCTATTGCAGATGATAGTGAAATCTACTAAAGTTGTAGTAAAATCCACTACAACTGAAATAAAATTCATTGCATGAAATAGTAAAATTTATTGCAATTGTAGTAAGATCTACAACCAACGTAGTAAAATCCACTACATAGGGTAGTGAAATATACTGCATTTTACTACAAATGTAGTAAAATCTATTGCAGATGATAGTGAAATCTACTGCAGCTGTAGTAAAATCCACTACAAATGTAATAAAATTTATTACACTCAGAAGTGGAATTTACTACAGTTGTAGTAGACCGTTTTCGAAAAAGTAATTTGAATCAAGAAGGCGGTATGCAAAACTTTCTTAAAATACAAATGGCAAAAGAAAACTGTATCAAAACGCAAACATGAATTAAAACTGCATTAGTTCGATAACATGTTTGCGCTTATGAACAACTGACTTTTGCAGTTGGCGTTTCAAGAAAATTTTGTTGCATTCTGTGCATATTTCTGACGCAGCTAACATTTTCGAAAACGGTGAGGTATTCCACCAAAACTGCAATCTGGACATGAAAAGGAATGTTAAATTTGTAACAATGAAATCTGCTGTTTTCTTACATTCAATTTATGTACCTACATATATCGAAAATACAGGTAAATGCCCTTTCGTTGATGTCGAAACAATTTTTTTCTGAAATGAAAGTAACTAAAAAATTTCTTATATAAATCTTCCTTAGACTTTATCTGAAATTATAAGTCAAATTATTTATGTGTATGTATTCAAAAAATATTTTTATTTCAATTTTATTATTTTATTTTAACAATAGATATATTGTATTGTGTTTCTTTAATCAATATTATTTTAACAATATAATGTCTTACATTTCTTTAGCAATTTAAAATAATTAATATGTATAGCTTTTTAACATTTCTTTAAATTTTACTTTTGCATTAAAGTAATTAACAAATAAATAATGGTATTTTTTAAATATTTTTAAATCTAAGTGCCATTCTACCATCGGAAAGTTTATGTGGCAAAGCAGGGTAATATTGGAAATCCGTTATTAATTTAAAACTAAAAATATTCGTATTTTCCGTTGTTACAAAAGAATTTATATTTAAGTCGTATCGAAACAAATATTTAGTTGAAACAATTATTATACATTTTTTGCTGACCACTATTTCAGAAATTTTATAAATAAAGTTGCTGTTCTTGTGAAATAAATAAAATCCAGAAGAGTACGAAGTTCCCATAAAAATTATGTTTTGTGCAATTGTTTGAATACCGTCAAGACCAAATTCTTGAAGATCTTTGAAATATGGCTTTTTAGATATGCAAACATTTTTACTTTTCAAAATTTTAATTTGTTCGTCTTTTTCATTTAAATAAAAAAAGTTAGCTAATTTCAAAGATAGCTTGATTCCAACGGAATAGCATACATTTTTTCTAGATGTTATGCTCTGGGCATATTGTTTCAACTCTATGTGTTTTCCTTCATTTCGCATACTCCAAAACATTTTTAATGGCCCATTTCTTTTTATCACACCACAATAGTGAGTTAAAAAATGGGCTTTTGGCTTTAGGGGTTCATTAAATAATTCTTTGTAAATTTTATTATGATCAGCTACTCGGGATGCCAATTCTTCTAAATCATTTTCATTAAATGAACCATATAAGCATAGATCTACCAGTTTTTGAAGATTTAAGAAAAAAAGCCAACATTTGTCATCCTCAGGTACAAAATCCCAAACCATTAAAGAAAAAAAATGCACAAAGCAATGGCTTTCGCTCGCTTGCATATTCAAATTTTTGTTTTGTAAGGCCTCAAGTTTTATGGGAAGGGAGTAATTTTTCGAATCTATTGTTCCGTAATCAAAAAGCAGTTTTCTATCATTTAGATCTTCGAGTGAAAAATATTTTTTTTGTTTTAATGAAGTATAAAATAATAGCACACATATCATTTTTCAAAACCCCCTCGAAAAGATCATGCATTATATCAACAGAAACGTTAACAACGGCATGAAAAGATGGAAGGATATTGAAAGCACATATTTCTGAGATTCCCGTTTGTTTTGGGTCATTCAGTAAAAGATCAGAATCATAATTTGAAACTGTTCTTAGCTACTTTCCAACTCATAACATAGACTTTGTGTTTCCTTTTTCGAAGATTTACAAATTCGACAAAAATGAAGAGCCGAAAAGAAGATCTGAAGCCTACAATTTTATTTAGACCAAGATTATCGCCAGTAACTAAGCCTAAAGCAAAATAAATCCTTTTTTCAATACCGCCGTTAAGTTCTAAATCCAACAAAATTTCCAAGAGGTTATTTAAAACATCTTTACGCTCATATTTCTTAAAATATTCAGCTTTAATAAGCATAGCAGGCAATATATTTGTCAAACAAGAACGCTTATGCTCTGGTTATGTAGGAAAATTGATATAGAATGCTGAAATTGAATTTACTCCGGAGTGTGAGCCCAACACATTATCTGGATCAAAATCGTCATTATAAAGGAAATATGGAATAACAGTTTTGTTTTCATTTGAGAATTTAGAATAATTTTTTTTCCAAACGGAGCCACACACAAAATTCTTTATCTCATCGGAATGCGCCATAAGGTTTTCCATTTCCTTCAAAGTTTTTTCAAGCAAATTTTCCGTTTCAAAAATTTTTTTTAGCATAAAAGGAATTGATAAAATTGTTCCTTTTATTTCCTTATATTCTAAAGTTGGTATACCCTTTTTAATCGTGTTTTGAAGTTCAGATGAAACTGTATTATTGGTTGGTACTTCTATCAAGTTTTTCTTAGTTAAATGCTTTATAAGTTTATGCTCAGTGTCTATTTGGCAAAAAGCTGTACCACAAAATTTGCTTATTTTTTCAATTGCTGTAATTGGATCGTTGAAATCAATTACGCATTTGATAGGCTCAAATAAAAGTTTTTGAATATCTGAAACAACATTGAATACTAAATTTCTTGGAACAGAATTGTGATTCATCAATTTTAAAACAAATCTTAAGGCACATTCCGAGAGGTCAACTTCTTTATTTTTAACAGATTCATCAAATTGCTCAGTAGAATTTTTATTAACATTATTAGAAAAAGAAAAATCACTTCTTGAGTTTTGACAACGACATGAAGAATTGAAGTCTTCGTGAAAATCATCTGGACTTTCTGGGCGATGAAAAACTGCAGAAGTGGACTTATGGATTGAAATATTGGAATTGCTATTTACATCAGCGTGAACTTTCTTTAAATGTCGTTTTAAAACTAGGAAATCAGAAAATGCTTGTGGACAGTTCCCCTGTTTGCAATAAATTTCTTTTTCATATTTATGCTTCAACTTTAAATGAAAATAGTAATCATCCAAATTTGAAAAGTTTAATTCACAAGCAAAGCAAGAAAACATGGTTTTTTTGTATTTTAATCTTTTAGCTCATTTATTAGTGCTATTGTTTTTGAACTTAATGTGCTTGAATTTAGATCGAAAAAAAAATTCTCAATGAATAACCATACATTTTGACTTTGGACTGGATATTTCAGATTAAAAACGTAATACAATTTAAAGGCTAAATCAATCGCTGATACAAAGTTATCGCATTTATGAAAAATGTTGTCTGAAATAAGGTAATATAAGTTTTGAGTTGGTATTGACACCACCATAGGTTGAATATTAAGATTTAATTCTTTGAGGGAGTGTTTAACTGTTCTATATTTTATCAAGATATCGGCTTGGTTCTCCACTTCGATAATGCTGCTATTGATTGCATCTGTTATTGAAACGTACCACTTTTTTCCATTTTCAAGTGAAATCTTTTGAGATGGAGGCAGTTTATAGTCAAGTAATTTGAATGTTAGAAGGTCTTTATAGTCTGTAAGAAAATAATTTACATAGTATATAGCGGTATAAAAACACTTCGCATTTAAAATATCATTATTTTTGTAGCAAAGTCCTTACCTTCATTATCTGATTCATTTATATGGGCAAATAACTGTTTTACGGATTTGCTCGCACTTCCGATTTGCTCAAAGACGTTTTGCAAAAAAAATTTTTTGAAAACCAGCGCAATTCTTTTTCAAACAAAATGACTTCTCCTCATTAAAAAGAGAAACAAAGTCTAAATCAATCTATGGAATAATTGTTTTGAATGGCATTTTTCCCAAAATTAAAAGAATAAGTTCTTACCAAATAAAGGCCAACAGATTGGGTAAAGGCGGCCAGTCATTGAAAATTTCGGATGCATTTTTTTCTAAAATTTCTACCCTCCTTATATTGAAACAATTATTCCACTTAAGGACTACCAGCTCTATTGATTGTGAGTTGTATTTCAACCAATCCTTCTCATTCAACCCTGCAAGATTTTGATACCAATAACTTTTGTTTTCCATATAATGGATGATTTCAGGTCTACTAAACTAAATACACTAAAAGATTTGGTAATAGCCAAAATTAATAATAATGATAAGTTAAATTGAGTGTTAGATTTTCACGTAATAATTGAACCACGAGCTAAACGTATACAACATAAACGTTATATATTGCAGATGGCTTAATTATACGTCCACTACGATTTGAGATTTGATAACTCAGAAGTGATGAAGAAAATAGATCAGTCTACTTAAGTGGGTATGAGATAATTTTCATATAAATCAAAGTAGAGAAGAAGATATGGAACCCAAAACTGGGGACAAGATCAGATAAATATAAATGAAAGCTTTTCAAAGCTTTCAGTGGAGGATAACTCAGAAGTGATGAAGAAAATAGATCAGTCTACTTAAGTGAGTATGAGATAATTTTCATATAAATCAAAGTAGAGAAGAAGATATGGAACCCAAAACCGGGGACAAGATCAGATAAATATAAATGAAAGCTTTTTAAAGCTTTCAGTGGAGGATAACTCAGAAGTGATGAAAACTGGGGACGTGATAAGATAAATATAAATGTTCCAGCTTTTAGGGGAGGATAACTCAGAAGTGGTGAATCCAGGAATTATGCCTACAAAATATTAAGCAGTCATAGACCATAATCAATCTTTCCACTACACCCACACAAAACCCAATTAAAACTCTTAGCACAATTAAAACTTAGCAAAGATGGTTTAAATGTTTTAGAGCAGCAGAAATGGAATCCATAGCTAGGAATAGGTACTTAATCCACAAGCAAAGCAACTTATTTGTTTAACTTTAATTGTTTATACATACTGTAGTGTACAGGTACAATACAGATACAGCCAAACTAATTGATATATTAACATTATCTCTTCTCTTACTGTCGTCTCCGGCTATGTACCATGCGAGCTTATCAGGCGAAGAGAGTTAGTCGATAACCAGCAGCCAGGAAGTAAAGACGTGGTTACATGAGCTAGCGAGCCGATATTTATTAGGATAGAAGTGTTAGTAAAATATTCCTACACACGGTACACAACATTTTGGGTGAACGGTAAATATATATACATGTATATAATTAAAATTTGCTTTGCTTTACTTAATTCGTTCAACGAAATCGGAAAAAAAAACCACAGTTATTTTGAAGTGATTATAATATATAAATAAAAGTTCTTGTGTCACGACGTTTTTCATAATATTAATATTGATTTGCATTAAATTGCGAGTATCTAATTACTTTCTAATACATAAACTGTTTTGGTTTAAGGCATTTAATTGCGAAGAGAGCATTCAATTGTGGAAACGGAACAACATCGAGCATTAAATTGCGAAAAAGGTAACTTGAGCATTAAATTGCGAAAAGATTGTATTTGCATGCATTCATGTATAAACATAATAATGTAAATGTACAGTTTCAGCTATCGAAAACATATGGCATTGAATTGCGGAAATAGACCGGTTTAGAACTTTTAATCACTGGCTGTTAAATTAAAGCATCCCACATGGCGCAACAGTACACTCTTGAAAAATTTGATTGCGAGGGGGAAGGAGGTTCAGTTGCGATCAGATGGGAACGGTGGAAAAGGGGTTTATATATTTATTTAGAAGCTGCAAGCATCGAGACTGAGGTAATACAATGCACGACTGGGTCGCACGAACTTGCTCTTATGATAAGCAATTGCTTATTGTGGCTGCATATATGGCTATTAAAAAAATTTAAATAATTTCGAAAATTCTTTGATTTTTTAAATTAGTTTAAGAGTTTTCTCGGAAAAACAAAGTATGCAATAAAATTTCGAAGCTATACGTAAATCTAGGAAAAAAAAAATATTGAAAATCGTTCGACCAGTTTTTTTTTAAAAAGGTTATTTTTGAAAAACTTTTCCAAAAAATATTTTGAAATTTATTTGGGTATGCAAATATATGGCAATCTGTAGTTTACATTTGAAAAAATAATTTAAAAAAAAATCAATATACCCGTTTCCAACATATTTCGAAAACCAAAAATTTTTTTGAAAAAATTATAAAAAATCAAAAAAAAAAATTTTGAAAAATTTGAAATGTCATATTAATAAAATTATAAATGACTTCCTGTGGCCAAAATTTTATTGAAATCGAAAGTATAGTTTACGAGAAAATTTGATTTGAAAATACTGCTTCTATGAGAGGTACCGTTATAAGACAAATTTTGAAAAATATTTTTCAACCAAAAGATAGATTGTATTACAAAAATAGCATCCTGAAAGTTTTATCGAAATCGTTAGAGCCGTTTTTAAGAAAATCAATTTTTTTCTTCACGATTGTATGGCAGGTGCCGTTATTTTTGGACCTAGAGCAAAAATAAAAAATATGTTCCGAGGGACGGCCAAATAAATCCTAGATACCAAATTTGAAGCAAATCGGCCCATCCGTTCAGGCTCTAGAAGCGCGAACAGACAGACAGACAGACAGACAGACAGACAGACAGACAGACGGACGGAATTCCCAGACCCACTTTTTTCGACTTCTCCATCATCGTAATGTCATGTGTGATTGTTATCTCGAATTTTTTTTTCTGCACGAATCCATAACTTGCCTTATAGTACCTATAATCGCAAGTAAAAAAGAGAGCAAGTCTACTTCATTTTGGAGGCACGGATTTACAAGAAATATTTTATAACCTTGTGGATGCGAATGTAGAGCCCGAGGAAGAAAATGACGGAAACGTTTTTAGAATAGCCATAGAAAAGCTGGATGAATATTTTGCTCCGAAGCAATGTCTCGCGTTTGAGCGTCATATATTTAGAAGTTTGAAACAAGAACCAAACGAAAAATTTCAAAAAATTTTAGTGCGTCTGAGACAGCAAGCAGAAAAATGTGCTTTTGCTGATATTAATGAAAGTCTTATCAGTCAGGTAATAGAGAAATGTTCATCAATTTCTTTGAGAAAAAAAATTTTAAAAACTGGTGACAATATGACTTTGGACGATATAAAAGCAGAAGCAAACATTATTGAAGCCATTGAACGCCAGTTAAATGATTTTGGCGATAAAACAGAGACACAAACTATCAATAAAATAATGAATACTAGGACATTTAAAGGAAATAAGGCGGGATGTTCAAGATGCGGAAGTAAAAATCACTTAAGCAGTGACAAAGACTGCCCCGCTAAAAACAAAGAATGCTTAAGATGCGGAATAATAGGCCACTTCCGAAGACAATGTAGAACAAAACATGCAACAAAGAGAAGACAAGATATTTCAGATACCGAGGAACATAATGAGAAACCAAAAAGACTGAAGAGGACAAATAATGTTGAAGAGGCAGAAGGCTTACAAGGAATAACGGACGAAACATGGAAAATTTTGAAGCAAAAACAAATACATGTCACGAACCAAAATAAAAATCCAAACAAAAACTTTTTGGCCTATGGAAGTGAAAAGCCTTTAAAACTTTTGGGTTCTTTTGACGCTGATATCGAATTCGCAGATAAGGCTGTTAACGCAACATTTTATGTTATTGCCAACGGAACACGCAATTTAATGGGACGATTTACAGCAACATCCCTGGGCATTCTAAAAATCAATGTAGGCATAAGCCAAATAAACGAAAAAGAGTTCCCGAAGCTAAAAGATGTTGTTGTTGAGATTCCAATAGATGATTCTGTAAAACCAGTCTCCCAACCTTATCGCAGGATTCCTATTCCCTTGGAAGACAAGGTAGAAGAAAAAATCAAAGAACTACTTGACAAAGACATAATAGAAGAAGTTAAAGGACCATCCAACTGGGTTTCACCAATTGTGCCCGTGCTTAAAGACAATGGAGATGTCAGGATTTGTGTGGACATGCGTCGGGCAAACACAGCGATAAAACGGGAGAATCATCCTTTGCCAACAATGAAAGAACTATTACCTAAAGTCAGAGACGCAAAAGTTTTCAGTAAACTTGACATAAAGGACGCTTTCCATCACATAGAATTGCACCCAAATTCACGACACATCACCACTTTTATCACTTCAAAAGGACTTTTTAGATATAAACGGATGATGTTCGGCATAACTTGCGCACCAGAAATCTTTCAAAAATTGTTGGAGAGAATACTTTTGAAGTGCGAAGGTGTTATGAATTTTATCGATGATATCTTGGTGTATGGAAAAGACGAAATAGAGCACAACGAAAGACTCAACAAAGTGAAAGAAGTTTTACAGCAAAACAATGTTGTTCTACGCGAAGAAAAATGTGTTTATGGATTGACAAAAGTTCAGTTCCTTGGTCACGAATTATCACCAAACGGCGTGAAACCATTAGAAAAATATATTTCAGCGGTCAAGGATTTTAGAGAACCTACAACAATCTCAGAGCTACAGAGTTTCCTGGGATTGATTAATTTTGTCGGAAAGTGGATTCCTCATCTAGCAACTTTATCTGAACCATTAAAAATGTTGTTGCGGCAGAAATTCGGAAGGAATGCTGATATAACAGGGAACTGGAAGGAAAGTCAACAAACAGCTTTTAATAGCTTAAAAGCTGCACTTGTCGACGTTCCAAATTTAGGCTATTATAACTGTCATGACGAGACCCTGGTTATAGCTGACGCTAGTCCAGTGGGACTTGGAGCAGTTCTTGTACAAATCAACGACGAAGGACCAAGGATAATCGCATTCGGTAACAAAACACTCAGTGATTGAGAGCGTCGGTATTGTCAGACTGAGAAAGAGGCGTTGGCATTGGTGTGGGCATGCGAACATTTTGATATGTTCCTCTATGGAAAAGAGTTTTTCTTAATCACCGACCACAAACCTCTAGAGGCTATATTTGGACCCAAAACTAAATCTTGCGCTCGTATCGAGAGATGGGTTTTGAGACTACAGTCCTACAAGTATAAGGTGAAATATAGACCGGGAAAAGATAATGTGGCAGACCCACTGTCTAGGCTTTGTAAATTGGCAACAAATCCATCAACAATATATGAAAGTTATATCCATAACGTTGTACAGCACTTAAAACCGACAGCTTTGTCACTCCAAGAAATTGTAGAGTTTTCTAAACAAGATTCGGAAATACAAAAAGTCAAAGAAGGTCTTAACAATCAAACTTGGGACGAGACAGTCAAAAGCTACAAAATCTTCCAAAACGAGCTATGTTTTTATGGGGATATTTTACTTAGGGGGACGAAGATTGTGATACCAGCTAAACTAAGAGAAGGTGTTCTTAAAGCTGCACATGAGGGCCACCCTGGCATTGTAGCCATGAAGAGCAGATTAAGGACAAAAGTTTGGTGGCCAAAATGTGATAAGGACTCTGAAAATCTCTGCAAGTCGTGCAAAGGTTGCACTCTATTGTCGGCACCCAATCCACCTAATCCACTTAAGACTCGTGAACTACCTACAGAACCCTGGGTTGATGTAGCAATCGATTTAATGGGTCCGTTACCAAGCAAGGACTACATTTTCGTCATTGTTGACTACTACAGTCGATATAAAGAGGTAAAAATATGTCGAACAATCACAAGCTCAGTCATCATTGCATATTTGAAAGATATATTCAGTCGGTTGGGAAACCCCGTCTCCATAACAGCAGATAATGGACAACAGTTCATTAGTGCTGAGTTTCATACGTTTTGTAAGGAAAACAACATAAAAATTTTCCACACAATTCCTTACTTTCCCCAACAAAATGGGGAAGTAGAGCGGCAGAACAAAGACATACTTAAAAGACTAAAAATAAGTCAAGCTGAAAAAAAGGATAAGAAAGAAGCACTACGTGAATACATGACAATGTATAATAGTACTCCCCACACAGTAACGGGGAAAACCCCATCGGAATTGTTTTTCCGTAGACAGTTTCGAGACAAATTGCCCATGATTAGGGACATCACTTACAATCCGGGAGACGAAGACATGAGAAATAAGGAAAAAGAATGCAAAGCAAAAGGAAAAGAGTATGCTGATAGGAAAAGGCGAGCTCAAAATTGTGATCTGGAAGTTGGTGATAAAGTTTATATTAAAAACTTTAACAAAAGTAATAAACTTAGCTTAAATTTTGAGCCAACTACACATACAGTGGAGTCAAATAATAATGGCGACATTCAACTTAAGAATGATGAGACAGGAAATAGATTAAGACGAAACGTGGTGCACCTTAAAAAGGTTGAAGGCCAATGGAAAGCTTTGGATGCAGGTAGCGGAGAAGAAAAAGAAGAGGATACTGAAAGTAACCGTATTGAAACATGAGAAGAATTGCAAAACAGCAGTAAATCAGTAAATGCATCCTTACTAAAGAAGTAATAACTTATAAAGGTACAAGTAAATTAATGAACTACATATTTATGTTTTGTTGGATACCATCGATTTTGAATATAAATAAATTTGATTTTTAATAAATATTTTTGAGTAGTTGTTTCACAGTCTAAGGTTAAGGTGGAATCAAATTAAATAATAACAAGAAAGGGATGTAGTGTACATGTGCTATACAGATACAGCCCAACTAATTGATATATTAACACTATCTCTTCTCTTACTGTCGTCTCCGGCTATGTACCATGCGATCTTATCAGGCGAAGAGAGTTAGTCGATAACCAGCAGCCAGGAAGTAAAGACGTGGTTACATGAGCTAGCGAGCCGATATTTATTAGGATAGAAGTGTTAGTAAAATATTCCTACACACGGTACACAACACATACGTTTCACAAATTGAAATTTTTTTTAATAAACCATAAGCTTCTCAAAACATATAAGTGAATAAGCAATATTACTAACCAAAATATGTATATAACAAAGCATAATAGTAAAATACTATTTTGAAAATATATTTCAATCTGAAATTTAATTTGTCTTACTTTGCGTAATATCTGGCGGTGATGGGCACGATGTTATTGAATTTGATGAAGACGACGAATTACCCGATCTTAAACAACAGTTGTGTTTTGGTCGTGTGGGTAAAATTCCTTTTTTACTTGCGATTATAGGTACTATAAGGCAAGTTATGCATTCGTCGAAAAAAAAAAGTTTTGAGATAACAACCAAACATGACATTACGATGATAGCGAAGACGAAAAAAGATGGTCTAAAAATTCTGTCCGTCTGTATGTCTGTCTGTCTGTCTGTCTGTCTGTCTGTCTGTCTGTCTGTCTGTCTGTCTGTCTGTCTGTATGTAGACCTACAGCCCAAACGGGTGGGCCGAATTGCATCAAACTTGGTATATAGACTTTTTTAGGTATTGTACAGAAAGGAAATTGAAATTTTTTTTTAGCTCAAAAAATAACGGTACCTGCCATACAACCGTTACGTTAAAGCTTATTTTTCTCAAAACCGGCTCTTACGATTTTTAATTAAAAAAATCAGTGTTGCCTTTTAGGTACGACCAATCATATGGCTGAAAAAAAAGTTTTAAAAAATGGCTAAGAACGGTACTTTCCATAGGACCGTTTTTTTTTGCTTTCGACTATCTCGAAAACGACTCAACCGATTCTTTCGAAATTTCACACACATATAGCTGTAGGTAGCTCAATTTGTATTGCATACCAATATTTTTGAAAAATATTTTTTTGTATTTTTAAAAGCATTTTTAAAAAAAAAAATTTTAAAAATTAATATTTTGAAAACTGCTTATTAAATTTTTTTTTTTAAATTTTAAATAAATGTATTTGCTGAATACCTATGAACTGGCGTTTTTGAATTTTTTTTGAAAATTTTTTTAAAAAAGTTTTTCAAAAAAAACTTTTTTTCTCAAAAACCGCTTCACAGATTTTTCTAAATTTATTCTCATAAATTCAAATTTATCCATGAAATAAAATGGCGTACTTTTTTTTCAGCTCAAATTAGTTTAAGAATTTTGAAAATTTTATTTTTATCAAAATCTTAAGCCCATAAACCACTGTCACTCATTAGAGCAAGTTCGTGCGACCCAGTCGTGCATTTTATTTCTCAACGATTTGATTTTGTTGTTGTAGGTTGAATACAGTTGACCTCTGGCTCTGCCCCCATCTCCACTAGGCACGTAGTAACAATTCTATGAAATAAATCATTATTAGTAAAAATTTTTATTTTAAGCTATTGTTTTAAGACCTTATTTTCAAAAGGGAAAATTTTGATCAATTGCTCAGCTAATGAATTTATTTCCTTAATTCCCAACACAATTTCATTAAAGAGAGCAAAGTCAACTAAAGTTGATATTACATCCTTTCTTTCTGCAGAGTTAAAGGGGCTTTTTTTTTAGCAATGATTTGTCTCTGATGTTGGATTGTAGGATGTGTTGAACGTTCTAATGAAATAAAAAAAAAAACGTAATTATTCCTATGAAAACCTTGTTTAACTACAATTAAATTGGATATATTTGGCATTCTTTTTTTAATTACATTTTTAATTCTTTACAAGAGAAACACGTTAAAGTGTCATAATCTACACCCCTTTTTTGTCCAATACAAGTATTACTCACCATGTATTGTTGTTCGAGGTTCAAACTATTTTCGGAATCAGATCGTAAAATTAAGTCTTTCTTCGAAAGTTTTCCCATCACGACGCTGGATTCGGAGGCAGCACTACCCGACCCCGCAGAAAGACATTCTGATATCGAGCTTAGAAGTAAGTTCTAAATTTGTATAAACATTGTAACTTTCGAAATATAAATCGTCCTCTCATTCTTATCTTATCTTATCTTCAAGGATTTCCATTTAGATAGTCTTGCCTTGAACTTAATCCGGAATCCCATCAATTCTTGAGGAATTAGATTGTCTATGTCTGAAACCGTTATATGCTCTAGGCAATCTAAATCGATTTTTCTTTCTATAATATAGAATGAAATAATGTGAAGGCTATGCAATTAAATGAGTATAATTTACCATTAAACAATTCACACAATTCGGGAAGCCCCCATTGCTTTAGTAAGTCGTTTATTTCTTCATCCGGCGAATCATATGTGAAAACATACTCTACATCAGCAGGTTTTTCAGATATTTGCTGACTGAATGCTATATTATCCCCTTCACTCTCATAAAAGACTTCTTCAATAAGATAGGCACCGTCTGATTCTTCACATTTGTTTTCAGAATCTCCCATCTATTATTAATGATTTTGTTATTGTTTTTTATTTCAATGAACAAAATGGTAATTAGTAAAGAAAATTGAAAAATAAACTTCTACCATCAACCATCTTGTACCATCTACCACCTTCTAACTTCTATACCACCTTCTACCATCAACCACCTTCTACCATCAACCACCTTCTACCATCAACCACCTTCTACCATCAACCATCTTCTACCATCAACCACCTTCTACCATCAACCACCTTCTACCATCAACCATCTTCTAACTTCTATACCATCTTCTAACTTCTATACCATCTTCTACCATCAACCATCTTCTTACTTCTATACCACCTTCTACCATCAACCACCTTCTACCATCAACCACCTTCTTACTTCTATACCACCTTCTACCATCAACCACCTTCTACCATCAACCACCTTCTACCATCAACCATCTTCTACCATCAACCATCTTCTAACTTCTATACCACCTTCTACCATCAACCATCTTCTAACTTCTATACCACCTTCTAGCATCAACCACCTTCTACCATCAACCACCTTCTACCATCAACCACCTTCTACCATCAACCATCTTCTACCATCAACCATCTTTTACCATCAACCATCTTCTAACTTCTATACCATCTTCTAACTTCTATACCATCTTCTACCATCAACCATCTTCTAACTTCTATACCACCTTCTACCATCAACCACATTCTACCATCAACCACCTTCTACCATCAACCGTCTTCTACCATCAACCATCTTCTAACTTCTATACCATCTTCTAACTTCTATACCATCTTCTACCATCAACCATCTTCTAACTTCTATACCACCTTCTACCATCAACCATCTTCTAACTTCTATATCATCTTCTAACTTCTATACCATCTCCTACCATCAACCATCTTCTAACTTCTATACCACCTTCTACCATCAACCACCTTCTACCATCAACCACCTTCTACATTCAACCACCTTCTACCATCAACCGTCTTCTACCATCAACCATCTTCTAACTTCTATACCATCTTCTAACTTCTATACCATCTTCTACCATCAACCATTTTCTAACTTCTATACCACCTTCTACCATCAACCATCTTCTAACTTCTATACCACCTTCTACCATCAACCACCTTCTACCATCTTCTAACTTCTATACCATCTTCTACCATCAAATATCTTCTAACTTCTATATCATCTTCTAACTTCTATATCATCTTTTACCATCAACCATCTTCTAACTTCTATACCACCTTCTACCATCAACCACCTTCTACCATCAACCATCTTCTACCATCAACCATCTTCTAACTTCTATACCATCTTCTAACTTCTATACCATCTTCTACCATCAACCATCTTCTTACTTCTATACCACCTTCTACCATCAACCACCTTCTACCTTCAACCATCTTCTACCATCAACCATCTTCTAACTTCTATACCATCTTCTAACTTCTATACCATCTTCTACCATCAACCATCTTCTCACTTCTATACCACCTTCTACCATCAACCACCTTCTACCATCAAAGATCTTCTAACTTCTATACCACCTTCTACCATCAACCACCTTCTACCATCAACCACCTTCTACCATCAACCACCTTCTACCATCAACCACCTTCTACCATCAACCACCTTCTACCATCAACCACCTTCTACTATCAACCATCTTCTAACTTCTATACCATCTTCTAACTTCTATACCATCTTCTACCATCAACCATCTTCTTATTTCTATACCACCTTCTACCATCAACCACCTTCTACCATCAAACACCTTCTACCATCAACCACCTTATAACTTCTATACCACCTTCTACCATCAACCACCTTCTACCATCAACCACCTTCTACCATCAACCATCTTCTACCATCAACCATCTTCTAACTTCTATACCACCTTCTACCATCAACCACCTTCTACCATCAACCATCTTCTAACTTCTATACCATCTTCTAACTTCTTTACCATCTTCTACCATCAACCATCTTCTTACTTCTATACCACCTTCTACCATCAACCACCTTCTACCATCAACCACCTTCTACCATCAACCACCTTCTACCATCAACCATCTTCTATCATCAACCATCTTCTAACTTCTATACCATCTTCTATCATCAACCATCTTCTAACTTCTATACCACCTTCTACCATCAACCACCTTCTACCATCAACCATCTTCTAACATCTATACCATCTTCTAACTTCTATACCATCTTCTACCATCAACCATCTTCTTACTTCTATACCACCTTCTACCATCAACCACCTTCTACCATCAACCATCTTCTAACTTCTATACCACCTTCTTACTTCTATACCACCTTCTACCATCAACCACCTTCTACCATCAACGACCTTCTACCATCAACCACCTTCTACCATCAACCATCTTCTACCATCAACCATCTTCTAACTTCTATACCACCTTCTAACTTCTATACCACCTTCTACCATCAACCACCTTCCAACTTCTATACAACCTTCTACCATCAACCATCTTCTAACTTCTATACCATCTTCTAACTTCTATACCACCTTCTACCATCAACCACCTTCTACCATCAACCATCTTCTAACTTCTATACCACCTTCTACCATCAACCACCTTCTACCATCAACCACCTTCTACCATCAACCACCTTCTACCATCAACCATCTTCTACCATCAACCATCTTCTAACTTCTATAACATCTTCTAACTTCTATACCACCTTCTACCATCAACCACCTTCTACCATCAACCATCTTCTACCATCAACCTTCTACCTTCTAAACCAGAAAAGTGCATTTTTGTGTTTCTAAGATGAGGCGTCTTGAAGAAAATTGACAAATATACTTTTTCCAATCCAGAAGCAAATTCAAATGAATGCATGAATCAAGTCCCAAATGTTTGATTTTAATGTATTACCTATATTATATTATAAATATACAATTTATTACCTTGTTAAGTCCTTTTAGACTTATTTTATGTTTTTATCCTTTTCGTTTTTATATTAATTGTTTTTTTGTTGAGAAAAGTGGATGTTTGTGTTTCTGACCATATAGTAGGTCATATGGTGGTAGTTTTTTTTGTCAAAAAATCTTAATATGCATACAATGAAAATTCTGGTGATGCAGTTAGTTAGATTAGCTCATTAGTGACTCATCGTGGCCAAAATAAAAACGATCGGATAAGTAACTTTCGAGATGTAGCTTTATTTGTACCCCTGAAAGGCATATGGCCAAAGAAACACCTCTTATATGAAATTTTTTTTAAATAATTTTTTTAGGGGGAAACGGGGGATGTTGAAAGTAGCGCGGGATTCACCAAAACTAGGAAACACTAAAATCTTCACTATCGAATGTATAGATGCTGAGAAAAGTTGATGTTTGTGTTTCTGACCATATCATAGGTCAATATGGTGGTAGTTTTTTTTTTTTGTCAAAAAATCTTAATATGCATACAATGAAAATTCTGGTGATGCAGTTAGTTAGATTAGCTCATTAGTGACTCATCGTGACCAAAATAAAAACGATCGGATAAGTAACTTTCGAGATGTAGCTTTATTTGTACCCCTGAAATGCATATTGCCAAAGAAACACCTCTTATATGAAATTTTTTTTAAATAATTTTTGTAGGGGGAAACGGGGGATGTTGAAAGTAGCGCGGGATTCACCAAAACTAGGAAACACTAAAATCTTCAACATCGCATATATAGATGCTGAAGAAAAGGCATTTTTGTGTTTTTGGCAATATATATATATATATATATATATATATATATATATATATATATATATATATATATATATATGTAGCGCGGGATTCACCAAAACTAGGAAACACTAAAATCTTCAACATCGCATGGATAGATGCTGAAGAAAAGGCATTTTTGTGTTTCTGGCCATATATACATATTTGTAGCGCGGGATTCACCAAAACTAGGAAAAACTAAAATGTTGCTGAAGAAAAGGCATTTTTGTGTTTCTGGACATATGGTGGTAGTTTTTTTGTCAAGAAATCTTAATAGGCATACAATGATCTAAATATGTAATATAATAAATATAATACCTATATATAATATAAAAAATATACAATTTATTACCTTGTTAAGTCTTTTTAGACTTTTTATGTTTTTTATCCTTTTCGTTTTTATATTAAATGTTAATTGTTTAATTGTTTTTTTCACGTTTTTCACGTTTTTACGTTTTTAAAAAGAACAACTCTTCACTTAATTTTTATTTTAGCGCGCACTGAATTTAATTCTTCAAAATCTCAGACATCCACATCATATACTTTGCAATGGCGCGAATGGCTAGCCACGCGCGCTGTCCATTTTCAATTTGCATACGTTGCACATGCAGTGCTGTCGTTTCAGAAAGCGGCAAATACAAATATGCTAGTTAAAAGTAGTAAGAGCAAAGAATATTTTTTTTTTGGTTTTAAAGCTTAAGCAATAAAAGTGCTTTGGGTTATTTTGAAGTGCAAACTAAAGAAAATAGATTTTTTTAAAAATTACTTTGACAACTGATTTTTTGCATTAGGTGCAATAAAAAATAACCTGTATAAAAATAGGTGTATGCGTATGAAAGAAACTAAATTAGAGAATTCGTTTTAATGTTCATTTACTATTTTTTTTTGTTAATTTTACATTCTTTTAAATAAACAAAAGAAAAAAAAAACCGAAAATTTGTGATAAACGGCTCAATACTACCAAGTTTTTTTAGTGAATTTATTGAAATATATCAATTAATTTACAATGTATCATTCCCACGATAAGAAAAGTTTTAAATAACATTCAATATTCAACTTAAAAAATACATAATGTATAAGTTTTAAGCTTAAAAGGTAACCTTTTTACTTATAGTATTTTATGTATTGTACAACAGAAAGAGAACAAAATTGAAATTGTTCTTCCATATAATTGTGATAGCGTTAATAATAAACATAAACTAGAGGTGATCTAGATTTAATCGTTGGATTAAGGTCAAAAACCATATTTTTCACATATTTCTTAAGTTAGTCGGCTTTGATTAACTTTTCCTTTGCTAATTCACCATGTATAAGCGAAGAATTAAATTGAAAAGTTGGCATTTGTTTGCAAGAATGTGAAAGTTTTAAATTGTATGGGTGTATCATTTATTTTTTAATATTCATTGAAAAATAAATTTTTTGTCTGCAAGATTTCTATCGGTTTCGGTAGAGAAAAACAACACAGAGACAAAAGAAAAAGCAAACTACTGAACTAGTAAAAAAGAAAACCATTGAATTTAAAAACTATTCAGTGTAGTGTTTTCAGAGTATGTGATTTTTAACGACAAAAGATAGAAAAAGCCAGGTGTATTTCTCATTTGAGTGGGATTTTCACTAAATGTCAAGGGACTTTTTGAAAAAAGTACCTTCATACACTCACATGTTCATGAAACGTCAAATATTTGAGTTTTTGGTCCAGTGTGAAAACCTTATAAGCCAAAATAATTTTGACGCAATTAAAAAGGAATTTAATACAAATTGAAATTTGAACGATAGCACTGGTACTTATTTTAAGTTTAAATTTTAGAATGATGGTGGTAGCTAATTCTATTGCTGATGTGGTAAATTTTACTGAACTTGTAGTAAATTTCACTGAATTGGTAGTAAAAACTAAAAGCGTCCTTTCAAAAAAAAGGCGGAAATAAGATGTACTATATTCGTAATGAATTTTACAATATAACGTAGTATAATTCACAATAATGATAGTAAATTCACCTTCTACCATCAACCATCTTCTAACATCTATACCATCTTCTAACTTCTATACCATCTTCTACCATCAACCATCTTCTTACTTCTATACCACCTTCTACCATCAACCATCTTCTAACTTCTATACCACCTTCTTACTTCTATACCACCTTCTACCATCAACCACCTTCTACCATCAACCACCTTCTACCATCAACCACCTTCTACCATCAACCATCTTCTACCATCAACCATCTTCTAACTTCTATACCACCTTCTAACTTCTATACCACCTTCTACCATCAACCACCTTCTAACTTCTATACAACCTTCTACCATCAACCACCTTCTACCATCAACCATCTTCTACCATCAACCATCTTCTAACTTCTATACCATCTTCTAACTTCTATACCACCTTCTACCATCAACCACCTTCTACCATCAACCATCTTCTAACTTCTATACCACCTTCTACCATCAACCACCTTCTACCATCAACCACCTTCTACCATCAACCACCTTCTACCATCAACCATCTTCTACCATCAACCATCTTCTAACTTCTATAACATCTTCTAACTTCTATACCACCTTCTACCATCAACCACCTTCTACCATCAACCATCTTCTACCATCAACCTTCTACCTTCTAAACCAGAAAAGTGCATTTTTGTGTTTCTAAGATGAGGCGTCTTGAAGAAAATTGACAAATATACTTTTTCCAATCCAGAAGCAAATTCAAATGAATGCATGAATCAAGTCCCAAATGTTTGATTTTAATGTATTACCTATATTATATTATAAACTAGCGGTACCCGGCGCGCGTTGCTACGCCCAAAAAAACACTTGTGTATTTAATGTGAAACTAAATTTATTTATATGTATATTTTATCTCAATGTTAGCGGATAAGCAATATTTTTGGTCGTTTCGGTTGGTGTATAAATATACAAATTTTTTGGCATACACACAAAGTGCAGTTAATTTGATTGTTAAACTGAACATGATAACATTGATAAATTGTGGCTTGAATATTTTGCTGCATTTGACAAAAATTTGGGAACATAAAATGTCATTTGTTGTGCGATTCAATTCCTTTTCCTATGTTTAAAAGTTGTTTGGAAAATGTTTGGGTGGACGATCCTTGCACCAAATGGACACGCACGTTCGTTCAGAGTTTGATTTTTCGACTCAGTTCCATTAATATGATGCTTTTATTCAACGAAAGGAAAACATTTTTATAAAAAAGTTGAAAAAAAAAACTTTGCCAAAAGCCCGCATTTTTCTGTCTTCCACCCGGGCATTCCGCTTAAAAATTTATGAAAAACACCAAAAAAGAATTAAAAAAAAACTGAACCAAAATTGTTAAAAGCATGCATTTTTTTTCCTTCCACCCGATCGGCACGAAACCTTCACAGGAACCATCCCTGGACTAAACTATATTTACCCCAAAAATTTCATAAAGATCCATTGGGTGGCTTAGGAGTCCATACGCAACATACATATATACACACATCCATTTTTATATATACACCGCGGCTTCACTCGCGTTTCAGCTGATCAAGAAGTAGACTGTACCTTGAGGAGTATAGTCTATCGTAATCTAGCTTCTTCTTCTTTTATAGCTTTATAATTTAATACCTACATTTAACCGTGATAAAAAGAAACCTATAAGATATACCAGATTATAATCTAGCTCTGTTGTAAATTTCATTCCGATCCGGTCAGCCATTCTGGTGTGATTTCAAAAATAGCCAATATGCTATTCCAGACTATAATCTATCTCTGTGCTAAATTTCATTCAGATGAGTTCAGCCATTCTGGTGTGATTTAAAAAATTAAAACAAATCTAACCCACGTTAACCATACATTTTACCGGGATAAAAAGTAGCCAATATGCTATTCCAGCCTATAATCTATCATTGTGCTAAATTTCATTCAGATAAGTTCAGCCATTCTGGTGTGATTTAAAAAATTAAAACAAATCTATCCCACGGGAACCATACATTTTACCGGGATAAAAAGTAGCCAATATGCTATTCCAGACTATAATCTATCTCTGTGCTTAATTTCATTCAGATGAGTTCAGCCATTCTTGTGTAATTTCAAAAACTAAAACAAATCTATCCCACGGGAACCATACATTTTACCGGGATAAAAAGTAGCCAATATGCTATTCCAGACTATAATCTATATCTGTGCTTAACTTCATTCAGATCCGTTCAGCCATTCTGGTGTGATTTCAAAAATTAAAACGAATCTATCCCACGGGAACCATACATTTAACCGGGATAAAAAGTAGCCAATTTGCTATTCCAGACTATAATCTATCTCTGTGCTAAATTTCATTCAGATCCGTTCATCCAGTCTGGTGTAATTTAAAAAATAAAACAAATCTATCCCACGGGAACCATACATTTTACCGGGATAAAAAGTAGCCAATATGCTATTCCAGACTATAATCTATCTCTGTGCTAAATTTCATTCAGATGAGTTCAGCCATTCTGGTGTGATTTCAAAAATTAAAACGAATCTATCCCACGGGAACCATACATTTTACAGGGATAGAAAGTAGCCAATATGCTATTCCAGACTATAATCTATCTCTGTGCTAAATTTCATTCAGATCCGTTCATCCATTCTGGTGTAATTTCAAAAATTAAAACAAATCTATCCCACGGGAACCATACATTTTACCGGGATAAAAAGTAGGCAATATGCTATTCCAGACTATAATCTATCTCTGTGCTAAATTTCATTCAGATGAGTTCAGCCATTCTGGTGTGATTTCAAAAATTAAAACGAATCTATCCCACGGGAACCATACGTTTTACCGGGATAAAAAGTAGCCAATGTGCTATTCCAGACTATAATCTATCTCTGTTCTAAATTTCATTCAGATGAGTTCAGCCATTCTGGTGTGATTTCAAAAATTAAAACAAATCTATCCCACGGGAACCATACATTTTACCGGGATAAAAAGTAGCCAATATGCTATTTCAGACTACAATCTATCTCAGTGCTAAATTTCATTCAGATCCGTTCAGCCATTCTGGTGTGATTTCAAAAATTAAAACAAATCTATCCCACGGGAACCATACATTTTACAGGGATAGAAAGTAGCCAATATGCTATTCCAGACTATAATCTATCTCTGTGCTTAATTTCATTCAGATGAGTTCAGCCATTCTTGTGTAATTTCAAAAACTAAAACAAATCTATCCCACGGGAACCATACATTTTACCGGAATAAAAAGTAGCCAATTTGCTATTCCAGACTATAATCTATCTTTGTGCTAATTTTCATTCAGATCCATTCATCCATTCTGGTGTAATTTCAAAAATTAAAACAAATCTATCCCACGGGAACCATACATTTAACCGGGATAAAAAATAGCCTATCTGCTATTCCAGACTATAAGCTATCTCTGTGCCAAATTTTATCCAGATCCGTTTAGCCGTTCTGGCGTGAGTTAGCAACAAATATCCAAACATCCAAACATCCAAACATCCAAACATCCAAACATCCAAACATCGTAACTTTCACATTTATAATATTAGTAAGATATACAATTTATTACCTTGTTAAGTCCTTTTAGACTTATTTTATGTTTTTATCCTTTTCGTTTTTATATTAATTGTTTTTTTGTTGAGAAAAGTGGATGTTTGTGTTTCTGACCATATAGTAGGTCATATGGTGGTAGTTTTTTTTTGTCAAAAAATCTTAATATGCATACAATGAAAATTCTGGTGATGCAGTTAGTTAGATTAGCTCATTAGTGACTCATCGTGGTCAAAATAAAAACGATCGGATAAGTAACTTTCGAGATGTAGCTTTATTTGTACCCCTGAAAGGCATATGGCCAAAGAAACACCTCTTATATGAAATTTTTTTTAAATAATTTTTTTAGGGGGAAACGGGGGATGTTGAAAGTAGCGCGGGATTCACCAAAACTAGGAAACACTAAAATCTTCACTATCGAATGTATAGATGCTGAGAAAAGTTGATGTTTGTGTTTCTGACCATATCATAGGTCAATATGGTGGTAGTTTTTTTTTGTCAAAAAATCTTAATATGCATACAATGAAAATTCTGGTGATGCAGTTAGTTAGATTAGCTCATTAGTGACTCATCGTGACCAAAATAAAAACGATCGGATAAGTAACTTTCGAGATGTAGCTTTATTTGTACCCCTGAAATGCATATTGCCAAAGAAACACCTCTTATATGAAATTTTTTTTAAATAATTTTTGTAGGGGGAAACGGGGGATGTTGAAAGTAGCGCGGGATTCACCAAAACTAGGAAACACTAAAATCTTCAACATCGCATATATAGATGCTGAAGAAAAGGCATTTTTGTGTTTTTGGCAATATATATATATATATATATATATATATATATATATATGTAGCGCGGGATTCACCAAAACTAGGAAACACTAAAATCTTCAACATCGCATGGATAGATGCTGAAGAAAAGGCATTTTTGTGTTTCTGGCCATATATACATATATGTAGCGCGGGATTCACCAAAACTAGGAAAAACTAAAATGTTGCTGAAGAAAAGGCATTTTTGTGTTTCTGGACATATGGTGGTAGTTTTTTTGTCAAGAAATCTTAATAGGCATACAATGATCTAAATATGTAATATAATAAATATAATACCTATATATAATATAAAAAATATACAATTTATTACCTTGTTAAGTCTTTTTAGACTTTTTATGTTTTTTATCCTTTTCGTTTTTATATTAAATGTTAATTGTTTAATTGTTTTTTTCACGTTTTTCACGTTTTTACGTTTTTAAAAAGAACAACTCTTCACTTAATTTTTATTTTAGCGCGCACTGAATTTAATTCTTCAAAATCTCAGACATCCACATCATATACTTTGCAATGGCGCGAATGGCTAGCCACGCGCGCTGTCCATTTTCAATTTGCATACGTTGCACATGCAGTGCTGTCGTTTCAGAAAGCGGCAAATACAAATATGCTAGTTAAAAGTAGTAAGAGCAAAGAATATTTTTTTTTGGTTTTAAGGCTTAAGCAATAAAAGTGCTTTGGGTTATTTTGAAGTGCAAACTAAAGAAAATAGATTTTTTTAAAAATTACTTTGACAACTGATTTTTTGCATTAGGTGCAATAAAAAATAACCTGTATAAAAATAGGTGTATGCGTATGAAAGAAACTAAATTAGAGAATTCGTTTTAATGTTCATTTACTATTTTTTTTGTTAATTTTACATTCTTTTAAATAAACAAAAGAAAAAAAAAAAACCGAAAATTTGTGATAAACGGCTCAATACTACCAAGTTTTTTTAGTGAATTTATTGAAATATATCAATTAATTTACAATGTATCATTCCCACGATAAGAAAAGTTTTAAATAACATTCAATATTCAACTTAAAAAATACATAATGTATAAGTTTTAAGCTTAAAAGGTAACCTTTTTACTTATAGTATTTTATGTATTGTACAACAGAAAGAGAACAAAATTGAAATTGTTCTTCCATATAATTGTGATAGCGTTAATAATAAACATAAACTAGAGGTGATCTAGATTTAATCGTTGGATTAAGGTCAAAAACCATATTTTTCACATATTTTTTAAGTTAGTCGGCTTTGATTAACTTTTCCTTTGCTAATTCACCATGTATAAGCGAAGAATTAAATTGAAAAGTTGGCATTTGTTTGCAAGAATGTGAAAGTTTTAAATTGTATGGGTGTATCATTTATTTTTTAATATTCATTGAAAAATAAATTTTTTGTCTGCAAGATTTCTATCGGTTTCGGTAGAGAAAAACAACACAGAGACAAAAGAAAAAGCAAACTACTGAACTAGTAAAAAAGAAAACCATTGAATTTAAAAACTATTCAGTGTAGTGTTTTCAGAGTATGTGATTTTTAACGACAAAAGATAGAAAAAGCCAGGTGTATTTCTCATTTGAGTGGGATTTTCACTAAATGTCAAGGGACTTTTTGAAAAAAGTACCTTCATACACTCACATGTTCATGAAACGTCAAATATTTGAGTTTTTGGTCCAGTGTGAAAACCTTATAAGCCAAAATAATTTTGACGCAATTAAAAAGGAATTTAATACAAATTGAAATTTGAACGATAGCACTGGTACTTATTTTAAGTTTAAATTTTAGAATGATGGTGGTAGCTAATTCTATTGCTGATGTGGTAAATTTTACTGAACTTGTAGTAAATTTCACTGAATTGGTAGTAAAAACTAAAAGCGTCCTTTCAAAAAAAAGGCGGAAATAAGATGTACTATATTCGTAATGAATTTTACAATATAACGTAGTATAATTCACAATAATGATAGTAAATTCACCTTCTACCATCAACCATCTTCTAACATCTATACCATCTTCTAACTTCTATACCATCTTCTACCATCAACCATCTTCTTACTTCTATACCACCTTCTACCATCAACCATCTTCTAACTTCTATACCACCTTCTTACTTCTATACCACCTTCTACCATCAACCACCTTCTACCATCAACCACCTTCTACCATCAACCACCTTCTACCATCAACCACCTTCTACCATCAACCATCTTCTAACTTCTATACCACCTTCTAACTTCTATACCACCTTCTACCATCAACCACCTTCTAACTTCTATACCACCTTCTACCATCAACCACCTTCTACCATCAACCATCTTCTACCATCAACCATCTTCTAACTTCTATACCATCTTCTAACTTCTATACCACCTTCTACCATCAACCACCTTCTACCATCAACCATCTTCTAACTTCTATACCACCTTCTACCATCAACCACCTTCTACCATCAACCACCTTCTACCATCAACCACCTTCTACCATCAACCATCTTCTACCATCAACCATCTTCTAACTTCTATACCATCTTCTAACTTCTATACCACCTTCTACCATCAACCACCTTCTACCATCAACCATCTTCTACCATCAACCTTCTACCTTCTAAACCAGAAAAGTGCATTTTTGTGTTTCTAAGATGAGGCGTCTTGAAGAAAATTGACAAATATACTTTTTCCAATCCAGAAGCAAATTCAAATGAATGCATGAATCAAGTCCCAAATGTTTGATTTTAATGTATTACCTATATTATATTATAAACTAGCGGTACCCGGCGCGCGTTGCTACGCCCAAAAAAACACTTGTGTATTTAATGTGAAACTAAATTTATTTATATGTATATTTTATCTCAATGTTAGCGGATAAGCAATATTTTTGGTCGTTTCGGTTGGTGTATAAATATACAAATTTTTTGGCATACACACAAAGTGCAGTTAATTTGATTGTTAAACTGAACATGATAACATTGATAAATTGTGGCTTGAATATTTTGCTGCATTTGACAAAAATTTGGGAACATAAAATGTCATTTGTTGTGCGATTCAATTCCTTTTCCTATGTTTAAAAGTTGTTTGGAAAATGTTTGGGTGGACGATCCTTGCACCAAATGGACACGCACGTTCGTTCAGAGTTTGATTTTTCGACTCAGTTCCATTAATATGATGCTTTTATTCAACGAAAGGAAAACATTTTTATAAAAAAGTTGAAAAAAAAAACTTTGCCAAAAGCCCGCATTTTTCTGTCTTCCACCCGGGCATTCCGCTTAAAAATTTATGAAAAACACCAAAAAAGAATTAAAAAAAAACTGAACCAAAATTGTTAAAAGCATGCATTTTTTTTCCTTCCACCCGATCGGCACGAAACCTTCACAGGAACCATCCCTGGACTAAACTATATTTACCCCAAAAATTTCATAAAGATCCATTGGGTGGCTTAGGAGTCCATACGCAACATACATATATACACACATCCATTTTTATATATACACCGCGGCTTCACTCGCGTTTCAGCTGATCAAGAAGTAGACTGTACCTTGAGGAGTATAGTCTATCGTAATCTAGCTTCTTCTTCTTTTATAGCTTTATAATTTAATACCTACATTTAACCGTGATAAAAAGAAACCTATAAGATATACCAGATTATAATCTAGCTCTGTTGTAAATTTCATTCCGATCCGGTCAGCCATTCTGGTGTGATTTCAAAAATAGCCAATATGCTATTCCAGACTATAATCTATCTCTGTGCTAAATTTCATTCAGATGAGTTCAGCCATTCTGGTGTGATTTAAAAAATTAAAACAAATCTAACCCACGTTAACCATACATTTTACCGGGATAAAAAGTAGCCAATATGCTATTCCAGCCTATAATCTATCATTGTGCTAAATTTCATTCAGATAAGTTCAGCCATTCTGGTGTGATTTAAAAAATTAAAACAAATCTATCCCACGGGAACCATACATTTTACCGGGATAAAAAGTAGCCAATATGCTATTCCAGACTATAATCTATCTCTGTGCTTAATTTCATTCAGATGAGTTCAGCCATTCTTGTGTAATTTCAAAAACTAAAACAAATCTATCCCACGGGAACCATACATTTTACCGGGATAAAAAGTAGCCAATATGCTATTCCAGACTATAATCTATATCTGTGCTTAACTTCATTCAGATCCGTTCAGCCATTCTGGTGTGATTTCAAAAATTAAAACGAATCTATCCCACGGGAACCATACATTTAACCGGGATAAAAAGTAGCCAATTTGCTATTCCAGACTATAATCTATCTCTGTGCTAAATTTCATTCAGATCCGTTCATCCAGTCTGGTGTAATTTCAAAAATTAAAACAAATCTATCCCACGGGAACCATACATTTTACCGGGATAAAAAGTAGCCAATATGCTATTCCAGACTATAATCTATCTCTGTGCTAAATTTCATTCAGATGAGTTCAGCCATTCTGGTGTGATTTCAAAAATTAAAACGAATCTATCCCACGGGAACCATACATTTTACAGGGATAGAAAGTAGCCAATATGCTATTCCAGACTATAATCTATCTCTGTGCTAAATTTCATTCAGATCCGTTCATCCATTCTGGTGTAATTTCAAAAATTAAAACAAATCTATCCCACGGGAACCATACATTTTACCGGGATAAAAAGTAGGCAATATGCTATTCCAGACTATAATCTATCTCTGTGCTAAATTTCATTCAGATGAGTTCAGCCATTCTGGTGTGATTTCAAAAATTAAAACGAATCTATCCCACGGGAACCATACGTTTTACCGGGATAAAAAGTAGCCAATATGCTATTCCAGACTATAATCTATCTCTGTTCTAAATTTCATTCAGATGAGTTCAGCCATTCTGGTGTGATTTCAAAAATTAAAACAAATCTATCCCACGGGAACCATACATTTTACCGGGATAAAAAGTAGCCAATATGCTATTTCAGACTACAATCTATCTCAGTGCTAAATTTCATTCAGATCCGTTCAGCCATTCTGGTGTGATTTCAAAAATTAAAACAAATCTATCCCACGGGAACCATACATTTTACAGGGATAGAAAGTAGCCAATATGCTATTCCAGACTATAATCTATCTCTGTGCTTAATTTCATTCAGATGAGTTCAGCCATTCTTGTGTAATTTCAAAAACTAAAACAAATCTATCCCACGGGAACCATACATTTTACCGGAATAAAAACTAGCCAATTTGCTATTCCAGACTATAATCTATCTTTGTGCTAATTTTCATTCAGATCCATTCATCCATTCTGGTGTAATTTCAAAAATTAAAACAAATCTATCCCACGGGAACCATACATTTAACCGGGATAAAAAATAGCCTATCTGCTATTCCAGACTATAAGCTATCTCTGTGCCAAATTTTATCCAGATCCGTTTAGCCGTTCTGGCGTGAGTTAGCAACAAATATCCAAACATCCAAACATCCAAACATCCAAACATCCAAACATCCAAACATCCAAACATCCAAACATCCAAACCTCCAAACATCGTAACTTTCACATTTATAATATTAGTAAGATATACAATTTATTACCTTGTTAAGTCCTTTTAGACTTATTTTATGTTTTTATCCTTTTCGTTTTTATATTAATTGTTTTTTTGTTGAGAAAAGTGGATGTTTGTGTTTCTGACCATATAGTAGGTCATATGGTGGTAGTTTTTTTTTGTCAAAAAATCTTAATATGCATACAATGAAAATTCTGGTGATGCAGTTAGTTAGATTAGCTCATTAGTGACTCATCGTGGTCAAAATAAAAACGATCGGATAAGTAACTTTCGAGATGTAGCTTTATTTGTACCCCTGAAAGGCATATGGCCAAAGAAACACCTCTTATATGAAATTTTTTTTAAATAATTTTTTTAGGGGGAAACGGGGGATGTTGAAAGTAGCGCGGGATTCACCAAAACTAGGAAACACTAAAATCTTCACTATCGAATGTATAGATGCTGAGAAAAGTTGATGTTTGTGTTTCTGACCATATCATAGGTCAATGGTGGTAGTTTTTTTTTGTCAAAAAATCTTAATATGCATACAATGAAAATTCTGGTGATGCAGTTAGTTAGATTAGCTCATTAGTGACTCATCGTGACCAAAATAAAAACGATCGGATAAGTAACTTTCGAGATGTAGCTTTATTTGTACCCCTGAAATGCATATTGCCAAAGAAACACCTCTTATATGAAATTTTTTTTAAATAATTTTTGTAGGGGGAAACGGGGGATGTTGAAAGTAGCGCGGGATTCACCAAAACTAGGAAACACTAAAATCTTCAACATCGCATATATAGATGCTGAAGAAAAGGCATTTTTGTGTTTTTGGCAATATATATATATATATATATATATATATATATATATGTAGCGCGGGATTCACCAAAACTAGGAAACACTAAAATCTTCAACATCGCATGGATAGATGCTGAAGAAAAGGCATTTTTGTGTTTCTGGCCATATATACATATATGTAGCGCGGGATTCACCAAAACTAGGAAAAACTAAAATGTTGCTGAAGAAAAGGCATTTTTGTGTTTCTGGACATATGGTGGTAGTTTTTTTGTCAAGAAATCTTAATAGGCATACAATGATCTAAATATGTAATATAATAAATATAATACCTATATATAATATAAAAAATATACAATTTATTACCTTGTTAAGTCTTTTTAGACTTTTTATGTTTTTTATCCTTTTCGTTTTTATATTAAATGTTAATTGTTTAATTGTTTTTTTCACGTTTTTCACGTTTTTACGTTTTTAAAAAGAACAACTCTTCACTTAATTTTTATTTTAGCGCGCACTGAATTTAATTCTTCAAAATCTCAGACATCCACATCATATACTTTGCAATGGCGCGAATGGCTAGCCACGCGCGCTGTCCATTTTCAATTTGCATACGTTGCACATGCAGTGCTGTCGTTTCAGAAAGCGGCAAATACAAATATGCTAGTTAAAAGTAGTAAGAGCAAAGAATATTTTTTTTTGGTTTTAAGGCTTAAGCAATAAAAGTGCTTTGGGTTATTTTGAAGTGCAAACTAAAGAAAATAGATTTTTTTAAAAATTACTTTGACAACTGATTTTTTGCATTAGGTGCAATAAAAAATAACCTGTATAAAAATAGGTGTATGCGTATGAAAGAAACTAAATTAGAGAATTCGTTTTAATGTTCATTTACTATTTTTTTTGTTAATTTTACATTCTTTTAAATAAACAAAAGAAAAAAAAAAAACCGAAAATTTGTGATAAACGGCTCAATACTACCAAGTTTTTTTAGTGAATTTATTGAAATATATCAATTAATTTACAATGTATCATTCCCACGATAAGAAAAGTTTTAAATAACATTCAATATTCAACTTAAAAAATACATAATGTATAAGTTTTAAGCTTAAAAGGTAACCTTTTTACTTATAGTATTTTATGTATTGTACAACAGAAAGAGAACAAAATTGAAATTGTTCTTCCATATAATTGTGATAGCGTTAATAATAAACATAAACTAGAGGTGATCTAGATTTAATCGTTGGATTAAGGTCAAAAACCATATTTTTCACATATTTTTTAAGTTAGTCGGCTTTGATTAACTTTTCCTTTGCTAATTCACCATGTATAAGCGAAGAATTAAATTGAAAAGTTGGCATTTGTTTGCAAGAATGTGAAAGTTTTAAATTGTATGGGTGTATCATTTATTTTTTAATATTCATTGAAAAATAAATTTTTTGTCTGCAAGATTTCTATCGGTTTCGGTAGAGAAAAACAACACAGAGACAAAAGAAAAAGCAAACTACTGAACTAGTAAAAAAGAAAACCATTGAATTTAAAAACTATTCAGTGTAGTGTTTTCAGAGTATGTGATTTTTAACGACAAAAGATAGAAAAAGCCAGGTGTATTTCTCATTTGAGTGGGATTTTCACTAAATGTCAAGGGACTTTTTGAAAAAAGTACCTTCATACACTCACATGTTCATGAAACGTCAAATATTTGAGTTTTTGGTCCAGTGTGAAAACCTTATAAGCCAAAATAATTTTGACGCAATTAAAAAGGAATTTAATACAAATTGAAATTTGAACGATAGCACTGGTACTTATTTTAAGTTTAAATTTTAGAATGATGGTGGTAGCTAATTCTATTGCTGATGTGGTAAATTTTACTGAACTTGTAGTAAATTTCACTGAATTGGTAGTAAAAACTAAAAGCGTCCTTTCAAAAAAAAGGCGGAAATAAGATGTACTATATTCGTAATGAATTTTACAATATAACGTAGTATAATTCACAATAATGATAGTAAATTCAACTAAATGTAGTAATGACCACAAGCGTCTTTACAAACAATTAAATACGGGAATAATATGTACTGAAACCCTTACAATGGGAGTAGAGAAAAGTTATGAAAATAAAACAAACACCTTTTGATGATTTTTGATAACTTTAACCCTGGGCCTCCACTTGAAATGAATGATTTCAAGAAATGTGTCATTTAGTGAATATTTTACGTGGAGTTCCCTTATGTCTGGATTTTTATAGATTCTAGACATAGATTTCTTCATTTATTTCTTGTCTTCTTAGAAGAAATAAATGCAGAGATAAATTTGACGTTTGTGGTGACATGTCAACTTGAGCATGGTGTATTTTATATTTTTTTGGTTGTTTTTTTATATAATTTTTCAAGGAAGAAAAACCGTGCACGGGGTAGTGTTTTGGTGTTTTTTCAATTTAATTTAGTTAATTTATATGGTAGGACTCAAAATAGAATAACTATAAAGGTAGTTCCACACTATCCCACAGTGTAGTACGACATGTCAAAAAAAGTGTGAAGGAATGTGTGATGGTTTTACATTCAATCGTAAAAAAATATTTCAGATCTAAACACATGTCAAATCGTATGAGATCTGCGCTGTCATATTTTGTTTCCACGCTATTATACACCTCTTTCATCACACATTTTTGACATGTCGTATTACACTGTGGGATAGTGTGGAACTACCTTAAAGGATATGAAGTGCTGGCTGGGCTTATAAAACAATTTTAATAAGTGTGTTGAAGTTATGAGTAAAAAAAAATATGTGCATTTGTGTTCGGACAAAAATTAAAGTAAATAAGTTAGCTGTGTACTGTGTTGCCTAATTTTTCCTACGTTATTTTAGCTTTATAGTAAATTGCTAAGATCAAGCGATGAGATTTGCTTGGTGAGATCATGACAGTAAATGAAATGTTAAAACATAAATTTCAGAAATAATATCTGACATAATGTCAGAAATAAATATTGCCAATGGAGGCGTGGCCTAATGATTTATAGCCTTTTTTCATGTTTTTGAGTTTTGGAATTAATGAAAAGGTTCGCAACTGTAGTTGAAATACAACAGTTTGTTTTTTTTCGTAATAAGTACTCAAAACGTTGAAACAAAAAAACTTGATAATTTAATTTTAATCTGATTAGGTATTCTGAAAACGTTTCGGCATTAAAATATATTTATGCATGTATAAGAAATATATCATTATGCAATATATCATGCTTTCCTTATTTTGAAGTGAAGCATTGAAAACCAAATGTATTTACATAAGTTTTCTAAAGTTTTAAAAAAAATCAAACTTTACACAAAGTTACACAAAAACATAAATACATTGTGTTGTAAATTTCACTGCATTTGTAGTAATCGCCACAAGCGTCTTTTCATAAAAATGTGGGTAAAATTTTTACTGTAGGTACCTGGCGTAATAAATTTTACAGAATGGCGAAGTAAATTAATTTCATTATACATTGATAGTGAATTAAATTGTTTGTGTAGTAAATGTAGTAAATTCTTCGGGTGATATTCGGGCCTGTATGTATCAATGGAGTATGGAGGAGAAGATTCAATGACGAACTGTACGGGCTATACAGCGACATTTACTTGGTTAAGAAGCTGAAAATTCGGCGGCTTAGATGGCTGGGTCATGTGGAGCGTATGGACGAAAACGCTCCTGCCCGACGAGTCTTCAATTCCAACCCGGAGGGCCGACGCAGTTCTGGAAGACCCCATCTAAGGTGGCGCGATCAAGTGGTAAACGACCTCAACCAACTTGGTGTGCGCAACTGGAGGCCACTGGCTAGGGACCGGCCTAGCTGCCGAGGATTGTTGGTTGAGGCCGTGGTCCACAATGGACTGTCTGCGCCACCTTAAGTAAGTAAGTAGTAAATGTAACTGCGTTAATAGTAATCGCAACAAGCGTCTTTTTTAAAAAGGCGGATAAAATATTTTACTGTATGTGTAGTGAATTTTACAAAATGACGTAGTAAATTTCATTACATTAAATTGTTTGTGTGGTAAATTTAACTGCATTTGTAGTAATCGCAACAAGCGTCTGTTTTTAAAAGGCGGGTCTTTGCTAAAAAAAAATCGGGTTTTGGAAGTATTGTATTTGTAATAAGTTTTACCATATTAATTGTGAATTTCATTGTTTTGGTGTTGAATTCAACTGCATTTGTTTTCATTATCACAAGTGTCCTTGCTAAGGAGTCGAGTATAAGATAAACTGAATTCGTAATAAATTTTACAAAAATGACGTGTTGAATTTCACGATACTAGTAGTGATTTTTATTGTTTGTGTAGTAAATTTAACTGCATTTGTAGTGATCAGAATAAGAGTCTTTGCTAAAGAGTCGTGTTTAAGATAAATTACATTGGTAATAAATTTTACTATCAAATGCAGTAAATTTTATTACAGTAATTACTGTTTTGCGTTGTGAATTTTATTACACGTGTAGTACCTTAATTTCACCATCAGTGTAGTACGAGAATAATAAATACTACTACGAATTTCTCCCGACTTGTAGTAAATTTTACTAAAAGTACTACGAATCATCGTTTTTAGTTGTGAAATTTACTACAAAGGGCTTTTGTAAATTTTACAACACGGTTTTGTTAAATTTACTACAGAAACTTCTCTGTGTGTATATGTTTTAAGTCTCGTAATTATACCCTATTCCATAGAATGGGTATATTGTATTTGGTGTGGAGTTTGTAACATAGAGAAATAATACCGTTAGGTATAGAAAAGTATGTATATTCTGACTCAGAATCAAAAGACTAGTCGATTTAGCCATGTCCGTCCGTCCGTCCGTCCGTTATATTATTAAAGCGAAAAACATTAAATTTTGTGGGTATTACTTGCACATAAACATCTTGTGTATGAAATCAAAAAAATTTATTTTGGGCGTGGCTAACGCCCACTTTTCATTAGAAACTATAAAAAAAATTGTTTTTGTAAATAAACCTTATTTATAATGAATCCGCAAGCCAAAATTTGGCGTCTCTTGATA
Source organism: Platycheirus albimanus (assembly GCA_916050605.2). Lineage (NCBI taxonomy): Eukaryota > Metazoa > Arthropoda > Insecta > Diptera > Syrphidae > Platycheirus > Platycheirus albimanus. The sequence goes on from OU696696.1 coordinate 180,891,126, forward strand.
GAAACTAAAAGGTTTGTGTATGAAAAGAATTTTTTGAATTTTGGGCGTTGCTTACACCCACTTTTCATGAAAGAACGAAAAATGTAGTCTCAAAAATTTAAGGCACTTCCAATATTTAATTTAAATCTTTTTGCTTCCGTTCGTTATTTGAGAAATATATCTCTCCTTTTTTTTTGTGTAAGGTTTTTCAATACGCCCACTTTTAAAGGTGTGATTTTGATAAAATACCTTTGTTCAGGTAAGATTTTTAAAAATTACTCGATTAAGCTGTTGTCTTACACATATGCCTAAATACTGATCAAAGCTTAGTTAGTGCTTTAAATTTTATACAGGCCCACTTTTAAGGGGCGTTTCCGTCAAAAGTTGTATAATGCATTAATTTGTTAACGTTTCTTAACTATCGGTCGCAGTTTTGAAGTAAACAGATGAACACTTGGATTTATATTCCTTGGTTACGTAGCAGAGTATAGTCCAAGAATTGTTAAAAACACCCATAATCGCCATTTCCATTCAAAATCTAATTTTTAAAAATTTAAGATTTGTTCAAATCGATCTGCAAGAATAAAATTGAATGTCACTGAGCTCATAACAATTGCCTTAGCAATAAAACGTTTTAACTTTATACGTGGCGCACGCCTTTTTTTGTTGTGCCATCCCTAATTGAACATCACACCGCACAAAATTAATGTTATTGAATTTTTTTCTGTCTGATAAAGAAGAATTTCGTTGCTGAAACATCGGCTGTTTGCGGGAGGCAGACGCATACGCGTACAAAAATATGGAGAATCGGGTATCCAACAGTTCGTTGAAAACGTACTGCAGCTCTCGCTTATGTTTTTTATTTTAAAAACAGAGCAAAAAAATAATGCAAAAAATGCGAAAAAATGAAACAACCGAACTCGTTTAAACTTTCTATTTTAATGTTCCTCATATAATGTTTTGTCATATGACCTAATGTACAATCGAAAAATACAACCATTCCATTAATTTTGACATATTTATAAAATTACAATAATCAGTTATGACATTTAAGTTGAATTTAATTGAAAACATTTGTAGGGCTTTATATTGCAAATTTTATGGGTCGCTTTCATACGACTGTTGTTTATTTTATTTTATTTCGTACTTTCGTACATTCTCCCGTCTCAAATTGGAACATTTCATCATTTTATTGACATCGAATGAATGCATCATGTAGGTAAACCCCATCAGTGTGTTTGCACCATTAAGTTTCGCCTTTGACTGTGTCCACTGCACTTCCTTATCAACCTCATTCATGTGTTATCGAAAACATGAAAAGAGATAAAACTTTAATAATGTCATACAAATATAAACAGAGAACAAGAGAGACGACCAATATGTCAACAACAAATGGAGAACGGAAATTTCCTTGAATAGTAAACATGTCGAATGGAACGAATGCATGAATGAAGACATCATTGTACTATTTTATTGTGACGTCGTTATTTAATTCCGGTTCGTTGTGTTGTTGCCGTGTGCCTCTTTGCTATATATTTACATAGTAAGTCAATGAGACTGACTCTTTAGTTTCTGGCGGAGTACGTACTGTGGCGCTGTAGGTTGCTTGATTTTGGTAGTGGAGAGAAAAAAATGGTGGGGAGAAGAAAGAGCGCGTTGTATTACGTTGCTTCTGACAACAATAGGGGGAATAAGGGAGCTAGCCGATAGATCACTCGTTGCCATGTCAACGACGAGAATAAGGAATTAAAAAAACAGAAAATATGTGTTTGTGTTTAAGAAATTCTTCAATGTGTTAGCTATTGAGCTATTTGACAACATCGCAATTTAAAGAATTTCTATTTATTTACATTATTTGTTCAATTTGATTTTTTGGTTCTATTTGCGATTTGTGTAGGCACTTTAAGGCAAGTTATTTTATCGTAAAAATTAAAAAAATTAAAATCATATATGACATCCGATGAACGCGAAGATGAAAAAAAATTGGTTGACTTGGTCTGTCTGTCTGAGGGTATATTTGTATATTTTGCTAAAAAAAATTCAATGTACTTGCTATATGACCGTTAAATTAAATCGTACAAACAGCTCCGACGATTTTGATAAAATCAATATTACCTACAAAAAAACTCCAACGTTATTCCTCACATAGGACCTATTTTTTCCACTCAAAAACAGATTAACCGATTCTTCCAAAATATTATATACCTAGTTACATGTATGAACATTTAATCTTAAATGTTGTGTGTAAATGTTGATTACTTAAAAATTTGCGAAAAATCTCTCACAATAGATACCTACCTATTTTACTAGAGAATAGGTATATTTAAAAGCATAATTCTGTGTTTCAGCTTAGGTACCTATACTTTATTCGAGTTCTCTTTCGTATTTTTAGGGTTATTCTTTCGACAGTGATTTATTAAGCTAGAGCAAGTTCGTGCAACCCAATCACACATTTACATTTAATATCACAAAAGATGATAGAGTTGCCAACTTTCTGGCAACGAACATTATAATTTTACTAGAATTCAGATTGCTTCAAAATTCAAAATGACATTTTTTGTGACTTAACTTATAAAGATGACAACTGGGATGCAAATTAAAATTTTTCTTAATCTATTTTGCTTCAAAAAAGATTAAGAGAAAAGTTGTCATTCGAAAGATACACCTGCAAAACGATTAGAATACCTAGGTATTGATAAGAAAAAGTAGCAACAGATTTCTTTAAAATAAAAAATGTTTTAAGTAGGTATAAACAAAAATTGCAAAGAACTGGGTTTGAAAAGTAAAATAGTTTTTGTTTGTCACTTCACGGTAAATTCCCTTTTTTACATTACGCGTTAGTACTATTTTTTCTTATGTCAACTCTTTCTATACACGTTTTAGCTGTTTTTCACCCTAATTAAACTAAAAAATGAATAATCTATCTATAAAACATTTTTAAATTTTGACAGAAAACTTTTTGCTAGTTGGCAAGCCTGGCTCCCAGACTTAAGCAAATATTCAAAAATCCACAAAAATGTTCCTAACAAAAATTCTTCAAAGCAAACAAAATACCGTCTTGAAACTCATATCCAATACAATCACATATTTTTCAATTCATACAAAGAATGTTTATTTCATTATATTGTATTTATTTACCCCCACTTAAATTTATATTAATTTTTATCTTTGCTTCCCATAGCATTCTAAACAAAAATCATTTTGCCTTGTCTCCCTCGAACCCCCAAGGAAATTCTATACATTCTTCTCGTTTATTGTTGTTTATCGCTGTTTATCGCCGCTGTCAATAAAGCTTTTGGAGAGCTCTCCAATCGCAGGGTTCTGGCGGAGTGTAGTAGATGGCGCCTCTTGCGTTCCGTTTTGAATTGTACTATACAAATATATAGCAAAGGTGTGCCTTTTGGTTTTCTCGTGTTCGTCGGTCGATCGTGTTTGTTTTTAATTTATTTTAATTAAAGTAAATTTTAGTGGTTTAATTTATTTAAATTAAATTAAAATATTGTGATTGTGATATTGTGTATTAAATATTTGGTAAGTTTTTGTTGAATGGGTTTGTGATGAATGCATGAGAAAAGAATGGATGAATGCTCATTATATACACACATATATTTATATTATGTACTTTTCCCCGCCGCCGGCCGGTGTTGTTCGTACGCGCTAATTAAAAAAAAATCTTTTCGGGATGATTAAGTGGTAATGTGTTTTAACCGATGATTGTGAACTTTAATTAAAAACGAATATATATTTATTGATAGCAACGGTGCTGCGTAGTACATATGTGAGTTCATAATATATTAGGGGTATTCACGATCTGGTGTAACTTGTCTTGCATCATTGTAAAAGTGTAGAAGTGTTACGTTTTCTTGCAATACAACAACAAAATATACTGGATGTAATTTGTTACACTTTTGCATTTTATCTATACATCAACCCCATTGCAACAGGAAAATACAACGGTGCAAAGTTTGTACTTTTGATTTTGACATTTGTGTCAACCTGATTTTGACATTTGTGTGAGTCTTGCTACAGATTGGAAGAAGTGAGTTCACGATCTACAAGAAATACAAACAATTTCGCACTTTTACAATACTTGGTTGCACCAGATCGTGAATACTATTGTGTTATGTGTGTGTAAAGTAAATAGTGCGAGTTTTCCATGCAAACATTGCAGTTGGTACAAGGTTAATTTTATGTACTGGAACATTGTTTACATTTTTGAGTTGTGTTGAAGTGGTTTTGTTGCATAAAAAAATTATGATGCAATTGATAAAATATTAATGTGCAAATTAATAAATGATTAAATCCAGTGTGTGATATTTTAACTGGAAAACATATTAGAAAAATTTTGATTTGAATTTTCGTGGAAAAGTGTAGATAATTATTTATGGTGTTGTTATTGTTTCGCAAATTGGCGAGTTAAAGAGAGAAAAAAAAGATTTTTTTTTGTTTAATTCAAGGTAAGATATTTTGAAATTCTAATTCGTTGAATTGAGAGTGTCGTATTTTAAATGCTGAATTAAATTAAATTCAATATATTTGACTTTATAATTCGGTGAATTGTAAACGTAGTATTTTAGGTAGTTATTAATTATTTGCGGTTCGGTGAATCATCGTATAAAATTGTTTTAATTTTATTTTTAAATTGTGTTTTGTTTTGCCCCCGGCATTTCGACATTTCGCAGTAGAATTTTATTTTGCGAGAATTTTGTGGATTTTGGTAATCGCGTATCAATTTATTCAATGTTTTGTGAATAATATATATATATTTAATAATTTTTAAATAAGATTCGGTGAATCGTGTGATCGTTAGAATTTTTTTTTTTAATAAATTTTGAATTTGGTTTGTTGGCCAATGATATTGCCATATATTGCGGGTGGTATATGTTTATTTACATTCAAATTAATTTTTTTTTGTGTTTTAAAGGTTTATTTTTCTTCAATGATTAAGTTTGTTGAATTGTAAATAAATTATGAATTATTAAATAATTTATAGATCTTTAATTCGGATTTTGATCATGGTAGGTACAATTTAATTGAAAACATTTGTAGGGCTTTATATTGCAAATTGTATGGGTCGCTTTCATACGACTGTTGTTTATTTTATTTTATTTCGTACTTTCGTACATTCTCCCGTCTCAAATTGGAACATTTCATCATTTTATTGACATCGAATGAATGCATCATGTAGGTAAACCCCATCAGTGTGTTTGCACCATTAAGTTTCGCCTTTGACTGTGTCCACTGCACTTCCTTATCAACCTCATTCATGTGTTATCGAAAACATGAAAAGAGATAAAACTTTAATAATGTCATACAAATATAAACAGAGAACAAGAGAGACGACCAATATGTCAACAACAAATGGAGAACGGAAATTTCCTTGAATAGTAAACATGTCGAATGGAACGAATGCATGAATGAAGACATCATTGTACTATTTTATTGTGACGTCGTTATTTAATTCCGGTTCGTTGTGTTGTTGCCGTGTGCCTCTTTGCTATATATTTACATAGTAAGTCAATGAGACTGACTCTTTAGTTTCTGGCGGAGTACGTACTGTGGCGCTGTAGGTTGCTTGATTTTGGTAGTGGAGAGAAAAAAATGGTGGGGAGAAGAAAGAGCGCGTTGTATTACGTTGCTTCTGACAACAATAGGGGGAATAAGGGAGCTAGCCGATAGATCACTCGTTGCCATGTCAACGACGAGAATAAGGAATTAAAAAAACAGAAAATATGTGTTTGTGTTTAAGAAATTCTTCAATGTGTTAGCTATTGAGCTATTTGACAACATCGCAATTTAAAGAATTTCTATTTATTTACATTATTTGTTCAATTTGATTTTTTGGTTCTATTTGCGATTTGTGTAGGCACTTTAAGGCAAGTTATTTTATCGTAAAAATTAAAAAAATTAAAATCATATATGACATCCGATGAACGCGAAGATGAAAAAAAATTGGTTGACTTGGTCTGTCTGTCTGAGGGTATATTTGTATATTTTGCTAAAAAAAATTCAATGTACTTGCTATATGACCGTTAAATTAAATCGTACAAACAGCTCCGACGATTTTGATAAAATCAATATTACCTACAAAAAACTCCAACGTTATTCCTCACATAGGACCTATTTTTTCCACTCAAAAACAGATTAACCGATTCTTCCAAAATATTATATACCTAGTTACATGTATGAACATTTAATCTTAAATGTTGTGTGTAAATGTTGATTACTTAAAAATTTGCGAAAAATCTCTCACAATAGATACCTACCTATTTTACTAGAGAATAGGTATATTTAAAAGCATAATTCCGTGTTTCAGCTTAGGTACCTATACTTTATTCGAGTTCTCTTTCGTATTTTTAGGGTTATTCTTTCGACAGTGATTTATTAAGCTAGAGCAAGTTCGTGCAACCCAATCACACATTTACATTTAATATCACAAAAGATGATAGAGTTGCCAACTTTCTGGCAACGAACATTATAATTTTACTAGAATTCAGATTGCTTCAAAATTCAAAATGACATTTTTTGTGACTTAACTTATAAAGATGACAACTGGGATGCAAATTAAAATTTTTCTTAATCTATTTTGCTTCAAAAAAGATTAAGAGAAAAGTTGTCATTCGAAAGATACACCTGCAAAACGATTAGAATACCTAGGTATTGATAAGAAAAAGTAGCAACAGGTTTCTTTAAAATAAAAAATGTTTTAAGTAGGTATAAACAAAAATTGCAAAGAACTGGGTTTGAAAAGTAAAATAGTTTTTGTTTGTCACTTCACGGTAAATTCCCTTTTTTACATTACGCGTTAGTACTATTTTTTCTTATGTCAACTCTTTCTATACACGTTTTAGCTGTTTTTCACCCTAATTAAACTAAAAAATGAATAATCTATCTATAAAACATTTTTAAATTTTGACAGAAAACTTTTTGCTAGTTGGCAAGCCTGGCTCCCAGACTTAAGCAAATATTCAAAAATCCACAAAAATGTTCCTAACAAAAATTCTTCAAAGCAAACAAAATACCGTCTTGAAACTCATATCCAATACAATCACATATTTTTCAATTCATACAAAGAATGTTTATTTCATTATATTGTATTTATTTACCCCCACTTAAATTTATATTAATTTTTATCTTTGCTTCCCATAGCATTCTAAACAAAAATCATTTTGCCTTGTCTCCCTCGAACCCCCAAGGAAATTCTATACATTCTTCTCGTTTATTGTTGTTTATCGCTGTTTATCGCCGCTGTCAATAAAGCTTTTGGAGAGCTCTCCAATCGCAGGGTTCTGGCGGAGTGTAGTAGATGGCGCCTCTTGCGTTCCGTTTTGAATTGTACTATACAAATATATAGCAAAGGTGTGCCTTTTGGTTTTCTCGTGTTCGTCGGTCGATCGTGTTTGTTTTTAATTTATTTTAATTAAAGTAAATTTTAGTGGTTTAATTTATTTAAATTAAATTAAAATATTGTGATTGTGATATTGTGTATTAAATATTTGGTAAGTTTTTGTTGAATGGGTTTGTGATGAATGCATGAGAAAAGAATGGATGAATGCTCATTATATACACACATATATTTATATTATGTACTTTTCCCCGCCGCCGGCCGGTGTTGTTCGTACGCGCTAATTAAAAAAAAATCTTTTCGGGATGATTAAGTGGTAATGTGTTTTAACCGATGATTGTGAACTTTAATTAAAAACGAATATATATTTATTGATAGCAACGGTGCTGCGTAGTACATATGTGAGTTCATAATATATTAGGGGTATTCACGATCTGGTGTAACTTGTCTTGCATCATTGTAAAAGTGTAGAAGTGTTACGTTTTCTTGCAATACAACAACAAAATATACTGGATGTAATTTGTTACACTTTTGCATTTTATCTATACATCAACCCCATTGCAACAGGAAAATACAACGGTGCAAAGTTTGTACTTTTGATTTTGACATTTGTGTCAACCTGATTTTGACATTTGTGTGAGTCTTGCTACAGATTGGAAGAAGTGAGTTCACGATCTACAAGAAATACAAACAATTTCGCACTTTTACAATACTTGGTTGCACCAGATCGTGAATACTATTGTGTTATGTGTGTGTAAAGTAAATAGTGCGAGTTTTCCATGCAAACATTGCAGTTGGTACAAGGTTAATTTTATGTACTGGAACATTGTTTACATTTTTGAGTTGTGTTGAAGTGGTTTTGTTGCATAAAAAAATTATGATGCAATTGATAAAATATTAATGTGCAAATTAATAAATGATTAATTATGGGGTTCAGCCTCCATGTTGCGGTTAAAAATTAAATTTCTTTATTTTATTTAATTAATATTAAATGATTAAATCCAGTGTGTGATATTTTAACTGGAAAACATATTAGAAAAATTTTGATGTGAATTTTCGTGGAAAAGTGTAGATAATTATTTATGGTGTTGTTATTGTTTCGCAAATTGGCGAGTTAAAGAGAGAAAAAAAAGATTTTTTTTTGTTTAATTCAAGGTAAGATATTTTGAAATTCTAATTCGTTGAATTGAGAGTGTCGTATTTTAAATGCTGAATTAAATTAAATTCAATATATTTGACTTTATAATTCGGTGAATTGTAAACGTAGTATTTTAGGTAGTTATTAATTATTTGCGGTTCGGTGAATCATCGTATAAAATTGTTTTAATTTTATTTTTAAATTGTGTTTTGTTTTGCCCCCGGCATTTCGACATTTCGCAGTAGAATTTTATTTTGCGAGAATTTTGTGGATTTTGGTAATCGCGTATCAATTTATTCAATGTTTTGTGAATAATATATATATATATATTTAATAATTTTTAAATAAGATTCGGTGAATCGTGTGATCGTTAGAATTTTTTTTTTTTAATAAATTTTGAATTTGGTTTGTTGGCCAATGATATTGCCATATATTGCGGGTGGTATATGTTTATTTACATTCAAATTATTTTTTTTTTGTGTTTTAAAGGTTTATTTTTCTTCAATGATTAAGTTTGTTGAATTGTAAATAAATTATGAGTTATTAAATAATTTATAGATCTTTAATTCGGATTTTGATCATGGTAGGTACAATTTCGGGAACTAAATTTATATTTTGATAAACAATTAAATGGTGTTTTAATTTTATTGCTTGAGCTGGTGGTTTAAAATTTGTCTTTTATTAAATGATTTTAAATAATCGCAGTTTCTTCCGGTAGCTTGTTCGACGGCTGCAAGCAAATTTTCGAAATTGGTCGTTTTAATCGGCCGGATTTAGTTTTGACGGTAACAACGCGTATTAAATTATCCGAACCAGCGTGCGTCTCCTTGAAACGGGTCAGATTCCAATAGGTCGGTGGAAGTCTTTTGTCTTTGAGGAGAACTAAGTCCCCCACTTTCGGCATTTCTTGGATTTTGGTCCATTTTGGACTTTGTTGTAGCCTGGAGAGGTACTCGGAATTCCATTGTCTCCAAAATCCATCTGCAAGTGACTGAATCCGGTTCCATCTGTCTAAGTGCCTGATTTTTTCGGATAGTTCGCCTTGATGTACGGAATGTTAAGATTCGCCGATCAGGAAGTGTGCGGGTGTGAGTGCATTTAAATCGTCGAGGCTATCAGTGAGCGGACATAAGGGCCTCGAATTCAGGCACGCTTCTATTTGTGCTAGAAACGTCGCTAGTTCCTCGAAAGTGAGCCGCTCGGACATAAGGGCCTCGAATTCAGGCACGCTTCTATTTGTGCTAGAAACGTCGTTAGTTCCTCGAAAGTGAGCCGCTCGGTTCCAATAATCCTTTTTAAATGGTATTTGACGGATTTCACTCCTGCTTCCCATAAGCCACCGAAGTGTGGAGAAGCTGGAGGAATAAAATGCCAATTAGTACCGTGGATGGCGAGTGTTTTGGCAATTTGCACCCAATCGTGTTTTGCTTCCTTAAGCATTTTGGCTAGTTCATGTCTTGCACCAATGAAATTTGTTCCGCAATCACTGTACACTTCATTGCAAATTCCTCGTCTTGCGGTAAAACGACGAAACGCAGCAAGAAACGCTTGAGTCGTCAGGTCTGATACAAACTCTAGATGTATTGCTTTGGTTACCAAACATACAAATACAGCGAAGTACCCTTTGAGAATCTTGGCACCGCGTGTCTTCCAAGATTTGTATTCAATGGGACCTGCATAATCAACGCCGGTATGGCTGAATGGTCTTGCCATCCGTACTCTGGGTGCAGGTAAGTTTCCCATTAATTGTTGCATTTCGGATGCCTTCTGTCGGTAACAGGAAGTGCATCTATGCAACTGGTACTTAATGCTTCGTCTTATTTGACCAATCCAGTATTTAAGTCAAATATACTGCATCATTTGTTGAACTCCACCATGAAGAGTATTTTCGTGGGCATCACGATTCACGAACTACCAATCTTGTGAAATGATAATTGTTTTGTAATAAGGTCGGGTGTCGCGCTTCATATGGAAGGAGAGATTTTTCCAAACGTCCTCCTACTCGTAAAATATCATCAACATCGAAGAAGGCATTCAAGGCTCGTAAGTTTTTTGGCATTTTATTTGCGTATATTTGCCCGATTTCATCCGTGAACTTTTCGTTTTGTACTGCGTTGATGATTATAAGTCGGGCAGTTTCAAGCTGGAATGGTTTCAATGGCCCAGATAGACAGCTGTATAGTTTTGGTCGACACTTGATGACGAAACGGATGCAAAATGCGATGGTTCTGATGGCTCTTAAAAGACTCGAAGAGTTGAGCACGCAATGTAAAACATTATCGCTGTTATTTAATTGAATCGAAAAACTTTTAACTTTTCGTTGTTCTTCTCTTTTTTCAGTTTCGGGTTGATTCGGAGAATCGAAATCCCACTTACACCGAAGAAATTCTGGCCCGTTCCACCAAACTTCTAATGACTGGAGTTCTGAAGGATATACACCTCTAGAAGCCGCATCGGCTGGGTTATGAAGCGTTGCGACATGTCCCCAGCAATCGATGCCAATCAGTCCCTGGATTTCTGATACGCGATTGGAAACAAACGTGGTCCATTTGGTGGGAGTAGCTCGTGTCCAGGCTAGAGCAATTGTTGAATCCGTCCAGGCATACATTTTCGCATTGGGTATGGCCAACACTTCCTTGGTGTAATGCAAAAGTTGCGCCAAAATTAATGCACCGCAAAATTCAAGACGCGGACGAGTGATTCGTGGTGCCACCTTCGTTTTTGACAACAGCAAGTTCACATGGATTTTGTTTTCATCGTCGAGAACGCGGATATAAACTGCTGCTCCATAAGCTTTCATCGAAGCATCAGAAAACCCGTGGAGTTCGATCGCCTTGTTGGACTTGCTGATCCTGATCCATCTTGGAATGTTAAGCCGATCGATGAGAGGAAGTTCATCCCGAAAAGCTTCCCGTTCCCTCTTCATAACTTCTGGGACTTGTTCATCCCAGTCACAACCCAACTCCCAAAGTCGTTGCATGATGAGCTTGGCCGTAATAATGCACGGAGAAATCCAGCCAAGTGGGTCAAACAATTTTGCAATGGTGGAGAGAATTGATCTTTTCGATGTTGACCCCGTTGATGATTGCAGATTTTGGTACGAGAAGCAATCATCTAGAGGAAACCACTTGATGCCAAGCGTTCACATGGCCCGACAAGTTGAAAGGTAATTCAAAATCGAGCTCTCGATCTTGTGTTAGTATGTCATTAACAAGTTCCTTTATATTCCTCGTCCATTTTCGCAGATTGAATCCAGCTGATGCCAGAAGGGATTTTGCTTCATCTCGCTTTCGGAACGCTTCTTCGATGGAATCTGCACCGCTTATCAGATCGTCAACGAATATGTCCTCACGGACAACCTTCGCACCCTCCGGAAAGTTATGACTTTCGTCATTAGCCACTTGCTTCAAAATCTTGATGGCAAGATAAGGCGCACTTGCCGTGCCAAAAGTAAGGGTATGCATCTTGAATATCCTCATTGGCGCTGTTCGTTGCTCTCTCCATATAATAAGTTGATAGTATCGGTCTGGGAAACTAACCAAAATTTGTCGATACATCTTTTCGATGTCGGCCGTAAAAGTGTATCGGTGAGTCCGCCATCGCGAGACAAGATCCATGATGCATGTTTGCAACTTTGGACCCACGAGCAGACGGTCGTTAAGGGATTTCCCACCCCAAGCTTTGGAAGCTGCATCAAAAACTACTCTCGTCTTAGTAGTGGAGCTGGACTCTTTAAATACGGCGTGATGTGGCAAAAAATAATGATGTGGAGTCGCCAAGATCGCATCATTTGCATCAATTTCCTCCATGTGGTTTAAATCTTCGTATTCCCGAAGTCATTTTGTGTAATCTTCACAAAGTTTTGGGTCAGCTTCTAGTCTCTTCCCAAGATAAAGAAATCGTCGAAAAGCAACGATCCGACTGGAACCCATCGCAAGACGATCATCCTCCTTAAACGGCAGCTTTACTTCATAACGTCCATCTGGAAGACGCTTCGTATGTTGCTCGAAATGTTGCTCACAAGCTATGTTCTCATCAGTATCCTGAGTCTTGAAAGGTACTTCTTCCATCTGCCAAAATTTCTCCAGTTGCGAGCCCAAGTCAATTATTTGGGCGAAACTCCGAACGTGTTGGGTCGCTTCCTCTTCCCAAAACAATCCAGCCAAGATGTGTATTTTGGGCAATGGGGCCAATATCATCTTCTGGTCTCCGAATATCAGGAAGGAATATTTGGGCGCATATGTCACTTCCCAACAATAAATCGATGGGGCCAGGCTCATACAAATGGGGATCTGCTAATGTCAGGCCCTTAAGGTGGTTCCATTTGCCAGGTATCACTCTTTGGGTCGGGAGATGCCCAGTCATCGACTTGAAAACTAAAGCTTGTAAGGTGCTTTCAAACGTCGAATGCCGAGACGCAATTAGAAGAAGAGTGATTTGTAGTGCCGCTGCTGACTAACCCTAACCCGGATACCTCAACAAAAGTACGACGCTTCTCTAGCCTTAGCACTTGTACAGCTGAGCCCGTAAAAGACGTAATCTGCCATCCGTAGATCGAGCTTTGACTATTGCTGTCGCAAGAAGTACTTGATGTGTTGGTCCACTATTACCATGGGACGTGTGGTAACTAAAACTTTGCCCAGTATATGACTGGGACTGTTGGTGATCTCTCATTGGTTGAAATTCTGGTGCATTGGGGTTCACCGATGCCTGAAAGGCATTAGAATTGTTCATTCTCGGCTGAGTTGATGAACCAGCATCAGGTACAGCATGTTCACTGGGACCAGCCGCAAAATGTGTGGGTCTTGTAGCTTGTCGCTGTTGTTGTATGTGTGTATTTGAATAATGGTACGTGTTGGTATGCAAAAGTGTGTGATGACGCTGTTGGCAAAATTGACAGACGGACAGATTTGAACAATCCTGTACTACATGTCCATAAGAAAGGCAGTTTGCGCAAATTTTTAATCGGAAGAAATTGTCTCGCCGACTGGCACTGTCCAGATTCAGGAAATGGTGGCATCTTCTAAGCGAGTGTTTGCTTTGATGACAAAGTTGACAAACTAATTTGTCCGCAGGACTTGAGTTCGTTGGCACCGGTTTGGGAACTGGCTTGTTCCTTTGCTTCATGTGGAAATTCTTCAACTTCGCAGCATGAAAACGTTGTTTGCTGTTGGCGTTCGACTCATCTTTGGCAAAGCTAGTGTTCTGGCTTCATATTTATTGTCCAATGACCTCGAGCGTTCGGAACCGTGTTTCCAAAAAATCAGTAAATTTACTAAATTTTGACCATTTTTTTAGAATTTCCTAACTTTTCTTCCCATAGTTTTTGAGTGGAAGTCGGAAGCTTTTGAACAAGGAACCAAATAAGAACTACATCCCAAGAATCCACCGGCACTTCCATGTTCTCAAGTGCTTGAACGCATTCTCTTGTCGTGTAGAGAAGATCCTTAAGACCAGCTGTAGTTTCCCGAGTTAAGGTAGGTTGACCGAAAAGCGTCTGCATTTGGATGTGGACCAGGGTGCGTTTATGGTCATACCTGTCCTTCAACAATTCCCAGGACTTTTCATAACTCGCTGTTTCAACAGATACGTTCTGCAAAAATCGTTCTGCATCACCCACCAAGCACGACTGCAGAAAATGGAGCTTGTCAATGTCTTCCAGACTTTTGTTTTCGTGAACCAGTGCTTGAAACCTGTCGTGAAAAGCCCGCCAGGTTATATAAGAGCCATCAAACTTTGGTAAATCAATCCGTGGCAATCGAATTGTGGAATGAGCAGCTGATGTTGTATTGTTAGCAGCATCTGAAATTGCCGTGGTCGCCGTTTTAGCGTCCATTGTGACCAACGGTTTGGATTTTTCAATTACATCCACCAAATCTGCCCTATATTTTAGGTAAATATCATAAATTTGGTCATAAACTACCACTAATTCTTCTAATTTAAGGTGCTCTTCAAATAATTTACCCCCCACTATTGCTTCATTATAAACTTTTGACGATGCCATGTCTTCTTCCAGTTTATCCAGCCGACCTTGAGCATATATTGCGCTCCTACGGTCTTTGGGCGCTTTTTTAAAGTTGGTAAGATCTTTAATAATTTTATTTAAAATCCCTTTCTGCAGTTCCCCGTATTTATAATTATTTTCTGACGTATTGATAGGTTAACTTTTCAAAAGACAAGTTTTAAAAACACGTATAACAAAGACTTACTGCTTGTCTAATGTTGTTTTTTCCTCAACAGGGTTTTCTTGCGGTTGCTGTGATGCTGCGTCTTCGGCTGCTGCTGCTGCTTCTGCACTGCGTTTGTTTTCTGACGTTCGCGAGAATATTTAGCACTTATATGTAGTTTAAAGTTAATTATTTGTAACTAAGTTTTATGTGTATGATAAAAACCGAAAATTCAAAATGGTCACCCGTAAAATGTTCACTAAATGTTATTTTTCGAAATTAATGTTACTATCGCGAACACGAACTTCAAAATTGTTAAAATTGTTTTCAATAAATGTTTAATTTGATTTTTCAAATACACACAATTGTACCAAATTATTAAGTAAATTAATAAAAAAGGCTCGAAGGACCAATGTTTTAAGTCTCGTAATTGTTATTTTAATAACAGAGCAAAAAACTAATGCAAAAAATGCGAAAAAAATGAAACACTTGAACTCGTTTATACTTTCTATTTTAATGTTCCTCATATAATGTTTTGTCATATGACCTAATGTACAATCGAAAAATACAGCAATTCCATTAATTTTGACATATTACCCAAGCAACACAGTCGTCTCTTTAAGATATCTTGCAGGCTACTTTCATAAGAGCTTTAAGCTCTTCAAACAATCTTTAAGAGGTCATTAAGACCCAAAAGGGACCATAGGGGTGGAGCCAACTACAAAGGAAGAAGAGTTTTTAACATCGTGTTTGGAAGAGCTCATAAAGAGGACTGTTTTTGATTTATCTTTGAAGATGCCGCAAAGAGGTTTTCAAGATGTATTCGTTTTGAGTGAGTAGTTTGGGGAAGAATAAAAAAAAAGTTTGGACACATTTTCTTTCTCTTTTACACAAACCCAAACTTAATACAAATCAAACGAAAAGGAATGAACTTAAAATTAAATGTCAGAACAACACAAATTGTTTGTTTTCATTAATATTAAAAGATTTATTTTTCGATTGATGAGAAACATTACACACATTTTTTAAATGCTCAATGTGTGTTTTAATGTGCCAAAAAAGATTTATTTTGAAATTGCACTTTCTACCCCTCTTAAAAGTAATGCGCCTCTAAAACAATCACATTTATGAATAAATATTAATAATAAAATAAATAATTAACTGAGGGTGCAGAACATAATTACATAAAATGCGTTCTAAAGTTCTTTTACATAAATACCAATTAACCAATAGGTGGTAAATAAGTGTATTTGTGTCTATTAAAGCACAATTTAAACATAATAAATATTTTTCCTGATATTTACAATAATTGCAAACAATATGGTGGCGATGGTAGCATCGCAAATATTCCCACAGGGTGCCTCACTTCTTTTATGTCTCCATGGTTTTTGTTTTTTTTTTTGTACTAGGTATGTTTTACGATATTATCAACTTGCACAGTTATTAAAAGAATTTATATTTTAATTTTATTTTTATTATCCTGAAACATTACATTGGCATTGAAACGAACATTAAAAACAAAACGGAAAAAGGATTGCTTACACTATGTAAGCTTTATTATGTTTGTCATAAAAATGTATTGATTGTCAAATTCGTATCTGTGTTCCAGTTGGCTGAAAGGTTGTCTATATGAGTGAAAAATATGTGTATTGCAATTGTCTCGCCAGTAGCTGGCATGTGCGGTGGTCGGGTAAGTTCGAAAAATGCGTAAAAAACAAATCAAATAGCTTTTCTTACCGACTTGCATGAATCAACCCACTATTACAAGTTACCCTGCGGCCACACATGGCAGCTATACTGACAAGCAAGTTACTTCGTATGTATTAATTTCAAATTCTTATATGTGTTCCAGTTTGCTGAAAGCTTTCATGTATGAGTGAAAAAAGTGTGTATTGCAACTGTCTTACCAGTAGCTGGCATGTGCAATTACCGTGTTAGTTCGAAAAATGCGTAAAAAAACCAAATAGCTTTTTTTACCGACTTGCATGAATCAACCCACAACTACGAGATACCCTGCGGCCACACATGCCAGCTACTGACAAGCAAGTTACTTGGTATGTATTAATTTCTAATTTCTATCTGTGTTCCAGTTCGCTGAAAGTTTGCCTGTATGAGTGAAAAAGTGTATAAAATTGCAACTGTCTTACCAGTAGCGGGCATGTGCGGTGGCCGTGTTAGTTCAAAAAATGCGTAAAAAAACCAAATAGCTTTTCTTACCGACTTGCATGAATTAACCCACTATTACAAGTTACCCTGCGGCCAGACGTGGCAGCTACTGACAAGCAAGTTACTTCGTATGTATTATTTTCAAATTCCTATCTGTGTTCCAGTTCCCTGAAAGTTTGTATGAGTGAAAAATGTGTGTATTGCAACTGTCTTACCAGTAGCTGGCATGAGCGGTGGCCGTGTTAGTTCGAATAATGCGTAAAAAAACCAAATAGCTTTTCTTACCGACTTGCATGAATCAACCCACTATTACAAGTTACCCTGCGGCCACACATGGCAGCTATATACTGACAAGCAAGTTACTTCGTATGTATTAATTTCAAATTCCTATATGTGTTCCAGTTCGCTGAAAGTTTGCCTGTATGAGTGAAAAAGTGTGTAAAATTGCAACTGTCTTACCAGTAGCTGGCATGTGCGGTGGCCGTGTTAGTTCGAAAAATGCGTAAAAAAACCAAAAAACTTTTCTTACCGACTTGCATGAATTAACCCACTATTACAAGTTACCCTGCGGCCACACGTCGCAGCTACTGACAAGCAAGTTACTTCGTATGTATTATTTTCAAATTCCTATCTGTGTTTCAGTTCCCTGAAAGTTTGTATGAGTGAAAAATGTGTGTATTGCAACTGTCTTACCAGTAGCTGGCATGAGCGGTGGCCGTGTTAGTTCGAATAATGCGTAAAAAAACCAAATAGCTTTTCTTACCGACTTGCATGAATCAACCCACTATTACAAGTTACCCTGCGGCCACACATGGCAGCTATATACTGACAAGCAAGTTACTTCGTATGTATTAATTTCAAATTCCTATATGTGTTCCAGTTCGCTGAAAGTTTGCCTGTATGAGTGAAAAAGTGTGTAAAATTGCAACTGTCTTACCAGTAGCTGGCATGAGCGGTGGCCGTGTTAGTTCGAAAAATGCGTTAAAAAACCAAATAGCTTTTCTTACCTACTAGAACCGGTGGAACGGTTTAACAGAACGCCCAAAGAACACCTTTCCAATGTAGTGGAAGACTGTCAACGAGACTGGGACCGATGCATTCCACTGTTTTTAATGAGCTATCGGAGCGCAGTTCATAGCACTACAGGACATACTCCTTGGGAAATCTCGTTTGGTTCAACAATGCGGCTACCAAGTGAAGTGAAATTTGGATGCCCTCCAAATGAACCACAAAGCCAAGAAGAATATGTGGACGATCTCAAAAAGAGACTCATGTACATTCATGAAAGGAACAGAACAAAGATAAAGAATGCCAGTGATCGCATGAAACACGTTACGATGCACATGCAACGACGACAGGGTTTCAAGTGGAAGATCTTGTGTGGTTATACAACCCCCATCGGAAAAAAGGACTGTCACCGAAGCTCCAGCAAAATTGGGAAGGCCCTTACAAAGTTGTCACCAGAATCAATGATGTTGTGTACCGCATTCAGAGAGGTGTTAGAGGCAAGAGGAAAGTTGTTCACAGGGACCGACTATGCCGCTACAATGGCCAGGAAAGTGAAAGATTTGTTCGGGACGAACAATCTTAAGAAGGGGGCAATGTTATATGAAATATCATATAGTTATATGAATGGTTTTGTCTCTACTACAGTAAATATTGTTATGGTTTTTGTCTCTACTACAGTAATATAAATTATGCTGAATAATTTTGCTGAATGATTCTGCTGAAATAACAATGGGGAATTTGAAAGCTCTGAAAGCTTTCATAGCATCTTGACAATTCCGAATGGTTCGAGACTTAGACTGTTCGGTAAACTTTGATCCCAATATAAATAGGACATTTTATTCGGAAATGTACACAGTTTCATTTTAACCGTGGTAGCGAATAAATGGTGAATAATTGGTTTTGCTAAGATAAAGAAATAAATAAAGAGTTTGAACTTAGATAAAAGTGAGTTTCATTTATTGAGATAATAGTGGTAATTTAAAAGTAAAAGAAAACAAGTTTTATTTTCGAACCCAAGGCTAAAACATTACAATATCTAGTACATATCAACGTACACAAGAAGAAAAAATTTGGTAAGGTAAAATCAAGAATCTAGCAGACCAATAATTACACGAACATACTAGGCATACTAGATCTTTTTACTTTTTAGAAACAGCTTTCAAATATGTGTTTGGTAATCCAGACCATGATGAATTAGTTAACATAGAAAGGAGTATAAATAATCTCGTAGAAAACAATAATAAACAAAAAACTATAAATTCTAGATTTGAACAAATTTTGCAACAATTTGAAGGTCAGAGCCTTAGAGAACATTTAATAATAGATCAAGTGTACGAACAATTATTATTGTTGACCAGAACTATTATTGCAGCAAAAAAAAAAATTAATATTTATCAGAAAGCCTAGCCTTAGAAGACATTAAAAATATTATTCAACATGAAATAATTCAGGTACCTATAGTAAATATACTTGAGTACTCTAAGATATTATTAGCTAGAACTGATGAATTCTTCATCACAATATATAAATATCCAATTATAATTAAATCATGTTAGTTATATAAAGTAACACCTTTAAGTTCTAAACACGGAAAAATTATTACAGATAAAACAATTGCCTTATGTAACCAAACTTATATAAGAACAAAAAATTGTCAAAATCATCTAAGTAAAAACATTTGTGAAACTAACTTTGAAGAAGAAAATTGTCTCATTCCACTTTTAAAGAATATAACTTCAAAATGTAACACTAAACAAGAATATTTTAATAAATTACGAATTAGAAAATAAATAATTAGACAATTAATGGTATAAACCTAGTTACTTATGAGAATACTATAAGTCCAGACGATATAATATACAAAAACATTCATAAGTAAATTAAAGAAGTTATATTAAGAAATCATAATTCAGAGTTTTACATCGATCAAATAATTACAGAAGATACAATTTACAAATTCGATAACATAGATGCTGTTAACGTGAAATTAATAATTTTTAATTTCGAATTATAATAAAAATTAATTGAGAAGAGTTAAAGTTATAAGTTTGTATAATGTGTAAATTATTTATTTCAATTAATTATAAAAGCTGACTCGGTCAGCGGATTATCAAGTATTAACGTCAAATGAGAAGGAAAAAAAAAGAGATTTTACAATTATGCTTCTGAATTTATAGATTTAGATTAGTTAAGTCAATTTCATTCAATTGAGTGAAGTTGTATGGATTTCATTTTCAGTTTACAATTGTTTAGAAAAAGTTGTGTTTGTTTTGTTAATTCAAGTTGCAAAGTTTACTTAACATCCACCCCACCTTGAGGCAAAATACGTTGCCTTTCCCAGTCGAAGATTTAATGGTCGCTGCGCGAACGATGTCATACTTTCCCGGCTGCGTATCTACAATTCTGCCAAGTTTCCATTTAAGTGGCGGAGAATTTTCGTCAACTATAAGAACGACCAACGACGTCTTCTATTTTGAGGTTTTTTTTGACGTTATCCATTTCGTTCTCTGTTGCAAGCTTTGTAGATATTCTGTCGACCAACGTTTCCAAAACATTTGAAAGTACCATTGAAGGAGCTGATAACGACTCAAAGAGCTGATGGATTTTACTTCAGTGATGTCTGGCTCTGGCAAACAGGTAAGTGGACAACCTATAATGAAATGACCTGGGGTTAGTGCATATAAATCAGAAGGGTTGTCAGATAACGGCGTGATAGGCCATGAGTTTAAAACAGATTCGATTTGAATTATGATCTTGTTTAATTCTTGGAAGGTGAGAGATGCATCTTGTAATATACGTTTCAAATGGAATTTCGCTGATTTAATAGCAGCTTCCCACAAACCACCGAAGTGTGGGGATCTTGGAGGAACTGTTTTCCACATGATATTTTTCGCGGCGCAAGCACGAGTTATTTCCTTTTGAGTTTCTGACGTTTGGAGCATTTCATAAACAGAAGAAAGTTCATTACGAGATCCAATGAAATTGGTTGCATTATCACTATAGATTGTGGAAGGATAACCACGACGTCCAATAAACCTTTTTAATGCAGCAAGAAATGTAACTGTTGATAAATTTTCGACGATTTCAACCAACTTGGCGTGCGCAACTGGAGGCCACTGGCTAACCGGCCTAGCTGGCGAGGATTGTTGGTTGAGGCCGTGGTTCACAATGGACTGTCTGCGCCACCTTAAGTAAGTAAGATTTCCAGATGAGCCGCACGCGTACTGAAGCAGACAAATACGGCTACATATCCTTTCACGGGGCATGTTCCTCGCCGTTTGAAGTGTATGTTAAAAGGTCCACATAAATCAACTCCAACAACCAAGAAGGGACGGCATTGTTGAACTCTGGCCTTAGGCAAATCTCCCATAGTATAATATTTTGACACAGGTTGAGCACGAAAACATGTTATGCAACGACGGCATACCTTTTTGCTAATTTTTTTTCCATGTATAGGCCAGAACTTCATGCTAAGCAAGGTTTGAGGACCAACATGTGAAAATTTTTCATGATAAAAGCGCACCATAGCCTCCGTAAATGCATGATACTGGGGTATTAATGTCGGGAGCCTTGCATCATAGTCAAGGTCAGCATTGCTTATTCTACCACCTACGCGTAAAAGGTTATCACCATCAATAAAGGGGTGAAGGGATGCCAAGTTTGATCTTCCAGGGATAGGCTTTTTGTTACGCACAAGCTCGCTCTTGTTGAATTGTTCGGATTATGGAAGTCAAAGATCTATGCAATTCACTTGGTGTAATTTCACCATACATCGGCTCAATATACTCTCGTTTGACAGCTAGACAGTTGTTTTTATATCTTAGCAGTTATGCTACAATTCTAAGTGGCTTAAGATAGTCATTGTGAAATTTAATTGTTTCCCAAAAGGATTCAGAATTTAATCCCAAGAGAATTATTTTCTGTGATTTCCGTTCAAGAAGTGATTCATTTGCACTTTTATTATTTATTTCTAGCACTGGCCATTTATCTGCTTCTAGTTTAAGATAATCTGGGCCATAGAACCATAGATCTGTCTTAAGTAATTCAAGTGGGTATGCCCCACAGGATATGACATCTGCGGGGTTAAGCTTAGAGCGAACATGATGCCATTGATCAACCTTTGTAAGATTTTGAATAGTTGCAACTCGATTAGCAACAAATGTTTCGAAATTTGAGGATTCCTCCGACAACCAACTTTACACAATAGAGGAATCAGTCCAGTAAAATGTCTTGGAAAGCTCGCCTTTAAAGGTGTGTTGAATTTTGTCTACGAGACGAACCATCAATACAGCTGCACATAATTCCAGTCGAGGGATTGAGACCTGCTTTACAGAAACAACTCTAGATTTCGATTACAATAGGTTAACTAAAATTTCTCCAATTTCCTTAATGCACCGAACATATAAACATGCACCATATGCGTACTCAGAACTATCGGCGAATGCATGAAGTTGAATGTTTTTAGTGCCATAGCAAACTCTACGATCGAATTGAAACTTCCCAACATGCTCTAATTCTTCCCTAAAGCGTAACCAACGGCTGTGATACTCCAATGGCAAACTTTCATCCCAGTCAAGACCATGTTTCCAGAGTTGTTGCATGAAAACTTTCGCTAGACCTATAATAGGGTTAATTAATCCCAACGGATCAAAGAGCTTCGCTATTTCAGATAGTACTGTTCTTTTAGTAATTGAGTTGTGTTTATTCTCAGGGCAGTCATAAAGCAGCTTATCGGATGCTGGATCCCAAAATGTTCCCAAAGTTTTAATGGCATTGGAATCAGAATTTCGAAAAAAGGGCTCCCTATCAACCTCATTTACCATTTCTAAAATTTTACTGTCATTAGAGCACCATTTTCGCAATTTAAATCCTTAGAGCTTCCTGAAGAGTTGCTGCACCAGTTAATAAGCCGTCAACATAAAAATCTGTATTAACGGCCCTTACAGCGTTGGGAAACTGATGGCCCTCATTGACGGAAAGTTGTTGTAATGCTTTTGTTGCTAAGTAGGAGGCAGGAGCGGTTCCATATGTTACCGTGTTGAGTTGAAATGTTTTCACCTCATCAGTTTCATTCTCTCTCCAGAGAATAAGGTGAAAGCAACTATCAGCGGAGTGTAAAATAATCTGGCGGTACATCTTTGATATATCAGCAGTGAAGACGAAAGCAAAATATCAAAATCTACTTGCAATTGAGAAGAGATTGTTTTGAATAACTGGACCAGTGAGAAGACTATCATTGAGAGATACGCCCGTTGTAGTTTTTGCCGAGCCATCAAAAACAACTTTCATTTTAGTAGTTGCGCT
The DNA here is from genome assembly GCA_916050605.2 of Platycheirus albimanus. Taxonomy (NCBI): domain Eukaryota; kingdom Metazoa; phylum Arthropoda; class Insecta; order Diptera; family Syrphidae; genus Platycheirus; species Platycheirus albimanus. The sequence goes on from OU696696.1 coordinate 180,914,233, forward strand.
TGATGGTTTAAGCACACAATGGTGAGGAAGAAAGAAGTGGGTCTTAGAGAGGTCTGTTTTTGGTGCGACTTCCATATGATTCAAAGCAATAAATTCATTAATAACAGCAGTATACTCTTGACGAAGTTCATTGCATTTGCGAAACCGTCTTTCCAAATATTAAAATCGGTTGAAAGCTTGAGAGAATGAGTCACCAACCTTTAAAGAGCTTGATTTAAAAGGTAATCGAACCTGATACCTACCATCATTAAATCTACTAAAGTTAGTTTCAAAGTGTTTCTCGCACTCTAGTTTAATTTATGTTCCATGTTAATCGTTTCATTTCCATTCTCGATCTCCCAAAACTTCTTAAGTTCCTCATGTAAGGTCATGTCGCCTTGAAACTGGCTGGAAAAAAAATTAACCTGTCTGTATAGTATTTTGTCCTGACTGTGCTGGTATGGTTCTGAAACTATCCATCCAAGTGAAGCTTTTTGAAGAATTGGGAAATTAGATCCCAATTTAATTTGACCGATAGACATCAAATTAAAAAACATCTCAGCGCCTAACACCAGATCAACCTTTTGTGAGACATGGAATAAGGGGTCAGACAAGATAATATTTTTGGTATGCTCCAATTAGAAATATCAATGTTGTCCTCAGGAATATTATTTGTTAATCGTTTTAAGACAATGACTTCAACAGTAGTTTTGAATTCAGATACTCTTGACGTAAAAGTTATAGAACTTTTAAATTGTGAAGACGAGAGGCTTTGCGCTATTCCACTAATTAATTGATTTGTTTTTACCATTTTAGATCCGAGAAGGTGAGCAAAGTTTTCATTAATAAGATTTAATTGGGATCCTGAGTCAAACAAGACGCGGCATGGAACTATTTTGTTTATGCCATCGTATACGTTAATTAATACAGTAGCAAGAAGTGTATTCGACTTTGAACTTTGTTTATAATCAAGAGATGATGATGTGAGAGCATTTTTAAGATCAGCAGTTGAGGAGGAGTGATCGAAAATTGCTGCGTTCTAGTCCAAATGTGAAGTCAGTGGATCGAGGATGACAGGGTTTGACGACGACGGGGCACTGACATAGTGCAACAAAGTATGGTATCTCTGACCACACATATGACAACCACTAGCAACACAATCGGACAATGCATGCTGGTTTGTTTTTAAACAATTTTCACAAAGCTTCAGTTCCTTTATTTCCTCATGACGTTCAGATAAAGATAGGTTCAAAAATTTAAAGCACTTATAAATGTAGTGCCCAGATTTAAGACATAATGAACATTTGATTTTCGATTCTGTAGTTGTAATTAAAGATTTTTGTATAAAGCGTTGATTAATGGGAATACCCTTACTGTTACTATTATGCTTCAGTGAACTTGTATTAGATAATGAGTGATTCAAGATATTACCTTCTATTATTTGGCAGCTTTTTTTAATGAAAGCGTTGAACTCCACGAGGGTTGGCAACGGATCGACTTGTGATTCTTCATTCCAGCGATTTGCAGTAAAGCTGTCCAGTTTCGATGACAACAAGTAGACAATTAGATCGTCCCATTGATCGACGGCACGTTTCATATTCCTAAGACAGGTTAGATGGTTGTTGTTTGTATCCATTAAATTGCGCAGCTCCTCAGCTGATGGTTTTGTAACTCGTGGTAGATTAAAGATGCGGTGGAGGTGCTCTTGTGCAATCACGCGTTTATTTTCAAGGCGTTCCTTAAGCCTTTGCAGAGCCTCTTCATAGTTTTCTTCAACAATTTTCAGTCCTTTAATCGAAGATCTCGCTGCGTTTCCGAATTTGCTAACCAGATGATGGAATTTGGAAAGATTGTTGAGGTGTGGGTTGTTATGAACGAGAGAGCTGAATGTCTCAAACCATGACATCCACGTGGTTATATCGCCTGTAAAAATGGGAAGTTCAATTTTTGGAAGTCTGTAGGGAAAATATTTTGACAGTTCTAAATCAGTGTGACTACACCCCAAAAATTTTTTTTTTGGTATGTGATCATCGCCTAAAGCGACAGAGTATTTACATCTCATGTCCAATATACTCACTAGATGGCGCTTATCCAGTATTACCGATCCTTAAATTCACACTTAAATAATTTCCGGTTAGAACAATTCCCTTTGTCAGAGAATTTCCCTTTGCCATATTTGTTCCCTTTTTTTCGCAAACCTACCTGTCAGAATAATATCCTTCACGGATCATTCTAATTTAATTGTCATTTTTCTGATAGGATAAAATCCTGCATTTAACCCCTTTTCGAAATCTCTTTACGGAATTTCGGTCCGATTAGACAGTTGTTCCATAAATGTTAGTGTGTTCCGGAGGGAAGAATTTGTTTCTGTTTAGAGTGTAGCCTAGTACTCAGATCGCGCTAAAATTTATCTTCCATACAAATTTCCACCCAAGATAAATTTTAGCTTGGGTTTTTAGCTGAGTAGTACTCACTTCAAGCTAAATTCCAGCTGTTAGGCTAAGAAAAGTCTCCACAAAATTTAGCTTGCGAAATAATGTAAAATACATTATTTCACAAGCTAAATTCTGACAGTTGTCATTTTAAGTGCATTCAAAACAAATTTTTTGCCGTAATTTAGCGTGTAGCAACAAATAAAAATAATAATAATAGTTTATTTTCATCGTTTCGTTGCTCTTGCTAGTCACAAATTCTGCCAGAAAAAGTTATCTTAAACAAATATTAAGTAATTGCCGCCAAAACAAAAGGCAATACGGTCATATGCGCTTTGGGTTTTTGATCACCTCGAATTGTTTTCGTTGTCTCCTTCATTTTTTATAAACAAAGACCTAAAATGTCGGTAAGTAAATTTGTAATTTCCACTTGGAAATATTTCTGTGATCACATAGTTTTCAGGATCCATTGAGTTCTCCACCACCTACAACGCGAATCAATGCTATAGTGCTATCGGTTTGACTGCATACGTCCGCAGAAATACTGTGTCTAAGCAATGGACTCTAGAAGCAGGGACATTAGTTCTAGCCAGCCAAGGAGTTTGTCTCATTGATGAGTTTGACAAAATGAACGATCAGGACCGAACTTCCATTCACGAAGCCATGGAACAGCAATCGATTTCGATCTCAAAAGCTGGCATTGTGACTTCGCTTCTGGCTCCTTGCACTGTTTTTTCTGCGGCAAATCTAATCGGTGGCCTTCACCACACTATGGAATTCTTCAACACTCTTCGGGCGGCTGTAACGGACGACTCCTTACCCCGTCTAATTGATTTATTAAGATTCCAAGGAACACAAAGAGAAGTTGATTATAGTATTACAGAACTACCCAAGCTAGGCAGTAAAAACGATGATAAAAAAGCAATGTTTAAAGAAATGGCAACAATACAATGATTTTTCAAATATACTTTTATTTTTTCATATGTACAAAGGACGTCATACATTCAAAAATTTGTAAAGTTCGTTTAAATATTTGTATATCAGACTATACAAATTACCACTTTCGATTGTTATTTTTTCTATCACTTTGTCCTCTGTAAGGCTGCTATAAAATTCTCTATCTGGAAGGAAATAAAAATGACTTTAGTAAACTATGAAATTGAATCAATTGCTTCATTACAATAGTGAGCTGATGACGTCAGTTAAATGACAAACGGCACTATAACCCATAACCAAATGTTTAACTTGCTACAATAAAATGGGAAAGCTGCTGGTTTCGGGATTAACACCAAAAAGACAAGCCTAATGCACAACAACAGCTAGTTATAGATGCAGTCTAAAAGTGAGTTGTGAGTATCATTATCTGCTTAGTTATGTCTCTGCCGACTTTTCGATTGTTAACCGTTTGCGTATGTTGACATTACTGGCACTGGGTCATATATCTACTAAGGAAGCTCGCAGACACAAATAAGCTTGTCCGGTAGGTACAATGTGCAGTGATTTCCGATATCAACTGCCTCTGTGTAAAGAAACCGAATTCACGTTCAAAGAAGGCCAGCTTAAACACAACATCGCTAACATCGGTTAAAGTCACACCAACGCCCTGGACAATTGTCGAGAGAAGTCCAGGCAAGGTGGTAGTATCAGAACCGGCCAATGAGAAGGATACGTGTATTTTAAGTGGACCTAAATGCATATTATCGTAGAAGTTTTTATGCTCTTGTGCCGAGTGTATTTCAACTAAAGCTGAGAGGCGATGTAGAATGGAATAAATGTGATTTGTTTGGTCAGGGAGTTCTGCGTCAGATGATTGTGATCACCGATGTGATACAATTGTTCGTTTGCATTGCATGTTATTTCTCCCGTTGAACCTGCTACATCCAGAGGAATTTTATCACTCCATTCACCATTGTCAACTCGGATAGAAGCTCTTTTCTTATCAAAGAAGAATTTCTCACGGAACGAGAATAATATAGGTCCATTGTACTCCGGTGGGTTGTATAGTACATTAACTGATTCAGTATTTGTCTACAAACATTTTTTTAATTGATTGATTTTTCTTGAAATGGAATATTTAAGACAACGTCTAACATACCTTATAACTTAGCATCAAGCCAGTTTTATTTATCATCCAGAACGGACTGTATACTGTGAGCATTAGGCTTCCATATCGGTCTTGGAATCTATGCACAGGCAAACATAATTAAACCAATTAAAGAAAAAAAAAGTTCTAGAAACATACCTTACACCCAAATCCATTTCCATTTTTGCTGCAGAATCATATGAGCTAAACGTCCACGTTGCATCTTCGTGATCTTCAGAAATCTCCGTTGTGCAACCAATCCTTTTCCAAATATTGAAGAAGCTTGAAACAAAAGAAAATATTAAAAATAAACACTTTTTTTTTAATTACAAGATAAACTTACTCTAACAAGAACATAACTCTTGGCTTTATTGCGTTTTCCTGTGAGTTTGACAGTTGGCAAGTGTAAAACATCACATCCTTCTCTCCATAGTCAAGCATATCCTCTGTGATGAGCGACTTTGACTTATCAATTTCATCGGACTCATCCAATTCTGTTGCTTTGTTTGCCTCCCGAACAGTGCAACCCGCCACCGAAACCTTAATATCAATAGGCAACGCATTTCTCATATATAATGGAGGACGCAGGTGAATTGTGAAGAAGGCACTCATAAGCATTAATTTCGTTGTACTCTCATGGAACACTTCGGTCTTTTGACGGACAGCATTGATGTAGAGGGGTTCGAATGTATCAACCGGATCACATTGTATCTGACGTTGATAGTTGAAGTCGGTTGGACAGTCATTCCATCGAATGCCTTGAACAGAGATTTTGTAACCCTGAAAGGAAATATTTTTTTTTTGTAGAAAGATGACCAAATTTAAATGATTTACTTTTTTCTTACTGGCAATGCGAAGAACAAATCTTTTGATTCAGCATAAATTGCATGCAATGGAGCATGGAAAACTTCACCAGGAGCAACATCTCCCACCAAAACCAAAACACTGAAAATAAACGAGGACAAGACGAAGTACATGCTTTCATCAACAAAAGTCCAATCCCACCACCGACTTGGTCAGAACGTGACTATTGATAGGTATAATTGCTGTTTCTTTGGGCTGATTTTAAAATAAAATCAAAATTTTTGTAATTATTTTACAAAGTATAATTTCACAAGCTATTAGATATTTGTAAAACAGCTGTTTTCTCCCTAACTTCAAAATTTAGCGCGCCTTTTTAGCAAAGGTGTGTAGAGATAAATATTGTAGAGATAAAATTTAGTTTAGCGCGATCTGAGTACTAGGCTTTATTGTTGGTGCGCATTCACCAGGCCGATTTGGTGGTGAATACCACGGACCAAGAAGATACAGACCGCCAACTCACCATATGGTCTCTCTTTTTGCCACCAAGCTAAAAATCAGCTGATATGCCATTTATTTTGAGAGTGTGACGCTCTCCCTTGCTTTAAAACCTATTTAGCAAACACATAGTAGTTGCCATTACAAAATGCACAGAGAGATGTACACGTATTCACAGACTGAAAAAAATATTTCGAGGGTGTTTCAGGCAAGAGGAGTACGAGTTGGCGGTCTGTGTATGGTCTGTGGTGAATACGAACTGTATAACACTTAACTCGTGGTAAATGTCATTTCAGTGGTGAAATTCTCCATGGCGAGGCTCGATTCGTAGGTTGGTGAAACCTCAAATGAATCTAATACTCACTATACAGTCTTTATGTCATCGATCGACACGAAATGTTAAAGTCTATTTGGTATGAGTAGCAATATTGCGTCAAGTACCACCACTCATGGTATTTTTTCTTTCGTCTTTTCTGTCTGCAACATCTCTTTTGCGTGATAGAAATATTGACACATGACGTGATGATATATGTAAACTAACAACCACTTCTTTTTCTGAACTACCAAGTTCTTTGACGGTGGCGACATCTATGAACGAACCATATTGGTTGTAGTAAGAAAATTTTCCTACACTACGAACAGGCTTATGGCCATAGAGGACTACCATGGACCTAATAAGTATGGACTGCTAGTTGATATCGTTTCCATACAATATCTGCGAAAATCGTGTCGCCAACGAAACTAGCTCACTGAAAAAGCAAGTTGTGAAATATTTCCCTACACGAAACTTTTTTTTCATAGGCGTGTCTAGGATATGAGCGAGGGGGTGTTGCAGCAGTTTACTCTAAATTTAAATTGCCTTTAACCTTTCTTAAGTAGAATACAACAAGCAAAAGTATGAAGTTTCGCAAAAGAATCATATTTTAAAACAGAAAGTTGTAGCTCAAATTTATAATTGGTTATCTTTCTGATATATATTTTTAAAAGTTGATAGGGGTTAGTCGCCCTGCTGCCTCTACCAGTGTACGCACTGCATGGAAATGACGTTTCGTTTGACAGAAACATTTGCAAATTGATTTATAATAACAAATTTAACTCAGCAAGCACAGTAATATCAAAAGAAAAATCTCTCAAAAATTATGATATTTCAAAAGTTTCGGATAAAAATTAACTAAATTGTGAGGTCTTAAGTCTCAACAAATTTGCAAAACCTAATACGGCTTAGAAAATATGCCGAAGCCTATAAGGTATGCGAACAAATTAACTGGCTGCGCACAATGGTGTAGCAGTAGCAGTAGCACGCAGCAATGTCAAAGTAAATGCCAGAAAAAGTAGCTCACAAAGCAGCATACACGAATACAATGTGTAGCACTGAACTCAAACAAAAATCATGTCTGCCATTTTGGTTTGTTGTTGTTTTGCAGCGCAGCAGGTCGTGAAGTTCAAGTCGAGTCGACTTCTACTTCAGCGACTCTCTCTGCTGCATCTGCTACTTCACATTGTAGCCGTGCAATACGATTTATATACATTTAACTTTGACATTGCTGCGTGCTACTGCTACTGCTACACCATTGTGCGCAGCCAGTAAATTAAGAACATCATGGTTAGAATTAGCTCAACAGGCTATATGTGATTTGGAGCCTGATTTTGGTTTGTAGTCTATCGATTTCATTTGTAAATGATAAAATTGCTTTCTTAAAACATAAAATTCTCTCAGCTGTCAAGGTATATCGTAAGATCGGCGAAGCATCAATGGTGGCAGCACTAGAGGAAATTAGCCATGTGGAAGATATAAACACACTCTCTGGGTTTTGTTGTCTTTTGTTGGAAAAATCTGAAGATGCCAAGGAGTATTTTGCTTAAAGTTTCAATACCAAAGAAGCATTAGATATTTGAAGAGATCTGTTAAAATGGGAACAAGCTATGCTACTGGCTTCGAAACATGCCCCCGATAAGGTTCCTTATATTGCCCGCGAATACGCACATCAATTGGAATTTACGTAGGAAATCCATACTTGCATAACAATTGTGTTTCATATTGTGTGATAATTTTTCAGGGGTAATTATGCTGACGCTTTGTTTCACTATGAAAAGGGTTACAAGGAAGACCTGATTAACGGCAATCAGATATCAATGGAAAATTCATCATTAGAACTAGAGGAGCATGTTCTGGGCTCAAGGCCGGTTAAGCTATTTCGTATAAAAATGCAGGGATCTGAGGCAGTATTGGCAATGTCCAGTCGAACGTGGCTCTCGTATTACTACCAAAACTGATTCCATTTGACACCGCTGTCGTATGAAACCTTGGAGTATGCTTCTGGGTTTTCCAGTGAACAGTGTAATGAAGGTATTGTGGCAATCTCAACAAATACACTGCGGATCTTGGCCTTGGAAAAGCTGGGAACAGTTTTCAATCAAGTCTCGTATCCTTTGGAGTACACGCCACGTATTTTTGTGTACATCAAGACACTGGCCGAATGATCATTGCTGAAACTGACCACAATGCTTATACGGAAGAAATGAAAAATGCCCGAAAGAATCAGATGGCTGAGGAGATGCGAACAGCGGCTGGAGAGGATGAGCAGGAACTGGCAAATGAAATGGCCGATGCGTTCATAAACGAAGTCTTGCCAGAAGATGTATTCTCTTCCCCCAAAGCCGGATTAGGACTGTGGGCTTCTCATATACGTGTTGTAGATCCAATTCATGGACAAACAACGTTCAAAATTCCTCTGACGCAGAACGATGCTATAATGTCAATGGCAACAATGAAATTCGCAGCAGCCGCTGATGGACGGTACTACCTTGTTGTGGGAGTCGCCAAAGATCTTCAACTCAATCCTAGAATATCAAATGGTGGCGCCATCGATGTGTATCGCATAGATCCAACCTGTTCGTTGTTGGAATTTTTGCATCGTGTTGCGGATCCCTGTAGGGAAAAAATAATAAGCGTTAGATTTGTAACGAAAATGGACTGCCGGAAGGCAATGGTGTAGCCGAGGCGATGGCCGGTGCAACATTCACCAGCACCATTTCCTACTGGAAACCGAGATTCGTTTCACCGCGTCGCGTCGGCTGCACCATGGCTTTCCGACAGGCATTAATCAGAGGAGACCTACCTGCTTTCTTGATTGATATTATGTGGTTCTGTATGTGGTGAGGTTTTTTTCTGTTTTGCTTGAGATGATTTGAATGAACCGGAGCGTTTCCTGTTGCTGGTAGCTCCTGATTTTGAGTCGGATAAGTGGAGATGGAGTAGATGCGTGGTGAGGGCGTTGCGTTGCGCATAAGGAATGTTGTGAATGGTTGATCTCTGAATGATGTTGTTGAGTTGATTGGTACTGGGAATGAGGAACAGATGCGATTAATGGTGTGCTGAAAGGAATGAATGATTAGTATTGATGGTGATATTGTATGAGATATGGAAGGGTTGTGGTTGATTGTGGGGGATGGTATACAACCTGTATGTTGATGATGTGTCCCATGGGTTGAGGAACCTGAAATGTAGAATGAATGGATTGTGGAGAATTATTAGAATTTTTTTTGTGTAAATAAACATAAAAACATTTATTATTACGAATATGGACTGATACTTACATGACAACACCAAATAAAGATAGAAATTGAAATGACAGCGACAAATGTCATTTTCATACAATTTCAACTCAAGCGGTATTGCCAGAAATGAAAATGAGGTGTTAGTGAAGTGAGGTGAGATAGATGTAGGTAAAGTGGTGCGTGTAACAAATTATGGCAAAAAGGTATAGTTGCATGGCTATTTAGGAAGAAATGAGGGATGTAGGTTTGTAGAAGGACAAGAGAAGGGAATGAAGGAGCTTTAAGAGTAAATAATAGGATGCTTAAAATTTTTTCCCAGCAAGTTTTCGTTTATAGCACCGGTTGGAAAACCGATAAAGGGTTTTAAACTTGGGAAGGTTTAAAAACTGGTTAGATACAGGTGACAAAAGAGGTCTACTTCTAGGAGTTGTAGATGCAGAATCCAATCTGAACCAGAGGAAGAGGTAAGATTTTGAAGATTAAGTTGTTGCTGGGAAATTACGGAAAAAATGATGAAAAAGCTGTAGAGTGGCGGTGTATGGGTGGAGATGATGAAGATGGGAAGCTGTGGATGAATGCTCGGGATTATGCACTCGCAAATCAAAAATAGCAGCCAACGAGGTTGGTTTAAAAGGTTAAGTGGTGAAGCATAAAGCCCTATAGATAATAGGCAGTGCGCGATTTTTTTTTTGTTGTATAAAAGTTCAAAAAAAAAAAAATTAAATTTGTATTACCTATACCTAAGGAAAATCGTCCAGCATAGAAGGAGGAACGTAAGAAGTTGGAAAACTACCCCAAGGGTGAGTGATGATAGTTCTGGGAATGTAGTTAGGATTTCCAGTCATTGTTTTTTTTTATAAATTTAGGAGTGAGAGAAGCGGCAAATATTGTTTTTGCACAAGCGGTCACTGACAGAAACATTTATACGTCAGGACCGCAACTTTTGCGGATGATTTAGAATTTTTAATATACATATACTAAAAATTACAAAATCCAATAAAAATTGGAGCAAGGTCATCTTGATAAACGAAGAACTCGGCAAATAAGAGGTCTTAACGACGGGCGGTTGACTATCCGCTAGTTTATGAAGAGTGACCTTCCAATGCCCTTGATAGTGCGCTTCACCTTTTGCCACTACCCATTTGGGGTTGCTTTCAATTTTCAAGGATTGATCCTGGTGCTTTTTGGAGGCTGCTGATATTTTATTGTTTTTATTGTTAGATTTTAAGATAATTTTAAATTTATTTTTTTTTGGCGTGATTAATTTTTATTATATATGTACATACATACCTTGATGTTTCTTAGTATATTTTAGTGAAAAAAAAAAAAACCAACATCATATCCCGCTAGGGAGAGGCTTACCTTACCTCCCTCCGGTATCCGTGAAACGCGTTAACACGGTACTTTGTACTGTACACTAAACCAAAAAGGATTTCGGTACTCCTAAAACGAGCTCGATTTAGGTAGGGTCCCTCACGTTTTGCTTAAATATTTTACTTCAGCGCTAGAAAGACGCGCCATAAAAAAAAAAGGAGTTTTTTTTTGTATAAAAGTGATACGGGGTGGAAGTGAGGCGAGACTTGCTTCATAGTAGGTTTTTGGAGTCTCTGCGGCTCAAGACTTGGTTTTTTTTTGTGTGTAAAGGTTATTATAAGTTTTTTTTCCGTTTTCATAAAATATTGTTTCCTATAATATACTTATTTTGAATTTTAAATTTTTATGCTTGATATATATATGTTTATACTTTGGTCTTTGGACTTTGCTTATATTTTTTTTATAAATTCTGTTATTCGATTTTTTTTTGTTATATATTTATCTATCTATTTAGGTCAGCTATTAGAACAAATAAGTAGGAAGTATATTTTTTTTATTCCGTTTATTCAAAGCCTTTGTTTTAAGTTTTTTCTTTAGGGAAACAGTTTTATAAGATATTTTTTTTGTAAGTGTAATTTTAGTTGCTGATATTTTTTTCGTATTTGTTTTTTTTTGCTTTTTATTAATTACTTTTATGTAGTTTTAATTTCAATAAATAATTAATATGCTTTTTGTGCATCACGCCAACCATCCCTCTTTTAATTGAACTGAGTATTAGCTTGATGGAGTTCTAGAAGAATTTTCAGGGGGTGAAGAGAGATGGCTAAGTACCTTCGGTGAGGAGATGATCTGAAGAGCAGCTCCTGATGCTAACGTTCGGGGAGTCCGAGAAATCCCGCCACGGACTCAAGGTTGGGAGGGCAAGGCAATCCTGCTTAACATCTGCAGGATCCAAGTGTGGTAGGTTTAAGGTGGTGGTGATTTTGTTTGTTCATGAGGTGGAGGTTTTTTTTTGTTTGTGAAGTTGTATTTACGGCACGATTTATGTTTTGCTTGTTGGTCTTCGTCTTATTGAGGAACAAGATCCTCCCCTTTTCCGGCGAGCTGAGCCGTGCCTCGCTAGCGTGCCAAGTTCCTCATGTAGATACCCCTTCCCTCCTCGTTCAGGTTTCCTTTCCATTCCTATGCTCTGTTGGCTTCGAGTGTCGACGCTCGAAAAGTATTTGGATCGTTTTTCTGCTTTATTTGTTTTTGAATTCTCCCTTTCCTTCTGCCACTATAGTAAAATATAACCCTCGTTTAGATATTTCCTCTTATTTTAGCATCCGGTTCCCACCAACGTCCATTTCCTTCCGTTGAATACCTAACTTCCATTATTTTCGAATTTTGTTCACCATACCTTCCGTATATTCACCTGAATGCGTCCGTTTCCGGTCCAATCCACTTCCTCCGTCCTGCCTGTCCTAAATTCAAATATCAAGTCCAATCCCTATCCCTAGTAATCGACCAGCAACAATCGGACCGAATGCGATGAAATACCAGGAGCCCTTTGTGGTTTCCAGGGACGGCTATTGGCAGGAATTGGTCGTATTCTTCGTATTTATGACCTGGGCAAGAAAAAACTTTTGCGAAAGTGCGAAAACAAACACATTCCCTACCAAATTGTCAATATTCAAGCAATGGGTCATCGCATTTATGTCTCAGATGTACAAGAGTCTGTGTTCTTTGTGCGTTACAAACGTGCTGAAATCAGTTGATCATTTTTGCCGATGATACTCACCCACGTTGGATTACTGCCACAACATTATTAGACTACGACACTATCGCTACCGAAGATAAGTTTGGCAATGTATCTATTCTGCGTCTTCCTCATTCGGTTACTGACGACGTCGATGAAGATCCAACTGGAACAAAGTCGCTTTGGGATCGTGGCCTCTTGAGTGGTGCGTCTCAGAAAGCTGAGAACATTTGCACATTCCATATTGGAGAAATCATAATGTCACTTCAGAAAGCCACGCTGATTCCTGGAGGCTCTGAATCTCTTATCTATGCGACATTGAGTGGAACTGTGGGAGTGCTGGTACCATTTACAAGTCGAGAAGATTTTGACTTTTTCCAGCATTTGGAAATGCACATGAGAAATGAGAACCCACCACTGTGTGGCAGGGATCACTTGACCTACAGAAGTGCATATTATCCTGTTAAGAATGTTCTTGATGGAGATTTGTGCGAGCAGTATTTATCGATTGACCCGGCAAAGCAGAAGAGCATAGCTGGGGACATGTACCGCACACCAAATCAAATCTGCAAGATGCTTGAAGACATCCTTACACGTTATGCGTTTTAAGGTGTGTAGATTTGTGTGTTTAGTTTTGTTTGTATATTTTTGTGATGATTCATAATATGTTAGACTATGAATTTCTTTGATTTAGAAAAAATACTGAAAATTATGAAAAGAATTAACAATTTTATTTGAAACGATGGCCTTGAGTTAATAGTTGATTTTTGTTTTGTTTTTGCAGGTATTTTTCATTGCGAACAGGAGCATGGGATTGATTTGGCAATAAGGCAAAAGAACAAAGGTGAGTTTTCAGATTGTTTTTATTCCAAAAAAAAGAGATCATAGTGATGAAATAGCATTTACCTTGGGACACCTATGATTTGCCTCTGATTAGTGTACAATTTAATATCTGAATCTTATGCCTTTTAATTTTGACTTGTTTGGATATTGAGAGTGTTGGGAAGGTTTGAATTAATGGCTTGTTCTTTTAATTTCCCTCAGGACATCAAATTTGTCGTGTCGTGGATCTTGCATTTAATATTATATTCATCATAACTTGTGGCAGTTTTTTTTGTAAGTATCTACGTTTTTCATAATTATTGTTACGTTTACTTCTTTCTTGTCTTACAAATGTAAAGTTAAAACACTATTCTACAATAAATCGAAAAAGTACCTTTTTTAAAAATGTAATCTTGAGTCAAAAAAAAATATTCAATTTTTCGATCTTTTTAAATGATGACTAGTATTCGTACCTTGGGACACCTATGATAACTCATGATTAGTGTACAAAAACTATCTGATGACGTTTTCTTTAATATTAAAAATAAATAAATAATATTAAAATAAATAATATATTAATCCAAAAAAACCATGTGTCTCAGTTCGATAGTTATTGGACCATACACCAATTACATACATTTTTTTCTTTTTTCTAGCTTGCATCAAACTTCCGTGATCCTATAAACAACTGGAACATTGGAACAAATATTGGGCTCCGAACTACAGTTTATGACCGTGTACCTTAAAAATACGGCACCATACTTACTTTTGCACTTAGCGCTGTTTGGCATGGTTCTATCCTGGATATTATTTAACATTTACACTGGGGCAGTTTTTGTCACAGCTGCACGATCTGTAAGTTTTTTAATTTATTATTTGGTAATGCAAAATGATATACATTTTTGTGTGTTTGTCTCCAGGCTAGACGCATGTTCCGTCATCGATTACAGATAACCCAATTTACACGTATGTTTTATGATATTTTAACACGCCTGACAACTCGTATTTTTATGGGTTATGCAATTTTTCCATTTGTTCTTCTTGAGTGTATGGTAAGTGTTAAAAATGTTTACATTGTTAAGACTGTTTATAAGTGATAAATAATAAAATAACAATACGAATTAAACTAAAATGTATTATTGCTATTGAATATGATTCAATTTATGGAATCAAGGCTGCCTGTGCTTCAAAACACCAGATTCAAACAGGTATCATGCTGCTTGGTCTCAAAGGTGAAAGAAAGAAAAGTTGAGATAAAAATCGAATTTGGAACGCGTTATGTTACTTCTAATACTTCGATGTAAACTCTTTTCCACGCCACCACAGAGGTAGAGTTTAAAGCGCGTTTTTTTTAATGTGGTGTCTCCTGTAGGCCTAATCCACAGGTCAACGGACAGACAAACATATGGACCTACCTACCTAATGCACCTACCTTTCTAACCTATTTATCTAACGCCTACCTATCCGTTGGGCGAAAAGATGGACTGATGGACAAAAATGGACTTACAAACGGACGGACAGTCGAACAGGCCTACCCGCCTAACGAACCTACCTAGCTAACAACAACGGAAGGACGAACGGACGCTCGGCCGGACTAAATGACTTTCAAACGGACGTTCAGACGGACAACCGGACGTTCAGACGGACAACCGGACGTTCAGACGGATAACCGGACGTTCAGACAGAAACGGACGTTCAGACGGACAACCGGACGTAAAGATAGATGTACAGAAGGACAACCAGACGAGCAGATAGTCTTACAGACGGACAAACGGACCTGCAGACGGACTGATTAATAGTATGGGCTATTTCACTGGCCCATAAATTGTATGAGTTTGGTGTATTTGCTCCTTACTTGTTTTGTATGCTGCTCCAAATTAATTTGTTTCCCTATATAGTGTAGAAGCACTTTTG
Organism: Platycheirus albimanus; assembly: GCA_916050605.2. NCBI lineage: Eukaryota > Metazoa > Arthropoda > Insecta > Diptera > Syrphidae > Platycheirus > Platycheirus albimanus. Next base: position 180,929,372 of record OU696696.1, read on the forward strand.
AACAAATATGTATGACTTCCTTGATGAGTTCGTATTTATGATTAGCTAGTACGTCACCGTCTAGTGTGTGATTGTCTAGTTCAGTGTACATATTGCATAAATCTAAATTTCTCAGTGAACTCATCACTATTAGGGCATGTACATTGGGAGATTTGATTTTGTCACTACTTTGGAAATTTGCAATTATTTTTTGAACTACTCTGCAGATCTTTGCGGTGTCCTTATGCGGATATCTTAAGTATCCTTTCGATTTAATTGAAATTAGATTTGATTGTTCAGTAGGGCAAGTAATCAAAAACTGTTTACATTTTTTACATTTGTAGTCTCGAAGGAGTTTAAACTCGACGAACCCACTAATGTATAAAATAATCTCATCAAATGGAGAATTAAGCAAGTAATTTTCTGGGATTATATCAAAAATGATAGCTTCATCCTCATTTAAGCTTGCTTCTTCTTGTTGTTTTCGTCTATCTTTTGAAGAGGAGGCTAATAAAATGCTTGTTTCGTCAAAAGGAATACAGTTAGCTTCAGTTGAAGATTTACTGGCTGCGCACAATGGTGTAGCAGTAGCAGTAGCACGCAGCAATGTCAAAGTAAATGCCAAAAAAAGTAGCTCACAAAGCAGCAAACACGAATACAATGTGTAGCACTGAACTCAAACAAAAATCATGTCTGCCATTTTGGTTTGTTGTTGTTTTGCAGCGCAGCAGGTCGTGAAGTTCAAGTCGAGTCGACTTGTACTTCAGCGACTCTCTCTGCTGCATTTGCTACTTCACATTGTAGCCGGGCAATACGATTTACATACATTTAACTTTGACATTGCTGCGTGCTACTGCTACTGCTACACCATTGTGCGCAGCCAGTTAACCTCATTATGGATGAGCAATCTTTTGTAAGCTGAAGAAAATTGTCCAGCACTTGGGTTATTATTGCAGCCTCCCCTCGACCTAATGCTAGAGAAAAATAGTTCAAGATGATCTTGAGAAAGCTTGTAGCTCAGGATATAATCTAAAATATGTTTTTCTTCTACATAGAGTATAAACATTTTTTTCAAATTTTGCATGCCTATAATAAAACCTATAAAGCCGGTTTTATTTTTTGTCTGTAAAATTTTTTCATTTCAGAGTTTCAAATCTGATATGTACGATATAGATTTTTGAAAAAAATCGAAAATCTCGTTTCGGTTGGTTTGGCATAGGCCTTTTTTGAAATTATGTCCAAACTTTTTTTAACAGTATATTTAAATAACTGAATTACTTTAATTTCTAAAATGTAGATATTATAATTAGAGAAACAGAAAGTACTAAATATATTTATTAATATAAAATAACAGACAATAAATATAATGTTCATAATTTTCATAATTTCATACCTAACTTAATTGTCAAGACAAAGCGCCTGGCATTTGGTGATAAGATTCCACTTTTTTAAACTGGGATAAGTAGTTGTTGGAAATTAATAATATTTTGTATATATATATATTATAAATAATTGGTACACTCAAAAAAAGAATCCATACAAAATTAAAGACACAAAATTACCTGAATGGTTTGAGCTGCATTTTCCGAAATCATAATTTGATTCCTCAACTGCGATATCAAACCTGTTAAATTGCCGATTTGCTTCCTTTGCCTCTGAAGCTGTCGCTGGGTTGACTTTAATATCCTAGTCTTTTCGACTAAGCGACGTTTCAACCGAAGAACAGTACACTTGAGCGTTCGAGGTGTAGCTTCTTCGTTAGAGTCATCAAGCCTCCTCGTTACCGTGCGTTTCCTCTTCTGGGCCGAAGACTTTGGAGTCAAAGGGTCAGTCAAGGTATCTGGCACTATCGCAGCATTCGAGCTAGAAGGTTGCTCAACAGCTCTACAACGACAAACAAAAAAATCAAATACTTTAGGATTTTTGACTTGATGTGAAAATTTTTCGAAATTTTTTTTTTAATTAAAATGTTTGTATCGACTAGTAAGAGGATACAAAATAGGACTTAAATGCATTTATATCACATTTTTAGACCAAATAGTTTGGCAAGGGCATCGTTTTTAGTTAAGAAAAAAGTTAGCGATTTCCATAAAATAGGATTCTTGACTTGATGAGAAAATTTTTCGAAATTTTTTTTTTAATTAAAATGTTTGTATCGACTAGTAAGAGGATACAAAATAGGACTTAAATGCATTTATATCACATTTTTAGACCAAATAGTTTGGCAAGGGCATCGTTTTTAGTTAAGAAAAAAGTTAGCGATTTCCATAAAATAGGATTCTTGACTTGATGAGAAAATTTTTCGAAATTTTTTTTTTTTAATTAAAATGTTTGTATCGACTAGTAAGAGGATACAAAATTGGACTTAAATGCATTTATATCACATTTTTAGACCAAATAGTTTGGCAAGGGCATCGTTTTTAGTTAAGAAAAAAGTTAGCGATTTCCATAAAATAGGATTCTTGACTTGATGTGAAAATTTTTCGAAATTTTTTTTTTATTAAAATGTTTGTATCGACTAGTAAGAGGATACAAAATAGGACTTAAATGCATTTATATCACATTTTTAGACCAAATAGTTTGGCAAGGGCATCGTTTTTAGTTAAGAAAAAAGTTAGCGATTTCCATAAAATAGGATTCTTGACTTGATGTGAAAATTTTTCGAAATTTTTTTTTTTTAATTAAAATGTTTGTATCGACTAGTAAGAAGATACACAACAGGACTTTAATACGTTGCAATCACATTCCTAGGCCAAATAGTTTGGCAAGGATAGCATTTTGAGTTTCCCCAAAAAATTTTTATCAACGTTGTTAAAAATCCCTTTACAAAACTATTTATCCTAGAAAAGTTATATAACATCCACGATTTACTCCAATCTAAGATATATAAGATTAATAATTATTTTTTTGTACTTACGTTACTTTTCCGACCATTGGAAAAATGGTTGGGACAGCATTTTCCACCAAACGAAACTGACATCCCAGATTCCTCAACATGCTTCTTTCGAAGTGGCTGCTGCAGATCTTAGAAAATGTTATTAAGCAGTCAGTCTCTTGGTGATTAAACCGCCTTAGGGCCTCAACCCACTCTTTTTTATAAGCTCCATTCTGATAGATCCTATAAAAAAAACGAATTTTTGAATTTGCTGATATTAATATTATTCACTTGCACTTACTTATGGAACGAAACATTCCCTGTGCCGCCGGGATATTTTTCTTTGCATCCGTTTACTAAACACTTCATTTTTGTTTTTCAATTGCTTTGTTTTTTTTTAATTTTTTATTTTATTCTTGTCTTATTCTCACTTGAACAATAATCAATTTTAAACTTTGAATTTTATTTTGAATGAAAATATAAAAGCGCAATTTTGCAATCAGCTGTTTCTCATCTGTCAAGATCATTTTGTTTCCATGTTTGACAACCATGACTTTCAAGGCGCTAATTTGGAACCAACGTGAAGTTGGCTCTTAGCAGTCCATACTTATTAGGTCCATGAGGACTACTATATGTAAACGCAACCAACTTCAGGTGACTAGACATAGAGTAATGCATGGACCTATGGACTGCTAGGAGCCAACTTCACGTTGGTTCCAAAAAAGCGCTCTTTGCTCAATACGTGAAATATGGAAACAAAATCTTTTTGACAGCTGAAAAACAGCTGACTGAAGAATTGCGCTTTTTTATTTTTATTAAAAAAAAAAACATTGATGAAGGAATTCGAACAAAATATTCTGGCAAAATATATTAAACAAAAATGATTAAAGAAGAAAAAATGAAGTGCTTAGTCAGTGGATGCGGATGTGGATGGAACTTCGGGTCTTCGTGTAACGTCTCCATATGTTTTGGTTGCCGGATCGAACTGGAAATCATCTGGCACTATTTAACAAAAAAAATGAATCAGTATTCCGTGGTTCCTAAATGCATTTGGACAAAGCTAAAAACTTACATTCGTTGACTCCGTAACAAAGATTACACTTCCACATATTACTATCTACAAAGCAGGCGAACGGATTAATGTATGTCCGGCATAAGCGGCACCTAACAATATTTGGACACTGGATGACAGGTAGACTCTAAAAAAAAATAGATCATTAATGTACTCTGTACTCTATCTCACTGCAGAAACACTTACATTAACATCACGAAATGGATGAATGAGTATACCAAGCGGCAGTCTTGACTTTTGAAGCAATGAATTACTTTCTGGTATTTTAGTCACGGTACATCGCATTATGCTGCAAGAAGCGAGAAGGCAAAAATTAAAAGAAACTAGGGCCAACACCAATGCTGTGCCTTTTCCAGCAAAGAAGCATTCACTACAAACAAAAAGGAGAATGTCGGGATCAGAACTTGGCATTATTTAATGAGTTAAGAAAATCTTACCTTCTTTCATATTTGCAACCATCGTCTTCATCAGCCTCGCCGTCCTGCGACTTATATTACTTATTGAGACTTCTATTATGTGGGCCTGTTGTGGAGTTGTTGTGCCATTGGCTGTTGCCTTGCTGAGGATAAGCTTGAGGCTGCTGTTGTGGCTGCTGCAGTGGAGCTTGAATCTTTTGCTGTTGTGGATACATTGGTCTCCGAGCTGCCATTGGTGCTGACTGTTGAGTTTCTGTCATCTGTGTCTGCGCCTGTGCCGGTGGTGGTAGCGGTGGCATATTGTTGTTCAGTTGATTCTGGTTGAATGCATTTTGGGGGTGAGGAACGGTACTTGTTGGGGGATAGTTTGCGTTTTGTGGTGTAGTAGCAGCAAACTGGGGTAGAAGAGGCGTTGGATAGGGCCCTTGTTGTTGCAATGGCATTGTAGGACAAACCATTGGTGAAGTCAATGTGCCATAAGCGTTTGGTTGTATTGGAAGACCTCGCAGGAGCTGCCCTTGAATTGGAGGCTGTTGGAAGTTGCCACATCCCGGGTTTGTATTAAACGCTGATGTCTTAAAGTTTGCCTGGAAGTTTGGAGGAAAATTTGATGGACTACTAGCCGTTGTAGTCGTCGCGGGCATCATCTGTGGACCGTTTGGTAGGTCTAGCGGAGAGTCCAAGATTTTGCATACTGTTGCTGAGATTATTGACTGGCACCATTGGGTTCTGCTGCGATATAGGTGGTGGAATTCTTTGTTGGTGCTGTTGCTGTTGTCCTGCATTTCGTTGCTGCATTCGTACGCTATCGGAATCATTATCATCCTGAAAATATAGAAAATTCACGATAAATAATTTGATTAAACAAATTAAACACACAAAATATGCAAGCTCGCAATTTTGTCTATAAAAACATGTTTGAGGAAATTGAAAAAAAAAATGTATCGGTCAAACAATTACAATAAAAACAATTTTCTTGTAGGGAAATATTTCACATATTGAGCAAACAGCGCTAGTGTTGTTGGCGACACGTTATTCACAGATATTGTATGGAAACGAAAACCAACTAGCAGTCCATACTTATTAGGTCCATGGAGTAATGAATGAGGTCATCCCTCATTCCATTTCATTCGAAACCATCATACCTTCCAGTCCAGAAGCAAAAAAATAAAGACAAAATAAGTTAAGAAAGTTTTTTTTTAAAGTTGGGTGTGGCAAGCTATTTAATTTTTCCGGTGGATTCACCTATTATAAAAAGGTATGTATAATATATTCATGATATTATGAGATTAATCATTGAATAAATTCAATGAAAAATCTCTAATACATAATTTAGTGTCTGATAGGAGATTATATGTTTCAGCACGCGATTTGTGCACATTTTTGCAATTTTCCGGGGTGGAAAAATTTTATCCTCGTGCGCGTCGGTGGCAATCACATGGTGGCCAGCCACGACGCCAACACATATTTGTACTCCCCAAGGAGCTTTAAACGCCCATTGTAGGCATTTTTTTGTGAAATTTAATTAATAAATCTGGTGAGTCTCCGAATATTTTCGCATAATTTTGTGGTTTAATTTTGATACGGATGCGTTTCCCTGGTGTATAGGTAAAGACGCCCGAGCACATGCAATACTGCATTGCATTTCCTGGACGCCACCGACGCATCAAGTGTACCTTGTGTGATCTCTTATTACTGCAACCATATCCGCACAAGAATTTTGAGTTCTTGAGTATTCTGCGAGGATCCCTAAACCTGGAAATTTCCGGAAATTGAATAAAAGAATACGAAACACCTAGAAGATTGTTGGATTTACTCAGATTTTTTTTTGTTGTGAGCCTGGACATTGTTCCAGACAACGTGCTATTTCGAAAGCCACGTGCGGCCGACGACGTCCTGCACAGTTATTTCGACGTACATCACATATCCAGCACAAGCGAGGAAGTGGAGTTGTGAGGCTTCGTAGTCCACATCATCCTTCCGTATTTTGTGGAATATTTTCGACGCTGGAACCAAGCTTGGGTTTCATCTACATCGTCCTGACGCCACGATCGTAGCTGACATCCGTACCAAGCATCAAGATATTGTGTATGAAATCTGAAGCACCACCTGCGGTGCCAAGATAAGCCCACCTGCGGGCACATACTTTTTGCGACAATTCGTAACTGCAGAAGGAGGATCTATAGATCTTTCCAACTACGTTTGCACCTGTAGTGAACACTGGTTTCCTCAGGTTGCTATCTTTTGAGACACCTAGTACTATAGACACCACGCGCGGTGTATACACCAAGCGCACCTCAGCTCTGTTGCGGATCCGCATTGGATTTGGACGTTCATGCCTCCGATCCTGCAAAACGTTTGCATCCCTACACCTGGAGTACCGTTTTGGTCCTCTTCAAGTCTTCAAGCTTCATTAGTTCGAGATATTTTTAACAACATTAAGGATATAAAGGAGTGCGATTATACATCCATCTCAACAAAAACAAAATTCACTTGAGTGTCATTTTTCAATTTTACTTTATTACTAGTATATCTTTATGGTAGTTGTAGTTATAATATATCTATATATAAAAGTGCATATTATTGATCCACGAAACTAAAAGAAAGATAATCCTAAAGACACGGTTTTGAAACTCTAAATACAGATTATTATCGCGATTAACTTCACTTTTGCAGTCTACGTTAACAACAAATTTAATTACATGAGCTATAAAATCAATAGAAGATTCGGTTTTGAATATAAATAATTTACTGTCGTGAGATTTTCGAACTGCGATTAAGAAAGAATTAACTTTGGCAAATTTTGGAATATATTGCTAATTTTGAAATTACCCACAGATAGTCTGGTAACTATCTGACATTTGTCTTCGTCCTTTAGTGTAGTATGTTGTGTAAAATTGTATTTTCTCTACTTTGGTTTGTCCAAGTTTTTAATTGGCAACCAACTCCAGAGTCACTAAGACTCCTCACGCCAATCGTCGATTACCTTGCTAGGGATATAAACTCCCTACCCCGCTGTATAGCTGGTAAATTGCATCTTGCTACTTCGTGATATCAAGTTGCAACAATATAACTATTGAATAATTTTGAATATACAGATAAACATTTTGAAAATACGATATTAGATTGGAGCAGTGCACTTCTTCGTCTAGGTATTTAAGATTTTTAAAACTAAATTGATTCTTGAAACATATTAAACTATATTGCAATTACTGATATCATATACGAACTGTATATGCATTTATGTCCAACTTTTACTTTTCAGCGACCCTCCCTGATATTGGCCTGAATATTTTTCGATCCTGTTATAGTCCTTTTACTATACGGTAATCATCCTTACATCCTTACCTGGTATCTTAAGAAACATTGTTGTTTCTAGTACTTATTAAGTGTACATCCTTCCTTATCTGTTTTTTTTTTCTGAATTGTTTGCAATTCAACTCCACACATTGGGTTTACTTCCCTTGTGTTCTCACTTTTTAAATCATAATACGATCATTATTGTATTATTTGCCATCTGGTCATGGTTTTGTTTGTGTGGTATACCATTATGGTACCAACAAACCTCCTTTTATGATGATACTAACTGTTGACCTTAACGGTTGCTGTATACCTTTTACAGGTATTCTCACCTGAGACGTGTTTCGCCATCAGCCCTTCGTTGGCTTTGGTTTATTTGACTTTACGTTATATGGTGTTAAATTACTACCTTTTGTTTTGACAAAGTGTCAGTTATTCTTTTCGAATTTATTTTACTCGAAGATAGTTACAATATTTAACAGCATTAACAAGCCGCTGTGGCCTAATTGTTTTACCTTGTTTCGGATATTGATTGTTTTATGGTCGTGATCTACTTTTCGTACGCGTGATTAATGATAGTAATAAGAATTTTAAGAATAAGAATTTTTAAAAAGATTATCGACCATTTTAAATATTGAGAATTACTTAATTACATTACCCTTCTGGTATTAAATTTCGGTATTATCAAGATTGAGTCTTGAATATCGACTTCATAATTGATGAAATCACTTCTGTAATTAATTTAATAACGGTTTAGATATCGGTCGAATAAAAATATTTAAAATTTTGATTTAAATATATTTTCTATAATAGCATAAGTATTTCGGAAATAATTATCCTGTTAGTATTAAGATTATATCTAATAAAATTTTTGTATGATTATAGTAATTGAAACTTTCTGCATTCTTCACTTATTTTGTCGGTATTATGCAGATTTTCTTTCAGCTTTCTAAGAGTAATAGGAATTTAGTCATTATCGAATAGGTTAGTTAGGTCCGATGGGGGTTGAATAGAACTCTCTCTCCCTCACATTTTCATGAACGGTGGAACATTTCGTATATGATGTTTGGGTTAGATTAGTTTAGGGGTTTAGTAATGTAGGTCAGGCTTGACCTACATTCATGTTAAGGGGCTTCTTCATAATATTGTTTGTCTGTCTTCGAGAAGCCATGGTTCGTAGAGGGAGTTGATCCTCTGTGAAAAGGGTGGGTTATGAGACAGGAGTTGTCGTTTACATCTTAGACAACCCGACACCAGGTTACACACTTCGCTCCTGCACTCTACATAACATTTGAGCATGGTAGAGATGAGGGTATAGTCAGCTCTAGATATCCTCTGACATCTAAAGGTATCATTGTTAGAAACTATTCAGTGTGGTCAGGGATATTTGTGGATAAAGAAATATTTCTACGTCGGAACTCCTTATGAAGTGCAGAACTAAATTTCCTCTCGAGATAATCAAGATAAAATAGTCATTTGTTTGGGGTACCTTAGATTGTAATGGTCTGAGAGATAGACAAGTGCATCAAAGCGATCGAAGTATCAAGTGCCGCGGGCCTTAGTACTTTAGATAGAAAGGGATATATCAACATCCCTATCCAGATATGCAGGGTAAAAACTTGTAGCATCGTCGCGATCCCACAGCAAGGACCCACTTCCCTTCTGCTCTTGAGCGGAGCGGGGCAATGCTGCATATCGACGCGGTGGTCGATCGGCGACAGCTTCAATTTGCATCTCGGGTCAATGCTCTCCGGTACGTGTAGTGGACTGAGGAGTAGTACGGGGTAGAGGAATTAAGGAACAGAAATTCGACTTACTATTTTTTTCTATACCAACCGGGTTCTTGGATGATGAGAGATTCTACAGTAGTCATTCACCCATGATGCATGGAGGCAGTAGGCCTCTGTGGTAGACGAGGATTTGGGATTCCGGAATCTTCCTCTCTTCCATGAACACTACGATGATTGGGTCGGCTTCGGATCTTTTTGAGTGTAGTAGTGATCTCGTGGGGACTATGTCTGTTTTCACGACGATCTTCGGTAAGATTCTTCTTGGAAGTTTAGTATGGTTCTCTGGTGAGTTAAGTTTTGAGCATGTGTTAATTTGATTTAGGTATTGCAGGACATCGAAGCTACCAATTATTAAAATAATAATAAATTATCCACTCGCAATCTGGTTTCCTCTGGCTGACACTATTTATAACTGAGAGGATCGACATGGTAAGTTATATGTTCTAAGGGATGTAGGTTGTGATCTGTGTTTGGACCTATCTATTACTCATCGTGTCTATGGTATTTGGATGTATTAGTATATGTTCACATTTATGGACATGTCAGAATGCGTATGCGTATGTGTATGTATGCATCTCGATACCTATGTGGTCCTGTCATACAGCCCAGAGAGTGGTGAAAGAACTGGATTGCTTGGGTGGATAAGTCTGTGTATGGAAAGGAAATACTTTTCCGAGAATTTGACTGGTGAGTTTATACTCGATAAAGACCTTGCACCTCCATTAAATGAGTGTGGGGGGGGTGCATGGTGCTTTACAATCACCTTCGGGAAATATAGTGATTGGTGAAATGAACGTGACGGAGTGGATATTCTCTATGAGACTACATGTAGGTTGGTCTTTGATGGTTGCCCTCTGTCGGGTGAACAAGCCAACTATATAAATTATAACAACATCACCTGGTTTAGGTGAATTCTCGGACTTGTCATACCAGATCTCTACGATTACAGAAGTATGGACCCATATGTGGTGAGGTCATAAATTCTATGTATCTCGGGTCTGGGCTTCTGTGCAATTGAGACTTGGTATAATTTCACTTTTTACGTTACAAGTCTTACTGGATCAAACCTGTTTTGAGTTATATTAAATGACGATGATGAGTCCAAAGCAGGGCTTTCCAGTTTATTTAACATAACCTGTAACGATGACGACGTGGAATAGTATGATTCCTCATTCTCCGAATGAGTTGTTGTTTTGATCTCAGTGGGATCTCCTTACTCTAGTTTAATTGAACCCTTTGAAAGTTCGTAAATGACTCCATCAGTGCCTCATGTCGAAGTTTGATTTCAGGAACTGAGGTGAGGTCGGGGTTCTTCTCGACTCTCAGAACAAAATCACTGCAGCGCCTTATTTGATCGATGAGAACAGATCGACGTGTTCGGAGTTGTTCCACTTGCTTCTGCTTCTTGTCGGGCAATGAAACTTTCTGCCCTTCATCATATAAATTGTCATTACCCATGTGATTGCGGTAAGGATGTTTGCATAGTACGGGGTTTTCTTAAAATATATTTGACGTGTATCTTGGCGAAATCACGTCGGGGTCACCAAATGTTAACGTCAAATTAATAATTTTTATTTTCGAATTATAATAAAAATTAATTGATAAGAGTTAAAGTTATAAGTTTGTATAATGCGTAAATTCTTTATTCCAATTAATTATAAAAGCTGACTTGGTCAGCGGATTATCAAGTATTAACATCAAAGGAGAAGGGAAAAAAAGGGATTTTACAATTATGCTTCTAAATTTATAGATTTAGGTTAGTTAAGTTAATTTCATCCAATTGAGTGAAGTTGTATGGATTTCATTTTCAGTTTACAATTGTTTAGAAAAAGTTGTGTATGTTTTGTTAATTCAAGCTGCAAAGTTTACTTAACAGATACTTTAAGAAAAACTAATTATTCCTTTTGAAGAAAAACCGACATTATCAACTATATACACAATTGTAACACTGATTGTTATTCTAGCATTTATGTATGTTACGATAAAAATTGTACAATGTATAACAGATTGCCAAAAACAAAAAAGATTGACTCATATAACAAAACTTTTGAAAGAGAAATGTTAAAATAGCCTCGAAAAATCGGGATGATTTCGTTTAACAAGGGGGGAAGTTAAGCATCCTTAGCATTATATATTGAGAAAAGAGATAACATTATTTGTATTCAATGATATCTGTAGTCTCTAGTACAGCCTTGCACACGACTCTTTTCCATTTATGTAACAGAGATAATATTGTTTGTATATAATGTTGCGTAGATAATATTATTTCCTCTTTATTATCAAGCAAGATGATTGTATGCTTTGGTCTCCTTGTAGAAAGATAAGGCAGGATATAAATACGACTGTATGATGAGTGGATCGGCAGTCTTATAGTAACTACATAGTAGCCTTAAGCTCCTTTTAAGATTAATGTAAAATATTAGAAAATAAAGGATTAGTTATAAAAAAATATTCATTTAATTTTAAAAGTACAAACAAAATGTTTTAATTCGCGTGATTTTTGACATGCGGGGAGTTTCCGCAACTGTCAAATTTTATTCCACTCTTAGACATTTTTTCCAAAGTGGGCGGAGCTTCCGTCCAATCAAAATTTATATCAGTTATGTGATCATCAAGCAAATATGTTTCAAGTTATTTTTATCTTGATTAAATAAAATAATAAGTAAGTAGTAAGGTATTCATTTATTTACAATTAAATACAATGGTTTATTACAAAATTCGAATTTTAAAGCTATGGCTTAGCCGTCAGCCTGATTGGCAAATTTATATTTTAATTGTATAAGTAAATGAAATTAAATTTTCAATAAATTAAAAATGTTAAACATATTTAAGCGTATTCAGATATTAACAACTTTCTGTAATTGTAAACTGTTTTCAAGAAATTGCTTAGTGTTTTCCATTCACACTCGTTTAGAAGTTGTACTGATTCTTGTAGTAGGTTTACCAAAATACATAATTCTTTGCGGTCTGAATATGAGACATATACTCAGCGCCGGATCTAGGATTTGTTCAAGGGGGGGCAAAAGTTGAATTTGGCGCCCCCCCCAGCAATTTTTTTTCTTTTTTAAGTTAACGTACAAAACTTGAACTCGTATCGTTAACCTGTTTTTATCTTTATGCTCTAATGCTTGATGCTGTTGACAATAGCTTATATACGATACATGTCATAAAAATCTGTGTGGCCCAACCTAAGAAAATAAGGTATTGCTAAGGGCTCTCATGTTACTGATTACTCAAAATGCAATCTTGGCGTATGTGCAAAATAAAAAGTTTGGGGTATGTGCCATAATCCAGATTGATTTGATAATGTTTCTATTTTAATAAACGACAGCGGAGAACCTGCTAATGTTGTTCATAAAAAGTTAAAAGGCTGTATGCTTATTTGTGATTCTGTCCGATATTTTGATTGCACATTTAACTTTTACTCACCTATATACAAAATCATAACTAATCCATAGAACAGCTTTAGTGAAATAGCTCAGTAGTACACAACAAAAATTCTTTTTCATTTTTACTTGCTCTAAGGGCAAGTATTATTTTCGTGCAGAAAAAAAAATCGAGGTTTTAATCAAACATGACATTACGATGATAGAGAAGCCCAAAAAAGTGGTTTTCGCCATACCGTCCGTCGGTCTGTCTGTGCGTCTGTGCGGTTGTGTTGATGTATGCTTTTTCACGTCATGCTACAGCCTAAACGGCTTGACAGATTTTGTTCAAACTTGGTATATAGCAGTTTGAAGAAAAATGGTTGTCGAGGTTTTTTTTTTTGTTTTGTTTTAGCCCGGCTCAAACTGGTACCTTTCATGTAACGGTTTTTTTCATTTTGAATTTGCTCGAAAACGGCTCTAACGATTTTGATTAAACTCAGAATTTAACTTATCTAAGATATTTCTAACAAACTAACGTTTTTCGTTTTTGGCTTAAATGGTCGTAACGAAAATCAGATTTAAACGGCTTTTTTTAATGGCCATAAGTTCATCATACTATTGCACCCACAGAGCAGGTACGTACGACCCAGTCGTGCATTTTATTTATTTCAAACATTCAACTATTATCTTTAGATAAAAAAAATTAGGACTTCTTTTGAAAAACTCGTACATTAGAAATTTTATAGTTCACTAGCTATTCCGACAGACGTTGTGCTGCCCTAATGAGCATCAGATAGCGCGATGATACAAACCATGATAGATACAAAAATGTTGAACATTGAGGGATAAGTTTGACTTCTTAATTATATTTATGCCGTCCATTTAATTTGTCTAAGATATTAGAACATGGATGATTTTTTTTTTAAATTAAATAAACTCAGAAAAGTACGTATACGCCCGAGTGTACAATACTGTTTTAGTGTTGTTTTTAGGTTGAGAAATGGGCAATTGCAACAATTTTTTCTTTTAAGTTCAATATATTCTCTAGTTAACTTTTTTCATTCAAAATCAACAGCAGTTTTAAATCAAATCATAACACAAGATAATTTGCATTTGAAAATATTTCAGTTTGGTTTTTCTGATCGCTATAACTTGGTCCCTAAGCCTTATATCCCTTTTTTGCTTTTAGCCCATTTCACCCTATTAACAGCTTAGTCTTGCCAAAGATTTGTATCACCTATTCCACGCGCAAATTACAACCTTTCAATCTTTGTGGTTTCTGAGTTAAGTCTTAGTAAACAAACAAATAATATAGAAGATTTTCAAGGACTCGGCGCGTCGAACCTTTCGTCACCGTGTGGCTAAACTTACATGATCAACTTTAACCAAACCTTCAAAAAAAACTGATGGAACAATAAAAAAGTTTTTTAGATGTTTTTTAATCCATCAACATCGTAGCCATCCTTCGATAAAATTTGACTTTTTTGTAGCTTGACAGACGGGGGACAAACTATATTTGGACGTGAATATAGTATTTAGTTTTAACTGACTCCCGAAAGCACTAGAATCGCACTTTTCCCAAACGAAACATAAAAACTTGCAATTTCTGAATCCGTTGACATCGTTTGTTATTAAATTCTTATTTTTTTTAATAACGCTCTTATTTCAGAACATCAAAAAAAAAAAAAAAAAAAAAAAAAAATTTTATAGATCCAGTTGCTGAAACGAGTCAAAAATATCAATCATCAACTCAAACTGAAATGATTTATCCATTATTCAATGCTTTAATAGCATTTAGTAAGTAATGCAGAAATAAATTATGATTTTAAAAAAGCTTCCTCATATTTGAAACTTGTTTCAGCAAATAAGATTTTGGAAATGAAATCTTACTTGTAAAGTATGTATATACTTGAAGACCTTTTTTTTAACTTTCGTTTCTTTCTTCATCTTTCAAATTTTGCGCCCCCATGAGGGGCGACTAATTTGTTTAAAGGGCGACGAAAGTGGTTTATTACATATTTTATATTTGGAACAAGAAATAAATAAACATAGCATCATTTCCAAATATTTTTTTTTACTCTCCTTTCCTTGTTCATCTTTTAATTTTGCGCCCTGCTGAAGGGCAACGAACTTGTTTATCATTTTCAAAAGTTAAAGACCTTTATTTTTTTTAATCTCTTTTCTCTCTTCATCTTCCAATTTTGCACCCCCATGAGAGGCGACGAAAGTGGTTCATTACATATTTCTTTCATATTTGGAAAAAGAAATAAATAAATATTGCATTACTTTGGCGCCCTGTTCAAATGTTGAATACCTTTTTTTGTTGCTCTCCTATATTTCTTCAACTTCGATTTGGCGCCCCCCAAGGCCAGGCGCCCGGGGCAAGTGCCCCTCTTTGCCCCCCCCCTAGATCCGGCGCTGCATATACTTATGATATGATAGCAATCTTCTTTCGATTTTAGGTTGCACAGCGAGCAGAATTGATTAAAGCTTCCATTATAGGAGTTGTCATTGAGGTTTAGGAACTCACACCTTGCTTTGAAGATTATAGAAATTTCATCATAGCTCAACGAATCGTGGAAGTAGTTCCTTTGTTTTAGATTAAAATTCAAGTGGCTGCATAAGACCCTGCTATCGGACTCTCGAGCCTTTAGGATGAACATATCACGAGTTGCGTCATCATTCCTCTGAATAATGTCGTAGAGGTTTTCTTTCAAATTGCCTGAGTTGGTAGTGTCAATTATAAGGTTTACACCACAAGCGTTACCAATAGTGTGCCGTTTTTTATACCACCAGTCTTTATTCCTCAACTCATACAAAAACATTTTTTTCGAAAGTCGAGATTCTTCATAATGACTGCATAGCTCAATTATGAAGTCAGCTTGAGATTTGAGAGTGTACGTTAGGAGTTTTTGAAGAATATACAATAATTTGGTGTATTTTGCGGTAGGTTAAATGGTTTTCCAGAAAATTCCTATTATATTTCTATTTCCTCGTACTCATCTGTACCCCAAACCTGCGAGGCGTTGCAAAGGGTTGATTTAACAACCGAACTAAATTTGTTTGAAAAAACATTTTTAAAAGTTAAATTAATTAAGCTTTGTGAGCTACTACTTTTCCGTCATAATACCACAGTCTCTCATTATGTGTTCGTGAATGCCGCTCGAAGACCATAATTTTTGATTTTTCTGTATGAATTGATAGATCCCATCACTTACAATAGCTTGATAAATGATTTATCATTAATTGCATCTGCTAAGGTGATTCGGAGAGTATGACAAGGTGCGGTTATAGCGATCAAGAAAACGATGCCAGAAAAAATATTTCACTCTGACATTTCACAAAACAGGCGTTTATCTACACGCACGCAGTGTATTAATTTCCTGCATTGTGTAAAAATGAAATTTTCAATAAAGACGAAAAAAAACTACTAAAAAATTATTTCGGGGAGAAACGAAGTCGCATGAGTGAGAGTGAGCAAGAAAAAGGATTTTAAACCAAATTATAGTGCGAATCGATTCTTATGTGATTTTTGTTGGTGCGTGCGTCGGATCATTTTTTGACCCCAGATCGGACTTCAGATCAAATTTAACACACATTTGCACAGATACTTCAATAATTTGACTTTCAATTCTGTTTTTTTTTTTAATTTTTTGAAATTTATTGTGGAAAATTTTTGTTTGTAGAAGTGATTAATGTTTTCAAATAAATACAGCCGGTTCAAGGAGTGTAATGAATTGATTAATGTATTTTTGCGCATGTGAACAAATAAATGTGAATTAAAATCATTAGTTTTCTTATATTTTTATAATTTATGTATTAAGAACGTCAAAAGAAACACAAATAACACAATTACAAAAATAGACCAAATCTGTTTCAATTTCTTTTAGAAGTGAAATCAGATCAAATCTATATTTCCAAGAAAATATCACATACAACAGATTTGATCTGTTTTTCTTATTGTGTTATTTGTATTTCTTTTGACGTTCTTAATTTATTAACTATAAAAAAATAAGATAATTAAAAATATTATGTACATTGTATAATGATTTTAATTCACATTTATTTGTTCACTCGCGCAAAAATGCATTAATGAATGCATTAATTAAATTAAACTAATTAAATTATGTTCGTCTGTTTCTCCTAAATAAATAAAAAATAAAATATTTATTTATGAATCCAAAATTAATTTAAAAAGAATTCTTTTTCCACAAATCTGCATTTACCAAAAAAAATCACAATACAAATCATTACGACACAGACACTGCGTTGCTGGCGACACTGGTGGCTCGGTGCGTGTGAATAAACAACTTCCTTGATAAATGTCAAACAGAAGTCAGTGGTCAGTGCCTCTGTCTCAGTCTGACTTATGATATTTTGTTCAAAAATTGCAACGAAAAACTTTTCATGGCCCAATTTACAACGAAAAAAATGTTTTGACAGCTCAACTTCCAGTGGAAAGCGAAAACAATTGGATTGAAAGAGCAAAGACTTTGTTCCATTTTGGTGGAATTGTCAATCAGCTGTGCGCAAAACCAAATTTAGCCATCAAAAAGAATAAATAAATTTTTTACAAAAAATATTACTTCAATTGAAACTTTTATTAGCAAAAAAAATTCTCTGAGTTATTTAGCATCGATCAGTGTAGCATTTGTGTTTAAAATCGATTTATAACATACAAAATTTTCCATCTGAAAATTTTTCCGGTTTGGGTTTCCGTATCGCTATAACTGGCCCCTTAATAAGGTCGAAGGCAGCTTTGAAATCAACAAAGAAAGAGTTTACTTTTTTGTTCCTGGCTTGGAATGCTTTAACAATAGATTAAATATTTGATCAATTGTAGAGTAATTCTTTCGAAAGCCGGCTTGGAGTTCAGACAGAATGTTTTTCCTTTCAATCCATTTCTCGAGCCTGTAAACCATAACACCGCAGAATATTTCTGATATACCTAACATTCATGAAGGAAATTCCTCTATAACTTTCTACAACGTCTAAGGGTCCTTTTTTGTGTATCGGAAAGATCACAGATTCCCTGAACGCAGAGGGAATGCTTGCCGTTGACAAAATTTTGCTGTACAGGGTTTGTTAATTATTACAGAACCTTGGTGTTGAATTTTTGAAAAACTCATAAGGGATGCCATCCTCACCAGGCGCCTTTCCATTCTGCGCTTTTAACAACAGAGATTGTATTTCGTCGATAGAGATGTCGCTGTCTTACGATTCATCAATGCATAAAGGTTCTGCGTATGAGAAAATCAGATTGGAGTTATTTGAGAGGAGAAGCTTAAAGTGGTTTGCTAGTGATTCTGTTGATACACCTGCGCCGATCTTATAACTCATTCCGTGGTGCCGTGAAATAAGGTAGATGGCATTAAGGTCGATTGAGACTAAATTGACCTTATTTCCATCGCAGTGGAAATAAGACCGAATTTACTTTGTCGTCATTATTGCCTAAACCGAAGGAAATAATGTCGAATGGAAAAGTAGGCAATAAAAGCAACTGAAATTTTTCTAATAGCTATGTGTTTTGGTGAGCAATTTGTAATTAGTAATAACATGTATGGAAATAAAATCGAAATATGTTTTATCCAAATGGTAATAATGACAAAATTGTATGTAATAATGCTGTATGCAAACAAATTGAAATTGGGGTTGTTTTCTGTTCAAATATAACAGGATATTTTCCGTACCTTCCTAATTTGTATGTTAAACAATTGTTAAAGTTAATATATGTATATGATTATGGAAAAATAATTTTAGCATTATTAAGAAAGCTTGATTTAAAACTACGATTTATTACGGATTTTGGAAATAAACAGTAGTGAATTATATATTTGAGTTTTCAATCAAGCCTTTTGAATAAATAGTCGTCAAATATTCGCTCGCGCGTTTTTTCTTTGACAGTTGTGACAGCTGTAAAGCTTATAGAGTTGAACATATTTTGTAATTCTGCTTCTCCGTTTTTGTTTTGATATTTTAAAACGTTGTTTTTGTTCAAATAAAATTTTTTATCACCAATTATATGTGTATTATTTTTAATCAATATTTGTTCTGTTGTATTACATGTTTTGATTGCTTTTCTACAGCCAAGTAAAATTCGGTTTTTAAGTTGTAATTGCTTACTTCGATCATGTTGTGTATAAACTCCCGTGCCTTTTAGGTTTTTTGTATTTTTTAGCATTTTCATAGCAATCTCATTTTATGTTATTGCTTTCACTGAGTTTGACAGCTCTTGGCATTTGGGGTGCTTCATTATCCAGCAAAAGTTGGGTTATGCTTTCAATTGTTTCTTGTGGATTATTGGTGTTGATGGGCATCGAAAAAACAAGATTTTTTCCACGAATTTCACGACTTTGTAGTTCGAGTTCTTCTTCTAAAGCACAGCAGCGGTTTTCAAACATTTGAATTTGATTGGATAACTCTCGGTTTTCTTGTCGCAGGTGATCGATTTCCAAGTTCATCTTACTTATTTCATCTTTCGTTGCCAGATTGGCTATGGCCATTTGTAGAGAACTATCAATGATACCCTTGAT
The DNA here is from genome assembly GCA_916050605.2 of Platycheirus albimanus. Classification (NCBI taxonomy): domain Eukaryota; kingdom Metazoa; phylum Arthropoda; class Insecta; order Diptera; family Syrphidae; genus Platycheirus; species Platycheirus albimanus. The sequence continues at coordinate 180,948,705 of OU696696.1, forward strand.
TTGATTAAAATCCGATTGTGTCATAGCCATTTTGCGGGTATATTTAAAAACTTTGTTTAATCTGTGCGTATTTGATTCACTAATTCGTTATTCTTCTGGTGAAGTTTCGTGAATTTTTCTTTTGTTGTCAGTCATGTAACATTTGTTTCAAATTTAAAATTCATATTTTTCAGCTTAGTGACTATTGTTACCTTGAAGTTTTAATATGTATCCGCGTTATTGAAAGTGATCTTACAGAAAGATAAATTTTGTTATTTATTTTAATGATAAAAGTATTAAATATTAAAAATTTAAACGAGCGATATGAAACTTGAGCTATTCTCTTTAACAGCAGTGTTGCCAATCAATAAAATAATAAAATTTACATTACTTCTAATAAGTTGTTTAGGAATTTTCGAGTATATTTGAACATGAAATATTGTTATGGCTCCCATAGGCAAAGTAATAAGAAATTATATCTTGAGATTCGGTAGAAATGTCATCAAAAATTATAACTGAATGAGATGGAATTTCTTCTGGTTGTGAGAGTGAATTTAATGTTAAGCTTTGAAATTTACTAGGCTCTAAGTTATGTTTTTCACATACTTTAATATATTTTCAATTAAATTTTCTAAATATTTATATTTGTCTTGATAAGAAGTTTTTGAACAAATTATAACATCAGAATGGTGATTTTTTTACTTGCGATTATAGGTACTATAAGGCAAGTTATGGATTCGTGCAGAAAACAAAATTTCAGATAACAATCACACATGACATTACGATGATGGAGAAGTCGAAAAAAGTGGGTCTGGGAATTCCGTCCGTCTGTCTGTCTGTCTGTCTGTCTGTCTGTATGTCTGTTCGCGCCTCTGGAGGCTGAACGGGTGGGCCGATTTGCTTCAAATTTGGTAATTAGGATTTATTTGGCCGTCCCTCGGAACACATTTTTACTTGCGATTATAGGTACTATAAGGCAAGTTATGGATTCGTGCAGAAAAAAAAATTTGAGATAACAATCACACATGACATTACGATGATGGAGAAGTCGAAAAAAGTGGGTCTGGGAATTCCGTCCGTCTGTCTGTCTGTCTGTTTTTATAATTTTTTCAAAAAAATTTTTGGTTTTCGAAATATGTTGGAAACGGGTACATTGATTTTTTTTAAAATTATTTTTCAAATGTAAATTTTAGATTGCCATATATTTGCATACTCAAATAGTCGTGCATTTTATTAATAATATTTTAAAGAACATTTGTTTTACCACAATAACTCGGTCCGCAAATAATTGATCTAATAACATTAGGAAATACATTATTAAACCTTTCAGGTGGTTTAAAGGTGTCATCATTTTTAATAGTTAATTTAGATTTTCTGTCTAAGAATTTAATAATAAAAAATTATACTTGTGTATGCATTACTTGATTTGTTAATGGATTTTATGTAAAACTATCAACACTAATTATTAAACAATGAATTGTAGTGTTAGATGGAAAATTTTTACTCCATTTAAAGTAAATTTTTATATCAATAACTGCTTCTTAAATTCCTTCGTTTTGTTAAGAATTATCTTTAATAATAACATTGTAATTACTAATTTGTAAATTATGATCATTTTATCCATAATATAAAACATATCATATAAAATATAGCATTTATTTTGCTCATAAGATAATCGTAATTCAGAACAAGGATATTTAGTAGTATTTAGATTAACTTGAATATATTTGCTAAATTACATAAATCAAATTTACCATTATCTTTTTTAATATCATGATTTCTATCGGTTTGAAAACTAATTAAAAAAATCTAGGTTTTGCACTACTTGTAGTTATTCTCCAAGTATATTCTTTTGCATTTGGAATAGAACTTGTGTACAAATATTTCCAATTTCTAAAATACATATTAAAATTTTTATTACTAGATATTTTCTTTAGTTTATATCATGTTCAACTTCAACAGAAAATTTAGCTTGTGGCATTCTTCAAATTATTTCAGAAATATTAATTTCAAAAGTATGATCTGTAAGTGAAGTAAGAATACAATTTTTTTCATCATTAGATCTAATAATTTCTAATTTGTGATTAATTCTGAAAATAAAATTTTTATAATCTTCAAAAAAACCCATTATTGTTTTCATTGCAATACTAACAGAAAAATAACCTTGTTTATTCAATACAGCTTCTTTATTTTTATACCCTATTCCATAGAATGGGTATATTGTATTTGGTGTGGAGTTTGTAACATAGAGAAATAATACCGTTAGTTATAGAAAAGTATATATATTCTGACTCAGAATCAAAAGCCTAGTCGATTTAGCCATGTCCGGCCGTCCGTCCGTCCGTCCGTCCGTCCGTCCGTCCGTATGTATACTCTCTAGAGATCGCAAGTTTTGAGCTAGAACGCTGAAATTTGGTATGTATAATCTTTATTTCAAGAGTAAGGCTAAGTTCTTGAACCAGCAAAATCCGCCCACAAACACGCCTACAATAGCCATTTTTGTTGAACAACCTCAATTTGGTAAAATTAAATTATGTTTTTTGTATACAGTTACGATAAAAGCATAACGCTTAAATTTTGCACACGTAAGCTTTAGGTTAACCTTCTTCCAACATAATAAAAAATTGCAGTTTGGGCGTGAATGACGCCCATTTTTCATACAAAACCATCATTATTGTTTTTATAAAATAACAATTGTTATATTAAAGCGAAAAACATAAAATTTTGTGGGTATTAATTGCACATACACATCTTGTGTATGAAATCAAAAAAATTGATTTTGGGCGTGGCTGACACCCATTTTTCACTAGAATTTTGAAAAAAATTGTTTTAGTAGATAAACGGTATTTATAATGAATCTGTAAGCCAAAATTTTGCGTCTCTTAGTAGAAACTAAAAAGTTTGTGTATGAAAAGAAATTTTTGAATTTTGGGCGTGTCGTACGCCCACTTTTCATGAAAGAACGAAAAACGTAGTTTTAAAAATTTTATTTACCTACTACCAATATTAAATTTAAAAGCTTTTCCTTCAGTTTGTTATTTGAAAAATATATCTCTACATTTTCTTGTGTTAATTTTTTCAATACGCCCACTTTTAATGGCGTGATTTTGATAAAATACCTTTGTTCAGGTAAGATCGCTTAAAAACTGCCCGATTCAACTGTAGTTTTACACATATGCCTAAATACTGCTATTGCTTCAAATTTTTAAGACACGCCCACTTTTAAGGGGCGTTTTCGTCAAAAGTCATATAATGCATTAATTTTTTAACGTTTTTTAACTTTCGGTTGCAGTTTTGAAGTAAAAAGATGAACACTTAGATTTAAGTTCCTTGGTAACGTAGCAGAGTGGGGTTCAAGAATTGTTAAAATCACCCATAATCGCTATTTCCATTCAAAATCTAATTTTTAAAAAATTAAGTTTTGCCTTGTTTTGTTCAAATCGATGTGCAAGAATAAAATTGAATGTCACTGAGCTCATACTAATTGCCTTGGCAATAAAAAGTCTTAACTTTGGGCGTGGCACACGCCTTTTTTTATTGTGCCAGCACTAATTGAACATCACACCACACAAAATGAATGTTATTGAATCTTTTTCTGTCCGGTAAAGAAGAATTTTGTTTATGAAACTGGATCATCGGCTGGCTGCAGGAGGCGAACGCATACACATACACTAAAATAGGGAATAGGGTATCCAACAGTTCGTTGCAAACGTCCTGTAGCTCTCGCTTATGTTTTATTTGTCATCTAGCATTAATAAGAGCCCAATCACTTAAAAAAGATGTTAGTCCTTTCATTGTAGTACTAATACCAGGATTTACAATGGAATCTATTTCAGTAGCATTAATGTAGGATAACATATACTTCACCAAGCCATCATTTCCTTACTGCACTTCAATGACGTCATAATCTCAAAAACAAGCTTTATAATCTCTCAAAATAATAATTATAATCATCTGATAAAACCGAAATGTCATACGACACCGGATTATATAAAAGAGCCGAGGAGAAGACAAGAGGGACATTGCTGTTAATAACTTAAAGTCGTTGAGCTGAAACCTGCAGTTAAATAATTACTTATTTTTTTTTTTAATTCTTTCTTTAACTTTTGTAATCTGAATAATAAATTTACTAAATTATCAAATTATAGAAAAGTCTTTGCTTTCCTACATGTTTCGGGGCTAAACAAAAAAGTTAATTTACTATCATTAAAATAATAAACGCGTTTTAGTTTTCATATGATGATAAGGAACCTCAACCGTCGATCAATTAAAGAAACAACTTAATGAACTTGGTTAAGATATTAGGTACAGGTGTTAAAGCAGTGCTTGTTGAAAAGCTAGAGAAAGCCCTTTGCGCAGAGTCTGAGTTTGAAAGCAGTGAAGAGAACGAGGAAGGGCAGAGACAGAAGGACGAAAAAGAACTTAAAAAAAAAAAGTGGAAATGGCTGGGGAGAAGGATGGATCTGTTGGCGCTGAGGCTGCTGGAGAATCAATTCATCGCATCGGAGTGAGAGACATCGAAAATCTGTTAGCGACTTTCAGTGGCAATGACAACGTTTCAATCAAAACGTGGCTGGCGGAATTCTTGGAGCTGGCAGCACTCTTAAAGTGGACAGAGGTGGAAAAATTAGTTTTTGCTGAAAAACAACTAACGTACGTAGTTACATTCGAACTTGTACATGCTCTTCGTATACAGATTTTAAGAAAACAAATTTGCGCAGAGTTCGAAAAGCAGGAAAGCTGAAATTTATAACAAACTTCAAAGTAGAAGGATGAACAAAAATGAGCGTTTTCGTGAGTACGTCTATTAAATGCAGGAGCTGGGGCAACTCGCAGATGTTGATGACAAGTCGCTGATTTGGTACATCGTAAATGGTTTGCCAGGTAGTGCAGAAGGTAAAATGTTATTATATAACTAGCTTTTGCCCGCTACTTCGTACGCGTGGATTTTAGAATAAAATAGGTATCTCAGTATATTTTTGTTTTTGCAAAACCGGTTCAAAATGGGGGGTATGCGTGGTATGAAAGCTATGAAGTCAGCTCTACAGCCGTAAGATTTTTGGCTTTTGTATAATATTATTTCGAAGTATCATAACGGTTTAAATTTCAAAGTTGGAGGGTTAAGTTCTGAAGCAATATACGAATATACCTAATTGGAATGCCCACTTTCAAAACGATGCTGCGCTCCGATACTGCTATTTATGGCAGCTCCACTTCGTCAGTTTTGGGCGTAAGTATTGCTCGTTCACCGTTCTTTATGGTTACATTATTTTTCGATTTCTGCTTTCGCTGAATGAGGCATTGTCTATATGGTGGTAAATAGCGCCATCTATGATGTTTTTGATGTAACTTCTATTCAGAACGACTAACTTATTTCTATTCATGTATACGTAAGTAAGTGTGTCGCTATTTTTATGATTTCCAGCGCCATTATGTAAATGGGACGCTAACTTCCTTAACATCTTTGAATTTTGCGTTAAGTTCATTGAATAACGTTCGATTGCAGCAATATTAAAAAAACAACCAGAATTATATATTTTCCTGCGATAAAATATAGCCTATATTTTAAGTTGGCGTACTACCAATATATCTGCGAAAACCGCATTCAATTCCATGCAGTAGTTTTTGCGTGATGCGCGTACAAACATACAGACAGACAGACAGACAGACAGACAGACAGACAGACAGACAAAAATTCTAAAAACGGTTGTTTTGGCTTCTGTGGGTCTAATAGAGACTCCTCATATTAGTTTTGCATCTATATCTTCAATGTACAGACATCGACCCGTTACAATTTTATTATATGTATAGATTGCAAAACTATTGCCGATCTAAAGGAGCAGTATGAGGTGTATGAAAAGATTTCCAAAATTAGTAGCTCATGTGGAGTTGGCTATTTCTGGAGCATTAGCGACATCAGCATGCATGTCGGCAGCAATCGATTCCGAAGCAATGGTGAAACAGCAAAGAAGTTTCATATTCGCAATGCAATGTTTCGTTGTTTCAACTGCGGGTCAACGGAACATCAACGAAAATACTGCGAAACGAAATGTTTTACTTGTGATGGTAATGGACATATGTCACCAACATCTATACATATAATAAAATTGTAACGGGTCGATGTCTGTACATTGAAGATATAGATGCAAAACTAATATGAGGAGTCTCTATTAGACCCACAGAAGCCAAAACAACCGTTTTTAGAATGTTTGTCTGTCTGTCTGTCTGTCTGTCTGTGTGTCTGTCTGTCTGTATGTTTGTACGCGCATCACGCAAAAACTACTGCATGGAATTGAATGCGGTTTTCGCAGATATATTGGTAGTACGCCAACTTAAAATATAGGCTATATTTTATCGCAGGAAAATATATAATTCTGGTTGTTTTTTTAATATTGCTGCAATCGAACGTTATTCAATGAACTTAACGTAAAATTCAAAGATGTTAAGGAAGTTAGCGTCTCATTTACATAATGGCGCTGGAAATCATAAAAATAGCGACACACTTACTTACGTATACATGAATAGAAATAAGTTAGTCGTTCTGAATAGAAGTTACATCAAAAACATCATAGATGGCGCTATTTACCACCATATAGACAATGCCTCATTCAGCGAAAGCAGAAATTGAAAAATAATGTAACCATAAAGAACGGTGAACGAGCAATACTTACGCCCAAAACTGATGAAGTGGAGCTGCCATAAATAGCAGTATCGGCGCGCAGCATCGTTTTGAAAGTGGGCATTCCAATTAGGTATATTCGTATATTGCTTCAGAACTTAACCCTCCAACTTTGAAATTTAAGCCGTTATGATACTTCGAAATAATATTATACAAAAGCCAAAAATCTTACGGCTGTAGAGCTGACTTCATAGCTTTCATACCACGCATACCCCCCATTTTGAACCGGTTTTGCAAAAACAAAAATATACTGAGATACCTATTTTATTCTAAAATCCACGCGTACGAAGTAGCGGGCAAAAGCTAGTGTCCAAATAAGAATCAACCAATTTTATCACCTCATTGATTAGTAAAAAAGTTCTCATTACTAATGTGTCATAAGCGTAAGCGTGACGTTGTGGGGTACACTCATGCTGAAGCCTTGTGTGTCTAAGCTATCACTAATCACACTAGTTTTTCTTTATACTTCATACATACATATTGTACATATTTACATACTTTATCTAATTGTTAATTCAGTATTACTTTTACATTATATTCAATAATGTCGTGTAAGGTCTGTAAGGTTCGATTAGCAAAATCAGATTCCAAAATCAAGTGCTCTAACTGCAGTGAATTACATCACGGAAAATGCGTTAAGTTAACACCCAATGAAGTGGATTGCATACAAAAAAGTAAAATCATATGGCGATGCCCACCATGTTCAAGTGCACGACAATCTTCTATATTAGAAGCAAACTCTGCACAAACACAACATACACCATCAAATGACACCCCACCCGCACCATCTGATCATATTGCTAAATGCACTTCACCTCATACAACCCCAGCACCAGAATCCATCGCCCAAGCCTCAGATCTACATACCAAGCGCACTTCAGTCAATGTGAGTTCTGCTCTTACTTTGGAAATGGTTCATGCGGATATTCTTTTAATTCAACAAATTTTAAAGACACAAATTGATGCTCTTACTGCAAAAAATGTAGAATATGAAAAAAAAATCATTTCGCTTGAGAGTAAGGTCAACAACCTAGAACAACAGCTACTTGGAAATAGCATTGATGTGTTCAACGTTCCAAACACCATTCCAACTATGTCCAACACCGAACTCGCACTTAAAATTCTTTGCGATGGTTTGAAGGTAAATGTCACAGAAAGAGACCTAGATCAGTGCTACGTAAAAAAAATTAAACTGACCAAACCACCAGCTGATGGAAATGGCAATGCAATAAAAAATATTTTGCATATAAAATTTACATCGCGAACCGTTAAAGAAAAAGTAATGAGAGCGAGTTATAAAAACAAGCTAAAAACAACAACTGTCAGTGCTGGACCTGCAGAGGAGAGGATGTTCGTCAACGAAAGCCTAACATATGGCTCACGTCAATTATTAAAGGCAGCAACAGCAATCAAAGATTCAAAAAAATATAAATATTTGTGGGTTAGGAATGGGATTGTTTACATGAGGAAAGAAGAGGGTGATAATTTTATTAAAATAAATTGCATTACTGACTTAAATAAATTATGAGTACAAATAACATTTTAAACAACCATGTAAACAATCCTGTGACTCCTAATGTAAATGACTTTAATAATGATTATGATAGTGAATTAAATGAAGTTTTGGTAGAAGAATCTTTTTGTGTGCATCAGAATATTCGTAGCCTTAGAAAAAATTTTAATAATTTCTTAGTGCACATTGAATCTCTTGTAAAATTGCCTCTAGTTATATTTGTAAGTGAGATTTGGATATACGGTAATGAATTGAATGATTATAACATAAATGGATACACTTTGTATGGCAATTGTAATGAATCACATTCTGCTGGCGGTGTAGCAGCTTTTGTGAGAAGTCATCTTTTGTGTGATTGCAACAGAATTGAATCTACCAGTGCTGATATTTTGAGTGTACATATTCTCTTTAATGATAATTGGTATACCTTTATTTGCATTTACCGATTGCAATATGTTACTAAAAATATCTTTCTCGATGAACTTGAAACCATACTTGAAGCTAAAAAAGAAAAAAACCTTATAGTACTAGGAGATATCAATATTGATCTTTTGGATAAAGTTGATAAATATACGAAAAATTATTCGCTCTTAATGGCTTCATTTGGTCTTAAAAGTGTTATAAACGAACCGACCCGTATAACTGATACTAGTACTAGTTGTATTGACCATATGTTTGTGCGTTTCCATATAAATAATAAATCTGTATTTAAAAGTTATGTGTGCGATTACAAAATAACGGACCACCACTTTTGTGCTCTAAATATGTGCAAATATAATTCGGATACCCAATCTCAAATAATAAGGAAAGAAAAATTTCAAACAGACTTTTGTATGCTGCGTGAAAAGTTGAGGTATGAATTTTGGGAAGTAGTTTATCTTGAAAGAAATCCTTCTAAAGCTTTTTATTTATTTAATTCAATTTTGAATAATCATATTAAAGACTCTTCTCATATTATCCCTAATAGGCACACAAAAAAAATGTTAAAAGTCTGGATGACACCTCATTTATTAAAACTCATAGATAACAAAAAAAATAGCTAACAAGTGTAGTAAACTTCCACTAAATACAGGCTTAAAAAAATATTATAAGAAACTGTGCAAAAGAACTAAAAAAATGGTAGATGATGCCCGTAATTCCTACTATATTAATCGTTTTAATCGTTACAAAGGTAATGTCAAGAAAGAATGGGAAGTTGTAAATAACATTCTAGGAAAACAGTCCAAAAACAAAGAGATTAATAATGTTTTAATTAATAACAATATAGTTAATGATTTCAGCTTAATAGCTAATAGTTTTAACGATTTTTTTGTGAATATTTCGGAAACTTTAAGACCTTCTTTTCCTATAAACAACTGCTGCAACTGTAACATTTTGTCAAGCATAAAAGAAGATAAAATGCAAGTAAATAGCTTCTGTTTCCAATATATCACGCCTGGAGAAGTTTATAAAATGATAACTAGCTTGAAAAATAAAAATTCTTGCACCAGTGATGGTATTTCTGGAAATCTTTTGAAAGAAATAGCATGGGAAATCATTGATATTTTGAGTTTTATTTTTAATCTTAGTGTTGAGCGTGGTATATTTCCGAATCTGTTAAAATGTGCTGAAGTAATTCCTCTTTTTAAAAAAGGTTATAGAAAAAATATTGCTGACTATAGGCCAATCTCATTACTGCCCACCTTTTCAAAGGTTTTTGAAAAATTAATTAAAATACGAATGCTTTCGTTCTTAGAAAAAAATAACCATTTTTCAGACGATCAGTTTGGATTCAGATCCGGTAAATCCACAGAAGATGCCATTCTACAACTTTGCTGCAATTTATACCGTGGTATAGAACAAAATCAATCAACTATGGCACTTTTCATTGATATGACCAAAGCGTTCGACATGGTTAATCATGATTTGCTTTTAGTCAAGCTTTATAATGCAGGCTTTAGAGGATCAATTTATGAGTGGTTTCATTCTTATCTGGTAGGAAGAGAGCAAAAAGTACTTGTCAATGGAGTTTTTAGTAAATCACTTTTCATACAGAATGGAGTTCCACAGGGATCTGTGTTGGGCCCATTATTATTTCTTATGTATGTGAACTCCTTATTTCAACAACGATTTAACGCTAAACAAATAGCTTTTGCTGATGATGTAGCGTTTACATATACAGGAAAATCAAATTTCGAATGCATAGTTATGATTAATGAGGATCTTCAAATTCTCAGAACCTGGTTTGCAGTTCACAAATTAATAATGAGTGAAAAAACTAAGATGATGCATTTTGAGCCATTAAGGTGCACTTCTAACGATTATGATGTTTTCTATCATTCACATGATTGTAAAAAATTTTGCCTACCGCTACATATTTGCGGAAGAAACAACTTCGCAGGCAATAATTTGTGTTCGATGAACTGTTTTAAGATCGATTCAGTAGATTCTTTCAAATATTTAGGGGTACATATCGACAAAAAATTGAACTGGAAGTGTCATATTGAAACAGTTAAAACTTATCTGACACTCGTAATTCGAAAGATGTATCTTTTAAAACCATACTGTTCACGTAGTGTTTTGTCAATGATTTATTACGGACTTGTTAATTCAAAACTCCAATACGGTATAGTTAGTTGGGGAGGTGCTTATATGAACACTTTTAGGTCCCTCTTGGTTGTTCAGAAACATATCATACGTATCATAACCGGGAAAAATCGATTCGCACATAGCTGGCCTCTTTTTTGTAATTTGGGCATCCTACCTCTTAGGCATCTATATGTTTTCAAAGTTTTGAGAGAATTTTATATACAAAGTGGCAATGTTCCAACTAGAATTTCGTCTGTATTTCACTTACGAGTAAATAATTTAGCACTTTTCAATGTTCCGATGGCCCGCAGATCACTTTTTACAAACTTTTATCTTATAACCTCCGCTAAACTGTTTAATAAGCTTCCCTTTTTTATCAGAACTAACTGCAATCTTAAATCTTTTCTTAAGAACGTCAGATCATGGCTTTTTACTCTTGATCTCAATAATGTAGAGTTATTATTTAGAGTCACGACATAACCATAATATTAACCTAATAAAAATAATAATACTGTTAAAAAAAAAAGATTCTTCTGTACCTACGAAATGTTAATTATGTAAAAATAATGATAACAATGTTGTAAATATATTCTTATTATAGAAAAATTAAAAAAACTAATTCAAAAAGGCTGATAGTACCCCATGTCAGTTATTTCTCAGTTCAAAAATTATCTGTAAGATCAATCAACACTAACTTCATAGTTATAGATTGACCTTATTGTATTCTTATTCACAATCTTTATACTATCATCATTTATATTAAATAAAATTACTGTTATCTAGATTTAAGTGAAAATGGATACAAAAATAAATTGAAAGTGAAAATTGAAATTGAAAATTTCAGGCTGTAATAGATACCGGTTCTCAAGTATCTCTGCTGCGGGAAGAAGGATTTATCAAATTAGACGGGACATTATTGACTAAAACGCAGATAGGATTAGTTGGATTAGCGTCAGCCAAAACAAGTTCAATTTTAAGTCTTAGCACCTATGTAACAATTGATGATGTCTGCATATATTCGACTGTATTGGACTTGCCAAAAACGGCACTTAATTTTGAAGCCATTATTGGTAACGTAACGACATAATCTTTAAAGCAAAAGTCATTTTCGACAACAATGGAGCCAGTTTCTACAAAAAAAGATGATTTTAAATTGATTATGCAGATTGAGATTAATGAGAACGCCGAAGTTGATGCACCATTTAAATATGCAGCAGAAGTAAGACATCTGATAAAAAATTATAAACAGAATCCACAAAAAGAATGCCCAAATGAAATGACTGTGATGCTGCAAGACGAGACTCCTGTGTATTGTCAACCCCGCCGCCTTCCGATCAACGAAAAACAAGTTGTCAAGCAGCAAGTGGAAAAATGGATTCAAGAAGGGATTGTTCGGCCATCGAGTTCAACATTCAGCAGTCCAGTAGTGGTGGTAAGAAAAAAAGATGGTAGCGCAAGGGTTTGTATTGATTATCGCAGATTAAATGCGAAAACAATTAAAGTTCGATTCCCACACCCAATAGCAGAGAATATAATAGACAATTTACAAGGTGCAAAGGTATATACAACACTGGATCTCAAAAATGGTTATTTTCACGTCCCAGTGGCAGAGGCCAGCAAAAAATACACCGCTTTTGTGACAGATGAAGGCCTTCATGAGTTCAACTACGCACCGTTTGGAATGTCAAACTCACCTGCAGCATTCATTTGTTTCATAAAGTAAATTTTCCGCACTCTGGTGAAGGAAAGCATCGTTGAAATCTATGTAGATGATTTGATTATATGGACAGCCACAGAAGAAGAAAATTTGGATAAGCTTAGAAAGGTCTTGGATAGAGCAGCTGAGTTTAACCTGCAAATGAATTGGTCAAAGTGCAGATTTTTGCAGCGAAAGTCTTAGAACATGTGGTTGAAAATGGCAAAATCAGTCCATCGCCTTCAAAAATTAACGCAGTGAAACATTTTCCAGAACCTAAAAATGTAAAGAATATTCAAGCCTTTCTTAGATTAAGTGTTTTTTTCCGGAAATATATTAAAGACTATTCATCAATAGCTAAACCGCTTTCTGATCTGACAAAAAAAGATATAAAATTTCAATTTTCTTCTCAACAGCGCAAGGCGTTTAATGATCTCAAAGATGCTTTGATTAAAAATCCTGTTTTTCTTATTTACAGACAAAGTAGCACCACTGAAGTTTACACGGACGCAAGCCTGCAAGGAATCGGCTTAATCATGCTGCAGCAGGGAGATGACAAAAACTTTCATCCAGTTTTTTACTACAGCCGCAAAAAAAACCCGCCCGAACAGAAGATGCACAGCTATGTCTTGGAAGTCTTTGCCGTTTACAAAGCATTGGAAAAATTTCGCGTTTATCTTCTAGGAACGAAGTTCAAAGTTGTCACGGACTGCATAGCATTCCGTCAGACAATAAACAAAAGCGAGCTGCCAAATGCAGTCAAAAGATGAATAACGTACCTTCAAGACTATAACTACATTGTTGAACATAGACCAGGACCGAGGATCAGTCATGTCTACACACTGAGCAGACATCCTGCTGTATATGCACTGCAGCCTGAGCTTCTAGTTCGTCTGAAAAAACAACAAGAAGAAGATGAGTTCATCACATCTATTAAGGAGGTACTCAAGCAGGGAGAGTATGAAGATTTTTTAATTAAAGGTGAATTTGTGTGGAAATTTGTTGATGGCCTTGAATTGTTGGTGGTGCCGAGAGGTATGGAAAAAGAAATAATAAAATTAAAACATGAGGATGGTCACTTTGGACTCCAAAAATCATTAAACTCCATTATGCAAGAGTTTTATATTCCAAGAGTCAAAGATAAAATTCAGAGTTGTATAACTAATTGCGTAAAATTTATTTTGGCTAATAAGAAAGGAGGAAAACAGGAAATATTTATTAAGCAGCTTGATAAAGGCGATCGACCACTTGAAACTCTTCATCTAGATTACATAGTTCCCAGCGATGTGACACAAAAACAATATAAGTACATACTTACTGTCGTGGATAGCTTCTCTAAGTACACTTGGATATATCCAACAAAAACACTTAGTGCTGAGGCAGTTGTACGGCGTCTTCAAGGGCAACAGCAGCTGTTTGGAAATCCTCGAAGTATCATAACTGATCGTGGTGGCGCTTTTGTATCTGAAACATATAGTAAATTTTGTGAAGAGGAAAATATTAAGCATATTCTCATAACAACAGTAATGCCAAGGAGTAATAAACATGCCAAGATAACAAGCAAAACGATACTCTCTGTGTTGTTCAGACTTTCAGCCGATTCACCGGAGAAATGGTTCAAATTCGTTCCTAGAGTTCAGATAGCAATCAACAGTACAATGCAATGGTCATTACTTCGCACTCCGTTTGAAGTACTTTTTAGTTTTCCCATAAGAAAAAAAGATGATTAAGACCTTAGTGAAATAATAAATTAAGAGCTTTTAAAGAATTTCGACGATTAAAGGGATCAGATAAGTCTTGAGACGTCAAATAAAGAAAGTTCAATCTTAAAACAACATTCAATAAAAACGCAAAGCTGCTCATAATTACGAAATTGGGGATATCATAGCTGTAAGACGCACGCAATTTTGAAAGGGTCTAAAACTAGCTTCTCTCTTAGGACTTCTTCTTCTCTCTAGGACCGTATAAAGTGATCAGCAAAGGAAGGAATAATCGATACACAGTTGAAAAATGCTCGCAATCTTCAGAAGGTCCTAGTAAAACAGCGACAAGCTGCGAATATTAGAGACCGTGGAGAAGGGAAATTGATGTCTTTAGTGACTCGTCCAAGTCGGAAGATCTACAGGATGGCCGGATGTAGGATAACATATACTTCACCAAACCATCATTTCTTCACTGCACTTCAATGACGTCATAATCTCGACAACAAGCTTTATAATCTCTCAAAATAATAATTATAATCATCTGATAAAACCGAAATGTCATACGACACCGGATTATATAAAAGAGCCTAAGAGAAGACAAGAGGGACATTGCTGTTAATAACTTAAAGCCGTTGAGCTGAAACCTGCAAATAAATTATTACTTATTTTTCTTTTTAATTCTGTCTTCAACTTTTGTAATCTGAATAATAAATTAACTGAATTATCAAACTAAGGAAAAGTCTTTGCTTTCCTACATTAATTGAATATAATATTTTGCTAAACATATTTAATAATCGATTATTGACAACATTTATTTTTGATGTGTAGCATCTTTAACAATTAATTGGCCTCATACAAGTAAAAGACTTTTATGAGGAAAAGTTTTTATATCTTGGTTATTAATATCAATTGATACAGATTTACCAGGTGTTTTTAGTTGATCATAAAACTATTAGCTTTCGATACCTTTTTCTTCGCTTACATTATGGCTTCATTTAATAAAAAAAAATTTACTTTATTAATTTATTGTACGAATTTGTTATCTAGTACTTCTATCTTGGTCAACAATTCTGATATCAATTTCTCTTTTTGAATTTTTTATAATTGGAAAATAAATTAAATTTTTTGGAATTTCATTTTTTTCTCCAGGTTTATCATTTATAAAAAACTCATGAATAATATTTTTTTCTATTTTATTTTCATAACTTCCAGTAGCAACATTACATTTAATTCGAATAGTATTGACTTTCATAATATCAACTGGTAAATCTGATTCTACTAATTCATTTGGTGGAATGATTTGCTTACTTAATCCTAATAAAGAACCTATTGAATTATCTTTAGTGAAATCAATTTCATATTTACTAAAAATTGCCACTTCCAAACTAGTCATGTTTGGTCTAATTTCAATTTCTAAACTTTTATCAGAGAAATTAACGATATCATTAATTTCATATGAACCAGTTGGAAAAGTGATATCTAAAATTTGGAGTTTGACATCTGTCATTAACTGAGAAAGTCAGAGTTCGGTCCTCTTTTTATATTAATTTATACTTTTAAAACAGTTTAATTTATTCTAAAAACTTTTGAAATCGTTAACTGAATTAAATCTCCGGAGAATACACGTCTTTATTTTCTTCAATCGCACATTTAAAACAGGAAATTCTTAACTATTCTGGGCGATATACTCAGCAGTGCACCGTTAAAAATTGCATATGCCGCTAAAGCCAAAGCGAGGTAGAGAAGAAAACTCCCCAGAAAATTCAAAAAACTCAAAAAAGTGTTCATAGAAAAAAAAACAAAATATGGCAGTTGGAAACATGTCCACCGATCATTTAAAATTAATGTTGTTCGATTGCATTAACGAATGTGTTAATCCTGTAGGGAAAACTTTCTCCCCAGTACACAAATCAGTGTACGCAACCGGTGCCATCTACCAGCGGGACTTCGGTATTACTCGCAACGTGCTGAATGCACCCAATAAGATCCATCAACGATGTTTCGACAAAATAAAAAGGAATCCATTTTGAAAATAAGATTCCACTTCCAAATCAGAGTCCACAAATTTTCCAGTCACACCCATTTCCAGAATATTCTCGTTCCCATGATCTCAGTGGAAAGTACATCCAGAAACCAACACACACCAGTTCGCTTTATGCTCCGATCATACTGAAATTATATGCATAGTGTTCACACCTGTTAGGGTAATAAAGCAGAGTTATCAACGACATAGAGAATGTCAAACTTGATAAATAGCGACAGATAGCCATCAGGCAACATTGTAGGAAAAATAGTTGATGCGGCCGAATATTTTTCAACACTTGTCATTCTGAACCTACGCATTATGATTTCCACATGTGACTCGAGGTTTAGTTGTGACACTTCAAAATACGCAGAATTCAGTTAAAATGTGATTCAAGAATTCAATAAATTTAGTGTGTTACTTTTAAAGGATAAATAATAAAGTCTTGGTTACATCTGTTGACACCCCATAGGACTTTAAATTAGTCCTTTGTTGTTCTTACGGAGAGTTTCCACCACCCGAAACAGTGAATGAGGAGAGGACAGTTGATGGCTATAACATAGAGTAAAGGAAAACATACATAATCTCACATGCGCCATCAGTGTGATTCCCCATGATTGTCACCTGACAGATGTCAAATCAGAGCAAATTGGTATTTTTGGCTTTGCACTAAGATTTACGGTAAAGGAACGTGTCAAGTCACATTCTTAACGAAGATGCTAGTAACACTACGACATATTAGCGTTTTCCCCTTCTTACCCTGACAGAGATGTTCTTGACGTAATTATTTCTGACATTCACTGCGAACAGAATCACATTACCATGTAGTTGGAACGACACCTAATTTTGACATCCAGTGTCACCAGAACATTATCATAGTCAATCTTATCCAATTATTCGGTCTGATATACTTACTTACTTATGTTGGCGCCACTGGAGCGTGGTACTCCAAGGCCTTGCTGAGAATGCCCCTCCAGCCGGCTCGATCTCTAGCCTGCTGTCTCCAATTTCGTACTCGAAGTTGACGGATGTCTCCCTCTACCTGGTCACTCCATCGAAGATGAGTTCTACCTTGGCTTCTGACTCCCTCGGGTTTGGCGTTGAAGACTTTACGAGCTGGAGCGTCGATGTCCATTCGCTCTACATGGCCCAGCCATCTTAGTCTTTATATTCGAATTTTTCTGGCTAGGCTTATGTCGCTGTACAGCTCGTACAGTTCATTGTTATATCTTCTTCTCCAAACGTTGTTTTCGCGATTTACGCAGAGAGGACCATAGATCGTACGCAGAACTTTTCTCTCGAAGACTCCAAGTGAATTTTCATCCGATTGGGAGAGGGTCCATGCTTCCGCACCATATAGCAGGACCGGGATGATGAGTGTTTTATACAGTGTCACCTTGGTTCTTCTCGATAGGGCTTTACTCCTCAATTGCTTACTCAGCCCAAAGAAACAGCGATTAGCAAGAGTTAGTCTGCGTTTGATTTCAGCGCTGATGTTGTTGCCTGTGTTTACAGCAGTGCCCAGGTAGACAAATTCACTGACTACCTCGAAGTTATACCTATCAATGGTTACGTTCTGACCAAGTCGGTGGAGGGATTGGACTTTTGTTGATGAAAGCATATACTTCGTCTTGTCCTCTTTTATTTTCAGCCCCATTCTGCTTGCTGCTGACTCCATAGTAGTGAAAGTACCGGTTACTGCTCGCTTTGTTCTTCCTATCACGTCTATGTCATCAGCAAACCCAAGTTATTGTGTCGATCTATTGAAAATGGTGCCTGATGTGCTGGCACGGGTGCTCCGTATTACATTTTCAAGCACAATATTAAAACAGCTGCA
The DNA here is from genome assembly GCA_916050605.2 of Platycheirus albimanus. Classification (NCBI taxonomy): domain Eukaryota; kingdom Metazoa; phylum Arthropoda; class Insecta; order Diptera; family Syrphidae; genus Platycheirus; species Platycheirus albimanus. Next base: position 180,966,703 of record OU696696.1, read on the forward strand.
TGGCAGTGCGTCACCTTGTCTTAGCCCTCTGGTGGTTTCGAAGGTTTCAGTAGAGTCTCTACCAACTTGGACGGAACAGCGAGCATTCTCCAACGTCATCCTGATAAGGCGTATCAGTTTAGCAGGGATTCTTAAGTTAGACATGGCACGATACAGTTCAACTCTATTAACACTGTCGTAGGCGGCTTTAAAATCGACGAACAGGTGGTAGGTGTCGATGTTATACTCTTGGGTTTTCTCCAGGATCTGGCGTAATGTGAATATTTGGTCGGTGGTAGATTTTCCAGGGCAACTTTATTATGAGGTCTTTTCTGATGTGGTGGTTGGACTGAATGTTGTTGTTTTTCGGTGGCGTTCTATTCATTATGCTGTTCGCAAACATAGTGTATGTATCGTAGGTATATATCAGTTTGTGCAAACATTTTGTGGTTCCTGTTGGGGAGTGAATATAAGCAAACTGACCGCAATTTTTTTATAAATATAAAAATGAGTTTGATTTATGTTTGACCACTTACATCTTGAGTTTGACAAGACCGAATTTGATGATTCTTTTTTTGCTGAAAAGGTATTTATTTGCACCAGGTTTTTGTGTAATAAAAATAATACAATGTATGTTACGTATGTTGCATATGTTGCAAATGCACTTGTCACCATGCAATCAACTAATCAACAAATTCAATAATTGATCATAACTGAAAAGTATTCATATATATATAATTATGAATCATTATGCAACATGCAAAGGCGTACAGCGCACTCTGCACTTAACTTGCCTTTAAACATCCAAGTTAAGGAAGCGCCTACATGTAAAATTTCTAAAACGTCGGCAATGGCCAAGTCTTGCAACAGTGTATGATTATTTTATGGGATGAGAATGGCGCACAAATAGTCACTTGAAGCTTTAGATCGAACTCCGAAATATTTGCGAGATATCCAAGTAATATTTGGCCGCGCCATGATATTATTGGCGGGTGACTTCAGACAAACTTTGCCGGTCATACCCCGATCGATTAAGGACCTATTAGGTCATCAGCAAACGGCTTGAGACGTTCACATAAAACGCTGGACAGGATCTTATAGGCGATGTTTAAAAGGCTTATGCCTCTATAGTTGTCGCAGAGGAGGCGGTCTCCTTTTTTGTGAATCGGGCAGATGGTACTGAGATTCCACTTATCGGGCATACTTTCCTCCGACCATATTTTGCAGATGAGTTGGTGTATGCTCCTGACCAGGTCATCTCCAGCGTGTTTATAAAGCTCCGCTTGAAGGCCATCACATCCAGCTGCCTTATTCATCTTTAGTCTGGTGATGGCTACTTTGATTTCATTTTGGTCGGGCGGGTGTAGTTTGTGGTCGTCATTTAGATTAACTGGAACAAGTTGATCTTGGGCGGGATCTTGGCTGTCATCGCCATTTAGCAACCGGTTAAAGTAGTCTCTCCAGATTGCTAACATCGCCTGCGTTTCCACTATGGTATTTCCATCCTGATCTTTGCAGGGCCCAGGGCAGCTTGTGAAACCGAATGTAGACTGTTTCACCTTTTTATAGAAGTTTCGTACCTCTTTTCTGCAAAAACATCTCTGCATCTCCTCGACTTCGCGTTGCTGGTGTTCTTTTTTCTTTCTCCAGAGTAGACGTTTCTCAACTTTCCTTCGCTCAACATAGAGATTTCTGGATGCTCTAGTATCTCTCTGGAGCCACGACTTGTATGCCTCCGTTTTGGCTTTGTTTGCCTGAGCACATTCGGAGTCCAACCAGGGGTTTCTGGGGGGTGGATGTGAGAAGCCCAATACCTCTGATGCAGCACTTCTTATAGCTTGTTGACATAGCTGCCATTGGTCTTCCGGGTTCATGTCATCAGTCGAAGGATTTCTCGCAAGCTCAAGGGATACGCGGTCGGTATAGGCAGCGGCGGTCTCTTCCGATTGAAGACGTCCAACATTGAATTTCCTAGGTGTAGTCGGTGTTCGCCTAAGAACTTCCATGGAGATCCGTACCCTAAGCTTTGCACCGACTAGGTAGTGGTCCGAATCGATGTTTGCTCCTCGGAATGTACGGACATTCATAATGCTGGAGGAGTGTCTTCCATCAATCACAACATGGTCGATTTGGTTGCAGGTTCGACCATCTGGGGATCGCCCTGTGCCCTTGTGGATGTCGGGACGTGGGAATCGCGTGCTGCTCAGCACCATATTTTTTCCCGCTGCAAAATCGATGAGCCTGAGTCCGGTCTGATATACATTCTTGCAAATTTACAACTTGCACTTGACAAAGTGTACAGTGAGCATTACCCCTTAATGCTACATTTTATACGCCACCTACCGCATCAACAAACAACCAGAACGAATATTGGAAAGAGGAAATGAGCCTGCGTTTCCACTATGGTATTTCCATCCTGATCTTTGCAGGGCCCAGGGCAGCTTGTGAAACCGAATGTAGACTGTTTCACCTTTTTATAGAAGTTTCGTACCTCTTTTCTGCAAAAACATCTCTGCATCTCCTCGACTTCGCGTTGCTGGTGTTCTTTTTTCTTTCTCCAGAGTAGACGTTTCTCAACTTTCCTTCGCTCAACATAGAGATTTCTGGATGCTCTAGTATCTCTCTGGAGCCACGACTTGTATGCCTCCGTTTTGGCTTTGTTTGCCTGAGCACATTCGGAGTCCAACCAGGGGTTTCTGGGGGGTGGATGTGAGAAGCCCAATACCTCTGACGCAGCACTTCTTATAGCTTGTTGACATAGCTGCCATTGGTCTTCCGGGTTCATGTCATCAGTCGAAGGATTTCTCGCAAGCTCAAGGGATACGCGGTCGGTATAGGCAGCGGCGGTCTCTTCCGATTGAAGACGTCCAACATTGAATTTCCTAGGTGTAGTCGGTGTTCGCCTAAGAACTTCCATGGAGATCCGTACCCTAAGCTTTGCACCGACTAGGTAGTGGTCCGAATCGATGTTTGCTCCTCGGAATGTACGGACATTCATAATGCTGGAGGAGTGTCTTCCATCAATCACAACATGGTCGATTTGGTTGCAGGTTCGACCATCTGGGGATCGCCCTGTGCCCTTGTGGATGTCGGGACGTGGGAATCGCGTGCTGCTCAGCACCATATTTTTTCCCGCTGCAAAATCGATGAGCCTGAGTCCGGTCTGATATACATTCTTGCAAATTTACAACTTGCACTTGACAAAGTGTACAGTGAGCATTACCCCTTAATGCTACATTTTATACGCCACCTACCGCATCAACAAACAACCAGAACGAATATTGGAAAGAGGAAATGAGCCTGGAAGTTAGGGCGTTGGCTAACTTGAAAATGGTGATGTCTGCCAGAAACTTGGATGTGGAATTCATTCTGAAGATACACGCAGACGAGGAAACACACCGCCACAGAACTCGAGTATAATTTCATGCAGCCGAGCCGCACCCCATTTTGTTTTTAATATCATCTTTTTGAGGAGAAATCCTCTAATTGCCGAGGCAATTAGGAGGATTGGATATATAATTCCTATTAGTCATAGGATTAAAGGTAAGAGTTTGTAGATAATGCTTCACGAAGCAAATATATCCAATTTGCTTCGAGAAACATAAAAACCCACCACGCTACATGGCAGACATGCTATAAACGTGATTCTTTCTCGTCGGTAGGATTATTAAACCCCCATCTGGATGCTCAGGAACACTTTCCCACCCCAGCAGAAGGAGCAGGCGAGGCTGCGCATTAAATCCCTCACAAAGAAGTTACAGGATTTCAAATTCCTTCAACTTTGTGGAATATTGTAGCCACACAGACACGTGGCTACTCCGCACTTTTTGTATATTTATATACACATCTATTTAAATACACGCATTTGTACAATTGGTACATCATAGCTAATCCAAAAGATTCTTTTTCTTTGGGAGGTCGGATATAATCTACCCACACCTGGCATAAATATACTAGGTGAAAAAGGGCGCATTTTGTTTTAGCGTTTCAACGAACGCATGTACGAGCGACGCGTCGACGTTGATCCGCACATTGGCTCGTCGACAGTCGCGACCACACCCTTTTCTTGCGTTCGTCCATTCTAGCGCTTTCGGTTGGGATATAAATTCCCCAACATCAAATTGAAACGCCCTGTGGGCGCAACACAAAGGACATATATAGATGTCCTAGCCTTATCATCCTCAAGGAACTTCAGATTGGGCTACTCAAACCACCCACAGGGTACCCAGTCACGATTTGGCTGTAGGCCCCAACGAAGGATTTGGACACAGTCTTCCATTTTAATCAGCACAGCTGGACGTCTGGGCGAGTGAATATTCACTGATGCCGGTCCCTAATCAACATATTCATCCGAAACAACATATCCACGTGGGACAGATCGTCATCTAGGCAGCACAGCTGGACGTCTGGGCGAGTGAATATTCACTGATGCCGGTCCACCAACAATACCAACACGAAAACGCGGTGTTCAGTATGGCAACCAAACGGAGTAAAAGCTACTTAAATCCAACGAAGACAGCATTGAATAAAAGCATTATATCCACCAACACAGGAATCAACATTTCCTTATATACAAATCTTATATATAATCATGCCAGCCTGCGAGCGGTATAGAATGTAATTTAAATTTAGTCAGTCTACAGCGAGCAAGCAATACGCAAGCGAAAATAAATTTGGGTTTTTGTCCTTAAAGGGTTTCCCAAAATAAAAATGGTTGTTCTTTTCATTTACTTGGTAGTTATTAATACTTTCAGCCCGACAGCTGAAGAAGGTAAAATAACGCCGCAACATTTGGTCGCATCGAGCCGATTATGAGCTAGTGGCCAGCGATACAGTCCACTGAGCCAGCACGCGAAAGTGAAAATTAGTGATTAGTGATTATAAAGGGCAAGTGAAATTACAGAGAATCACGAGATTCAAAGCCCAAAGCCTGCCAGTGCAAAGTCAATTTAATTTATTAATTTGGGCAGCAAGTGTGATAGTAAAGCATAAGCGTGAGCGTCTTAAACAAGATAATGTGATCCATACGAACTAGAGAACGAGAAGAGTAAGATAGTATAAAGAACATTCAATAATATTAGCTCCCTGAATATAGCGACATGGCATAGCGAAGATTTGCGGACAGCAAAGTCTCATGATGGCGAGGATCATGACCAAACAGCAAGCCAGATATTTATATACATATAGATGTCCATATTCTTTTTCAGATAGCAACTACCGAAAAGCGAAGTGATATCCAGTTTCTCTCCAAATAGCCAGTTTTTCTCCAAACAGTATAGCGTCCATATTTTCTCTCCAGACAGCACAGCGCATCTATATATATATGTATATTCTCTCCAATACAGCCAGCCAACATATAGCTAGTTTCTCTCCAGATAGCACAGCGTATATGTACATTCTCTCCAATACAGCCAGTTAACATATAGCTAGTTTCTCTCCAGACAGCACAGCGCATTTATATTTTCTTTTCAATACAGCCAGTTAATATGCAGCTAGTTTCTTTCCAGACAGCACAGCGCATTTATATTTTCTTTTCAATACAGCCAGTTAACATATAGCTAGTCTTTCTCCAGATAGCACAATTCATACATGAGTTTCTCTCCAAATAACCAGTTTTTCTCCAAACAGTATAGCGCATATATACATGGTGATTCACGAGCGTTGTGCCAAAAAGCTAGAGCGTGTAGGTTGAGTTGAGACAAGAAAAAAATCTTAGGAGGGGGGTCTATTCCCCCCCGTTTAGCCGGGAGGGGCAATTTTCTGAAAAATTGACTTATTTTGTAAAAAAAATATTAAAAATCAACAGCTTCGTTTACAACACCGTGTTCTACCTTTTTAAAAAGCCAAAAACTTCTTCTTTTATTTTGTTTTTAAATTAAATTGTTTAAACGAATAGTTAAAGAAATATAAATTTTCAAACTCAAAATTTTGAAAAAAAAATTGAAAAAATAATTTTAAAACTAATTTTTTTCAAAATTTTACGTAATTAAATATAATTTTTGTTCTCATAATTCAATGCTCCCATCAATTTTTAGTCCAACACTGAAAACCGTATGGCTCTACGACTTTTGTTGCCAAGGTATTCAAAAATAACCGAACCTACTTCTTCACAAAAACACGTTGTTATACCAAAAAGGTAAAACACGGTGTTGTAAACGAAGCCGTTGATTTTTAATATTTTTTTCTTACAAAATAAGTAAATTTTTCAGAAAATTGCCCCTCCTGGCTAAACAGGGGGGAATAGACCCCCCCTCCAATACGATTTTTTTCTTGTCTCAACTCAACCTACACGCTCTAGCTTTTTGGCACAACGCTCGTGAATCACCCTGTATATTTCTCCTATTTCTCCTCAAACAGCCAGCCAGTGTACATAAGTTTCTCTCCAGTTAGCCAGCGAGCAAATATAAATTCTCTCCAAACAGCCAGCATACATGCACATTGCATATCTTTTACTAATAAGCAGGCGAACACACATGCCTATTCTTATAAGAAAGTGAGCCAGCTCATAGGTATTTTTTGCATGAATATATTCCAATACAAGCCAGCTACACTCACATGATGTGTATTTCTCAGAAAGCAATCAGCGCAATGTTCTAATACATGCGCAATGTGCATGCAAAACCAGTATAGCAAGCAGCTAGCAATGGGAAAGATAAATCCAAAACCCACCCGAAGTAAGCGACATGCAGTAGGTATGAGATACACACATTAGCTTTGTTTGTTGAACTTTACCCAGGGTCGCCCTGGGTTTTTCGGTTCTCAAAAAACGCATGACGGCTGCTGATTGTATATTTTTCACAACGCACAAAATCAAAAGTTTCCATTTTGCTTTATTTGTTTGATTTGTATTTACTTTCATCAAAATAAATGCATTCACTTGCATTTCATTTAGTTTTATCGAAAAAAAGACATGGAAAATCAAATACAGAAGAAAAATACACAATAAATGCTTGACAGCAAAAGTCAATTCAACAGCTGATTCGTTACCTCAACTCGCCCCAGCTAAATAGCAAGATCGAGTTCAGGGTGACTTCAGGGCGACCCCAGGTTTCAAAAAACAGAGAATTTTGCATTGAGGGCGAGTTGAGGTAATTCAAAAAAACGCGCTGTGGCGACCCCAGGGTGACCCCAGGGTGACTTCAGGGCTCAACAAACAAAGCTATTATGTGATCTTCATACAGGTGCTCATGTATGGGTGTTTTGTTTTCCAATTTATTCTACACCACTGAGTATAGCGTCATTCAGTTTCATGTTTTGAAGCGAGGTAGTGACCACAATAAGAGAGCAAAAAATATATAAGCGAAAAAAGAAAGGAAAAAAACAATAATACAATATAAACAATCATTGTTAAATAGCGACACAATTGAAATCAAAAGAAAAAGGTGTGTATTATTATTGATTGAATTAATAATATAAAGTAAGTGCAAAGTGTTTTAGTGGAAACAGCAGATTAGAAGCCTGTAGGGAGAAAAGAAATATAGTGGAAATAATAAGCAAAATAATAAGCAGAAAGTGGTTAAAGCATAGAAAGTGTTTCTTTTATTTTTCTTGTAAGTGGAGACAGTGATACGGAGTAATTATTTAATATAAATGCGTCGGCCGCATAATATTTAATATTAAGATAAATCCTTGTTGTGAATAGTGTGTGCGTCGGCCATACATACAGTGTCAAGGGGGTGCGTTGCGTGAAGGGGGTACGTTGCGTCAATAAGTTTCCGTGTTGAGGCGATACAAGGCACGTTGAGGCAGGGGGTGCGTTGCGTTATTAAGGTGTTTCCATGTTCAGGACGTCTGAAGCATGTTGAGACACCAGGGGGTGCGATTATTTTATTATATTTGTTTACAAAATTATGTCCAAGCAAGCGATTAGCATACGGCCAGTGAAAATCAGATAGTGAATATAGCAAGTGATGAGAATAAAATTCAATGCAAGCGACATGACAATTGAAAGTGAGAAATGAGAGAATAAATAAATTCATGCTAGTGAAAAATGAGAGAATAAATAAATTCATGCTAGTGAAAAATGAGAGAATAAATAAATTCATGCTAGTGAAATCAGCCAGTGGCAAGTCATGCAAGTGAGTGTTGGCCAACACTTTTTAATGGGAAGTAGGTAGGGAATATTCATACAGCGAATAGATAGCGAATGCCAGTGATGAAAATGCCTGTGGCAACAAATATTGATAGTGACACAATAATGTGAATAACGTATGCTAACCAGCCAGTGTCAAGAGAGTGAAATCCTTTAATAGCAAGCGAGGGTAGCGCTACCACAAATATATATATAAATATGAATAAATAGAATATTCAGAAGCCAGCCAATAGCAAGTGTACATACAGAGCTAGCAGATAGTGAATGAGCCAGCGGATAGTGTAGCAAGTCATGTTGCTAAAATTAATGGACATAATTAGGTAGGAAGAGGGGGTGCGTTTGTATTAGGACAGTTAGCTAGGGTCTTGAAAGTTCACACAAGGACAGCAAATAAAATAAAATAATATTTCCTCCTTCCTTTTACAGAGCAATATGGCAAAACAGCATGCCCACCGTTCGGCAATAGCAGCCATCGAGCGAATGACAGCATACACCAACAGCGAGGACTTTCTAGAAGCCAATTTGATGGAGTTGCAGCTTCGTCAGCAGCACCTAGACGAGTGTTGGGCCCATCTGAGGACAGTGAACGCCAAGCTAGTGGTGGCCAAGGGCGCCAACGTTGCGCAAGTGGAAGCGGATTGGGTCCTAGCGGAGAGGCAATATTTTGCCACAAGGCTAGCAATAGCAAGGAGGTTAGCCAGTTTGCAGCCAGCGACGAGTGGCTACAGCCAGCCAGCGAGATCCAGCCAGCAATGAGCGAGCTCAATTTGACGGACAGCGAGATTAGGCAAGCAGCGAGTGTCCTTCAGCCAGCAGTAGACAGCGCCGTAATAGTGTCGCCAGCGCCGACCATTGACAATCATCCCCAGCCAGCGATATCGGTCCAAGTCCAGATGCCAAGCCAGCAGCATAATTTACCAAACTCCTGGGGAACGTTTGATGGCGATTTGACAAGCTGGCAAGGTTTTCATGACCGGTTTGTGGCAGCCGTGCATGAAAACAGTGCCATAGCGCCAGCCTATAAGTTTACTTATTTGACAAAATCATTATTTGGAGAAGCGGCCCGGACTATGGGCAAGTGGCAGCTGACGGACGGGAACTACAGTGAGGCCTGGTTGACAGGTTGAACCAGCTCTATAACCGAAAATACTCCACCTGTAGAATGCTGCTAAAAACATTCACTGACTTGGCGCCTCTGCCAGCGAAGCCGGACAGCTGACCGGGGCTCAGGGAGCCAAGCGCAAGCGAATCAAAGCAGAAGGAGAAGCGATGAACGAGCCAGCAAAAACAGAAAACAAAAATATAAAGCGACAAAAAACAATAAAGAAAGATAGTGAAAAGTATCCAGCGAGTTTTAATTCATTTGCTAGTGGAAGGTTGGTCGATAGCATTACATTTTTACCTACAGCATTAGTCAGGGTACATATAGGACAGAAGATTTATGGGCCTTTGCGTGCGCTGTTAGATGATTTAGGGGCGCACCCAAATTGACTGACATATGAGATAGTGAATGAGTATGGCATCCTTACCACGATAGCTAAGCGTAAGATAGTAGGCATTGAGGGTGAACCGATATGCATTAGAGAGCAAGCTAGTGTTAGAATATTACCTTGGTTTGAGTCAAGGGAATGGGTTGATGAGATCTTTTGGGTGCTACCAAAGGAAACCAGATGGACAGCCTGCACTCCGCTAGCAGATTTTAAGCCAGCACCATTTGAAGCAGGGGAGCAATATGCCGACCCTGAATATTGGAAACGGAATACAGTTTCAATTTTTCTAGGAGTGAGAGTATTCGCGAAGATTTTAATAAATGCGATACCGCAGTGGATAAGCGACATGGTTGCAATTAGTACAATATTTGGGCTAGTGGTTTTTGGTGACGATAAGCCAAGCGATGCGAGTGATATTTTCAGTATCATGCCAGCAGCTCGTTGTTCAGAGCTAGAAGATGTGGACCAGTTGGTACGACAACTATGGTACATGGATCAAGTAGGAGGTCTGATTACCACATCTCCAGAAGAATTTTCTGCGAACAGCGTTTCGTGACAATGAAGGCCGCTTTGTTGTCACAATTCCCTTAAAACCTGAGATAACTCAGTTGGGTGATTCGAGAGCGATAGCGTTAAAGAGATTTATGTATCTCGAACGAAAGTTTCTAAGAGAGCCAGCACTCAAAGATAAATATATAGAGTTCATGCGTGAATACGAACAGCTAGGGCACATGCATAAAGCAAAGAGCCAGCCGCCAGTGTGTCAGCCAGCTTATTATATACCACACCACTGTGTGACGAAAAAGTTCAGCATGGTATTTGATTGCAGTTGTCAATCCGATAGCGGCATATCTCTTAACGATGTACAGTTGTTAGGGGAAAAATTACAGCGTGACCTTCATGAAATCGTTATGAGATTCAGAAGGCATCGGATAGCATTTAGTGCGGACATCAAAATTATGTTAAGGCAAGTTCAGATAGCGAGCCAGCAGTGGGATCTCCAGAGAATATTCTGGAGAGAATCTCCTACAGAAGAGCTAGCAGAGTATGTGGTAACAGTAGTTACGTATAGTATGACGTCGTCTGCTTACAATTCAGTGCGAGCGTTGATTCAGTGTGCTAGCGAACTAGGCAATAGATTTCCTAGTGTGAAGCGAGTGGTAGCGAATGACTTCTACATGGATGACTGCGTATCGGGGTGTGATGATGAAGAAGAGGCAATGCTTCTTATACATCAGTTAGATATGGTATTACGAACTGGGGGGTTCGAGTTGCGCAAGTGGAAGTCAAACAGTGAGAGAGTGCTCAGTCAGCTTGATTCAGATGAAGAGAAAGTGATGACTTTTGAGAGTGAAGAGCAAGCAACAGTGTTGGGACTGCAGTGGTTGATAACCAGTGATCAGTTCACCTTTACGGTACAAGACCATGAACCAGACATGGCAGCGACAAAGCGAAAGATAGTCAGTTCAATAGCGAAATTGTATGATCCCAATGATTACATTGCCCCGGTAGTTATTCTGGGAAAAATTCTCATACAAGATATATGGCGAGTGAGCTATACATGGGATGAAGTGCTGCCAGCTAATCTGCAACGCAGATGGAGAAAATTATTGGAAGAGTTGAAGCATTTGGAGGAATTCAGAATTGACTGTTGGTTACACACGGGCCAGCAAGCCAGTATTCAAGTACATGGATTCTCTGATGCATCAGTAACTGCATATGCCGCAGTGATATGTGTGCGAACAGTGTCAACAAGCGGAAAATGTATGAGCCAGTTAGTGACAGCGAAGACACGGGTAGCTATTTTGAAGACAGTGAGCATACCCCGGCTGGAATTGAATGAATGAATGAATGAATTAATTGGGGGAAAGTACACTGCGACCTTTAAGATCTATTGTGCCCCCTTTTCTAAAGCGCTGGATGAGGATACTCATCCTACAGCACTTCCTCCAATTTGGTTGCTTTTGGGAAGCCCAGTATTTGAGGTATTTTTAGAGAAGGTAACCTGCCCTTCTCTATCTGGTAATTACCCAGATGTTTTTGTCTTATGTGCATAAGTGCACCACATCTACCTAGTATGTGGTCCTGTGTTTCTTCTTCTTCATCGCAGAATCTGCATGTTGCGCTGCTAGACAGCCCTAGGATATTGAGGTGTCTGTTTGGGTGCGTACGAAGTTGACTCTGAGGCGCTGGTTTGTCTTCAAATTTTCCGACGTAGTCGATATGAAAAAACAGTGGTTTTTTTTTCAACAATTTCTTTATTCAAGAACTTACTTCGATGAAGGTTTAAACAAGAAGAGGCAGTTAGATAAAAACCTGGTAAGCAGGTGGGGATACATTTTTAAAGTGTGGTGAGATTTAACTTGTAATTAGAAGCGACATCTTGCTGTCATTTAGGAGTGCCAAAATGAAATATTGTGGAGGCAATCTAGTACATAATTCTGCCGTAAACATTCCGGCCCCCTTGCAGCAACATATGATGCAAATACACTCCTGTTATAAAGTTTCACCACAAATACATATAGATAAAGTTCAAAATTAGGCAAATGGAAAAATGAAGATAATCACAAAAGTTTACATAGTTTTAAGTGTGTGTTGAAATTTATACAAACATAATGATTATAAATTAATAAAGCGAGCATAATAGTTTAAAATTAAGTGCAAGAAGCTTAAGCTTACATTATTAAGCTATATATAACTATATGACTCATAAACTGAAAATAAATCAAAATATAAATTTTCTAATCGGTGGTAAGAACGCAAAGTTTAACGATTGGGCGGGTCATAATACCGTATTGTGTTCTAATATCGGCAACGCGAACATTTTTATCAATTCCAGGATAAATTTTAATAATACGACCTAGCCGCCATTCGTTTGGGGGTAGATTTTTGTTTTTTACCACCACCAAGTCATTTTCCTTTATATTTTCTTGAGGGTACTTCCACTTGTGACGCTTTTGAAGCTCCAATAAGTATTCATTTTTCCATCTAGCGCAGAATTGTTGATGAAGTATTTTAAGCTTGGTCCATCTGTTAAGACAGCTCAATGATGAGTCGGTAAGATCTGGTTCGGGTGGAGCTAAAAGGGGCCCACCGCGAAGAAAGTGACCTGGAGTAAGTGGCAGAACATCTTCAGAATTGTCTGACATTGGAGAAATCGGTCGAGAATTGAGGCAAGCCTCGATCCTAGCGAGAAGCGTAGAAAATTCTTCAAACGTATATTTATGGTCAGCAGCGATCTTCCGGAAATGTTTCTTAAAGCTCTTAACCCCAGCTTCCCACAGACCGCCCATGTGAGGCGCACCGGGTGGAATGAACTTCCATTCCAAATTGCGGTCATTGTACTGCTCGGAAGCTATTAACGGTAATGATCGTTTAAATGCCTTGAAATCCTTAGCAATGAGTTCGCTTGCACCGACTAAATTTGTGCCATTGCCAGAGTAAATTGATTTTGGCATACCTCGACGCGCAATAAATCGGCTCAAGGCTCCTAAGAAGGACTGACTGGAAAGATCACTAGTAGCTTCCAAATGAATAGCCTTTGTAGAAAAACAAACAAATAAACACACATATCCTTTGGATAATCGGCAGTTGCGACCTGAAAAGGTTTTAAGTGTGAATGGACCAGCAAAATCCAATCCAGTGTTAGTAAACGGCAGCGAAATTTCCGTACGCTCAACAGGCAGAGCTGCCATAATTTGTTGTTTCATTTCCTTTCTATGAATTGTACAAATCTTGCAAAGTCGGATCAGTTTTTTAACTAGATTTTTTAACCTCGGAATCCAATACTCACATCGTGTCAAACGCAAAATTAATTGGTTTTCACCGTGAAGTGAAATTTTGTGAATAAATTGAATAATGAGTGTTGTAATGTGAGCATGGTAAGGCAAAATCACTGGGTACTTTTCGTTATAGGAGAGCGATGAGTGAGCTAATCTTCCATTAACTCGAAGAATATCGTTGGAATCCATGAAAGGATTAAGGTTTGCTAGGTCGCTTTTAACTGGAATTCTTTCGCATTTAGAAAGTAAGGAGTACTCTTTGGGATAGAATGTGGCTTGAGTTAATCGTATGATAAGATTTTTTGAACGGACACTTTCTTCATAGGTTAAAGCCTTAGAGTGATGATTGAACTCAGCCTTTAATTTTGGATGAGTTCGGTGAAGAAAACGAAGCATGTAGGCTACTACATTTAATACTTTGGGCAAAGATGAGAATTTTCGAATGATATATTCGATGTTGACAACATCCACATTAGTTTGGTATGCTTTGATTGGTTTTTTTTCCAATTCATTTTCTTTTGGGCATGCGAAAAGTGATCTAGGCCAGAACTGTTCAGCTTGACTAAGCCACGGTGGACCTGTCCACCAAATATTATTTTCCTTGAGTTGATTCGGGGTCAACCCACGAGTAGCAAGGTCAGCTGGGTTGTCAGCAGAACGAACGTGCATCCATTGGGCATTGGAGGTACTTTCTTGTATGAGAGATACTCTGTTGCCCACAAAGGTAGCCCACGTACTTGAAGGTTTCTCTATCCAACATAAAACAATGGAGCTATCTGTCCAAAGGAAGAGCTGGTATTTTTCGCAGTTAAGTTGAGGAAGTACCTTTTTAACGAGATTGGCAAGTAGCAAAGCACCGCATAATTCCAATCGTGGAAGTGAAAGTGTTTTCACCGGGGCTACTTTAGTTTTGGCACACAAAAGGTGGGTTGACCAATTTTGAGTATCGTTCTCGATACGCAAATAGAGAGTGGCAGCATATGCACTCTCGGATGCATCACAAAAGCCGTGGACTTGTATTGAATTTGAGCAGGGAGTGTATTGAATCCATCTCGGTATTTTGATAGACTCGATTTCGTGAAAATTATCGAAAAATTCCTTCCACCGATGACACGTTAGGGGCATTAGACTTTGGTCCCAAGACGTCCCATCTTTCCAGACTTGCTGCATAATAATTTTAGCAGTGATGATTACCGGTGATAACCATCCTGCTGGGTCGAATAACCGAGCTATAACTGAAAGCACAGCTCTTTTAGTTGTTTGAAAATCGAAACTTTGAACAAAGAACTGAAAAGAATCCGATTTAGCATTCCATTGAATGCCAAGGGTTTTGGTATTGCTCTTATCTTCGAACTTGAGAAGTTCTTGATTGTAAAGTTCAGTGGGCGAAAATTTGTTAATAAGGTCAGTACAGTTGGCTGTCCATTTACGTAGAGAAAATCCCGCTGAAGTTAAAGCCATTATAAGTTCATTTTGAGTTCTTGAGGCTATTTCAAGGTCATGCGCTCCTGAGAGAACGTCGTCAACATAAAAGTTATTTTGCAAGACGGAAGAAGCAAGTGGAAAAGACTCTTTGACGTCATCAGCGAGCCTTTTTAAAGTCTTTAAAGCAAGGTATGGAGCGCAATTGACCCCAAACGTAACCGTATTAAGCTCATAATCGTTGATTTCGCTATTTTTTGGCTCACGGAACAATATTCGTTGAAAGGATGTATGCTCAGGATGAACCTTTATTTGGCGATACATCTTTTCAATATCCGCATTGAAGACGTATCGAAAGAAACGCCATCGCAAAATAAGGGTCATCAAATCGGATTGCAGTGCAGGACCGGGATGCAAGATGTCGTTGAGACTGGTGCCATTGCTCGTGGCGTTAGATGCATTGAAGACTACTCTTAATTTTGTACTTATGCTATCAGGCTTCTGTACCGCGTGGTGTGGTAGATAAAATGAGTGGATTTCGTCATTACGATAAACTTCATTGGGTGAAATCCTATGCATGTGTTCAAGAACAACATACTCTTGAAGTACGGTATTGTAATGCGAATGTAACTCGGGTTTGTTAGATAAGCAAATTTCGTTTCGTTTAAATTGACGAAATGCAATGTCTCTGGATCGCCCAAGAATCGGAGTTGGTTGTTTAAATGGAAGTTTAACAATGTAACGACCATTGACATCTCTGCAAGTAGTAGCAGAATAGTAATCCTCGCAGTATTGTTCAGATGGCGAAAGATTTTTGGATTCGGGAACTTCTTCCACTTTCCAAAACTCTGAAATTTGTTGGTCTAAT
Organism: Platycheirus albimanus; assembly: GCA_916050605.2. Taxonomy (NCBI): domain Eukaryota; kingdom Metazoa; phylum Arthropoda; class Insecta; order Diptera; family Syrphidae; genus Platycheirus; species Platycheirus albimanus. The sequence goes on from OU696696.1 coordinate 180,982,336, forward strand.
GAACACTCATTGAGACTAGATACAATTGTGGAAAAACTTTTAATTTCTTTAGTTTGTAGTGGTCCTGAAAGGATCCAACCAAAAATGGTATTTTGACCTAGCAAAGAACCAAAAACCTGATAACGAATACCTTCCCTTATAATTGAGGGATATAGGTCAGCACCAATAACGAGGTCAATTTGGGAGCTTTCGTAAAAGAAAGGATCCGCAAGGTTAAAATCTATGGGACACATTTCCGTTGGATATATTTCACACGAAGGGAGATTACCTGTAAGGCGCTTCAAAACGTATGCTACACCGGCTATAGTTGTGTTTTCGTATTTCGAACCGAGAACTAGGAAACACATTTTTGAGGAAGTGGATGTAATGACATCGCTCATTCCAGAGATCGAAGCTTGAACAGGCTTCACTGGTAGCTTTAATTTTCTCTGTGAATGCTCAGTTATAAATGTAACTTCAGAGGCAGGATCAATTAAAGCTCGAAGAGTAAACTGATCTCCTAAATGATGAACATCAACAAGAGCGGTTGCCAAAAGTATTTTGCTGTTGTGTCGAGAAACGTAGCTTTGAATGTTAACAGGGTTTGTAGTGGACTGTATGCAAGGTTCGGTTGTCTGTTGAGAATAAGAAGATGGTTGGAAAACTTTTGTAGAAGACGGAGCAGAGTTAGATATAAGATTCGAAAAAGTGTTCGCAGGCTTGTTAGGAATGGAAACTGAGGAACTGTTAGTATGTAATAGCGTATGATGTCTTTGTAAGCATTGCATGCAAGAGTATTTACTTCGACAGTCAATAGCTAAGTGCGTTGGAGATAAACAATTGGCACAGTAGTTTAAAGACTTAACAGTTATTGATCTTTCTTCCCCGGACATTTTTGTAAATTTTGGGCAAAATCGCAAATGATGAGAACCAGTTTTGCACAGTTTACATTGTGAATTGTGGTTTGTTTTGACATGAAATGCCTTATGTTGGGGTGTTTTCGAGGTGGAGTATTTAACTGACTTAGACACCGTTGCAGAATTAAGCTTCCCATTACATTTAAGGTCTGACACTGTTTCTAATATCCGGTAGCGGTTGGTTAAGAATGAGTCTAAGTTTTTCCAGGTAGGAATATCACAGGGTTTTTCAATTGATTGTTCCCACAAAGATAATGTTACTTCCGGTAACCGACTCGAACACAAATATACAAGGATTGGATCCCAAGAGACAGTGGCTATTTTATAGCTTTGAAGATTCGACATTGCATCATTTATTTGACGTTGAATGTCTTTAATTTGTTGGCTAGATTCGGTGGTAATGAAAGGTAAATTGAACAGTGTTTTGAGTTGGTTGTTAACTAATATTCGCTTATTTTCGTATTGGTCTGCCAGAGCAGCCCAAGCTAATTCGAAATTGTCAGCTGTAAGTGGGAACTTAGAAACTATGTTTAATGCGTTACCGGTTGTTTTTGCACGTAGGTGAAAAAGTTTTTGTACGGAACATAATTTGGGATGTTTGCTGTAGACAGCCGTGAACATGTCCCTGAAGGACGGCCATGTCAAATAATCACCAGCAAATATCTCAGTGTCGCATGCTGGGACCTTAATACATGGTGAAGAAGATGTTTCAGTGGTTGAAGACTGAATACGAGATTTTTCGTTTTTAATAATTTTAAGATTCTTAATGTTTTCTATTATATCTGCTAAACAATGAATGTATGTTGTGGAAGAAGATCTATATTTTCCTTTTATCGTTTCTAAATAATCTCCCTCACCATCAGCTGTGCCATCGGTTGCACTACTCTGAATGCATAAAGAATAGCATTTTTTAACTTGAAGCCAAAGCTTGTTAAGTTCAATCTTATAAGCCTCTAATGTGCTTTCCGTCTGATCGGACAACACTATTTCTTGGTAACTGGTTTGAAAGATTACTAATTCATCGGTAGAAACGATAAAATCATCAAGAACTGTCATTTTGTTTTGCTTTTATGCTACTTTTCAATAAACCGAAAAACAAGTAAAAAAAAATTAAGAGACTCACCCAGAAAAATGAGAAAAAACTATCCAACCAATGGCTGATAAGTCGTATTTGCGTTTAATCGTTTAATCGTTTTTTTTTTTTTTTTTAATAACGTTACTAGCAGGTTATTCCAAAACGGTTAACCCCAGTACTTATAACGTTTTATAAATACCGTACACTTTTCCCAGCACTGAATATTAAAGCACAAGAGGGTATTATGTTACCGTTACCTTAAAATTCTCTTTTTTTTCGATTTTAATAATTTCTGAGGTACTAAAATGATACGTTACCACCGATAAAGAAAACCAAAATTTTTTTTTTTCAACACTTTTTAAGATTTTGAAAGACTTATGCGAATTTTTGAAAAAATATATACATTATATTACTTGTTCGAAGAAAAATATATTTTAATAGGACAATTATTCTTGCACTTACTTAAAAACATATATGCACGCACCTGATAACGAAACTTAACTGATGTCTGTATTCTGTAAGCGTCATAGAGGTCTTCAAGGCCTAGATTTTTGGCTACGGTTTTATTTTTTTTATTTTGTTGGCTTTATGGTTCTCTCTGCTGCGGCGAATTCGTGGGTGGCAAAGATGTGTGTTGTATGAAAAAGATGATCCTCTCTCAATACGGATGAATTTATTGATAATGAATAGGTGGCTTATAATTCGTATGCTTTTGTCAGCTAGTGATTGTTCTGGACTGGACACTGGATTTTATATAGGTATGATGAATGTGCAATGTGCGCGGGAGTTTTTTATTAATATATGAATTTCTCGTACAGTAGGTGACGATGGATTGATCATATAAAATTGATTGATCAAATTTAAGTTGAATTGTAGTAAATTTCGTAGGTGTACTGCAAATGTATGATGAATCGTTGAATATTTTTGATTATCGTTGAAATCAAGGATTGCAAGGATTGCAATGCGTTCTGCTTGATGAAGGTATACTCGTAGAGTAAATTTGCAAGATGTAGATATCTTGGCAATAACTTTGAAGATGAAGAAACGTGATTTCTTTTTATAATCAGGATCGACTGGACCAAATGTTTGGGTGCGTACGAAGTTGACTCTGAGGCGCTGGTTTGTCTTCAAATTTTCCGACGTAGTCGATATGAAAAAACAGTGGTTTTTTTTTTTCAACAATTTCTTTATTCAAGAACTTACTTCGATGAAGGTTTAAACAAGAAGAGGCAGTTAGATAAAAACCTGGTAAGCAGGTGGGGATACATTTTTAAAGTGTGGTGAGATTTAACTTGTAATTAGAAGCGACATCTTGCTGTCATTTAGGAGTGCCAAAATGAAATATTGTGGAGGCAATCTAGTACATAATTCTGCCGTAAACAGTGTCTTTTAAGTTTGCAGTGCCCTGTGAGAAAGCCCGTTATAATTCTTAGGTTGTTTCTGTTTAAGTTTATGCAGGCTGTAAATCTTTCTAGGTTATAGTTCCCCAGTAACATTTTTGCCTGTCTTAGCTTTGGGAGTTCTTTCCAATGGTTGGATCTTTTGACTTCTTCATTTGTTTTGATCTTGTTTTTGATCACATTCTCCCCAAAACCGCAGTAGGGTTCTGGTCCAATAAAGGGTGTTGTTGCCCCTATTTTCGCCAGACGGTCAGCCTCTTCATTGCCTTCAACTCCAACATGGCCTGGTATCCAATGGAGAGTGACTGTGTTTTCCCTGCCCAAAGTGTTGAGTTTGTCTAGGCATTCCCATACCAGTTTGGAACTGATACTGTATGAGCTAAGGGCTTTAAGTGCTACTTGACTGTCTGACATTATTGCAATGTTTTGCTTGCGATAGTTCCTACTTAAGTTTAGTTCAGCGCATTTTCCTATTGCATTAACTTCTGCTTGAAAGATGCTTGAGGACTGTCCCATTGGAACAGAGACTTTGGTTCTAGGTCCAAAGACTCCTGCACACGTTCCTTCAATAGTTTTTGATCCATCAGTGTACCACTTGATGGCATTTGCTTTAAAGGTGTAGTTTTCTGTTTCTCCTAGCCACTCTTTTTTGCTACTTAACTTCGTTTGGAAGTTTTTCTCGAAGTTGTAAATCTTAATCATGCTTTCTCTTGGAATATCAAGGGAGGGTATTATTTTGGACAGGGAGTCTTTTTGTCTAAGACTTATTTGTTTACCTTTGCCGGTGCCCTCTTTTGAAAACCTCATGATTGTTCCCTCAGCAATATGACCTCCATTGCTGCCGTAGGATAAGTTCTCATTGCTCCTGTGATGCATAAGCATGCGAGCCTTTGCACTTTTTCAAGTGATTTTCTAGTCGTAGCTAGTTCGGTTCTTTTATGCCACACAACCGCACTATAGGTGATAATGGGCCTCACCATCATAGTGTACATCCATCTTATTATATTCGGTTTGCATCCCCATGATTTTCCTGCAAGTCGTTTGCATATCATGAGGGACTTTGTGGCTTTCCCGACTGTTATTTCAAGGTGTTTGTTCCAGAGGAGTTTGCTGTCTAGGGTAATTTCTAGGAATTTGACCTCCCTCTTCGTGTCGATTACTTCACCTTTTAACCGGATGGGTTTCATGTGCGGTAGAAGTCTTTTCTTTGTGAATGGTACAATTGTGGTTTTTGATGGATTGATATTTAGTCCCACTGATGCGCACCATTTGCTTGTTATTGTCAAACCCCTTTGTATTATGTCACAGAGGGTTTCTTCAAACTTTCCATAGGCTGTTATAACAATGTCGTCGGCAAAGCCTGGGCATTGTATACCTTGAGAAGTAAGACATTCTAGGAGCTCATCCACAACGAGGCTCCACAGCAGCGGTGATAGAACCCCTCCTTGCGGGCATCCTCTTGTTGTGATGATTTTCTGTACGTTTTGTCCGGAATGTGCCTCTGCTATTCTAGTACTCAGCATTTCGTCTATCCATCTGGTTATTGTGATGGGAACACTCTTCCTAACTAGTGCTTTTTTGACTGCCTCGTGAGAGGTGTTATCAAAAGCACCTTCTATGTCGAGGAATACACTTAGGGCGGTTTCTTTGGCGTCAAGTGCAATAGTGCTTCGAAGTATGCTAATTAGGTACGGCATTAATTCATCTTCGCCCTGTTGCAGTAAGGCAGGAAAGATGCCATCTATGCCGGGTGATTTAAAAGGTTGAAAGGTACTAATTGCCCATTCTAGTCTTTTTCCTGAACAGATAGTTTTTGCTATCTTCCAGTCTTCTCTGTTTGGTTTGAAAGGTATTCTTTCAATTCTATCGTTCACTATGGGTGAACTACCTGGAAAGTGGGTACTCAGTAGCAAATTAGATCTTTGCTCTTCATTTTCTGTGAAGCTACCATCTGCGTTCCTAAGTGCCAATGATGTTAAAGTTTTCTCCATCGACAGTGCTTTGTGTAGTCTGGCAGCTACAGGTGTGGAGGATATGTCTTCGCAAAAAGTTTTGAAGCTGTTTCTTTTGGCCTTCCTTAGTTCTTTGTTGTATTTGGTAAGCTCTTCAGAATAGTTTTGCCACTCTCCAGTTCTCTTTGCCTCATTAAAGAGTTTTCTTACCCTAGATCTTAGTTTGGAAAGATTATTGCTCCACCATGGAGCGTCTTTCTGTTTCTAGCAGTTTTTGTAGGGCAACTGAGTTCATACGCCTCATTGATTGCCCCACTAAACTGCTTAACTATATTCTCTAGTTCAGGGTGACTATTAGTCGTACTAACTGGACCTAACTGTTCAATATTTGTTTTAAGGGTGTTTTTATAAAGTTGCCAGTTCGTATATCTTGGGTTCCTTACAGAGGTATTCTCTGTGAGAAGGCAATCTAATAGAAACACAATGATTCTGTGGTCAGACATTGAGGGTTCGTTGGAGACTCTCCAATCTCTTAGAGCTTGACCTAAGTTTGGTGACCCAAAGGTTAAGTCTAAGACTTCTTCTCTTGTTCTAGTTATAAAGGTAGGGGTGTTCCCTACATTGAAAATATCTAGGTTTTTTACGAGAAGGAATTCTAAAAGGTACTCACCCCTTTGGTTTATGCCGGTGCTGCCCCATGTTGTCTGGTGGGCGTTCGCATCACAACCGATTAGTATCGGTAAGTTCCTACTGCTGCAGTAGTCCACCAGTTTTTGTACTTCCGCTGGTGGAATATTTTCGCCGTCACCTGCAAAGTAGGCCGATGCTATAACCAGAGTACTGTGGTTGCCCCCGATGGTTATATCCACTTGGATTGGTACCAAGTCCCTCGTCATGTATTCTGAAAGACATATAAAGTTTATATTATTTCTTATCATTATACATGTTCTGGGCGAGTCTTCTCTCGTATCCCAGATTAGCTTTGAATCCTTAAGCCTAGTACTCACATCGCGCTAAAATTTATCTTCCATACAAATTTCCTCCAAAGATAAATTTTAGCTTGGATTTTTAGCTGAGTAGTACTCACTTCAAGCTAAATTCCAGCTGTCAGACCAACGGCTAAGAAAAAAAGTCTCCACAAAATTTAGCTTGCGAAATAATGTAAAACACATTATTTCACGAGATAAATTCTGACAGTTGTCATTTTGAGTTCGAAAAATAAAAATGGAAGTAACAGGAAGAAAACAAAATCGCCTTCTAATTACCATCAGACATCGAGTTGGACAAAAAAAGTAATGACTTCGGCCTAAGTGAAGCCGTAAAAATGTATTTAAAACAAATTATCCAATTTGGACATATCATCGTGTATAATCGAACATGTCGTGGCTATGCCTGAAACTTGTGCCTACATTTACTTTGGTATTTGCTTCTCAATGATTCCATCTTTCTGTCGTTTATGTGAGGTGATTTAATAACCAATTTCAAAACAACCAAGTTTAGTTCTTTTATGTGTTCTTTTTTGTTTTTAGAAAACTATTTTCGTCAAAACACTGATATAAACTATTTGTATATTCCGATGCTCCTGTGGATGTTGTAATTTCTGCAGCCTTCCTATTAACACTTCTTTTATTGGCATTTTAAGTGTGGAATGGAATGATAACGACGACAAAGAATACTGGCGGTATTGGAGTGGGCATTTACCTTGAGACGGCACCGGTAATCGATGAACAAATACTTGGTCTTAATAGTCATGATTACGAGGCCAAACCAAAAAGCTTTAGCGATGAGTTCCTCAGCGATAGCAATTCTCTAGTAATTCATTTTCATATTATTTTTAGTGCACCTACAAAGTACTTTCAACAACACCGACTAGCAGCAGGCATTACAAAAGCAGATTAACCAAATCCCTGGAGCCCTGCAGTCAGTTTTATCAACAGCCAAGAAGATATTTGAACAAGAAATTCAAATGAAACTGAAATAAGCGTGACACCATAAATGGGCTCACACTGGCATTGTCGCTCTAACTGGGAATTTCCAGAGTTTTGCCGGGAGGTTAGAAGAGATGGGGTTGGCAACATTTCTCTAGTCTTCATGCTATTCAAGCTGCGCGTCATCGAATGTATTTTGATAGATGACTTTGCTACTAAGATGCCTTCTTAGCCCATAGAAACAATGATTGACAAGAGTGATTTTTCGCCGGTGTTAACAATCCTAAAGTCAAAATTTATCAACTTTTTAACACGTAAAAATGGATTATTTGTTTGATACAGTCATGATTATTAAGGAAATAAATATACACTAAGTAAAACTAAAATAAGTTGTTATTTGGCGTATTATATCGTGGTGGCGGGTAGGGTATTGGCATCAAGGGAACCGTCATTGGGAAGGGTGGCCTCATCATATAAGGAAACCTTGGTGGCGAGTTCATCATTGGGAGTCCCCACGTTGTGGACGCGATCTATAAGCATAATATTATCTTCTTTTAAGTCCTTAAAACCAAAAAACAAATTCCTCACATAAGGAGGAGCTACTGGCACAGGAATTGGAATAAATTGTGCTAAGGGTGGAAGTGACTGCATTGCATCCAACGAACCATTTTGGTACCTTTACGGACTTCTTCTTTGTTGTTCCCTCGACCTAGATCTACTATAACCGAAACGACGTTGTGATCATAGAACCATAAGCTCCTGGTTTGACCCTTGAAAGCTGGACACGTCTATGAAGGCGAAGAACACTGTTTGAGAAGAAAGTTTCTGAACATACATATATATCACATGAATTTGTTTGGACACCGGCGGCGTACGCTCTTCTTTAGCTGATTAAAAATAAAATCAAAATTATTCGATTCATTTCACAAAATATATTTCACAAACTATGACCGATTTGGAAAACAGCTGTTTTCTCTCCAACTTCAAAATTTAGCGCGCCTTTTTAGCAAAGGTATGTAGAGATAAAAATTGTAGAGATAAAATTTAGTTTAGCGCGATCTGAGTACTAGGCTTTACAGTTAAGGCCTCTAACTTGTCCCCCGTATATCCAGGGTTCTTGGATCAGCGCTAGCCCTAAGTTGTCCTTCGTGAATTTCCTAGCTATCACGGCTGACGCCGCTTTAGCATGATGAATATTCACTTGGGCTGCCCTGGTGCTGATCACGCGTCCGGTCATCTTGGTTTAAGAGGTTGGGGCAGGTGCCCCCTCATCTGCAAGCAGATGGTCTTCTTCTTCCTCTGTGGGAAGCGTTTCGTCGGCTTCTTCTCGGCTAGGAGAGAGGTCCATGCCCTCTATATCGCTATCTGCCGGAGAAGAAGGTGTATTTTGGGAGTGAGGTGGATTAGGGTTTAGGAAGGTGTTCCAACTACTCTATTGGATGGATGGGATTCTATGGTGGAGTTGTTGGTTGGAAGGGGTTTTTCAGGAGTTGAGGGAGGGTTTATGGATTTTGGGGAGGTGGGGGATTGTCAGGAGGGGGTATGGAGGGGGTACCACTTATATCAGTGTCTGCTTGCCTTTCTGGTTCGGATAACTGGTGTACAAGCCCAGTATCCGTCTTTCTGAGGCCAGACACGGCCACTTTCCCGAACTTGTAGTGAAGTTCGTGGTTGGCCTTCATAATGGCGTCAGCTGACTTATCATCAATGCCTATGACCATTAGCTGGCCTCTGCCTTCGACCTTGCTCTTGAGGACTTTCCATGCCTGGATGTTTAGTCCCTCGTTCTGTGCTTTTATCAGAGCAAGCGATTTCTTGTCTTCTTGCCCAGAGCTTCTTGGAAGAAATAGAGTGATCGTGTGCATTTTCGGGATTTCATCCCCCAGGCACGACGTGAGTTCTACTCCTTTCCAAGTGCTTAGTTTGAGAGCCTTTTCTCTAAGCCACTTAGCTGTGTTAGATTCCAGGCAATCCACCACAAGCAGGCCAGTTTTGAAGTGTATGCCTTCAAATTTGAGTTTGTGCTCCCACCCTTAGGAAACTTCCTCAATAAGGGCCTCCTCAAGTAACGTTAAGTCGACTGTACTGAGCGTGACTTGGGGATATTCTTTTGGCAGTACAGCTACTTTCACCAGTTTGGCAGCGTTGGCATAGGAAGTTTTCTTGACTTCGCTCGGTCTTGTCTTTGCGGCGTTGGGACCTTCTACTGTTTCTGCCGTTTTTGGTTTCTTTGGTGCTTGTTTTTGGGGAGGGGTGATGTGGCTGCTGTCCCTCTTACCCTGCCTGTAGTTTTGCTGCCCATCGTTAGGAATAATTTTCCTTTCGTCCACCTTTTTCCTGGCTTCCTGAGGGGTCATGCCCTCGTCTAGGAATCGGAGGTACCACTTTGTACCCGCTTCGCTTAACCCTTTCCTGAGTGGATCATCCAGTGCGCCTGGTTCACCCAATTTCGGTAGTGGTGTAAGTCGGCGATTGCGGTTGTTGCCTCGTCTCACCAGATGAGGTTGTGGCTACCTCCTGTGGTGCTGGTGTTCTTTCACCACAGTCGACTTTTTGGGGTTTTGCAACATCTTCTTCGTGACCGGGAGGAATTCTCCCCTGACTACTAGAAGACGTTCCTCGAGTCTCATTTTCCTCTTGTCCGGCAGGTTTCCTACCCTGACAAGCGGACGATGAGCCACGTCCAGCTTCCCGGTTTTGCTGCCTAGGAGGCATCCTCCTTTGGCTTTTGTCGCTTGCCGGTTTCGGATCTGTGCCATGGAGATCTTTTTCCATGCGATCCGCAAGTTCATTGGCGGTTACATCCCGCGGAATGAAATTTTTTTTATAGTTTTTGTTGTTTTTGTTTTTTGTTTTGTACATTTGGTTCCCACGATTAGCTAGAGAATTAAAAGTCCACTGTATCATAGCTCCGCATGCTACAGTAAGGTCTAATTACTCTTTGATTCGACCCGGTTTCAAAGAGGCTCCGTTAGAATACAGCCGGTTACCCTTGGCTGCAAACCATCCAATAGGCACGGATCGCATAACACCCTGGGTTAAGGGTGGCAGTTCTTGGTTCGTAACTCCTCAAAAGAGAACCAGTAGAGTGGGGTTTCCCTCAATCGACCGGCCCCAGATGAGTCTTTGAAACTTAAGCCTTCGCACCACAACAAGGTGACTGCCGTACCGAAGGCCGGCTGGAATTAGCCACAGCCGAGTTATTGAGTCGAATGCTAGTGGAATTATTGGAAGCCATGGAATGGCGAGGGGCAGAATACGTGCTCTGGTCAGACTACATGGTGGTTTTGCATTGGTTACAGAAAATTCCAAGAGATATGAAAACTTATGTGGCCAATCGAGTGTCCGCAATACAGAGCCGAACAGACGTCAGTTTATGGCAACATATAGATACTAAAGTGAACCCCGCAGATTTATTGAGCAGAGGAATAATGCCAGCAGATTTAGTAAAGAGCGAGTTATGGCCCCGAGTGGTTATGCTTCCCAGAGAGTGTATGGCCAGCCAATAGAATAGCAGAAACAGCATCTGACAGAGAAAATGAAGAGATGCAAGTGTGTTTCTTCAATGTAGTTAGTGTCAAATGGAGCATATGGATGCCCAGCCAACGAACCAGAGTGCCAGTAGTAGAGTATGCCAGCAGTCTTAAGAAAGCAGTAAATATCATGGGATATGTATGTCGGTACATAAACCAATTGAAGGCAAGGGTGAGAAAAAAGGAAGGGGAGAATGGAATGGATTCCTAGAATCCGTAGCGAACTAAGAAACTATATACACAAATGTGTGGTATGTGTGAGACACAACTATAAGTTAGAACAGCAACTAATGTCAGAATTGCCAGCAGATAGAGTACAGCCAGGCAAGCCATTCCTACACACTGATGTAGACTACGCAGGACCATTCATGATACGAATGGTAGATAGAGAGTTCAGGCAATTGAGTCTTAAGAAGAAATGGGTAGCGATATTTGTGTGTTTTTGTAAACAAGAGCGATTCATATTGATACAGTGGGAGATTTAACATCAAGGGCGTTCCTTGCTTGTTATAGGCGCTTCACAAGCAGAAGGGGACGATGTGCCAGGATGTATAGCGATAATGGCACCTCATTCGTGGGTGCTGCGAAAGCAATAAAGCAAGCTTGGAGAGTATGGGAAAGAGAGGAAGTGTTCCATGCATTAAGCAATGAAGGCACTAACTGGATTTTTATGGTGCCAGCTGCTCCTCATCAAGGGGATATATATGAGGCAGCTGTCAAGTCGATGAAATATCATCTCAAGCGTATAGTGGGCCAGCATGTATAAGAGAGTGAGCAGTTTCGAACTCTGCTAACAGAGATAGAGGGGATATTGAATTCTCGACCAATACATCCCTTATATGATGATCCAGCGGATTTGCAAGCGCTTACGCCAGGACATTTCTTGGTGGGAGAGCCGATAGTGTTACCTCCTCCATTTACCTTAGCTAGTGATACGCCAGCGAAAGGGATCAAGTTGTGGAAAGAGAGACAGTCAATGCTAGCGAACTTTTGGAAAAGATGGAGGGAGGAATATCTAGTGACATTACAGGAGAGAAGGAAATGGAGAAGAGAGAAAGAAAGCATGCGAGTGGGACAGTTAGTGATAGTTAAGGATGAGAATCTCCCGCCAGTATTATGGGCATTAGCCAGAGTTTGCCAGCTGTTATATAGTAAAGATGGGATAGTGAGATCAGTGATAGTTCAGACAGAGACAGGAAAGTTAACAAGGCCAGTGCAAAAATTATGTATATTACCGATAGAGCAAGCCAATTAAAAGCGTATATGGTCTTACAAACCAATAGCAATCAGAGCCAGTCCAATGAAAGTGTATATGGTCTTACAAACCAATAGCAATTAGAGCCAGTCCAATAAAAGCGTATATGGTCTTACAAGCCAATAGCACGTACAATTAGCTAATTAAAAGTGTATATGGTTTTATGAACCAATAGTGTGATAGCAGCAAGGGTTTGCAAGTACAAATGGGAAGGGGATAGGCAGGATAATATACTTCTGCTTCTTTCCTCTATTCTTCAGATCAGCCAATGGGATCAGCGTATTTACACAACATCAGCCAATGAGATCAGCGTGTGTACACAGCATAAGCCAATGGAAGGAGGTCCTAAGATGACTAACCCTAAGCCCGAAGAGTGAAGAACCTAGTGGAAAACGTTCGTTTTCGCGGGGAGTGTTCCGTATGGCAACCATACGGAGTAAAAGCTACTTAAATCCAAAGAAGACAGCACTGGATAAAAGCATTATATCCACCAACACAGCAATCAACATTTCCTTATATACAAATCTTATATATAATCATGCCAGCCTGCGAGCGGTATAGAATGTAATTTAAATTTAGTCAGTCTACAGCGAGCAAGCAATACGCAAGCGAAAATAAATTTGGGTTTTTGTCCTTAAAAGGTTTCCCAAAATAAAAATGGTTGTTCTTTTCATTTACTTGGTAGTTATTAATACTTTCAGCCCGACAGCTGAAGAAGGTAAAATAACGCCGCAACACGCGGGATAATTATACAACACAAGCAGACTCATCAGATTCATCAGTTCCTGTAATTATATATATTATTATAAATAAGAAAGATGCGTACATCAAAGAGTATCACGGTACCGTATGTCCAGGTAACAAATTTTGTATTTTTATTTGTTTCGTGATTCGTGGGGGAGCATTAAGCTCAGAACCACACACCCATTGAATACCGGCGTAATCAGATCGATATCAGATCACATAATTTATTATGACGCTCGACGCCGATGGTCACGGACGGTGACGCAACCACGTACCATATTCTTTATAGTCATTGGGTTGCAGGACTTCACGCCTCCTCCCCCATACGTGTAGTATCAGACATATATATACATTTATCTATATTCCTATGTTTGCATCCTTAGGTATTTAAGTTTTTTTTTTTTTAAAGAAAAAGTGTTGTGTTGAAGATAGTATCCTAAACTAACAGCGAAAGGAATTTTACTATCCGCCTTTAATTATCACTTCCTGAGTTTGTTATCGTGTTGTGATCGATTTCTAAAGAAGCGTTTAAAGTTTGATCGGAAGATTTTGTTTTAAGAATAGCACCTCGGTGTGTGCTCTGAACAATAGTCGGAATCAGATCTGGTGGTACGGTTTCTCATAACAGACCTACCAAATCGTTGCGCTCTTCTCGGGAGTTGAGTAAAATTCCTTCATTTGTATATCGAATTCATAATTTGAAAAATTTACATCCTTTTAATTTTTTTTTTGAATCGCGGATTTCTTATGAAGAATCATTGGCAACACTGGTGCTAAAGTGTAACAAGTTGAAAATTTTGCTTTCCGTAAAAATTGTGAGTTAAAATACAAAAAAGACATAGTTAAAATATATAAAGTCGCTATAAAAAGTTAGAAACACAGTTAAAAAAAAAAAGAAAAAAAAAAAAAAAAAAAAAAATCTCATCTCATCGGAACTTACAGGCAAGTTTAAATATTGCATTAAGTTTACTTAAATAAAAGGCAATAACAATAGTAAGGAACAAGCAAAGGACGGCCAGCTTTTATCACAGGTTTTTATGAGTGCAAACAAGCGTTTATATTCAGACCTCTCGCCTGATAAATTAAATCCGCCTTCAAAAATGGGAAAAAACGACTCCGATCTAGTTTCCACTATGGCAATAGCAGATTTGGAAAATCTCTTTGACAGTAAGCTACAAAATTTAGCTACAAAATCTGATGTGGAGGAGGCACGTATGGACATCAGAGCGCTAAAAAGTGAAAATGATAGCTTAAAATACCATGTAAATGCGCTTCAAACAAAAGTGGTATTCCTAGAAAGACAGATAGAATACATGCAATTGCAGTCGTGTGAAAAGAATCTCCTTGTCAGGGTCGAAGCCAATGATCGACAAGAACAAGCTACCCAAGTGGCGGATATTTGTGCCGAATTGTCAAATGACACAAACAAAAAATACGTCGAGGAAATAAAAGAAGTTAAATCGTGGAATCCTAAATTCAAAAACTTTATTGTAAAATTAGACAGCAAGGAGAACCTCTACAAAATATTAAAGAACACAATTAAGCTTAAAAACACCAACATCTCAATACAAAAAGATTATCCACAGAGCATTAGAAGGAGGAGAGCACATCTACTGCACGTAAGAAAAGTCTTAAAACGCGGGCAACCCAAACTGAAGACAGTTGTAAGAGATGATAAACTCTTCGTCGAAAGTCTCGAGTTTACTTGGTTAGATGCAGTTGGTTTGAGATATAGAGATACCTGTGGCTTTAAGAAAATATGCGATACATTTAATTTTGAAGTCGATTACTTTAATGTTTGTTTACCAAAAAATGAAACAGATGACACCTCTTTGACAGCTCAAACCGTCACTCCATATGTTAGCAAAGCTCAGAACCTAACTTGTGGGCCAAGTGGTTCAATGCAATAACACAGGGAGGTCATTGAGGATGTAAGCAGAAAAAATAATATTATTTGTAATAATTGTAAAATCGTGTCGTATAATGTTGATGGACTGAATAGCAAAATAATATTTCCTGGTTTTTTTAAATACTTATATAATTTTGATATTATCTTTTTGCTTGAGACACACGTAGAAGAAAATAAATTTAAACATTTTGAAAAGTATTTTACATCTTATGAATGCGTTTGGACTCCAGCTAAGAGAACATCAAATAGGGGCAGAGCAAGCGGTGGAATACTTACTGCTATCAGAAAAAGTATATTTCCCAGCGGTAAAATTAATACGGAAGAAGATATTTTGTGTGTACAAATTAAAAACGCAAGTAATATGTATTATATCGTGCCTATCTACTTAAATTGTAACCACTGGCAACAAGATTACGAAATATTCTACGACTTTCTATGTTCACTCAAATCTCAAAATCTCATTATAATAGGAGACCTGAATGCTAGGCAGGGCCGGACAAGCTATACGTGCAAGCGGTGCAAATGCACAGGGCGCTGAAACCAATGGGCGCCTTGGGCGAGCGTTTAAATAGTCACCTCGTAACCACTACCTTCTTTTTTAATTCTCATTTTTTTTTTGTAGCTCACACCAATATTGATATTCATTATATAACTAACAGCTAATTTGAATTTAATGACAGATATACAATTATGTAATTACATAATATCAACTATTCCAAAAATTAATCCATGTTTACCTTTTTATTCACACCCACCCCACAGTAAAAACAAAACTTTATCTACCAAGTTAGCTTCAATAGATACCTACCTACCTAGCTATATGCTATTTTTCTCTTTATAAGGCATCACCATTCACCACGTATGAGAAATTTTATTTTATTTTCATAACCCACCCCTATGCAGTGTATCATACAAAAAATTTCAACAGCATAAATACAGATAATTAACAGTGTGCATGTTGGTAACATGCACACGATGTCAGTGCTTCTATATGAAATCAAAGTGAGCAATGTTACTTAACAGAAATTCTGAGGTACAAAATTCATACTCATGTACACAACAGTGTGCAAAATTAAAAACTGCACCTCCACCTCCACCTATGAATTTTAACTCTTTCGGTTGAGTGTTTTTTGTACTATGTTTAATAGTCCAGGAAAAATAGACAAAAAAATGCCAAAGAAAGGAAAAAATTAGATCCTGGCTGAAAATTGGCACGATCATTGGTAATGGGGCTCTTAATATAATGAGAGAGTTCCTCACCGATCCGATGACCGCTACGTAAGTTATTCAAGGTCAAAGGTCATGAAAATGGGTTTTTTCAAATTTACTCAAAAACGGTTAGTTTTAGAGAAAAAATTTGTTCTACAAACATGTTGCTGAAGCAATTTCCAACAAAAATGGTTATCATAATTTTGTCCCTAGCGTGTACCGTTAAAAAGTTATAGCACTTTAAAGAATCGTAAGTATCGCCCTATT
The DNA here is from genome assembly GCA_916050605.2 of Platycheirus albimanus. NCBI lineage: Eukaryota > Metazoa > Arthropoda > Insecta > Diptera > Syrphidae > Platycheirus > Platycheirus albimanus. Next base: position 180,998,504 of record OU696696.1, read on the forward strand.
TCGCATTTTCTCCCACATTACTGATAATTACTTAAAACCAGTTTGTTTTAGAGAAAAATTTTGTAGTACAAACTTGTAGATGAAAAATTTTTTCACAAAAACGGTTTTAGTATCTTGTTCGTAGCATGTACCGTAAAAAAGTTAGAGCAATTTAAAGAACCGTAAGTATCGCAAAAAGTAGCCCTATTTTGCACTTTCTTCCACACCACCTCAGAGGTAGAGTGACAGGCGCGTTTTCTTTTTATGTGGTATCCCCCGTAGGCCTATTCCACTGTGTTTAGCAAACAAAATTTAGTTTAAATTATGAATTAACATCTGGCATAGGCATGTTAAGTAATGATTCGTCATTATCGTCCTCTGCATATGGATCAATTTGGACTGAGTTTGTACACGACTTTCCATGACATTGACCACAAACTAAAGAACAACTTAATCCCGCTTTTCGACAACCACAATTAGAACCGCAACCCTTACTACAATTACAAAATATTGTTGTAAGAAGTTCATTAGGTGCTGATTGAAGCAGAGTGGTTATAGGCTCCAAAACATTATTTCGTTATGCCCATCCCCAGCTTTCCGGATTAATATTATCTCTTCCCAACCAAGCTTGAACTTGATAGTACACTCTAAAAAGGTGTTGTTGAGCAGCAGCAGATGTTGGAGGAAGGGAAGATAATTGTACAGCCTTATTGAGCCTAGTCAGTCGGACAAATGTAGAATATCTTAATGCATCGTTATTATCTTCTTTTGAATGTGCTTTGTAAGATGCTAGAAGTAGACGTATACCATTTTCAAAAATACTATTTGGAGGACAATCGGCTCTGGCAAACACTTCGGCACATTTTATCAGATCGTCACTATTTTCGAAAAGCTTGAAAATTTTTAATTTGCCTTTGTTGTAGAGAGCAGAAGTTGAATCACAACCGGTAAATGCGTGCAAAAATAAGATGTGGGCTTGACATTTTGGGTAAGCGGCTAAACTGTGAGTACAGTATAATTTATTTTCCATTTTAGCTTTACCTGGTTTTCGAAAATAGATCTTTTTGTCTTGAGGAGCGCGTGCTATCAGTATTGCTAGTAGGTCGACATCCTCCCCTACAACAATACTCGTGCGTTTCTCAGCTTTCTCTATGGCTGTTTCGATTATTAAAACATCTGCATCATTTTTGGCTTGCCTCACTAGGATGTTTACAGCCTTAAACTTCTCAGAAAACATAGCAATGAATCGACTTTTGTTGTTTGCATTAGCAAGAAATTGTTGTTGGGAAGTTGGGACTTTCATTGATGCATCGAACAAAATGTCAGCTGATGACGAACCTGAAGCACTCCGACGACGCTGCTCTGAAGCTTTTATATTGTTACCTTGATCTTTATAACCATCGAAAACAATGGTGACATCTTTGCCAAAATGCTTTTGTACATAGTAAATGTAGCTATCAAAAGTTGCATGAAATGTGTTCTCTCGATTCCATAAAACACGGTGCAGTAAAAATCCTCCATCGATGATGTATGTTACATTATTATAATCGATGTTATCTTCAACTGGCTCTAACAATTCATAAAGGGAAGATTTTTTATTTTTTCGCATACCAACCGCATCAAAAAGTGACAATGGATAAGGAGCCAACTCGTATGTTAAAAATGTCTGCAGTTGGTCTTCAAATTGTTTAGTTATGCTTATTCGTTGAAAAAGTAACAGAGGATCAATTGCAACTTTTTCACCATGCACTTTTATCGAACTGTTGACAGTTAAAAGGGAAGCTACTCTGTTTGATCTTTTCAATTTAATATTACCAAATGTTAGGTTTTTCATACTCTCCATAGAAATAAGACCAATTTCATAAGCTATGTAACAGTTGATACTGTCATCACCGATGATTCCATTCGATATAGACATTATGTGAGAAAGTTTAGGGAAAGGGTCATGACATGAAAACCATATGAAATTATGCTGTATTTTCGGGTGTAGTTTTTACGACACTGACGATGGACTATAACAGAGGTTCTGTCTATCAAAAAATCTACTTTGTTATCACCTCTTTCAATACTCGACTCAATTAACGTTTTGATTCCACGGTCAACAGTTAAAATTTCACCTTCAGACAACGAATCACTACAAATAAAACAATTTTCATCCATTTTACCTGTTTTTTTTTATATTTCCGAATAAAGTTTTAAATAATGCTAAAAAGAACACGTGCGTGCATTACCAAAAGATTATTTAAACTGAACCAAAATACCGGTTTTGGGTTCAATTTTCTCATCAAATTTTGTGATTGGTTACAAATATTTGGGCCCCAAAAATTAAAATTAAATTAATTTTATGGTCCGTGTATTCATTAAAATACTATAACTTTTTAACGGTACATGCTACGAACAAGATACTAGAACCGTTTTTGTGAAGAAATTCTTCATCTACAAGTTTGTACTACAAAATTTTTCTCTAAAACAAACTGGTTTTAAGTAATTATCAGTAATGTGGGAGAAAATGCGAAATAGGGCGATACTTACGATTCTTTAAAGTGCTATAACTTTTTAACGGTACACGCTAGGGACAAAATTATGATAACCATTTTTGTTGGAAATTGCTTCAGCAACATGTTTGTAGAACAAATTTTTTCTCTAAAACTAACCGTTTTTGAGTAAATTTGAAAAAACCCATTTTCATGACCTTTGACCTTGAATAACTTACGTAGCGGTCATCGGATCGGTGAGGAACTCTCTCATTATATTAAGAGCCCCATTACCAATGATCGTGCCAATTTTCAGCCGGGATCTAATTTTTTTCTTTTCAAAAGCTATTTTTCCTGGACTATAAGTTTGTCATTGGCTTCTCTTTATGAGTGTAATCTTATCACTCGTCTGGAGAGATGAGAGATGACAAAGGGTTGAGTTGGAATTTAAATATGGAAATAATGAGTGATGACTGATGATGATGCGATGACTAATGATGAGGTTTGTCGTTTGTCGTTATTGAGTGAATCTTTTTTGTTCAATTTTCTTTTTCTCTTTTTTTGTTCTTGTCTGCCGCTGCCAGTCATTGTTTCCATTAAAAAAAAAGAATTTTTTGACTAATACAGGGTAATCGGTGTTAGCAAAGATACCTAATATAACACAAAATACTTGTTGTATTATTTTTGGTGTGAGGTTGTTTAATGAGCTAGAGCGAGTAGGTTGAGTTGAGACAAGAAAAACATCGTATGGAAGGGGGGTCTATTTATCACCGTTTAGCCAGAAGGCGCAATTTTCTAAAAATATGACTTAAATTGGAACAAAAATAATTAAAAAATAACGGTAACTCCTACAATGCCATGTCATATCTTTTTGTAAAGCCAGAAATTTCCTCCTTTTTAGTGTTTTTAAATAAAGCTATTTTAGTGATCAGTTTTCAAAATATTAACTTTCAAACTCAAAATTATAGCAACAAAAAATATAAAACAATTTCAAACTATTTTTTTTCAAAATTTGATGTATTCAAGTATTATTTTTGTTGTCAAAACTCAATGCTCTTATTAGTTTTGGGTCAGACACTGAAAACCGTATGGCTCTATGACTTTTTGTTGCTAAGCTATTCAAAAATATCCGAACCTTCTTGTTCATAAGAAACACACAAAAATTTGCATTGCTTGTGCCATCTCGTAAGGCTAGATTTTCGTGTTTTTTTTTTGCAGAAATAGGTTCTTTTATTTTTGAATAGCTTGGCAACAAGAAATCCTATAGACATACGGTTTTTAATGTTGGACTTGAATCAAATAAGAGCATTGAATTTTGGCAAAAAATACTAAATAAGGTAAAATTTTGAAATAAAATTAGTTTGAAAATTTGATTTTAACTTTTTTTTTTTTATTTTGAGTTTGAGAATTAATATTTTGAAAAAATTTCACTAAAATAAATATTTTTCAAAACAAAATAGGTAAAAGAAAGAGGGTTTCGGCCTTAAAAAATGGCATAGCATGGCGTTGTAGAAGGTATTTTTTTATTTTTTAATAATTTTTGTTTCCAATTTAAGCCATTTTTTAAGAAAATTGCCCCTCTCGGCTAAACGGAAGGGAATAGACCCCCCTCCCACATGAGTTTTTTTTGTCCCAACCCAACCTACTCGCTCTAGCAGTTTGGCACACCTTAAGTGAATTACCCTTCATAAGCTTTCGCCTATGAAAATTCACAAACTGTATGTTACACAACCTACCTCAAATATATCTTGTATATCTCCTATAATTTTGTAATATATTTTTTGACTTAATTTTATTTAAAAAAACGCATTGCAAAGTATACCCCTTGGGTAATGAGGAAATGACTTCTTCCAAAAATCACCGCAATTGAGGGCGCCAATGATAAAGCTTGTACAGGGCGCTAATTTAGCTCGGGCCGGCCCTGATGCTAGGACAGCAGACATTGAATCCGAAATGGGAACAGTTAACCGAAATCGCAGAAGCAAAGACTCCAAGGTAAATACAGAGGGAAAAATACTACTAGAATTGTGTAACGAGTTCGGATTGTATATTCTTAATGGATCCACAATTGGAGATGCAAACGGAGAGTTTACTTTCATTGGGCAACAAGGAAAATCAACAATAGATTATGGTCTGTTAGGTGGAGACTGGTTCCCTATTTTTAAGGATTTTGAGGTCGGAGACGCTACATACTCAGATCATCTCCCAATCATAATCAGTATTGGAAAGGAAGTCATTCAAGATACTTCAGGCCATGATATTAGTACAGAAAGGAGCTGTTTGAGATGGAAACATTCTTTGAAAAATGAATTACAAAAGAAAATGGATATTGAACTTAGCATCAAGGAAAGAAATGCAATGATTAACTATATACCATTATGTGATCTTGAATCAATAATTCTGGAAATAGTAAACTCTACAAAAAATACATCAAATTTCATCAGAAAATCCGAATGGTATGATTACGAATGCGAAAAACGAAGAAAAAGGTCCCTAGCTCTGCTTAATTTATTGAGAACTTATAATACAAGTAGCATACATATAGAGTATATTGAAGCAAATAAAGTATACAAACGGATTTGTAATGAGAAAAAAAGCGCACGAAGAAGAATTAGCCATCAAATTAAATCAAAGTAGGGACTCTGCAGAGTTCTGGTCTTTGACTAGAAAGTTAAATGGGAACGCGAAGGTGAAAGAAGTTTCGGTTATTCCGGTGGATACTCTACGCACCCACTTCTCATCTCTACTTTATTTAAAGGACAAAACAATCTGGAATTATTGTAAGCCGTGTATAAAGGATGAGTTCTTGGATGCAGAAATTAAAATGGAAGAAGTGGAAGGTGTTCTACAATCCCTAAAAGACGGTAAAGCTGCAGGCAACAACGGAATTCCAACAGAATTTTTCAAATATAGCTCTTCAACTTTTAAAAAACATTTAACAAAAGCTTTCAACATAATTTTTAACTTTGGCACTCTACCGGAACACTTCAATGAAACTTTAATCTGGCCAATTTATAAAAAAGGGGATACACGTGATCCTTTAAACTATCGTGGTATTTCTTTTTTAAACTCAGCTGTAAAAGTATATGTAACAGTGTTGTATAAAAGGCTTAGCGCTTAGGTAGATGCTCATGATAAGCTTAGTGAGTTTCAGGCTGGGTTTCGTAAGGGCTATTCCACAGTCGACAATATCTACGTTCTTACTTCAATAGCCCAAATTAAACTGGATCAAAGTAAGAAACTTTTTGCTTTCTTTGTAGATTTTAGAGCGGCCTTTGATACGGTGAATAGAAACACTTTATTTTACAAGCTGTTCAACCTTGGGATATCTTCTAAGTTTGTGCAAGCGCTGGAAAAAATGTATCAGCGAACGAATGCAAATATATTCAACGGCCAAGAAAAATCTGAAAGTTTTGAAATAAATCGTGGAGTTAAACAAGGCTGTAATCTGAGTCCTCTTCTGTTTGCACTATTTCTGGATGATATAGTGGATTGGCTTACCTGTGGAGTTGAAGTTGGCTGCTCGACAATTAAGGTGATAATGTATGCAGATGATATAGTTCTACTGGCAGAGACACCCTGTTCTCTTCAAATGATGATCAATAAACTATATGAGTATTGTAAAATCTGGAGCTTGGAAGTTAACGTTGCAAAATCTAAAGTAATGATATTTCAAAAAGGATCTGGCAGAAGAGCAAGAGATGAAAGATGGAAATTCGGAGAACAAACCCTTGAAGTTGTTAAAAAATACACATATTTGGGATTGGATCTGACGTTTAATCTTAAAATGGAAAAACATCTCAAATCTAAACTCAATAAGGCTAAGGCAGCAATCTGCTCCAATTGAAAAAGGATTTTTTGCAACAGACACGTTACTTTTACTTCAAAGTTTAGTGTTTTTAATGCAACGGCTCAGTCAATACTCTTTTATGGAGCTCAAGTGTGGGGTGCACAAAAGTCTGAAATCGTCGAGTACCTTCTACGTTTTTTTCTCAGGAAGGTTTTTTACTTGCCCCTGAATACGCCAAAATATATGTATAACTTGGAGACAGGACTTTCGACTATGTTTATCTCGACTCTAAAATTGAATGCGGATTATTTATCGAGGGTGGTAAATATGAGTGAGACCAGACTCCCTAAGGTAATAATGCGGTATGCTATGCAATATAAAACGCTTTTTATTAAGGAATGGACGAAGCTGGCGGCAGACTGCGGTGTTATTATAAATTGGTCAGAGACAGGTCAATGGAAAAAGTCTTTTTACGAAGTCATCATGCTCACTGATGAAAATGAGAGGTACACTTTTATAGAAAAAGCTCGCGGGTCAACAGAAAGACTATACTACTCGAAGGCAAATCTTAATCTAAATGAGCTAAACTATTTTAACAACCGCTACTCCTGTTTCTTTATTGGGACAATTTTCAAAATCAGAGGAGAACTGATTAAACTCAACTACATGCCACATCGGAACGAGGGTAACGTAAACGAAATGTGCAATCTGTGTAACCTACGAAAGAGGGAAGATGTTATGCACTTTATAGGAAGCTGTCCAATATTTAAGGAGATAAGGCGAGTCTAATTCGGAAAAAATAATTTACAGGAAGAAGAGGTGCTTTTTTATCTGAACGGCGGAGACTGGAAGCTTCTTTTTGATTATTTTATTGAAGCCAGCGCGTATAGAGCTAGAATAATTAACGAACATTTTTAAATAACACTCTCTTTTTATGTTCTTATAAAAATGCACATCAATATATAAGATAAAAAATACTCGAAAAGAAATAATGTTTCCCGAAGCTAAAAGCCCCGCAAACGTAAACTTGGCATTTATTATTATTTTTGTTTTAACTAAACTAAAAGTCCTTTGTTTTAACTAAACTAAAAGTCCTATTTGGTAAAAATCTTGTAAAGTTTAAGAAAACTTATTATTAAATTAATGAACGTATAAAGAATAGTTGAACGAAATTTCGCCACTCGGGCAGACGACTGTTATGTCATGCCTTTAAATATTCATGCTTATCTCAATGACTTATGTACTATTTATTAATTTGAATAAGGATCAATCTATCTATCTATCTATCTATCTATCTATCATTTATAACTTTGTTTTACACTCACTCGTCTTTCGAGACATAGACACTTCGCGTCGGTAGCGACCAATTTGAATCCGCGTTTAACGCCGCGTTCAAGATTTCATTTATTTTTGAATTTTTCACTTTCAATTCTCACTTCCGCTTTTAATATTCACTTCTTTTCCGTCGTCTTAACATAAATGTAGTATCGTTTAGTACATAACAGCAACAGTACGTACCATTCTTTTGAAGGCATTTAAAATTCACACTGTTATTTAACGCCGCGCACTGCTTGTGTCTGTTGTATTAGTAGCAAATTTTTGAACAGCATAAGAATCCGTAACCATAGAACCCTAGGTTACGTACTCATTATCACTTGCACACATGTTGAGCATAGCAAGTGGAGCGTACTTTTTATCAATTTGAGATCACCTTTGATAGATTAAAATATATATATTTTTTTTTATATATTAATAACATTTCTACAGGCGGGGCTCCGGAGTGCACTTCTGAATTCCCATGTAAGAAAGACATTGGAATAATCTTCAAATACAGTGGTAGAAAACCACATATATATATATTGAAATATATTTGAATTTTTATAATAAATTTGAAATTTAACATCATATTGACTATCGAATTTATGTTTGTGCACGAACTGTGTTCAGACATAAAGGGTATTGTATAATATCTCAAACTGTTTACCTTTTTGTTGTTGTGGGTATTTCACCTATAACATATCCCTGATGCCTGTAGATATTGCTCCTGTTATTACTTATTCTGATATTTCAATCAGGTCGTTTTCGTGTTTCGTGTTTTAAGATCAGACTTTATAATCATTACAATCTTGGCGACTTTTCGAAAGATTATATATATATTTTTTTTTAATAGTTCGACATTTAGAAACATACCGCTGCGCCGCCGCGGTAATCAAAACTTCGTTTAAGTTTTTTTTTTGTTATTAATCATTGGATATTAATTAGCAACTCGCGGTTTCGATTATTACACATTGTAAAGAAAAGAGATTACTTTCGAATTCTATTTATCACTTGAACGTTAGTTCAACCATATAGGTTGCACATGTTACGAAATTATTGTACGACAATATTATAATCCTAAGGTAGTTTTATGTTGCTTCTTATCTTCAAATAACGAATCTTCAGATCATCGAAATTCTTTTCACATTTATTCCAGATATGAACATACAGTATATATTTCAAGTTAAAATCCACTAATTGTGTAGGAAGATTTTTTATTGAATAAAAGAAGAAGGTATATTAAGTAAAATTTAATTGTTTTTGTTAGACATTAAGAATCCACATAACTTTGTATGTTATAACGTTTCAAGAAAATTTGCATTTGAGTTGATTCTTTTACTCTTGAAGTTTTTTCGGAAGAATTTACAGATTTTTATAATGGCAGAGTAAGTTATTTATAGGAAGGGTGGTAATCCTCACCATATCTTCGAACGGAACAAGGTGGTGTAAGGATGGAATACAGTTGAAGTATTCGTAGTGGAACGTTGGAGTTTTTTTTTTATATAGTGTCTTTGATAGGTGCTATGGTTTAGTTAGAGAGTTATAGTACGCAAGCATTATTTTTGCTTGCTTTCTTAATCAGGGGCTGCCTAAAATTTAATTGAGTCGTGGGGACTCATAGGTCCGCGGACGGCCAAGGTCGTAAGGAGGAGAGTTGATTTCTGCCTACGTTGTGGGTGGGTTGAGAGACCAGGGGGATCGCTTAACACCGTTGATCCTCCCTCCCCTCAAAGTCAGACACCTCTTCTTCCTTTTTCTGCGCAATGTCGTGGTAGCAGAGTTGAAGGAAGTTAACAACCACCGTCGCAACCACGAACGTCTATGGTTTGCTTGCTTTTAAGAATGCTTACGTGTTACGTTCTGCGGGTTGATATAATAATTCTACCCTGATTCTTCTCTTTTGTTCTATGATTACTCTCAATAATTGTTAGGAGTTGCGTCTGTGAGTCAACTTCTCTTTTCATCCAATTCGTATTAATCTTTTCTTCAAAAACTATGAGGGCCCTTAAGCATTTTAATTTTTTTTATTCGAACTCGCACATCTTGGGTTCAACGGTCGGCAGAAAAAAGAGGTAACACCGGTTAAGTAGATCCCGGAGCAAGTGCCCACGGCCTGGCTGAGCTAGTCATGGCTAAGGTACTGCCGGCCACCGCGAAGGTCGATCTGAACCACGGTTCTACGTTGTAGCATGCCGTTCTTGCTGAATGTTCTCAACAAGCAGTTGAGGAGGAAGGGGGCGTTGCCGGCATAGGATCGCTTCCGTCCCTTCAATACAGTAGTAGGTAGGCATAGCTAGATAGGTGAATGCGATCTGGAGTGAAGTCACTGGAAAAGTGTATCGATTCTAATTTCTGCATTTTGATTCTAGTTATGAGTGTGGGGTTTAAGTAGATTCCTTGGTTTTTGGTGTAGGCTACGACACAATACAGCTACAAGAAGAACATCAATAACTTGTAGCGGATAGGCGCGGCATGGTACCTATGGTACGCTGTTGGATGTCCCGTGCTTCTGTGATGGGGATGGATAGGGAAATATGGAAATATGGGTGGAAGATGAAGGGTGGAAGATAAGTAAGAAGAGCAGGAGGCCGTGTTTGCTAGGTGTAAGTATGTCTTCTATATTTTCAGGGAAGCCGAAAACACAGATACGCGGTATGTTGTCGATGGAGATGCTGTTACAGGGTATTTGTACCAAGGTTGTATGGGGCTTGTCTCTTCTCGCTTCGTCTTCTTCATTGGTTGCGTTGGTGGGTGTTCTTATAGTATGGGAATATTTCACGGACATAATTTCATATTATATATTCATAATTTTCTTTATTTTCAATATTATATAAATTTTTATATCAATAACTGCTTCTTAAATTCCTTCGTTTTGTTAAGAATTATCTTTAACAATAACATTGTAATTACTAATTTGTAAATTATGATCATTTTATCCATAATATAAAACATATCATATAAAATATAGCATTTATTTTGCTCATAAGATAATCGTAATTCAGAACAAGGATATTTAGTAGTATTTAGGTTAACTTGAATATATTTGCTAAATTACATAAATCAAATTTACCATTATCTTTTTTAATATCATGATTTCTATCGGTTTGAAAACTAATTAAAAAAATCTAGGTTTTGCACTACTTGTAGTTATTCTCCAAGTATATTCTTTTGCATTTGGAATAGAACTTGTGTACAAATATTTCCAATTTCTAAAATACATATTAAAATTTTTATTACTAGATATTTTCTTTAGTTTATATCATGTTCAACTTCAACAGAAAATTTAGCTTGTGGCATTCTTCAAATTATTTCAGAAATATTAATTTCAAAAGTATGATCTGTAAGTGAAGTAAGAATACAATTTTTTTCATCATTAGATCTAATAATTTCTAATTTGTGATTAATTCTGAAAATAAAATTTTTATAATCTTCAAAAAAACCCATATTTTTTTTCATTGCAATACTAACAGAAAAATAACCTTGTTTATTCAATACAGCTTCTTTATTTTTATACCCTATTCCATAGAATGGGTATATTGTATTTGGTGTGGAGTTTGTAACATAGAGAAATAATACCGTTAGTTATAGAAAAGTATATATATTCTGACTCAGAATCAAAAGCCGTCCGTCCGTCCGTCCGTCCGTCCGTCCGTCCGTATGTATACTCTCTAGAGATCGCAAGTTTTGAGCTAGAACGCTGAAATTTGGTATGTATAATCTTTATTTCAAGAGTAAGGCTAAGTTCTTGAACCAGCAAAATCCGCCCACAAACACGCCTACAATAGCCATTTTTGTTGAACAACCTCAATTTGGTAAAATTAAATTATGTTTTTTGTATACAGTTACGATAAAAGCATAACGCTTAAATTTTGCACACGTAAGCTTTAGGTTAACCTTCTTCCAACATAATAAAAAATTGCAGTTTGGGCGTGAATGACGCCCATTTTTCATACAAAACCATCATTATTGTTTTTATAAAATAACAATTGTTATATTAAAGCGAAAAACATAAAATTTTGTGGGTATTAATTGCACATACACATCTTGTGTATGAAATCAAAAAAATTGATTTTGGGCGTGGCTGACACCCATTTTTCACTAGAATTTTGAAAAAAATTGTTTTAGTAGATAAACGGTATTTATAATGAATCTGTAAGCCAAAATTTTGCGTCTCTTAGTAGAAACTAAAAAGTTTGTGTATGAAAAGAAATTTTTGAATTTTGGGCGTGTCGTACGCCCACTTTTCATGAAAGAACGAAAAACGTAGTTTTAAAAATTTTATTTACCTACTACCAATATTAAATTTAAAAGCTTTTCCTTCAGTTTGTTATTTGAAAAATATATCTCTACATTTTCTTGTGTTAATTTTTTCAAAACGCCCACTTTTAAAGGCGTGATTTTGATAAAATACCTTTGTTCAGGTAAGATCGCTTAAAAACTGCCCGATTCAACTGTAGTTTTACACATATGCCTAAATACTGACTAATGATCAAAGCTTAGTTATTGCTTCAAATTTTTAAGACACGCCAACTTTTAAGGGGCGTTTTCGTCAAAAGTCATATAATGCATTAATTTTTTAACGTTTTTAACTTTCGGTTGCAGTTTTGAAGTAAAAAGATGAACACTTAGATTTAAGTTCCTTGGTAACGTAGCAGAGTGCGGTTCAAGAATTGTTAAAATCACCCATAATCGCTATTTCCATTCAAAATCTAATTTTTAAAAAATTAAGTTTTGCCTTGTTTTGTTCAAATCGATGTGCAAGAATAAAATTGAATGTCACTGAGCTCATACTAATTGCCTTGGCAGTAAAAAGTCTTAACTTTGGGCGTGGCACACGCCTTTTTTATTGTGCCAGCACTAATTGAACATCACACCACACAAAATTAATGTTATTGAATCTTTTTCTGTCCGGTAAAGAAGAATTTTGTTTATGAAACTGGATAATCGGCTGGCTGCAGGAGGCGAACGCATACACATACACAAAAATAGGGAATAGGGTATCCAACAGTTCGTTGCAAACGTCCTGTAGCTCTCGCTTATGTTTTATTTGTCATCTAGCATTAATAAGAGCCCAATCACTTAAAAAAGATGTTAGTCCTTTCATTGTAGTAGTAATACCAGGATTTACAATGGAATCTATTTCAGTAGCATTAATGTAGGATAACATATACTTCACCAAGCCATCATTTCCTTACTGCACTTCAATGACGTCATAATCTCAAAAACAAGCTTTATAATCTCTCAAAATAATAATTATAATCATCTGATAAAACCGAAATGTCATACGACACCGGATTATATAAAAGAACCGAGGAGAAGACAAGAGGGACATTGCTGTTAATAACTTAAAGTCGTTGAGATGAAACCTGCAGTTAAATAATTACTTATTTTTCTCTTTAATTCTTTCTTTAACTTTTGTAATCTGAATAATAAATTAACTAAATTATCAAATTATAGAAAAGTCTTTGCTTTCCTACATGTTTCGGGGCTAAACAAAAAAGTTAATTTACTATCATTAAAATAATAAACGCGTTTTAGTTTTCATATGATGATAAGGAACCTCAACCGTCGATCAATTAAAGAAACAACTTAATGAACTTGGTTAAGATATTAGGTACAGGTGTTAAAGCAGTGCTTGTTGAAAAGCTAGAGAAAGCCCTTTGCGCAGAGTCTGAGTTTGAAAGCAGTGAAGAGAACGAGGAAGGGCAGAGACAGAAGGACGAAAAAGAACTTTAAAAAAAAAAAAAGTGGAAATGGCTGAGGAGAAGGATGGATCTGTTGGCGCTGAGGCTGCTGGAGAATCAATTCATCGCATCGGAGTGAGAGACATCGAAAATCTGTTAGCGACTTTCAGTGGCAATGACAACGTTTCAATCAAAACGTGGCTGGCGGAATTCTTGGAGCTGGCAGCACTCTTAAAGTGGACAGAGGTGGAAAAATTAGTTTTTGCTAAGTAACAACTAACGGGCTCAGCACGTAGTTACATTCGAACTTGTACATGCTCTTCGTATACAGATTTTAAGAAAACAAATTTGCGCACAGTTCGAAAAGCAGGTCTGTAAAGCTGAAATTTATAACAAACTTCAAAGTAGAAGGATGAACAAAAATGAGCGTTTTCGTGAGTACGTCTATTAAATGCAGGAGCTGGGTCAACTCGCAGATGTTGATGACAAGTCGCTGATTTGGTACATCGTAAATGGTTTGCCAGGTAGTGCAGAAGGTAAAATGTTATTATATAATTGCAAAACTATTGCCGATCTAAAGGAGCAGTATGAGGTGTATGAAAAGATTTCCAAAATTAGTAGCTCATGTGGAGTTGGCTATTTCTGGAGCATTAGCGGCAACAGCATGCATGTCGGCAGCAATCGATTCCGAAGCAATGGTGAAACAGCAAAGAAGTTTCATATTCGCAATGCAATGTTTCGTTGTTTCAACTGCGGGTCAACGGAACATCAACGAAAATACTGCAGAGCTGAAACGAAATGTTTTACTTGTGATGGTAATGGACATATGTCACCAACATGTCCAAATAAAAATCAACCAATTTTATCACCTCATTGATTAGTAAAAAAGTTCTCATTACTAATGTGTCATTTCAGGCTTTAATAGATACCGGTTCTCAAGTATCTCTGCTGCGGGAAGAAGGATTTATCAAACTACGGGACATTATTGACTAAAACGCAGATAGGATTAGTTGGATTAGCGTCAGCCAAAACAAGTTCAATTTTAAGTCTTAGCACCTATGTAACAATTGATGATGTCTGCATATATTCGACTGTATTGGACTTGCCAAAAACGGCAATTAATTTTGAAGCCATTATTGGTAACGTAACGACATAATCTTTAAAGCAAAAGTCATTTTCGACAATAATGGAGCCAGTTTCTACAAAAAAAGATGATTTTAAATTGATTATGCAGATTGAGATTAATGAGAACGCCGAAGTTGATGCACCATTTAAATATGCAGCAGAAGTAAGACATCTGATAAAAAATTATAAACAGAATCCACAAAAAGAATGCCCAAATGAAATGACTGTGATGCTGCAAGACGAGACTCCTGTGTATTGTCAACCCCGCCGCCTTCCGATCAACGAAAAACAAGTTGTCAAGCAGCAAGTGGAAAAATGGATTCAAGAAGGGATTGTTCGGCCATCGAGTTCAACATTCAGCAGTCCAGTAGTGGTGGTAAGAAAAAAAGATGGTAGCGCAAGGGTTTGTATTGATTATCGCAGATTAAATGCGAAAACAATTAAAGTTCGATTCCCACACCCAATAGCAGAGAATATAATAGACAATTTACAAGGTGCAAAGGTATATACAACACTGGATCTCAAAAATGGTTATTTTCACGTCCCAGTGGCAGAGGCCAGCAAAAAATACACCGCTTTTGTGACAGATGAAGGCCTTCATGAGTTCAACTACGCACCGTTTGGAATGTCAAACTCACCTGCAGCATTCATTTGTTTCATAAAGTAAATTTTCCGCACTCTGGTGAAGGAAAGCATCGTTGAAATCTATGTAGATGATTTGATTATATGGACAGCCACAGAAGAAGAAAATTTGGATAAGCTTAGAAAGGTCTTGGATAGAGCAGCTGAGTTTAACCTGCAAATGAATTGGTCAAAGTGCAGATTTTTGCAGCGAAAGTCTTAGAACATGTGGTTGAAAATGGCAAAATCAGTCCATCGCCTTCAAAAATTAACGCAGTGAAACATTTTCCAGAACCTAAAAATGTAAAGAATATTCAAGCCTTTCTTAGATTAAGTGTTTTTTTCCGGAAATATATTAAAGACTATTCATCAATAGCTAAACCGCTTTCTGATCTGACAAAAAAAGATATAAAATTTCAATTTTCTTCTCAACAGCGCAAGGCGTTTAATGATCTCAAAGATGCTTTGATTAAAAATCCTGTTTTTCTTATTTACAGACAAAGTAGCACCACTGAAGTTTACACGGACGCAAGCCTGCAAGGAATCGGCTTAATCATGCTGCAGCAGGGAGATGACAAAAACTTTCATCCAGTTTTTTACTACAGCCGCAAAAAAAACCCGCCCGAACAGAAGATGCACAGCTATGTCTTGGAAGTCTTTGCCGTTTACAAAGCATTGGAAAAATTTCGCGTTTATCTTCTAGGAACGAAGTTCAAAGTTGTCACGGACTGCATAGCATTCCGTCAGACAATAAACAAAAGCGAGCTGCCAAATGCAGTCAAAAGATGAATAACGTACCTTCAAGACTATAACTACATTGTTGAACATAGACCAGGACCGAGGATCAGTCATGTCTACACACTGAGCAGACATCCTGCTGTATATGCACTGCAGCCTGAGCTTCTAGTTCGTCTGAAAAAACAACAAGAAGAAGATGAGTTCATCACATCTATTAAGGAGGTACTCAAGCAGGGAGAGTATGAAGATTTTTTAATTAAAGGTGAATTTGTGTGGAAATTTGTTGATGGCCTTGAATTGTTGGTGGTGCCGAGAGGTATGGAAAAAGAAATAATAAAATTAAAACATGAGGATGGTCACTTTGGACTCCAAAAATCATTAAACTCCATTATGCAAGAGTTTTATATTCCAAGAGTCAAAGATAAAATTCAGAGTTGTATAACTAATTGCGTAAAATTTATTTTGGCTAATAAGAAAGGAGGAAAACAGGAAATATTTATTAAGCAGCTTGATAAAGGCGATCGACCACTTGAAACTCTTCATCTAGATTACATAGTTCCCAGCGATGTGACACAAAAACAATATAAGTACATACTTACTGTCGTGGATAGCTTCTCTAAGTACACTTGGATATATCCAACAAAAACACTTAGTGCTGAGGCAGTTGTACGGCGTCTTCAAGGGCAACAGCAGCTGTTTGGAAATCCTCGAAGTATCATAACTGATCGTGGTGGCGCTTTTGTATCTGAAACATATAGTAAATTTTGTGAAGAGGAAAATATTAAGCATATTCTCATAACAACAGTAATGCCAAGGAGTAATAAACATGCCAAGATAACAAGCAAAACGATACTCTCTGTGTTGTTCAGACTTTCAGCCGATTCACCGGAGAAATGGTTCAAATTCGTTCCTAGAGTTCAGATAGCAATCAACAGTACAATGCAATGGTCATTACTTCGCACTCCGTTTGAAGTACTTTTTAGTTTTCCCATAAGAAAAAAAGATGATTAAGACCTTAGTGAAATAATAAATTAAGAGCTTTTAAAGAATTTCGACGATTAAAGGGATCAGATAAGTCTTGAGACGTCAAATAAAGAAAGTTCAATCTTAAAACAACATTCAATAAAAACGCAAAGCTGCTCATAATTACGAAATTGGGGATATCATAGCTGTAAGACGCACGCAATTTTGAAAAGGTCTAAAACTAGCTTCTCTCTTAGGACTTCTTCTTCTCTCTAGGACCGTATAAAGTGATCAGCAAAGGAAGGAATAATCGATACACAGTTGAAAAATGCTCGCAATCTTCAGAAGGTCCTAGTAAAACAGCGACAAGCTGCGAATATTAGAGACCGTGGAGAAGGGAAATTGATGTCTTTAGTGACTCGTCCAAGTCGGAAGATCTACAGGATGGCCGGATGTAGGATAACATATACTTCACCAAACCATCATTTCTTCACTGCACTTCAATGACGTCATAATCTCGACAACAAGCTTTATAATCTCTCAAAATAATAATTATAATCATCTGATAAAACCGAAATGTCATACGACACCGGATTATATAAAAGAGCCTAAGAGAAGACAAGAGGGACATTGCTGTTAATAACTTAAAGCCGTTGAGCTGAAACCTGCAAATAAATTATTACTTATTTTTCTTTTTAATTCTGTCTTCAACTTTTGTAATCTGAATAATAAATTAACTGAATTATCAAACTAAGGAAAAGTCTTTGCTTTCCTACATTAATTGAATATAATATTTTGCTAAACATATTTAATAATCGATTATTGACAACATTTATTTTTGATGTGTAGCATCTTTAACAATTAATTGGCCTCATACAAGTAAAAGACTTTTATGAGGAAAAGTTTTTATATCTTGGTTATTAATATCAATTGATACAGATTTACCAGGTGTTTTTAGTTGATCATAAAACTATTAGCTTTCGATACCTTTTTCTTCGCTTACATTATGGCTTCATTTAATAAAAAAAAATTTACTTTATTAATTTATTGTACGAATTTGTTATCTAGTACTTCTATCTTGGTCAACAATTCTGATATCAATTTCTCTTTTTGAATTTTTTATAATTGGAAAATAAATTAAATTTTTTGGAATTTCATTTTTTTCTCCAGGTTTATCATTTATAAAAAACTCATGAATAATATTTTTTTTCTATTTTATTTTCATAACTTCCAGTAGCAACATTACATTTAATTCGAATAGTATTGACTTTCATAATATCAACTGGTAAATCTGATTCTAATAATTCATTTGGTGGAATGATTTGCTTACTAAATCCTAATAAAGAACCTATTGAATTATCTTTAGTGAAATCAATTTCATATTTACTAAAAATTGCCACTTCCAAACTAGTCATGTTTGGTCTAATTTCAATTTCTAAACTTTTATCAGAGAAATTAACGATATCATTAATTTCATATGAACCAGTTGGAAAAGTGATATCTAAAATTTGGAGTTTGACATCTGTCATTAACTGAGAAAGTCAGAGTTCTGTACGGTCCTCTTTTTATATTAATTTATACTTTTAAAACAGTTTAATTTATTCTAAAAACTTTTGAAATCGTTAACTGAATTAAATCTCCGGAGAATACACGTCTTTATTTTCTTCAATCGCACATTTAAAACAGGAAATTCTTAACTATTCTGGGCGATATACTCAGCAGTGCACCGTTAAAAATTGCATATGCCGCTAAAGCCAAAGCGAGGTAGAGAAGAAAACTCCCCAGAAAATTCAAAAAACTCAAAAAAAGTGTTCATAGAAAAAAAAAACAAAATATGGCAGTTGGAAACATGTCCACCGATCATTTAAAATTAATGTTGTTCGATTGCATTAACGAATGTGTTAATCCTGTAGGGAAAACTTTCTCCCCAGTACACAAATCAGTGTACGCAACCGGTGCCATCTACCAGCGGGACTTCGGTATTACTCGCAACGTGCTGAATGCACCCAATAAGATCCATCAACGATGTTTCGACAAAATAAAAAGGAATCCATTTTGAAAATAAGATTCCACTTCCAAATCAGAGTCCACAAATTTTCCAGTCACACCCATTTCCAGAATATTCTCGTTCCCATGATCTCAGTGGAAAGTACATCCAGAAACCAACACACACCAGTTCGCTTTATGCTCCGATCATACTGAAATTATATGCATAGTGTTCACACCTGTTAGGGTAATAAAGCAGAGTTATCAACGACATAGAGAATGTCAAACTTGATAAATAGCGACAGATAGCCATCAGGCAACATTGTAGGAAAAATAGTTGATGCGGCCGAATATTTTTCAACACTTGTCATTCTGAACCTACGCATTATGATTTCCACATGTGACTCGAGGTTTAGTTGTGACACTTCAAAATACGCAGAATTCAGTTAAAATGTGATTCAAGAATTCAATAAATTTAGTGTGTTACTTTTAAAGGATAAATAATAAAGTCTTGGTTACATCTGTTGACACCCCATAGGACTTTAAATTAGTCCTTTGTTGTTCTTACGGAGAGTTTCCACCACCCGAAACAGTGAATGAGGAGAGGACAGTTGATGGCTATAACATAGAGTAAAGGAAAACATACATAATCTCACATGCGCCATCAGTGTGATTCCCCATGATTGTCACCTGACAGATGTCAAATCAGAGCAAATTGGTATTTTTGGCTTTGCACTAAGATTTACGGTAAAGGAACGTGTCAAGTCACATTCTTAACGAAGATGCTAGTAACACTACGACATATTAGCGTTTTCCCCTTCTTACCCTGACAGAGATGTTCTTGACGTAATTATTTCTGACATTCACTGCGAACAGAATCACATTACCATGTAGTTGGAACGACACCTAATTTTGACATCCAGTGTCACCAGAACATTATCATAGTCAACCTCATCCAATTATTCGGTCTGATATACTTACTTACTTACTTACTTATGTTGGCGCCACTGGAGCGTGGTACTCCAAGGCCTTGCTGAGAATGCCCCTCCAGCCGGCTCGATCTCTAGCCTGCTGTCTCCAATTTCGTACTCGAAGTTGACGGATGTCTCCCTCTACCTGGTCACTCCATCGAAGATGAGTTCTACCTTGGCTTCTGACTCCCTTGGGTTTGGCGTTGAAGACTTTACGAGCTGGAGCGTCGATGTCCATTCGCTCTACATGGCCCAGCCATCTTAGTCTTTATATTCGAATTTTTCTGGCGAGGCTTATGTCGCTGTACAGCTCGTACAGTTCATTGTTATATCTTCTTCTCCAAACGTTGTTTTCGCGATTTACGCAGACAGGACCATAGATCGTACGCAGAACTTTTCTCTCGAAGACTCCAAGTGAATTTTCATCCGATTGGGAGAGGGTCCATGCTTCCGCACCATATAGCAGAACCGGGATGATGAGTGTTTTATACAGTGTCACCTTGGTTCTTCTCGATAGGGCTTTACTCCTCAATTGCTTACTCAGCCCAAAGAAACAGCGATTAGCAAGAGTTAGTCTGCGTTTGATTTCAGCGCTGATGTTGTTGACTGTGTTTACAGCAGTGCCCAGGTAGACAAATTCACTGACTACCTCGAAGTTATACCTATCAATGGTTACGTTCTGACCAAGTCGGTGGAGGGATTGGACTTTTGTTGATGAAAGCATATACTTCGTCTTGTCCTCGTTTATTTTCAGCCCCATTCTGCTTGCTGCTGACTCCATAGTAGTGAAAGTACCGGTTACTGCTCGCTTTGTTCTTCCTATCACGTCTATGTCATCAGCAAACCCAAGTTATTGTGTCGATCTATTGAAAATGGTGCCTGATGTGCTGGCACGGGTGCTCCGTATTACATTTTCAAGCACAATATTAAAACAGCTGCATGACAGTGCGTCACCTTGTCTTAGCCCTCTGGTGGTTTCGAAGGTTTCAGTAGAGTCTCTACCAACTTGGACGGAACAGCGAGCATTCTCCAACGTCATCCTGATAAGGCGTATCAGTTTAGCAGGGATTCTTAAGTTAGACATGGCACGATACAGTTCAACTCTATTAACACTGTCGTAGGCGGCTTTAAAATCGACGAACAGGTGGTAGGTGTCGATGTTATACTCTTGGGTTTTCTCCAGGATCTGGCGTAATGTGAATATTTGGTCGGTGGTAGATTTTCCAGGGCAACTTTATTATGAGGTCTTTTCTGATGTGGTGGTTGGACTGAATGTTGTTGTTTTTCGGTGGCGTTCTATTCATTATGCTGTTCGCAAACATAGTGTATGTATCGTAGGTATATATCAGTTTGTGCAAACATTTTGTGGTTCCTGTTGGGGAGTGAATATAAGCAAACTGACCGCAATTTTTTTATAAATATAAAAATGAGTTTGATTTATGTTTGACCACTTACATCTCGAGTTTGACAAGACCGAATTTGATGATTCTTTTTTTGCTGAAAAGGTATTTATTTGCACCAGGTTTTTGTGTAATAAAAATAATACAATGTATGTTACGTATGTTGCATATGTTGCAAATGCACTTGTCACCATGCAATCAACTTATCAACAAATTCAATAATTGATCATAACTGAAAAGTATTCATATATATATAATTATGAATCATTATGCAACATGCAAAGGCGTACAGCGCACTCTGCACTTAACTTGCCTTTAAACATCCAAGTTAACGAAGCGCCTACATGTAAAATTTCTAAAACGTCGGCAATGGCCAAGTCTTGCAACAGTGTATGATTATTTTATGGGATGAGAATGGCGCACAAATAGTCACTTGAAGCTTTAGATCGAACTCCGAAATATTTGCGAGATATCCAAGTAATATTTGGCCGCGCCATGATATTATTGGCGGGTGACTTCAGACAAACTTTGCCGGTCATACCCCGATCGATTAAGGACCTATTAGGTCATCAGCAAACGGCTTGAGACGTTCACATAAAACGCTGGACAGGATCTTATAGGCGATGTTTAAAAGGCTTATGCCTCTATAGTTGTCGCAGAGGAGGCGGTCTCCTTTTTTGTGAATCGGGCAGATGGTACTGAGATTCCACTTATCGGGCATACTTTCCTCCGACCATATTTTGCAGATGAGTTGGTGTATGCTCCTGACCAGGTCATCTCCAGCGTGTTTATAAAGCTCCGCTTGAAGGCCATCACATCCAGCTGCCTTATTCATCTTTAGTCTGGTGATGGCTACTTTGATTTCATTTTGGTCGGGCGGGTGTAGTTTGTGGTCGTCATTTAGATTAACTGGAACAAGTTGACCTTGGGCGGGATCTTGGCTGTCATCGCCATTTAGCAACCGGTTAAAGTAGTCTCTCCAGATGGCTAACATCGCCTGCGTTTCCACTATGGTATTTCCATCCTGATCTTTGCAGGGCCCAGGGCAGCTTGTGAAACCGAATGTAGACTGTTTCACCTTTTTATAGAAGTTTCGTACCTTTTTTCTGCAAAAACATCTCTGCATCTCCTCGACTTCGCGTTGCTGGTGTTCTTTTTTCTTTCTCCAGAGTAGACGTTTCTCAACTTTCCTTCGCTCAACATAGAGATTTCTGGATGCTCTAGTATCTCTCTGGAGCCACGACTTGTATGCCTCCGTTTTGGCTTTGTTTGCCTGAGCACATTCGGAGTCCAACCAGGGGTTTCTGGGGGGTGGATGTGAGAAGCCCAATACCTCTGACGCAGCACTTCTTATAGCTTGTTGACATAGCTGCCATTGGTCTTCCGGGTTCATGTCATCAGTCGAAGGATTTCTCGCAAGCTCAAGGGATACGCGGTCGGTATAGGCAGCGGCGGTCTCTTCCGATTGAAGACGTCCAACATTGAATTTCCTAGGTGTAGTCGGTGTTCGCCTAAGAACTTCCATGGAGATCCGTACCCTAAGCTTTGCACCGACTAGGTAGTGGTCCGAATCGATGTTTGCTCCTCGGAATGTACGGACATTCATAATGCAGGAGGAGTGTCTTCCATCAATCACAACATGGTCGATTTGGTTGCAGGTTCGACCATCTGGGGATCGCCCTGTGCCCTTGTGGATGTCGGGACGTGGGAATCGCGTGCTGCTCAGCACCATATTTTTTCCCGCTGCAAAATCGATGAGCCTGAGTCCGGTCTGATATACATTCTTGCAAATTTACAACTTGCACTTGACAAAGTGTACAGTGAGCATTACCCCTTAATGCTACATTTTATACGCCACCTACCGCATCAACAAACAACCAGAACGAATATTGGAAAGAGGAAATGAGCCTGGAAGTTAGGGCGTTGGCTAACTTGAAAATGGTGATGTCTGCCAGAAACTTGGATGTGGAATTCATTCCGAAGATACACGCAGACGAGGAAACACACCGCCACAGAACTCGAGTATAATTTCATGCAGCCGAGCCGCACCCCATTTTGTTTTTATATCATCTTTTTGAGGAGAAATCCTCTAATTGCCGAGGCAATTAGGAGGATTGGATATATAATTCCTATTAGTCATAGGATTAAAGGTAAGAGTTTGTAGATAATGTTTCACGAAGCAAATATATCCAATTTGCTTCGAGAAACATAAAAACCCACCACGCTACATGGCAGACATGCTATAAACGTGATTCTTTCTCGTCGGTAGGATTATTAAACCCCCATCTGGATGCTCAGGAACACTTTCCCACCCCAGCAGAAGGAGCAGGCGAGGCTGCGCATTAAATCCCTCACAAAGAAGTTACAGGATTTCAAATTCCTTCAACTTTGTGGAATATTGTAGCCACACAGACACGTGGCTACTCCGCACTTTTTGTATATTTATATACACATCTATTTAAATACACGCATTTGTACAATTGGTACATCATAGCTAATCCAAAAGATTCTTTTTCTTTGGGAGGTCGGATATAATCTACCCACACCTGGCATAAATATACTAGGTGAAAAAGGGCGCATTTTGTTTTAGCGTTTCAACGAACGCATGTACGAGCGACGCGTCGACGTTGATCCGCACATTGGCTCGTCGACAGTCGCGACCACACCCTTTTCTTGCGTTCGTCCATTCTAGCGCTTTCGGTTGGGATATAAATTCCCCAACATCAAATTGAAACGCCCTGTGGGCGCAACACAAAGGACATATATAGATGTCCTAGCCTTATCATCCTCAAGGAACTTCAGATTGGGCTGCTCAAACCACCCACAGGGTACCCAGTCACGATTTGGCTGTAGGCCCCAACGAAGGATTTGGACACAGTCTTCCATTTTAATCAGCACAGCTGGACGTCTGGGCGAGTGAATATTCACTGATGCCGGTCCCTAATCAACATATTCATCCGAAACAACATATCCACGTGGGACAGATCGTCATCTAGGCAGCACAGCTGGACGTCTGGGCGAGTGAATATTCACTGATGCCGGTCCACCAACAATACCAACACGAAAACGCGGTGTTCAGTATGGCAACCAAACGGAGTAAAAGCTACTTAAATCCAACGAAGACAGCATTGAATAAAAGCATTATATCCACCAACACAGGAATCAACATTTCCTTATATACAAATCTTATATATAATCATGCCAGCCTGCGAGCGGTATAGAATGTAATTTAAATTTAGTCAGTCTACAGCGAGCAAGCAATACGCAAGCGAAAATAAATTTGGGTTCTTGTCCTTAAAGGGTTTCCCAAAATAAAAATGGTTGTTCTTTTCATTTACTTGGTAGTTATTAATACTTTCAGCCCGACAGCTGAAGAAGGTAAAATAACGCCGCAACATTTGGTCGCATCGAGCCGATTATGAGCTAGTGGCCAGCGATACAGTCCACTGAGCCAGCACGCGAAAGTGAAAATTAGTGATTAGTGATTATAAAGGGCAAGTGAAATTACAGAGAATCACGAGATTCAAAGCCCAAAAGCCTGCCAGTGCAAAGTCAATTAAATTTATTAATTTGGGCAGCAAGTGTGATAGTAAAGCATAAGCGTGAGCGTCTTAAACAAGATAATGTGATCCATACGAACTAGAGAACGAGAAGAGTAAGATAGTATAAAGAACATTCAATAATATTAGCTCCCTGAATATAGCGACATGGCATAGCGAAGATTTGCGGACAGCAAAGTCTCATGATGGCGAGGATCATGACCAAACAGCAAGCCAGATATTTATATACATATAGATGTCCATATTCTTTTTCAGATAGCAACTACCGAAAAGCGAAGTGATATCCAGTTTCTCTCCAAATAGCCAGTTTTTCTCCAAACAGTATAGCGTCCATATTTTCTCTCCAGACAGCACAGCGCATCTATATATATATGTATATTCTCTCCAATACAGCCAGCCAACATATAGCTAGTTTCTCTCCAGATAGCACAGCGTATATGTACATTCTCTCCAATACAGCCAGTTAACATATAGCTAGTTTCTCTCCAGACAGCACAGCGCATTTATATTTTCTTTTCAATACAGCCAGTTAATATGCAGCTAGTTTCTTTCCAGACAGCACAGCGCATTTATATTTTCTTTTCAATACAGCCAGTTAACATATAGCTAGTCTTTCTCCAGATAGCACAATTCATACATGAGTTTCTCTCCAAATAACCAGTTTTTCTCCAAACAGTATAGCGCATATATACATGGTGATTCACGAGCGTTGTGCCAAAAAGCTAGAGCGTGTAGGTTGAGTTGAGACAAGAAAAAAAATCTTAGGAGGGGGGTCTATTCCCCCCCGTTTAGCCGGGAGGGGCAATTTTCTGAAAAATTGACTTATTTTGTAAAAAAAATATTAAAAATCAACAGCTTCGTTTACAACACCGTGTTCTACCTTTTTAAAAAGCCAAAAACTTCTTCTTTTATTTTGTTTTTAAATTAAATTGTTTAAACGAATAGTTAAAGAAATATAAATTTTCAAACTCAAAATTTTGAAAAAAAAAATTGAAAAAATAATTTTAAAACTAATTTTTTTCAAAATTTTACGTAATTAAATATAATTTTTGTTCTCATAATTCAATGCTCCCATCAATTTTTAGTCCAACACTGAAAACCGTATGGCTCTACGACTTTTGTTGCCAAGGTATTCAAAAATAACCGAACCTACTTCTTCACAAAAACACGTTGTTATACCAAAAAGGTAAAACACGGTGTTGTAAACGAAGCCGTTGATTTTTAATATTTTTTTCTTACAAAATAAGTAAATTTTTCAGAAAATTGCCCCTCCTGGCTAAACAGGGGGAATAGACCCCCCCTCCAATACGATTTTTTTCTTGTCTCAACTCAACCTACACGCTCTAGCTTTTTGGCACAACGCTCGTGAATCACCCTGTATATTTCTCCTATTTCTCCTCAAACAGCCAGCCAGTGTACATAAGTTTCTCTCCAGTAAGCCAGCCAGGCGAACACACATGCCTATTCTTATAAGAAAGTGAGCCAGCTCATAGGTATTTTTTGCATGAATATATTCCAATACAAGCCAGCTACACTCACATGATGTGTATTTCTCAGAAAGCAATCAGCGCAATGTTCTAATACATGCGCAATGTGCATGCAAAACCAGTATAGCAAGCAGCTAGCAATGGGAAAGATAAATCCAAAACCCACCCCAAGTAAGCGACATGCAGTAGGTATGAGATACACACATTAGCTTTGTTTGTTGAACTTTACCCAGGGTCGCCCTGGGTTTTTCGGTTCTCAAAAAACGCATGACGGCTGCTGATTGTATATTTTTCACAACGCACAAAATCAAAAGTTTCCATTTTGCTTTATTTGTTTGATTTGTATTTACTTTCATCAAAATAAATGCATTCACTTGCATTTCATCAAAAAAGACATGGAAAATCAAATACAGAAGAAAAATACACAATAAATGCTTGACAGCAAAAGTCAATTCAACAGCTGATTCGTTACCTCAACTCGCCCCAGCTAAATAGCAAGATCGAGTTCAGGGTGACTTCAGGGCGACCCCAGGTTTCAAAAAACAGAGAATTTTGCATTGAGGGCGAGTTGAGGTAATTCAAAAAAACGCGCTGTGGCGACCCCAGGGTGACCCCAGGGTGACTTCAGGGCTCAACAAACAAAGCTATTATGTGATCTTCATACAGGTGCTCATGTATGGGTGTTTTGTTTTCCAATTTATTCTACACCACTGAGTATAGCGTCATTCAGTTTCGTGTTTTGAAGCGAGGTAGTGACCACAATAAGAGAGCAAAAAATATATAAGCGAAAAAAGAAAGGAAAAAAACAATAATACAATATAAACAATCATTGTTAAATAGCGACACAATTGAAATCAAAAGAAAAAGGTGTGTATTATTATTAATTGAATTAATAATATAAAGTAAGTGCAAAGTGTTTTAGTGGAAATAGCAGATTAGAAGCCAGTAGGGAGAAAAGAAATATAGTGGAAATAATAAGCAAAATAATAAGCAGAAAGTGGTTAAAGCATAGAAAGTGTTTCTTTTATTTTTTTTGTTAGTGGAGACAGTGATACGGAGTAATTATTTAATATAAATGCGTCGGCCGCATAATATTTAATATTAAGATAAATCCTTGTTGTGAATAGTGTGTGCGTCGGCCATACATACAGTGTCAAGGGGGTGCGTTGCGTCAAGGGGGTACGTTGCGTCAATAAGTTTCCGTGTTGAGGCGATACAAGGCACGTTGAGGCAGGGGTGCGTTGCGTTATTAAGGTGTTTCCATGTTCAGGACGTCTGAAGCATGTTGAGACACCAGGGGGTGCGATTATTTTATTATATTTGTTTACAAAATTATGTCCAAGCGAGCGATTAGCATACGGCCAGTGAAAATCAGATAGCGAATATAGCAAGTGATGAGAATAAAATTCAATGCAAGCGACATGACAATTGAAAGTGAGAAATGAGAGAATAAATAAATTCATGCTAGTGAAAAATGAGAGAATAAATAAATTCATGCTAGTGAAAAATGAGAGAATAAATAAATTCATGCTAGTGAAATCAGCCAGTGGCAAGTCATGCAAGTGAGTGTTGACCAACACTTTTTAATGGGAAGTAGGTAGGGAATATTCATACAGCGAATAGATAGCGAATGCCAGTGATGAAAATGCCTGTGGCAACAAATATTGATAGTGACACAATAATGTGAATAACGTATGCTAACCAGCCAGTGTCAAGAGAGTGAAATCCTTTAATAGCAAGCGAGGGTAGCGCTACCACAAATATATATATATATATATATGAATAAATAGAATATTCAGAAGCCAGCCAATAGCAAGTGTACATACAGAGCTAGCAGATAGTGAATGAGCCAGCGGATAGTGTAGCAAGTCATGTTGCTAAAATTAATGGACATAATTAGGTAGGAAGAGGGGGTGCGTTTGTATAAGGACAGTAAGCTAGGGTCTTGAAAGTTCACACAAGGACAGCAAATAAAATAAAATAATATTTCCTCCTTCCTTTTACAGAGCAATATGGCAAAACAGCATGCCCACCGTTCGGCAATAGCAGCCATCGAGCGAATGACAGCATACACCAACAGCGAGGACTTTCTAGAAGCCAATTTGATGGAGTTGCAGCTTCGTCAGCAGCACCTAGACGAGTGTTGGGCCCATCTGAGGACAGTGAACGCCAAGCTAGTGGTGGCCAAGGGCGCCAACGTTGCGCAAGTGGAAGCGGATTGGGTCCTAGCGGAGAGGCAATATTTTGCCACAAGGCTAGCAATAGCAAGGAGGTTAGCCAGTTTGCAGCCAGCGACGAGTGGCTACAGCCAGCCAGCGAGATTCAGCCAGCAATGAGCGAGCTCAATTTGACGGACAGCGAGATTAGGCAAGCAGCGAGTGTCCTTCAACCAGCAGTAGACAGCGCCGTAATAGTGTCGCCAGCGCCGACCATTGACAATCATCCCCAGCCAGCGATATCGGTCCAAGTCCAGATGCCAAGCCAGCAGCATAATTTACCAAACTCCTGGGGAACGTTTGATGGCGATTTGACAAGCTGGCAAGGTTTTCATGACCGGTTTGTGGCAGCCGTGCATGAAAACAGTGCCATAGCGCCAGCCTATAAGTTTACTTATTTGACAAAATCATTATTTGGAGAAGCGGCCCGGACTATGGGCAAGTGGCAGCTGACGGACGGGAACTACAGTGAGGCCTGGGACAGGTTGAACCAGCTCTATAACCGAAAATACTCCACCTGTAGAATGCTGCTAAAAACATTCACTGACTTGGCGCCTCTGCCAGCGAAGCCGGACAGCAGCGCTATATAGAATATTTCAAACGTGACACACGAAATGTTACGCCAGCTCAAAGCGCAGGGAGCAGCAGTAGAGTATTGGGATATGTTCGTGGTCTCCATGATCCATGAGCGTCTAGATGCAGAGACAGCCCGCCAGTGGGAGTTGCACCGTGATAGCGAAACCCCAACCAGCAGGCAGATGTTAGACTTTCTGGATAAGCAAGCTGCAGCCAGCAGTCAGCCTCATGCCTCCCGAAGACGGTATGACAAATTTGAGAGCGAGCGGGACAGCCGTGGTAACCGGGATGTAGCGATAGCAACCACCAGCAGGAATGCTAATTTAGCGTCAAGCCAGCCGCCAGTTCGACAGCAGCCAGTGATGAGTTCATCAGCGAGCCAGCAAGCGCCTTGATACCAGCCAGCGGTACGAGCAACAAGCCAGCAATTATCACGAGGCCAGCCAGCAGCCAGGAAAGGAAGTGCAAGCGTCATGCGAAGCGGACACCGGCAACACACTTGTGAACTCTGTAGTGAGCCTCACCAATTGTATAACTGTTCTCAGTTCAAAGAACGAAATCTTTCGGCCAGGTGAAACTACGTGAGACAGCAGGGGCTGTGCGAGAACTGCCTCAAACGCGGGCATGGAGTATATGAGTGTTACCAAGAGCCATGCCCACGATGCCCATTTAAACAAATGCAAAATAGTGTATTGTGCCCAGCATACGTGAGTGACAAGCCAGCGCCAATGCTAAATGCATCAGCATTCAAGTTGAAGAAAAGGGGCTCGGATTGACTGACCGGGGCTCAGGGAGCCAAGCGCAAGCGAATCAAAGCAGAAGGAGAAGCGATGAACGAGCCAGCAAAAACAGAAAACAAAAATATAAAGCGACAAAAAACAATAAAGAAAGATAGTGAAAAGTATCCAGCGAGTTTTAATTCATTTGCTAGTGGAAGGTTGGTCGATAGCATTACATTTTTACCTACAGCATTAGTCAGGGTTCATATAGGACAGAAGATTTATGGGCCTTTGCGTGCGCTGTTAGATGATTTAGGGGCGCACCCAAATTGACTGACATATGAGATAGTGAATGAGTATGGCATCGTTACCACGATAGCTAAGCGTAAGATAGTAGGCATTGAGGGTGAACCGATATGCATTAGAGAGCAAGCTAGTGTTAGAATATTACCTTGGTTTGAGTCAAGGGAATGGGTTGATGAGATCTTTTGGGTGCTACCAAAGGAAACCAGATGGACAGCCTGCACTCCGCTAGCAGATTTTAAGCCAGCACCATTTGAAGCAAGGGAGCAATATGCCGACCCTGAATATTGGAAACGGAATACAGTTTCAATTTTTCTAGGAGTGAGAGTATTCGCGATTATTTTATTATATTTGCTTACAAAATTATGTCCAAGCCAGCGATTAGCATACGGCCAGTGAAAATCAGATAGTGAATATAGCAAGTGATGAGAATAAAATTCAATGCAAGCGACATGACAATTGAAAGTGAGAAATGAGAAAATAAATAAATTCATGCTAGTGAAAAATGAGAGAATAAATAAATTCATGCTAGTGAAAAATGAGAGAATAAATAAATTCATGCTAGTGAAATCAGCCAGCGGCAAGTCATGCAAGTGAGTGTTGGCCAACACTTTTTAATGGGAAGTAGGTAGGGAATATTCATACAGCGAATAGAAAGCGAATGCCAGTGATGAAAATGCCTGTGGCAACAAATATTGATAGTGACACAATAATGTGAATAACGTTTGCTAATCAGCCAGTGTCAAGAGAGTGAAATCCTTTAATAGCAAGCGAGGGTAGCGCTACCACATATATATATTTATATGAATAAATAGAATATTCAGAAGCCAGCCAATATCAAGTGTACATACAGAGCTAGCAGATAGTGAATGAGCCAGCGAATAGTGTAGCAAGTCATGTTGCTAAAATTAATGGACATAATTAGGTAGGAAGAGGGGGTGAGTTTGTATTAGGACAGTTAGCTTGGGTCTTGAAAGTTCACACAAGGACAGCAAATTAAATAAAATAATATTTCCTCCTTCCTTTTACAGAGCAATATGGCAAAACAGCATGCCCACCGTTCGGCAATAGCAGCCACCGAGCGAATGACAGCATACACCAACAGCGAGGACTTTCTAGAAGCCAATTTGATGGAGTTGCAGCTTCGTCAGCAGCACCTAGACGAGTGTTGGGCCCATCTGAGGACAGTGAACGCCAAGCTAGTGGTGGCCAAGGGCGCCAACGTTGCGCAAGTGGAAGCGGATTGGGTCCTAGCGGAGAGGCAATATTTTGCCACAAGGCTAGCAATAGCAAGGAGGTTTTCCAGTTTGCAGCCAGCGACGAGTGGCTACAGCCAGCCAGCAATGAGCGAGCTCAATTTGACGGACAGCGAGATTAGGCAAGCAGCGAGTGTCCTTCAGCCAGCAGTAGACAGCGCCGTAATAGTGCCGCCAGCACCGACCATTGACAATCATCCCCAGCCAGCGATATCGGTCCAAGTCCAGATGCCAAGCCAGCAGCATAATTTACCAAACTCCTGGGGAACGTTTGATGGCGATTTGACAAGCTGGCAAGGTTTTCATGACCGGTTTGTGGCAGCCGTGCATGAAAACAGTGCCATAGCGCCAGCCTATAAGTTTGCTTATTTGACAAACTCATTATTTGAAGAAGCGGCCCGGACTATGGGCAAGTGGCAGCTGAAGGACGGGAACTACAGTGAGGCCTGGGACAGGTTGAACCAGCTCTATAACCGAAAATACTCCACCTGTAGAATGCTGCTAAAAACATTCACTGACTTGGCGCCTCTGCCAGCGAAGCCGGACAGCAGCGCTATACAGAATATTTCAAACGTGACACATGAAATGTTACGCCAGCTCAAAGCGCAGGGAGCAGCAGTAGAGTATTGGGATATGTTCGTGGTCTCCATGATCCATGAGCGTCTAGATGCAGAGACAGATCGCCAGTGGGAGTTGCACCGTGATAGCGAAACCCCAACCAGCAGGCAGATGTTAGACTTTCTGGATAAGCAAGCTGCAGCCAGCAGTCAGCTTCATGCCTCCCGAAGACGGTATGACAAATTTGAGAGCGAGCGGGACAGCCGTGGTAACCGGGATGTAGCGATAGCAACCACCAGCAGGAATGCTAATTTAGCGTCAAGCCAGCCGCCAGTTCGACAGCAGCCAGTGATGAGGTCATCAGCGAGCCAGCAAGCGCCTAGATACCAGCCAGTGGTACGAGCAACAAGCCAGCAATTATCACGAGGCCAGCCAGCAGCCAGGAAAAGAAGTGCAAGCGTCATGCGAAGCGGACACCGGCAACACACTTGTGAACTCTGTAGTGAGCCTCACCAATTGTATAACTGTTCTCAGTTCAAAGAACGAAATCTTTCGGCCAGGCGAAACTACGTGAGACAGGAGGGGCTGTGAGAGAACTGCCTCAAACGCGGGCATGGAGTATATGAGTGTTACCAAGAGCCATGCCCACGATGCCCATTTAAACAAATGCAAAATAGTGTATTGTGCCCAGCATACGTGAGTGACAAGCCAGCGCCAATGCTAAATGCATCAGCATTCAAGTTGAAGAAAAGGGGCTCGGATTGACTGACCGGGGCTCAGGGAGCCAAGCGCAAGCGAATCAAAGCAGAAGGAGAAGCGATGAACGAGCCAGCAAAAACAGAAAACAAAAATATAAAGCGACAAAAAACAATAAAGAAAGATAGTGAAAAATATCCAGCGAGTTTTAATTCATTTGCTAGTGGAAGGTTGGTCGATAGCATTACATTTTTACCTACAGCATTAGTCAGGGTACATATAGGACAGAAGATTTATGGGCCTTTGCGTGCGCTGTTAGATGATTTAGGGGCGCACCCAAATTGACTGACATATGAGATAGTGAATGAGTATGGCATCCTTACCACGATAGCTAAGCGTAAGATAGTAGGCATTGAGGGTGAACCGATATGCATTAGAGAGCAAGCTAGTGTTAGAATATTACCTTGGTTTGAGTCAAGGGAATGGGTTGATGAGATCTTTTGGGTGCTACCAAAGGAAACCAGATGGACAGCCTGCACTCCGCTAGCAGATTTTAAGCCAGCACCATTTGAAGCAGGGGAGCAATATGCCGACCCTGAATATTGGAAACGGAATACAGTTTCAATTTTTCTAGGAGTGAGAGTATTCGCGAAGATTTTAATAAATGCGATACCGCAGTGGATAAGCGACATGGTTGCAATTAGTACAATATTTGGGCTAGTGGTTTTTGGTGGCGATAAGCCAAGCGATGCGAGTGATATTTTCAGTATCATGCCAGCAGCTCGTTGTTCAGAGCTAGAAGATGTGGACCAGTTGGTACGACAACTATGGTACATGGATCAAGTAGGAGGTCTGATTACCACATCTCCAGAAGAATTTTCTGCGAACAGCGTTTCGTGACAATGAAGGCCGCTTTGTTGTCACAATTCCCTTAAAACCTGAGATAACTCAGTTGGGTGATTCGAGAGCGATAGCGTTAAAGAGATTTATGTATCTCGAACGAAAGTTTCTAAGAGAGCCAGCACTCAAAGATAAATATATAGAATTCATGCGTGAATACGAACAGCTAGGGCACATGCATAAAGCAAAGAGCCAGCCGCCAGTGTGTCAGCCAGCTTATTATATACCACACCACTGTGTGACGAAAAAGTTCAGCATGGTATTTGATTGCAGTTGTCAATCCGATAGCGGCATATCTCTTAACGACGTACAGTTGTTAGGGGAAAAATTACAGCGTGACCTTCATGAAATCGTTATGAGATTCAGAAGGCATCGGATAGCATTTAGTGCGGACATCAAAATTATGTTAAGGCAAGTTCAGATAGCGAGCCAGCAGTGGGATCTCCAGAGAATATTCTGGAGAGAATCTCCTACAGAAGAGCTAGCAGAGTATGTGGTAACAGTAGTTACGTATAGTATGACGTCGTCTGCTTACAATTCAGTGCGAGCGTTGATTCAGTGTGCTAGCGAACTAGGCAATAGATTTCCTAGTGTGAAGCGAGTGGTAGCGAATGACTTCTACATGGATGACTGCGTATCGGGGTGTGATGATGAAGAAGAGGCAATGCTTCTTATACATCAGTTAGATATGGTATTACGAACTGGGGGGTTCGAGTTGCGCAAGTGGAAGTCAAACAGTGAGAGAGTGCTCAGTCAGCTTGATTCAGATGAAGAGAAAGTGATGACTTTTGAGAGTGAAGAGCAAGCAACAGTGTTGGGACTGCAGTGGTTGATAACCAGTGATCAGTTCACCTTTACGGTACAAGACCATGAACCAGACATGGCAGCGACAAAGCGAAAGATAGTCAGTTCAATAGCGAAATTGTATGATCCCAATGATTACATTGCCCCGGTAGTTATTCTGGGAAAAATTCTCATACAAGATATATGGCGAGTGAGCTATACATGGGATGAAGTGCTGCCAGCTAATCTGCAACGCAGATGGAGAAAATTATTGGAAGAGTTGAAGCATTTGGAGGAATTCAGAATTGACTGTTGGTTACACACGGGCCAGCAAGCCAGCATTCAAGTACATGGATTCTCTGATGCATCAGTAACTGCATATGCCGCAGTGATATGTGTGCGAACAGTGTCAACAAGCGGAAAATGTATGAGCCAGTTAGTGACAGCGAAGACACGGGTAGCTATTTTGAAGACAGTGAGCATACCCCGGCTGGAATTGAATGAATGAATGAATGAATTAATTGGGGGAAAGTACACTGCGACCTTTAAGATCTATTGTGCCCCCTTTTCTAAAGCGCTGGATGAGGATACTCATCCTACAGCACTTCCTCCAATTTGGTTGCTTTTGGGAAGCCCAGTATTTGAGGTATTTTTAGAGAAGGTAACCTGCCCTTCTCTATCTGGTAATTACCCAGATGTTTTTGTCTTATGTGCATAAGTGCACCACATCTACCTAGTATATGGTCCTGTGTTTCTTCTTCTTCATCGCAGAATCTGCATGTTGCGCTGCTAGACAGCCCTAGGATATTGAGGTGTCTGTTTGGGTGCGTACGAAGTTGACTCTGAGGCGCTGGTTTGTCTTCAAATTTTCCGACGTAGTCGATATGAAAAAACAGTGGTTTTTTTTCAACAATTTCTTTATTCAAGAACTTACTTCGATGAAGGTTTAAACAAGAAGAGGCAGTTAGATAAAAACCTGGTAAGCAGGTGGGGATA
This sequence comes from Platycheirus albimanus, assembly GCA_916050605.2. Lineage (NCBI taxonomy): Eukaryota > Metazoa > Arthropoda > Insecta > Diptera > Syrphidae > Platycheirus > Platycheirus albimanus. The sequence goes on from OU696696.1 coordinate 181,033,602, forward strand.
CATTTTTAAAGTGTGGTGAGATTTAACTTGTAATTAGAAGCGACATCTTGCTGTCATTTAGGAGTGCCAAAATGAAATATTGTGGAGGCAATCTAGTACATAATTCTGCCGTAAACATTCCGGCCCCCTTGCAGCAACATATGATGCAAATACACTCCTGTTATAAAGTTTCACCACAAATACATATAGATAAAGTTCAAAATTAGGCAAATGGAAAAATGAAGATAATCACAAAAGTTTACATAGTTTTAAGTGTGTGTTGAAATTTATACAAACATAATGATTATAAATTAATAAAGCGAGCATAATAGTTTAAAATTAAGTGCAAGAAGCTTAAGCTTACATTATTAAGCTATATATAACTATATGACTCATAAACTGAAAATAAATCAAAATATAAATTTTCTAATCGGTGGTAAGAACGCTTGGTCCATCTGTTAAGACAGCTCAATGATGAGTCGGTAAGATCTGGTTCGGGTGGAGCTAAAAGGGGCCCACCGCGAAGAAAGTGACCTGGAGTAAGTGGCAGAACATCTTCAGAATTGTCTGACATTGGAGAAATCGGTCGAGAATTGAGGCAAGCCTCGATCCTAGCGAGAAGCGTAGAAAATTCTTCAAACGTATATTTATGGTCAGCAGCGATCTTCCGGAAATGTTTCTTAAAGCTCTTAACCCCAGCTTCCCACAGACCGCCCATGTGAGGCGCACCGGGTGGAATGAACTTCCATTCCAAATTGCGGTCATTGTACTGCTCGGAAGCTATTAACGGTAATGATCGTTTAAATGCCTTGAAATCCTTAGCAATGAGTTCGCTTGCACCGACTAAATTTGTGCCATTGTCAGAGTAAATTGATTTTGGCATACCTCGACGCGCAATAAATCGGCTCAAGGCTCCTAAGAAGGACTGACTGGAAAGATCACTAGTAGCTTCCAAATGAATAGCCTTTGTAGAAAAACAAACAAATAAACACACATATCCTTTGGATAATCGGCAGTTGCGACCTGAAAAGGTTTTAAGTGTGAATGGACCAGCAAAATCCAATCCAGTGTTAGTAAACGGCAGCGAAATTTCCGTACGCTCAACAGGCAGAGCTGCCATAATTTGTTGTTTCATTTCCTTTCTATGAATTGTACAAATCTTGCAAAGTCGGATCAGTTTTTTAACTAGATTTTTTAACCTCGGAATCCAATACTCACATCGTGTCAAACGCAAAATTAATTGGTTTTCACCGTGAAGTGAAATTTTGTGAATAAATTGAATAATGAGTGTTGTAATGTGAGCATGGTAAGGCAAAATCACTGGGTACTTTTCGTTATAGGAGAGCGATGAGTGAGCTAATCTTCCATTAACTCGAAGAATATCGTTGGAATCCATGAAAGGATTAAGGTTTGCTAGGTCGCTTTTAACTGGAATTCTTTCGCATTTAGAAAGTAAGGAGTACTCTTTGGGATAGAATGTGGCTTGAGTTAATCGTATGATAAGATTTTTTGAACGGACACTTTCTTCATAGGTTAAAGCCTTAGAGTGATGATTGAACTCAGCCTTTAATTTTGGATGAGTTCGGTGAAGAAAACGAAGCATGTAGGCTACTACATTTAATACTTTGGGCAAAGATGAGAATTTTCGAATGATATATTCGATGTTGACAACATCCACATTAGTTTGGTATGCTTTGATTGGTTTTTTTTCCAATTCATTTTCTTTTGGGCATGCGAAAAGTGATCTAGGCCAGAACTGTTCAGCTTGACTAAGCCACGGTGGACCTGTCCACCAAATATTATTTTCCTTGAGTTGATTCGGGGTCAACCCACGAGTAGCAAGGTCAGCTGGGTTGTCAGCAGAACGAACGTGCATCCATTGGGCATTGGAGGTACTTTCTTGTATGAGAGATACTCTGTTGCCCACAAAGGTAGCCCACGTACTTGAAGGTTTCTCTATCCAACATAAAACAATGGAGCTATCTGTCCAAAGGAAGAGCTGGTATTTTTCGCAGTTAAGTTGAGGAAGTACCTTTTTAACGAGATTGGCAAGTAGCAAAGCACCGCATAATTCCAATCGTGGAAGTGAAAGTGTTTTCACCGGGGCTACTTTAGTTTTGGCACACAAAAGGTGGGTTGACCAATTTTGAGTATCGTTCTCGATACGCAAATAGAGAGTGGCAGCATATGCACTCTCGGATGCATCACAAAAGCCGTGGACTTGTATTGAATTTGAGCAGGGAGTGTATTGAATCCATCTCGGTATTTTGATAGACTCGATTTCGTGAAAATTATCGAAAAATTCCTTCCACCGATGACACGTTAGGGGCATTAGACTTTGGTCCCAAGACGTCCCATCTTTCCAGACTTGCTGCATAATAATTTTAGCAGTGATGATTACCGGTGATAACCATCCTGCTGGGTCGAATAACCGAGCTATAACTGAAAGCACAGCTCTTTTAGTTGTTTGAAAATCGAAACTTTGAACAAAGAACTGAAAAGAATCCGATTTAGCATTCCATTGAATGCCAAGGGTTTTGGTATTGCTCTTATCTTCGAACTTGAGAAGTTCTTGATTGTAAAGTTCAGTGGGCGAAAATTTGTTAATAAGGTCAGTACAGTTGGCTGTCCATTTACGTAGAGAAAATCCCGCTGAAGTTAAAGCCATTATAAGTTCATTTTGAGTTCTTGAGGCTATTTCAAGGTCATGCGCTCCTGAGAGAACGTCGTCAACATAAAAGTTATTTTGCAAGACGGAAGAAGCAAGTGGAAAAGACTCTTTGACGTCATCAGCGAGCCTTTTTAAAGTCTTTAAAGCAAGGTATGGAGCGCAATTGACCCCAAACGTAACCGTATTAAGCTCATAATCGTTGATTTCGCTATTTTTTGGCTCACGGAACAATATTCGTTGAAAAGATGTATGCTCAGGATGAACCTTTATTTGGCGATACATCTTTTCAATATCCGCATTGAAGACGTATCGAAAGAAACGCCATCGCAAAATAAGGGTCATCAAATCGGATTGCAGTGCAGGACCGGGATGCAAGATGTCGTTGAGACTGGTGCCATTGCTCGTGGCGTTAGATGCATTGAAGACTACTCTTAATTTTGTACTTATGCTATCAGGCTTCTGTACCGCGTGGTGTGGTAGATAAAATGAGTGGATTTCGTCATTACGATAAACTTCATTGGGTGAAATCCTATGCATGTGTTCAAGAACAACATACTCTTGAAGTACGGTATTGTAATGCGAATGTAACTCGGGTTTGTTAGATAAGCAAATTTCGTTTCGTTTAAATTGACGAAATGCAATGTCTCTGGATCGCCCAAGAATCGGAGTTGGTTGTTTAAATGGAAGTTTAACAATGTAACGACCATTGACATCTCTGCAAGTAGTAGCAGAATAGTAATCCTCGCAGTATTGTTCAGATGGCGAAAGATTTTTGGATTCGGGAACTTCTTCCACTTTCCAAAACTCTGAAATTTGTTGGTCTAATGAACACTCATTGAGACTAGATACAATTGTGGAAAAACTTTTAATTTCTTTAGTTTGTAGTGGTCCTGAAAGGATCCAACCAAAAATGGTATTTTGACCTAGCAAAGAACCAAAAACCTGATAACGAATACCTTCCCTTATAATTGAGGGATATAGGTCAGCACCAATAACGAGGTCAATTTGGGAGCTTTCGTAAAAGAAAGGATCCGCAAGGTTAAAATCTATGGGACACATTTCCGTTGGATATATTTCACACGAAGGGAGATTACCTGTAAGGCGCTTCAAAACGTATGCTACACCGGCTATAGTTGTGTTTTCGTATTTCGAACCGAGAACTAGGAAACACATTTTTGAGGAAGTGGATGTAATGACATCGCTCATTCCAGAGATCGAAGCTTGAACAGGCTTCACTGGTAGCTTTAATTTTCTCTGTGAATGCTCAGTTATAAATGTAACTTCAGAGGCAGGATCAATTAAAGCTCGAAGAGTAAACTGATCTCCTAAATGATGAACATCAACAAGAGCGGTTGCCAAAAGTATTTTGCTGTTGTGTCGAGAAACGTAGCTTTGAATGTTAACAGGGTTTGTAGTGGACTGTATGCAAGGTTCGGTTGTCTGTTGAGAATAAGAAGATGGTTGGAAAACTTTTGTAGAAGACGGAGCAGAGTTAGATATAAGATTCGAAAAAGTGTTCGCAGGCTTGTTAGGAATGGAAACTGAGGAACTGTTAGTATGTAATAGCGTATGATGTCTTTGTAAGCATTGCATGCAAGAGTATTTACTTCGACAGTCAATAGCTAAGTGCGTTGGAGATAAACAATTGGCACAGTAGTTTAAAGACTTAACAGTTATTGATCTTTCTTCCCCGGACATTTTTGTAAATTTTGGGCAAAATCGCAAATGATGAGAACCAGTTTTGCACAGTTTACATTGTGAATTGTGGTTTGTTTTGACATGAAATGCCTTATGTTGGGGTGTTTTCGAGGTGGAGTATTTAACTGACTTAGACACCGTTGCAGAATTAAGCTTCCCATTACATTTAAGGTCTGACACTGTTTCTAATATCCGGTAGCGGTTGGTTAAGAATGAGTCTAAGTTTTTCCAGGTAGGAATATCACAGGGTTTTTCAATTGATTGTTCCCACAAAGATAATGTTACTTCCGGTAACCGACTCGAACACAAATATACAAGGATTGGATCCCAAGAGACAGTGGCTATTTTATAGCTTTGAAGATTCGACATTGCATCATTTATTTGACGTTGAATGTCTTTAATTTGTTGGCTAGATTCGGTGGTAATGAAAGGTAAATTGAACAGTGTTTTGAGTTGGTTGTTAACTAATATTCGCTTATTTTCGTATTGGTCTGCCAGAGCAGGCCAAGCTAATTCGAAATTGTCAGCTGTAAGTGGGAACTTAGAAACTATGTTTAATGCGTTACCGGTTGTTTTTGCACGTAGGTGAAAAAGTTTTTGTACGGAACATAATTTGGGATGTTTGCTGTAGACAGCCGTGAACATGTCCCTGAAGGACGGCCATGTCAAATAATCACCAGCAAATATCTCAGTGTCTCATGCTGGGACCTTAATACATGGTGAAGAAGATGTTTCAGTGGTTGAAGACTGAATACGAGATTTTTCGTTTTTAATAATTTTAAGATTCTTAATGTTTTCTATTATATCTGCTAAACAATGAATGTATGTTGTGGAAGAAGATCTATATTTTCCTTTTATCGTTTCTAAATAATCTCCCTCACCATCAGCTGTGCCATCGGTTGCACTACTCTGAATGCATAAAGAATAGCATTTTTTAACTTGAAGCCAAAGCTTGTTAAGTTCAATCTTATAAGCCTCTAATGTGCTTTCCGTCTGATCGGACAACACTATTTCTTGGTAACTGGTTTGAAAGATTACTAATTCATCGGTAGAAACGATAAAATCATCAAGAACTGTCATTTTGTTTTGCTTTTATGCTACTTTTCAATAAACCGAAAAACAAGTAAAAAAAAATTAAGAGACTCACCCAGAAAAATGAGAAAAAACTATCCAACCAATGGCTGATAAGTCGTATTTGCGTTTAATCGTTTAATCGTTTTTTTTTTTTTTTTTAATAACGTTACTAGCAGGTTATTCCAAAACGGTTAACCCCAGTACTTATAACGTTTTATAAATACCGTACACTTTTCCCAGCACTGAATATTAAAGCACAAGAGGGTATTATGTTACCGTTACCTTAAAATTCTCTTTTTTTTCGATTTTAATAATTTCTGAGGTACTAAAATGATACGTTACCACCGATAAAGAAAACCAAAATTTTTTTTTTTCAACACTTTTTAAGATTTTGAAAGACTTATGCGAATTTTTGAAAAAATATATACATTATATTACTTGTTCGAAGAAAAATATATTTTAATAGGACAATTATTCTTGCACTTACTTAAAAACATATATGCACGCACCTGATAACGAAACTTAACTGATGTCTGTATTCTGTAAGCGTCATAGAGGTCTTCAAGGCCTAGATTTTTGGCTACGGTTTTATTTTTTTTATTTTGTTGGCTTTATGGTTCTCTCTGCTGCGGCGAATTCGTGGGTGGCAAAGATGTGTGTTGTATGAAAAAGATGATCCTCTCTCAATACGGATGAATTTATTGATAATGAATAGGTGGCTTATAATTCGTATGCTTTTGTCAGCTAGTGATTGTTCTGGACTGGACACTGGATGTTATATATGTAGGTATGATGAATGTGCAATGTGCGCGGGAGTTTTTTATTAATATATGAATTTCTCGTACAGTAGGTGACGATGGATTGATCATATAAAATTGATTGATCAAATTTAAGTTGAATTGTAGTAAATTTCGTAGGTGTACTGCAAATGTATGATGAATCGTTGAATATTTTTGATTATCGTTGAAATCAAGGATTGCAAGGATTGCAATGCGTTCTGCTTGATGAAAGTATACTCGTAGAGTAAATTTGCAAGATGTAGATATCTTGGCAATAACTTTGAAGATGAAGAAACGTGATTTCTTTTTATAATCAGGATCGACTGGACCAAATGTTTGGGTGCGTACGAAGTTGACTCTGAGGCGCTGGTTTGTCTTCAAATTTTCCGACGTAGTCGATATGAAAAAACAGTGGTTTTTTTTTTTTCAACAATTTCTTTATTCAAGAACTTACTTCGATGAAGGTTTAAACAAGAAGAGGCAGTTAGATAAAAACCTGGTAAGCAGGTGGGGATACATTTTTAAAGTGTGGTGAGATTTAACTTGTAATTAGAAGCGACATCTTGCTGTCATTTAGGAGTGCCAAAATGAAATATTGTGGAGGCAATCTAGTACATAATTCTGCCGTAAACAGTGTCTTTTAAGTTTGCAGTGCCCTGTGAGAAAGCCCGTTATAATTCTTAGGTTGTTTCTGTTTAAGTTTATGCAGGCTGTAAATCTTTCTAGGTTATAGTTCCCCAGTAACATTTTTGCCTGTCTTAGCTTTGGGAGTTCTTTCCAATGGTTGGATCTTTTGACTTCTTCATTTGTTTTGATCTTGTTTTTGATCACATTCTCCCCAAAACCGCAGTAGGGTTCTGGTCCAATAAAGGGTGTTGTTGCCCCTATTTTCGCCAGACGGTCAGCCTCTTCATTGCCTTCAACTCCAACATGGCCTGGTATCCAATGGAGAGTGACTGTGTTTTCCCTGCCCAAAGTGTTGAGTTTGTCTAGGCATTCCCATACCAGTTTGGAACTGATACTGTATGAGCTAAGGGCTTTAAGTGCTACTTGACTGTCTGACATTATTGCAATGTTTTGCTTGCGATAGTTCCTACTTAAGTTTAGTTCAGCGCATTTTCCTATTGCATTAACTTCTGCTTGAAAGATGCTTGAGGACTGTCCCATTGGAACAGAGACTTTGGTTCTAGGTCCAAAGACTCCTGCACACGTTCCTTCAATAGTTTTTGATCCATCAGTGTACCACTTGATGGCATTTGCTTTAAAGGTGTAGTTTTCTGTTTCTCCTAGCCACTCTTTTTTGCTACTTAACTTCGTTTGGAAGTTTTTCTCGAAGTTGTAAATCTTAATCATGCTTTCTCTTGGAATATCAAGGGAGGGTATTATTTTGGACAGGGAGTCTTTTTGTCTAAGACTTATTTGTTTACCTTTGCCGGTGCCCTCTTTTGAAAACCTCATGATTGTTCCCTCAGCAATATGACCTCCATTGCTGCCGTAGGATAAGTTCTCATTGCTCCTGTGATGCATAAGCATGCGAGCCTTTGCACTTTTTCAAGTGATTTTCTAGTCGTAGCTAGTTCGGTTCTTTTATGCCACACAACCGCACTATAGGTGATAATGGGCCTCACCATCATAGTGTACATCCATCTTATTATATTCGGTTTGCATCCCCATGATTTTCCTGCAAGTCGTTTGCATATCATGAGGGACTTTGTGGCTTTCCCGACTGTTATTTCAAGGTGTTTGTTCCAGAGGAGTTTGCTGTCTAGGGCAATTTCTAGGAATTTGACCTCCCTCTTCGTGTCGATTACTTCACCTTTTAACCGGATGGGTTTCATGTGCGGTAGAAGTCTTTTCTTTGTGAATGGTACAATTGTGGTTTTTGATGGATTGATATTTAGTCCCACTGATGCGCACCATTTGCTTGTTATTGTCAAACCCCTTTGTATTATGTCACAGAGGGTTTCTTCAAACTTTCCATAGGCTGTTATAACAATGTCGTCGGCAAAGCCTAGGCATTGTATACCTTGAGAAGTAAGACATTCTAGGAGCTCATCCACAACGAGGCTCCACAGCGGGCATCCTCTTGTGATGATTTTCTGTACGTTTTGTCCGGAATGTGCCTCTGCTATTCTAGTACTCAGCATTTCGTCTATCCATCTGGTTATTGTGATGGGAACACTCTTCCTAACTAGTGCTTTTTTGACTGCCTCGTGAGAGGTGTTATCAAAAGCACCTTCTATGTCGAGGAATACACTTAGGGCGGTTTCTTTGGCGTCAAGTGCCCTTTCTATAGTGTTTGTTAATTCAAAGAGAGCGGTCTCTGTTGATCTGCTCGCTCTATAGGCATGCTGACGTTGATTCAGAGGCATATTCCTTAGAACTTCTGATCTGATGTAATTGTCGATCACTTTGTCCAAAGTTTTCAGTAGGAAAGATGTTAGACTTATCGGTCTGAATGACTTCGGATGAGTTGTATCTTTTTTCCCCCTTTTTGGGATGAAGATAACTTTAGCTTTTCTCCACAGACTTGGTATATACCCACGTGCAATACTACTTCGAAGTATGCTAATTAGGTACGGCATTAATTCATCTTCGCCCTGTTGCAGTAAGGCAGGAAAGATGCCATCTATGCCGGGTGATTTAAAAGGTTGAAAGGTACTAATTGCCAATTCTAGTCTTTTTCCTGAACAGATAGTTTTTGCTATCTTCCAGTTTCTCTGCTTGGTTTGAAAGGTATTCTTTCAATTCTATCGTTCACTATGGGTGAACTACCTGGAAAGTGGGTACTCAGTAGCAAATTAGATCTTTGCTCTTCATTTTCTGTGAAGCTACCATCTGCGTTCCTAAGTGCCAATGATGTTAAAGTTTTCTCCATCGACAGTGCTTTGTGTAGTCTGGCAGCTACAGGTGTGGAGGATATGTCTTCGCAAAAAGTTTTGAAGCTGTTTCTTTTGGCCTTCCTTAGTTCTTTGTTGTATTTGGTAAGCTCTTCAGAATAGTTTTGCCACTCTCCAGTTCTCTTTGCCTCATTAAAGAGTTTTACCTAGATCTTAGTTTGGAAAGATTATTGCTCCACCATGGAGCGTCTTTCAGTTTTCTAGCAGTTTTTGTAGGGCAACTGAGTTCATACGCCTCATTGATTGCCCCACTAAACTGCTTAACTATATTCTCTAGTTCAGGGCGACTATTAGTCGTACTAACTGGACCTAACTGTTCAATATTGGTTTTAAGGGTGTTTTTATAAAGTTGCCAGTTCGTATATCTTGGGTTCCTTACAGAGGTATTCTCTGTGAGAAGGCCCTCTAATAGAAACACAATGATTCTGTGGTCAGACATTGAGGGTTCGTTGGAGACTCTCCAATCTCTTAGAGCTTGACCTAAGTTTGGTGACCCAAAGGTTAAGTCTAAGACTTCTTCTCTTGTTCTAGTTATAAAGGTAGGGGTGTTCCCTACATTGAAAATATCTAGGTTTTTTACGAGAAGGAATTCTAAAAGGTACTCACCCCTTCGGTTTATGTCGGTGCTGCCCCATGTTGTGTGGTTAGCGTTCGCGTCACAACCGATTAGTATCGGTAAGTTCCTACTGCTGCAGTAGTCCACCAGTTTTTCTACTTCCGCTGGTGGAATATTTTCGCCGTCACCTGCAAAGTAGGCCGATACTATAACCAGAGTACTGTGGTTGCCCCCGATGGTTATATCCGCTTGGATTGGTACCAAGTCCCTCGTCATGTATTCTGAAAGACATATAAAGTTTATATTATTTCTTATCATTATACATGTTCTGGGCGAGTCTTCTATAGTATCCCAGATTAGCTTTGAATCCTTACAGTTAAGGCCTCTAACTTGTCCCCCGTATATCCAGGGTTCTTGGATCAGCGCTAGCCCTAAGTTGTCCTTCGTGAATTTCCTAGCTATGATGAATATTCACTTGGGCTGCCCTGGTGCTGATCCCGCGTCCGGTCATCTTGGTTTAAGAGGTGGGGGCAGGTGCCCCCTCATCAGCAAGCAGATGGTCTTCTTCTTCCTCTGTGGGAAGCGTTTCGTCGGCTTCTTCTCGGCTAGGAGAGAGGTCCATGCCCTCTATATCGCTATCTGCCGGAGAAGAAGGTGTATTTTGGGAGTGAGGTGGATTAGGGTTTAGGGAAGGTGTTCCAACTACTCTATTGGATGGATGGGATTCTATGGTGGAGTTGTTGGTTGGAAGGGGTTTTTCAGGAGTTGAGGGAGGGTTTATGGATTTTGGGGAGGTGGGGGATTGTCAGGAGGAGGTATGGAGGGGGTACCACTTATATCAGTGTCTGCTTGCCTTTCTGGTTCGGATAACTGGTGTACAAGCCCAGTATCCGTCTTTCTGAGGCCAGACACGGCCACTTTCCCGAACTTGTAGTGAAGTTCGTGGTTGGCCTTCATAATGGCGTCAGCTGACTTATCATCAATGCCTATGACCATTAGCTGGCCTCTGCCTTCGACCTTGCTCTTGAGGACTTTCCATGCCTGGATGTTTAGTCCCTCGTTCTGTGCTTTTATCAGAGCAAGCGATCTCTTGTCTTCTTGCCCAGAGCTTCTTGGAAGAAATAGAGTGATGGTGTGCATTTTCGGGATTTCATCCCCCAGGCACGACGTGAGTTCTACTCCTTTCCAAGTGCTTAGTTTGGGAGCCTTTTCTCTAAGCCACTTAGCTGTGTTAGATTCCAGGCAATCCACCACAAGCAGGCCAGTTTTGAAGTGTATGCCTTCAAATTTGAGTTTGTGTTCCCACCCTAAGGGAACTTCCTCAATAAGGTCCTCCTCAAGTAACGTTAAGTCGGCTGTACTGAGCGTGACTTGGGGATATTCTTTTGGCAGTACAGCTACTTTCACCAGTTTGGCAGCGTTGGCATAGGAAGTTTTCTTGACTTCGCTCGGTCTTGTCTTTGCGGTGTTGGGACCTTCTACTGTTTCTGCCGTTTTTGGTTTCTTTGGTGCTTGTTTTTGGGAAGGGGTGATGTGGCTGCTGTCCCTCTTACCCTGCCTGTAGTTTTGCTGCCCATCGTTAGGAATAATTTTCCTTTCGTCCACCTTTTTACTTACTTCCTGAGGGATCATGCCCTCGTCCAGGAATCGGAGGTACCACTTTGTACCCGCTCCGCTGAACCCTTTCCTGAGTGGATCATCCAGTGCGCCTGGTTCACCCAATTTCGGTAGTGGTGTAAGTCGGCGATTACGGTTGTATGGTGGTCTTTTTGATTGCCTCGCCTCACCAGATGAGGTTGTGGCTACCTCCTGTGGTGCTGGTGTTCTTTCACCACAGTCGACTTTTTGGGGTTTTGCAACATCTTCTTCGTGACCGGGAGGTATTCTCCCCTGACTACTAGAAGACGTTCCTCGAGTCTCATTTTCCTCTTGGCCGGCAGGTTTCCTACCCTGACAAGCGGACGATGAGCCACGTCCAGCTTCCCGGTTTTGCTGCCTAGGAGGCATCCTCCTTTGGCTTTTGTCGCTGGCCGGTTTCGGATCTGTGCCATGGAGATCTTTTTCCATGCGATCCGCAAGTTCATTGGCGGTTACATCCCGCGGAATGAAAATTTTTTTATAGTTGTTGTTGTTTTTGTTTTTTGTTTTGTACATTTGGTTCCCACGATTAGCTAGAGAATTAAAAGTCCACTGTATCAGAGCTCCGCATGCTACAGTAAGGTCTAATTACTCTTTGATTCGACCCGGTTTCAAAGAGGCTCCGTTAGAATACAGCCGGTTACCCTTGGCTGCAAACCATCCAATAGGCACGGATCGCATAACACCCTGGGTTAAGGGTGGCAGTTCTTGGTTCGTAACTCCTCAAAAGAGAACCAGTAGAGTGGGGTTTCCCTCAATCGACCGGCCCCAGATGAGTCTTTGAAACTTAAGCCTTCGCACCACAACAAGGTGACTGCCGTCCCGAAGTCCGGCTGGAATTAGCCACAGCCGAGTTATTGAGTCGAATGCTAGTGGAATTATTGGAAGCCATGGAATGGCGAGGGGCGAGACTACGTGCTCTGGTCAGACTCCATGGCGGTTTTGTATTGGTTACAGAAAATTCCAAGAGATATGAAAACTTATGTGGCCAATCGAGTGTCCGCAATACAGAGCCGAACAGACGTCAGTTTATGGCAACATATAGATACTAAAGTGAACCCCGCAGATTTATTGAGCAGAGGAGTAATGCCATCAGATTTAGTAAAGAGCGAGTTATGGCCCCGAGTGGTTATGCTTCCCAGAGAGTGTATGGCCAGCCAATAGAATAGCAGAAACAGCATCTGACATAGCCAATGAAGAGATGCAAGTGTGTTTCTTCAATGTAGTTAGTGTCAAATGGAGCATATGGATGCCCAGCCAACGAACCAGAGTGCCAGTAGTAGAGTATGCCAGCAGTCTTACGAAAGCAGTAAATATCATGGGATATGTATGTCGGTACATAAACCAATTGAAGGCAAGGGTGAGAAAACGGCAAGCGGGTATGCTAGCGTGCAAGTATGAGAGAGGTCAACAAGTTGCCATTAGTCTCCTGCTAAGAGAAGCACAGTCAGATAGCTGCCTTGCGCAAGCGAGGACAGCTACCAGAGAATAGTAAAATCGAATCGCTTAAGCCAGTTTTCGATAGCGATGGTATATTGACAGTAGGGGGACGCATACACCGTGCTGAGGCAGTGTATGATGTACGTCATCCAGCAATCATACCGAATGGAACTCGAATGTTATGGTTAATAATCGATGATGCCCATATTAGGACCAAACATGGTTCTGCGCAAGTACTGATGCAAGTAATACGCCAGCATTTTTGGGTTCCTAGAATCCGTAGCGAACTAAGAAACTATATACACAAATGTGTGGTATGTGTGAGACACACCTACAAGTTAGAACAGCAACTAATGTCAGAATTGCCAGCAGATAGAGTACAGCCAGGCAAGCCATTCCTACACACTGATGTAAACTACGCAGGACCATTCATGATACGAATGGTAGATAGAGAGTTCAGGCAGGTGAGTCTTAAGAAGAAATGGGCAGCGATATTTGTGTGTTTTTGTAAACAAGAGCGATTCATATTGATACAGTGGGAGATTTAACATCAGGGGCGTTCCTTGCTTGTTATAGGCGCTTCACAAGCAGAAGGGGACGATGTGCCAGGATGTATAGCGATAATGGCACCTCATTCGTGGGTGCTGCGAAAGCAATAAAGCAAGCTTGGAGAGTATGGGAAAGAGAGGAAGTGTTCCATGCATTAAGCAATGAAGGCACTAATTGGATTTTTATGGTGCCAGCTGCTCCTCATCAAGGGGGTATATATGAGGCAGCTGTCAAGTCGATGAAATATCATCTCAGGCGTATAGTGGGCCAGCATGTATAAGAGAGTGAGCAGTTTCGAACTCTGCTAACAGAGATAGAGGGGATATTGAATTCTCGACCAATACATCCCATATATGATGATCCAGCGGATTTGCAAGCGCTTACGCCAGGACATTTCTTGGTGGGAGAGCCGATAGTGTTACCTCCTCCATTTACCTTAGCTAGTGATACGCCAGCGAAAGGGATCAAGTTGTGGAAAGAGAGACAGTCAATGCTAGCGAACTTTTGGAAAAGATGGAGGGAGGAATATCTTGTGACATTACAGGAGAGAAGGAAATGGAGAAGAGAGAAAGAAAGCATGCGAGTGGGACAGTTAGTGATAGTTAAAGATGAGAATCTCCCGGCAGTATTATGGGCATTAGCCAGAGTTTGCCAGCTGTTATATAGTAAAGATGGGATAGTGAGATCAGTGATAGTTCAGACAGAGACAGGAAAGTTAACAAGGCCAGTGCAAAAATTATGTATATTACCGATAGAGCAAGCCAATTAAAAGCGTATATGGTCTTACAAACCAATAGCAATCAGAGCCAGTCCAATGAAAGTGTATATGGTCTTACAAACCAATAGCAATTAGAGCCAGTCCAATAAAAGAGTATATGGTCTTACAAGCCAATAGCACGTACAATTAGCTAATTAAAAGTGTATATGGTTTTATGAACCAATAGTGTGATAGCAGCAAGGGTTTGCAAGTACAAATGGGAAGGGGATAGGCAGGATAATATACTTCTGCTTCTGTCCTCTATTCCTCAGATCAGCCAATGGGATCAGCGTATTTACACAACATCAGCCAATGAGATCAGCGTGTGTACACAGCATAAGCCAATGGAAGGAGGTCCTAAGATGACTAACCCTAAACCCGAAGAGTGAAGAACCTAGTGGAAAACGTTCGTTTTTGCGGGGAGTGTTCCGTATGGCAACCATACGGAGTAAAAGCTACTTAAATCCAAAGAAGACAGCACTGGATAAAAGCATTATATCCACCAACACAGCAATCAACATTTCCTTATATACAAATCTTATATATAATCATGCCAGCCTGCGAGCGGTATAGAATGTAATTTAAATTTAGTCAGTCTACAGCGAGCAAGCAATACGCAAGCGAAAATAAATTTGGGTTTTTGTCCTTAAAAGGTTTCCCAAAATAAAAATGGTTGTTCTTTTCATTTACTTGGAAGTTATTAATACTTTCAGCCCGACAGCTGAAGAAGGTAAAATAACGCCGCAACACGCGGGATAATTATACAACATAAGCAGACTCATCAGTTCCTGTAATTATATGTATTATTATAAATAAGAAAGATGCGTACATCAAAGAGTATCACGGTACCGTATGTCCAGGTAACAAATTTTGTATTTTTATTTGTTTCGTGATTCGTGTGTGAGCATTAAGCTCAGAACCACACACCCATTGAATACCGGCGTAATCAGATCGATATCAGATCACATAATTTATTATGACGCTCGACGCCGATGGTCACGAACGGTGACGCAACCACGTACCATATTCTATATAGTCATTGGGTTGCAGGACTTCACGCCTCCTCCCCCATACGTGTAGTATCAGACATATATATACATTTATCTATATTCCTATGTTTGCATCCTTAGGTATTTAAGTTTATTTTTTTTTTAAAGAAAAAGTGTTGTGTTGAAGATAGTATCCTAAAACTTGTGAAATATTTACTAACAGCGAAAGGAATTTTACTATCCGCCTTTAATTATCACTTCCTGAGTTTGTTATCGTGTTGTGATCGATTTCTAAAGAAGCGTTTAAAGTTTGATCGGAAGATTTTTTTGTGTTAAGAATAGCACCTCGGTGTGTGCTCCGAACAATAGTCGGAATCAGATCTGGTGGTACGGTTTCTCATAACAGACCTACCAAATCGTTGCGCTCTTCTCGGGAGTTGAGTAAAATGCCTTCATTTGTATATCGAATTCATAATTTGAAAAATTTGCTTCCTTTTAATTTTTTTTTGTTTGAATCGCGGATTTCTTATGAAGAATCATTTATAATTTTGTTTTACACTCACTCGTCTTTCGAGACATAGACACTTCGCGTCGGTAGCGACCAATTTGAATCCGCGTTTAACGCCGCGTTCAAGATTTCATTTATTTTTGAATTTTTCAATTCTCACTTCCGCTTTTAATATTCAATTTTTTTCCGTCGTCTTAACATAAATGTAGTATCGTGTAATACATAACAGCAACAGTACGTACCTTTCTTTTGAAGGCATTTAAAATTCACACTGTTATTTAACGCCGCGCACTGATTGTGTCTGTTGTATTAGTGGCAAATTTACGAACAGCATAAGAATCCGTAACCATAGAACCCTAGGTTACGTAGTCATTATCACTTGCACACATGTTGAGCATAGCAAGTGGAGCGTACTTTTTATCAATTTGAGATCACCTTTGATAGATTAAAATATATATATATTTTTTTTATATATTAATAACATTTCTACAGGGGGGGCTCCGGAGTGCACTTCTGAATTCCCACGTAAGAAAGACATTGGAATAATCTACAAATACAGTGGTAGAAAACCACATATATATATTGAAATATATTTGAATTTTTATAATAAATTTGAAATTTAACATCATATTGACTATCGAATTTATGTTTGTGCACGAACTGTGTTCAGACATTAAGGGTATTGTATAATATCTCAAACTGATTACCTTTTTGTTGTTGTGGGTGTTTCACCTATAACATATCCCTGATGCCTGTAGATATTGCTCCTGTTATTACTTATTCTGATATTTCAATCAGGTCGTTTTCGTGTTTCGTGTTTTAAGATCAGACTTTATAATCATTACAATCTTGGCGACTTTTTGAAAGATTATATATATTTTTTTTTAATAGTTCGACATTTAGAAACATACCGCCGCGCCGCCGCGGTAATCAAAACTTCGTTTAAGTTTTTTTTTTGTTATTAATCATTGGATATTAATTAGTAAATCGTGGTTTCGATTATTACACATTGTAAAGAAAAGAGATTACTTTCGAATTCTATTTATCACTTGAACGTTAGTTCAACCATATAGGTTGCACATGTTACGAAATTATTGTACGACAATATTATAATCCTAAGGTAGTTTTTAAGTTGTTTCTTATCTTCAAATAACGAATCTTCAGATCATCGAGATTCTTTTCATATTTATTCCAGATATGAACATAAAGTATATATTTCAAGTTAAAATCCACTAATTGTGTAGGAAGATTTTTTATTGAATAAAAGAAGAAGGTATATTAAGTAAAATTTAATTTTTTTTGTTAGACATTAAGAATCCACATAACTTTGTATGTTATAACGTTTCAAGAAAATTTGCATTTGAGTTGATTCTTTTACTCTTGAAGTTTTTTCGGAAGAATTTACAGATTTTTATAATGGCAGAGTAAGTTATTTATAGGAAGGGTGGTAATCCTCACCATATCTTCGGACGGAACAAGGTGGTGTAAAGATGGAATAAAGTTGAAGTATTCGTAGTGGAACGTTGGAGTTTTTTTTTTATATATAGTGTCTTTGATAGGTGCTATGGTTTAGTTAGGGAGTTATAGTACGCAAGCATTATTTTTGCTTGCTTTCTTAATCAGGGGCTGCCTAAAATTTAATTGAGTCGTGGGGACTCATAGGTCCGCGGACGGCCAAGGTCGTTAGTAGGAGAGTTGATTTCTGCCTACGTTGTGCTTGGGTTGAGAGACCAGGGGGATCGCTTAACACCGTTGATCCTCCCTCCCCTCAAAGTCAGACACCTCTTCTTCCTTTTTCTGCGCAATGTCGTGGTAGCAGAGTTGAAGGAAGTTAACAACCACCGTCGCAACCACGAACGTCTATGGTTTGCTTGCTTTTAAGAATGCTTACGTGTTACGTTCTGCGGGTTGATATAATAATTCTACCCTGATTCTTCTCTTTTGTTCTATGATTACTCTCAATAATTGTTAGGAGTTGCGTCTGTGAGTCAAGTTCTCTTTTCATCCAATTCGTATTAATCTTTTCTTCAAAAACTATGAGGGCCCTTAAGCATTTTAATTTTTTTTATTCGAACTCGCACATCTTGGGTTCAACGGTCGGCAGAAAAAAAGAGGTAACACCGGTTAAGTAGATCCCGGAGCAAGTGCCCACGGCCTGGCTGAGCTAGTCATGGCTAAGGTACCGCCGGCCACCGCGAAGGTCGATCTGAACCACGGTTCTACGTTGTAGCATGCCGTTCTTGCTGAATGTTCTCAACAAGCAGTTGACGAGGAAGGGGGCGTTGCCGGCATAGGATCGCTTCCGTCCCTTCAATACAGTAGTAGGTAGGCATAGCTAGATAGGTGAATGCGATCTGGAGTGAAGTCTCTGGAAAAGTGTATCGATTCTAATTTCTGCATTTTGATTCTAGTTATGAGTGTGGGGTTTAAGTAGATTCCTTGGTTTTTGGTGTAGGCTACGACACGATACAGCTACAAGGAGAACATCAATAACTTGTAGCGGATAGGCGCGGGCATGCTGGTAGGTACCCACTAGGCTGTTCTACGGTGTTTTGTAGTCAGTACCTATGGTACGCTGTTGGATGTCCCGTGCTTCTGTGATGGGGATGGATAGGGAAATATGGAAATATGGAAATATGGGTGGAAGATGAAGGGTGGAAGATAAGTAGGAAGAGCAGGAGGCCGTGTTTGCTAGGTGTAAGTATGTCTTCTATATTTTCAGGGAAGCCGAAAACACAGATACGCGGTATGTTGTCGATGGAGATGCTGTTACAGGGTATTTGTACCAAGGTTGTATGGGGCTTGTCTCTTCTCGCTTCGTCTTCTTCATTGGTTGCGTTGGTGGGTGTTCTTATAGTGTGTGAATATTTCACGGACATAATTTCATAATTTTAATTATTTTCAATATTTTAGGTTGCAATCCCAAATTTGAAGACGTTGCAAAAAAAGATGATGTTCAAGCAATTGCATTGCAAATGCAGTCACTTAAAGCTCACAATGAACATCTTGTGCATCGAGTAACTGCAATGGAGAACTATTGTCGACTGTTAAAAAGACAACTGGATATCCTTTCACGCAAAAACAACGAAAATACTGTGGTGGTGCATTTTCCGGCAGAGGGAAAGACCAATAAAGTTGATTATGCAAAACAAACTTGCATGGGTCTTCTCCATCTTCAAGAAAATGCAGAATTTCCGATAAAGAGCGCACAAGAGTTCACAAACAATAACACAAACAAATCCACAGTGATTCTAAACTTTCATCCGGGAGACACAGCAGTCTTTAATCACACGCCAAAAAAGGAAATCACTCTACGAAATAAAAAGTAATCTACTCGCTATAACACCAGTGCGGAAATTATAATAAGAGGAGTGAAACTTCACATCAATAACTTTGCTTTTTCTTTTAACTTTGCACGAGGATTTATTGTAAACAATGCGGAAGAATATTCTTTTGTCAAAAGCACATTTGGTGATAGTGGCCTACGATTTTTTTACAGCTACAACAATAATAAAGAATCCCATGCGATATCAGCGCCACCAAACAGTCAATATCGACAACCTGAACCCAGTGTACAGCGGATTCAACATCTTCATCAATTGTAGGACAGCGTTGCCGTCTGCCAAGTAATTTTAAATTTAAGAATTTTAAGTTATAATGTATCTGTTCAGATTTTTTTAAGTTTACATTAAATTTCGATGTTATTATTTTGTTAGAGACTTTCCTTGAAGATGGTCATGAAACACAATTTGCTAAGCTTTTCAAAGATTATTTTATTAAATTTATTCCCGCCACCCGCAGTAGTATTTTTGGTAGAGCGAGTGGAGGTTATTTAATAGCAATACGATGTAGTTTAAAGAGTTTTGTATGAAATATGTAGGGGGAAAGACTGTTATTATGTTAAATTATAGACATGAACAATATTACATTCTTCCTATTTATTTAAATTGTACTAATGGGAATAACGATTTTAATGAGCTGCAAAGAGAATGAGCTGTATTAGAGATTGAGCAGTTTCGAACTCTGCTAACAGAGATAGAGGGGATATTGAATTCTCGACCAATACATCCCTTATATGATGATCCAGCGGATTTGCAAGCGCTTACGCCAGGACATTTCTTGGTGGGAGAGCCGATAGTGTTACCTCCTCCATTTACCTTAGCTAGTGATACGCCAGCGAAAGGGATCAAGTTGTGGAAAGAGAGACAGTCAATGCTAGCGAACTTTTGGAAAAGATGGAGGGAGGAATATCTAGTGACATTACAGGAGAGAAGGAAATGGAGAAGAGAGAAAGAAAGCATGCGAGTGGGACAGTTAGTGATAGTTAAGGATGAGAATCTCCCGCCAGTATTATGGGCATTAGCCAGAGTTTGCCAGCTGTTATATAGTAAAGATGGGATAGTGAGATCAGTGATAGTTCAGACAGAGACAGGAAAGTTAACAAGGCCAGTGCAAAAATTATGTATATTACCGATAGAGCAAGCCAATTAAAAGCGTATATGGTCTTACAAACCAATAGCAATCAGAGCCAGTCCAATGAAAGTGTATATGGTCTTACAAACCAATAGCAATTAGAGCCAGTCCAATAAAAGAGTATATGGTCTTACAAGCCAATAGCACGTACAATTAGCTAATTAAAAGTGTATATGGTTTTATGAACCAATAGTGTGATAGCAGCAAGGGTTTGCAAGTACAAATGGGAAGGGGATAGGCAGGATAATATACTTCTGCTTCTGTCCTCTATTCCTCAGATCAGCCAATGGGATCAGCGTATTTACACAACATCAGCTAATGAAATCAGCGTGTGTATACAGCATAAGCCAATGGAAGGAGGTCCTAAGATGACTAACCCTTAACCCGAAGAGTGAAGAACCTAGTGGAAAACGTTCGTTTTCGCGGGGAGTGTTCCGTATGGCAACCATACGGAGTAAAAGCTACTTAAATCCAAAGAAGACAGCACTGGATAAAAGCATTATATCCACCAACACAGCAATCAACAAATCTTATATATAATCATGCCAGCCTGCGAGCGGTATAGAATGTAATTTAAATTTAGTCAGTCTACAGCGAGCAAGCAATACGCAAGCGAAAATAAATTAGGGTTTTTGTCCTTAAAAGGTTTCCCAAAATAAAAATGGTTGTTCTTTTCATTTACTTGGTAGTTATTAATACTTTTAGCCCGACAGCTGAAGGTAAAATAACGCCGCAACACGCGGGATAATTATAAAACACAAGCAGACTCATCAGATTCATCAGTTCCTGTAATTATATATATTATTATAAATAAGAAAGATGCGTACATCAAAGAGTATCACGGTACCGTATGTCCAGGTAACAAATTTTGTATTTTTATTTGTTTCGTGATTCGTGTGGGAGCATTAAGCTCAGAACCACACACCCATTGAATACCGGCGTAATCAGATCGATATCAGATCACATAATTTATTATGACGCTCGACGCCGATGGTCACGGACGGTGACGCAACCACGTACCATATTCTATATAGTCATTGGGTTGCAGGACTTCACGCCTCCTCCCCCATACGTGTAGTATCAGACATATATATACATTTATCTATATTCCTATGTTTGCATCCTTAGGTATTTAAGTTTATTTTTTTTTAAAGAAAAAGTGTTGTGTTGAAGATAGTATCCTAAAACTTGTGAAATATTTACTAACAGCGAAAGGAATTTTACTATCCGCCTTTAATTATCACTTCCTGAGTTTGTTACCGTGTTGTGATCGATTTCTAAAGAAGCGTTTGAAGTTTGATCGGAAGATTTTTTTGTGTTAAGAATAGCACCTCGGTGTGTGCTCCGAACAATAGTCGGAATCAGATCTGGTGGTACGGTTTCTCATAACAGACCTTCCAAATCGTTGCGCTCTTCTCGGGAGTTGAGTAAAATTCCTTCATTTGTATATCGAGTTCATAATTTGAAAAATTTGCTTCCTTTTCATTTTTTTTTTTTTGAATCGCGGATTTCTTATGAAGAATCATTTATAATTTTGTTTTACACTCACTCGTCTTTCGAGACATAGACACTTCGCGTCGGTAGCGACCAATTTGAATCCGCGTTTAACGCCGCGTTCAAGATTTCATTTATTTTTGAATTTTTCAATTCTCACTTCCGCTTTTAATATTCAATTTTTTTCCGTCGTCTTAACATAAATGTAGTATCGTGTAATACATAACAGCAACAGTACGTACCATTCTTTTGAAGGCATTTAAAATTCACACTGTTATTTAACGCCGCGCACTGATTGTGTCTGTTGTATTAGTGGCAAATTTACGAACAGCATAAGAATGCGTATGCGTAACCATAGAACCCTAGGTTACGTAGTCATTATCACTTGCACACATGTTGAGCATAGCAAGTGGAGCGTACTTTTTATCAATTTGAGATCACCTTTGATAGATTAAAATATATATATTGTTTTTTATATATTAATAACATTTCTACAGGGGGGGCTCCGGAGTGCACTTCTGAATTCCCATGTAAGAAAGACATTGGAATAATCTACAAATACAGTGCTAGAAAACCACATATATATATTGAAATATATTTGAATTTTTATAATAAATTTGAAATTTAACATCATATTGACTATCGAATTTATGTTTGTGCACGAACTGTGTTCAGACATAAAGGGTATTTTATAATATCTCAAACTGATTACCTTTTTGTTGTTGTGGGTGTTTCACCTATAACATATCCCTGATGCCTGTAGATATTGCTCCTATTATTACTTATTCTGATATTTCAATCAGGTCGTTTTCGTGTTTCGTGTTTTAAGATCAGACTTTATAATCATTACAATCTTGGCGACTTTTCGAAAGATTATATAATATGTATATTTTTTTTTAATAGTTCGACATTTAGAAACATACCGCCGCGCCGCCGCGGTAATCAAAACTTCGTTTAAGTTTTTTTTTGTTATTAATCATTGGATATTAATTAGTAACTCGCGGTTTCGATTATTACACATTGTAAAGAAAAGAGATTACTTTCGAATTCCATTTATCACTTGAACGTTAGTTCAACCATATAGGTTGCACATGTTACGAAATTATTGTACGACAATATTATAATCCTAAGGTAGTTTTTAAGTTGTTTCTTATCTTCAAATAACGAATCTTCAGATCATCGAGATTCTTTTCATATTTATTCCAGATATGAACATAAAGTATATATTTCAAGTTAAAATCCACTAATTGTGTAATAAGATTTTTTATTGAATAAAAGAAGAAGGTATATTAAGTAAAATTTAATTTTTTTTGTTAGACATTAAGAATCCACATAACTTTGTATGTTATAACGTTTCAAGAAAATTTGCATTTGAGTTGATTCTTTTACTCTTGAAGTTTTTTCGGAAGAATTTACAGATTTTTATAATGGCAGAGTAAGTTATTTATAGGAAGGGTGGTAATCCTCACCATATCTTCGGACGGAACAAGGTGGTGTAAAGATGGAATACAGTTGAAGTATTCGTAGTGGAACGTTGGAGTTTTTTTTTTTATATAGTGTCTTTGATAGGTGCTATGGTTTAGTTAGAGAGTTATAGTACGCAAGCATTATTTTTGCTTGCTTTCTTAATCAGGGGCTGCCTAAAATTTAATTGAGTCGTGGGGACTCATAGGTCCGCGGACGGCCAAGGTCGTTAGTAGGAGAGTTGATTTCTGCCTACGTTGTGGGTGGGTTGGGAGACCAGGGGGATCGCTTAACACCGTTGATCCTCCCTCCCCTCAAAGTCAGACACCTCTTCTTCCTTTTTCTGCGCAATGTCGTGGTAGCAGAGTGGAAGGAAGTTAACAACCACCGTCGCAACCACGAACGTCTATGGTTTGCTTGCTTTTAAGAATGCTTACGTGTTACGTTCTGCGGGTTGATATAATAATTCTACCCTGATTCTTCTCTTTTGTTCTATGATTACTCTCAATAATTGTTAGGAGTTGCGTCTGTGAGTCAACTTCTCTTTTCATCCAATTCGTATTAATCTTTTCTTCAAAAACTATGAGGGCCCTTAAGCATTTTAATTTTTTTTATTCGAACTCGCACATCTTGTGTTCAACGGTCGGCAGAAAAAAAAGAGGTAACACCGGTTAAGTAGATCCCGGAGCAAGTGCCCACGGCCTGGCTGAGCTAGTCATGGCTAAGGTACTGCCGGCCACCGCGAAGGTCGATCTGAACCACGGTTCTACGTTGTAGCATGCCGTTCTTGCTGAATGTTCTCAACAAGCAGTTGACGAGGAAGGGGGCGTTGCCGGCATAGGATCGCTTCCGTCCCTTCAATACAGTAGTAGGTAGGCATAGCTAGATAGGTGAATGCGATCTGGAGTGAAGTCTCTGGAAAAGTGTATCGATTCTAATTTCTGCATTTTGATTCTAGTTATGAGTGTGGGGTTTAAGTAGATTCCTTGGTTTTTGGTGTAGGCTACGACACGATACAGCTACAAGGAGAACATCAATAACTTGTAGCGGATAGGCGCGGGCATGCTGGTAGGTACCCACTAGGCTGTTCTACGGTGTTTTGTAGTCAGTAACTATGGTACGCTGTTGGATGTCCCGTGCTTCTGTGATGGGGATGGATAGGGAAATATGGAAATATGGGTGGAAGATGAAGGGTGGAAGATAAGTAAGAAGAGCAGGAGGCCGTGTTTGCTAGGTGTAAGTATGTCTTCTGTATTTTCAGGGAAGCCGAAAACACAGATACGCGGTATGTTGTCGATGGAGATGCTGTTACAGGGTATTTGTACCAAGGTTGTATGGGGCTTGTCTCTTCTCGCTTCGTCTTCTTCATTGGTTGCGTTGGTGGGTGTTCTTATAGTATGGGAATATTTCACGGACATAATTTCATATTATATATTCATAATTTTCTTTATTTTCAAAATTTTACGTTGCAATCCCAAATTTGAAGACGTTGCAAAAAAAGATGATGTTCAAGCAATTGCATTGCAAATGCAGTCACTTAAAGCTCACAATGAACATCTTGTGCATCGAGTTACTGCAATGGAGAACTATTGCCGACTGTTAAAAAGACAACTGGATATCCTTTCACGCACAAACAACGAAAATACTGTGGTGGTGCATTTTCCGGCAGAGGGGAAGACCAATAAAGTTGATTATGCAAAAAAAACTTGCATGGGTCTTCTCCATCTTCAAGAAAATGCAGAATTTCCGATAAAGAGCGCACAAGAGTTCACAAACAATAACACAAACAAATCCACAGTGATTCTAAACTTTCATCCGGGAGACACAGCGAACAAAGTTATCGACGCATTACCAGCACTCAAAAATTCTGGTATTGTGATTCATCGTGAGCAGTCTTTAATCACACGCCAAAAAAGGAAATCACTCTACGAAATAAAAAGTAATCTACTCGCTATAACACCAGTGCGGAAATTATAATAAGAGGAGTGAAACTTCACATCAATAACTTTGCTTTTTATTTTAACTTTGCACGAGGATTTATTGTAAACAATGCGGAAGAATATTCTTTTGTCAAAAGCACATTTGGTGATAGTGGCCTACGATTTTTTTACAGCTACAACAATAATAAAGAATCCCATGCGATATCAGCGCCACCAAACAGTCAACATCGATAACCTGGACCCAGTGTACAGCGGATTCAACATCTTCATCAATTGTAGGACAGCGTTGCCGTCTGCCAAGTAATTTTAAATTTAAGAATTTTAAGTTATAATGTATCTGGTCAGATTTTTTTAAGTTTACATTAAATTTCGATGTTATTATTTTGTTAGAGACTTTCCTTGAAGATGGTCATGAAACACAATTTGCTAAGTTTTTCAAAGATTATTTTATTAAATTTATTCCCGCCACCCGCAGTAGTATTTTTGGTAGAGCGAGTGGAGGTTATTTAATAGCAATACGATGTAGTTTAAAGAGTTTTGTATGAAATATGTAGGGGGAAAGACTGTTATTATGTTAAATTATAGACATGAACAATATTACATTCTTCCTATTTATTTAAATTGTACTAATGGGAATAACGATTTTAATGAGCTGCAAACTTTCCCAAGTGAAATTGATTTTAGGAACATTTTAATATTAGGTGATTTAAGTGCAAGAATCGGTGAATTTCAAAATCCAGCTCCTCTAATGAACAACACAGTACACGCGTTTGATAGTTGGAGAAGGTCTTTGGACATAACTGTTAATTAGTTGTGGCAGGCGTCTAATGGAGTTAGTTGAGGACTTCGGTTTAATGGTTGTGAATGGAATTACTAAAAGAGATAGCAGAGGTGAACTAACTTTTATTTCTGGTCAGCGTTGTTCTATGATAGATAACTGTTTGGCTAGAGGAGGTTGGCTTACTGTTATAGAGGATTTAGAGGTACAACCCGCAAGCTATTCAGCCCACCTTCCAATAGTGACATTCATCAAATTTCAAAACTTCGATTCTGCGCTAAGGGAACCAGTCCGAAAATATAAATGGGTTGATAGTCAGGTTCAAGTAGTTGCGTACAAGCGTAGACTCGATGCGCAAGTAAACACTATATCGAGCCATGTATACTGCTCCTGTGAGCAGTCGGCTGGTGAAATAATAGAAGTGATTAAGAGTTCAGCCATGCCACCCAATGGAAAACACAATTTTACTGCTGAGTGGTACGATTGGGAATGCATAAAACTCAGAAAAAAATCTTTTGCAATGCTTAAAATTTTTAGGAAAACCAATTCTAATTTCTTTAAATCGCTCTACCTAGATGCAAATAAAACGTATAAGAGAGTATGCAAAAATAAACAAAAAAAATGTATGGAGGGTTTAGCAGTAAGTCTATCAAAATGTAAAGACTCAAAATCATTTTGGTCTAAAGTAAGATTGTTAGGTGGCGTTAAAACATTTCAGCAACTACAATAAATGTTGAGTTACTAGCTTTACCCTCAATCTCTGTTCCAGACCTAGACGACCCTATTACAATAAATGAATTGCAAGCAACTCTTAAAAATATGAAATATAACAAGGCATCTGGGCTAGATGGAATTCCAGCCGAATTTTATAAGAACTCATCCCCGTCTTTCCTAAATCTTCTTCTTAATTTTTTTAATAAGCTTCTTGAAAAAGAAGAAATACCCCAGTTATTTCTTATGTCACAAATCTGTCCAATTTTTAAAAAAGGAGATCCGACCTCACCAGCAAACTATAGGGGCATTTCGATCCTTCCTTGTTTGAGAAAAATATTTACACAAATTCTATATTGCTGGCTTATGAGGTGGGTAGAAGGGAACAAATTGTTAAGCTCTTTCCAAGCTGGTTTTCGATCTGGTCTTTCAACTGTGGATCAAATTTTCGCACTCTCCAATATAGCAAAACGTTTTATCGATAACAAACAAAAACTTTATGTATTTTTCATTGATTTTAAGGCAGCATTTTATACTATCAACCCGAATTCTCTACTTTATAAGTTATCAACTTTAGGTTTATCGACGAAATTTTTAAGAATCTATAAGCTTCTCCTCACCAATACTTGCGCTGCTGTGTCGAATGGGAGCTCCATGTCCAGCATCTTTAACACTGATAGCGGAGTGCCCCAAGGTTATCCTTTAAGCTTGATTATGTTCGCCCTTTTCATTGATGATGTCTCCCGTGATTTCACTGGGGGTGTAAGGTTTGGAAGTCTACTTGTCGCCGCTAAAAAAGTTTGAAGTATTTCCTTTTTTATATAATTAAACTCAATCAACAAAATAGTTTGAAGTGTGATCATTTATTAATATTACCTAAACTTAGTCAACAGAATAATTCATTACAAATTTATTAGATGTAATCGCCCATCAAAGTGCATGCATTGTGAATGCACCTTTAAATTTACAATCCATATTATTTGTTGAACGCAATACGCCACCTTTCGTTAAAATGAAATAAAACGAAAGAGGAAATAGATCTACTTAACCTCATTTAATTTTCGATGTCATGCATTCACTTTGATGGAGCAAGCCCTTTACATTGGACACAAATAGTAAGTTCTTATTTCACACTTGTAATAATGTATGATTAATAATATAACAAATGAATTTCAGAATATTAAAAAACAAGCCAGTCAGCTAGCCAGCAATTAAAACAGAAAGTTTGTTTCTTTTATTCGAGTCCACAGAGCTCCAACATCTTTTTTAATATTAATTTACTCTTATTAACCAATTATGACTGGTCGCCACAAGGGTAAAACGCCAGCGACAGACCCGTCGTCATCACGACCGGCTTCCCCGGCTCATTCACCACCACGGCACCCACCTATAAAACTGGTGTCCCAAATCAGCCCGCCACCACGAGATAGTTCACCACCACGAGATCCACCACCACCAAGAGATCCACCATCGCCACAAAATGTAAATAAGGAGCCTGACCATATGGCTCTGATCAAGGAGCTGTATATGCAGATTGCGGAGTTGAAGGCCTCCTTTTCCTCTGCCGAAGAAGAAAGAAAATAACTCAAAGATGAAATAAAGTACTACGCAAACGCCGCCACTGAAACTATGAATAATACCGTGCAGAAAACCACAACCGCCGCCGCCACTCCTACAACCCTTACCACCGTCGGCCCTGCCGTCCACGCCGACACCGCCGCCACCATTATTAATGCCGCCAACACGAGTGTCTTTCCAAAGGGAGTACATTCTACATCAACAGTTTCAACAGCTGCCGCCTTATATGTCCCTGAACCTGGTGTGACAGTCACCACCATGAGTTCAGCCACTGCTACATCCATTCCTAAAGTCAGTACCATCGGTTCAGGGTCATCACCATCTACATTGTCACATCACAATGACTCGGATTTGTCAATTACGTACCATTATTTTACCACTGCTTCCACCACTGAACCAAATTATTGCAATACCTTTCCGCCGACACTGCCTGCTCGTTTGCCTGCCACCACAAGTTTGTTGACCCCTTTGAATCAAAGCATCAATTATTCGCCAATTCGAAAGTGCCAAGAACTGCCAGAATTCTCGGGGAAACCAGAGGAATGGCCGATCTTTATTGTCGCCTTTAAAGAAACATCAGCCGCTCATGTACACTGATTTAGAAAACCTATCGCGTTTGCAACGAGCCTTAAGAGGAGACGCGAAATTTAAAGTCGAAGCTCTATTAATCCATCCGAACAGCGTTCCTGCAATCATAGAAACATTAGAATTTCATTGCGGTCGACCAGAAGTTTTAAAAAGAAGTCAATTAGCAAAGGTTAGGTCTTTTTCAAATATTTGCGAGACGGAACTAAACGAAATAGTAAATCATAGTGTGATGGTGTGGAATCTAACTGTGTTTTTAGAAAACGTATCTGCTTCGTCTCATTTATCGAATCCCACGTTGCTCGACGAGTTGGTGATAAAACTCCCTCTTAATAAAAGAGAAGAATGGGCACGCCATACCATATAGTGTAAGAGCCAGCGACAAAAATAGTTACGTCATTTGATAACGCAAATAATTAATTTTATTGTAATCCTTCAACACTGGTGACAAATAATCCCGAAGTCTGCCAAGCGTCTAGTGGTGGGTGTGGCGGCCATGAACCACCAATGGGGAAAACAAAATCGACCTAGTTACGTCATTTGATAACGGCAGATTTTTTCCTAGGTTGTAGCCAGTGATGTCACGAACTCGTTTTTGACATTGTCAAACATTTTGGGTGGTGGAAACGGCCGGCAGACGCCCCCCAATAGGCGGAAAAATCGGACCTACTTACGTCATTTGATAACGATTCTGATAAAAACCATAGTTTAGGTTGGCTCCTCAGTAGTCTATATACGCGTTCGCTGACAAAAATCTTGGTGGAAAGTGCCCGGCAGACGATGTCAAAGATTGGATGATTTTCTGATATTATGATAAATACCGGGTAGTAGATAGCCAAATTTGGTTTTTTTTTTTCTAAGAAGTTTGTTATTATATAGTTAACAATAAATTAAAATATATTCCCAAAAATTATTGGAAGAAAACATTATTCAAAAGAAAAACAAATAAATGAATACTTTTAATCTCCATTTGGAGTTGCAATCATGAAAACTATCCTGAAATTTGAACTTCCAGCAATTGAACCCATTCCACAATTAACCAAAAAAGGTAGAATCCACCATTCACAAAAACGGGTAATTTTTATTTGTTTTCTTCAGGGAAGTGGTAAGAAATACTGCATGTCATGTTACATTGAAACGTAGGTAGGAAGTATGTAAGGAAGCGCAACTTCTAAACTGCATTAGTTTTAATTAAGAAAGCGAGTAATTAGTGCGAAAAATAGAAAATAATTTAAAATAACAGTTTTGAATAATGGCTTCAAGATCAGTTTTGTGTGTGATTTGCCGTAAAACAATTGAGAGGAGAGCTCGGAAATGCAAGATTTCATGAGCCAACGCAATCATCGGGTGCAATCGCTTGCATCGGTTAAAATGTTTTCCGCTGATAACCCTGTTTACCGATCCACTTGCAAGTAATTCACTTTCTACCATCATATGAGATAGTCCGCAATCATCTATGAATTTTCCGACTGCTTTAAAGTACGCCATCATGATATGAAAACTGCCAAGATGAATAAAAATATTATCAAATCTTGGCTGCTCGGTAGCTTGAATTTGCAATGCAACCTTAGCAATCGCTAAATCATACGTTACTTTAATATACGATTGTTCACATTCTTCTGCAGCTTTTTGACTTTGAATCGTGGTTTCGAGTACAATCGATGAATTTGTTGGAGGAACATTTATTGGAGTTAAATAGTCCACTTTTTGTTTTGGGCTGTCGTCTTGTATTATTTTACTGTTGCATCCAACCCACATTGGTGTATTTATTATTTTGCAAGCATTAGATAGCATCCATATCAGATCAATTTGTTAAATTGATTTCAAATTGTTTGGAATTATTTGGCAATAAAACGTCAACCATTCTAGGCCTTTTTGGGTATGACCCTAAATCAGGAATGATTGCTTCGAAGGTTCTTCTTTTTTTTTTACTTTGCATTTGGGTAGCATCCTTGATTCAGCCACGATCATTTACTTCCGAAACATCAACATCAGCGGTCTCATCCACATTTTGAAACATAATTCCGACCGTATCGTGGAGGGTTTCTTTTCCATTGCAGGTTTCCACATATCGGTCAAAATTGTCAAATGCTAACCCTGTGCATACATTTGAGGAGTGTTTTATACCTTGTGGACAGATACTCGCACGATCAGTCGCAGAAAAAGTTGCCTCAGTTTCGAGTTCTTCAATGGTATTGTAGCTACAGCAATGTCCGTACCGTCGATTATCGGCTAATTGTAAGGCTTGTTGCAATGATACCGGAGACTCACTCAACTCTTTGTGATTTTTTTTGTTGGTGATAAGAGGTCCTTAATGCTGTGAAACGTTTGTAGCATTCACTATGGTACCCTTTAGTAGCACCTAACATAGACGGCAAATCAATATCACCATATTTTAAACTATTTTCAAACCGAATTTCTTTTATTTTATTGCAAGTTTCTAATGTCTCCGCGGTAAATGATTAAATATTACCAATTGTTTTACGGCAAATCACACACAAAACTGATCTTGAGGCCATAATTCAAAACTGTTATTTTAAATTATTTTCTATTTTTCGCACTAATTACTCGCTTTCTAAATTAAAACTAATACAGTTTAGAAGTTGCGCTTCCTTATATACTTCCTACCTACGTTTCAATGTAACATGACATGCAGTATTTCTTACCACTTCCCTGAAGAAAACAAATGAAAATTACCCGTTTTTGTGAATGGTGGATTCTACCTTTTTTGGTTAATTGTGGAATGGGTTCAATTGCTGGAAGTTCAAATTTCAGGATAGTTTTCATGATTGCAACTCCAAATGGAGATTAAAAGTATTTATTTATTTCTTTTTCTTTTGAATAATGTTTTCTTCCAATAATTTTTGGGAATATATTTTAATTTATTGTTAACTATAAAATAACAAACTTCTTAGAAAAAAAAACCAAATTTGGCTATCTACTACCCGGTATTTATCATAATATCGGAAAATCATCCAATCTTTGACATCGTCTGCCGGGCACTTTCCACCAAGATTTTTGTCAGCGAACGCGTATACAGGGTGTCCTGAAACTCAACGTCAAGCGGGCACCGGGTGAAAGGGTAGGTTATGTCCGTACTGGGAAAAGTAAGGAAAAAAATCCATCTCGCTTTGTTTAGTAAAAATAGTAATATTTATAAAAACTATAAAAATCGTTACACTAGACCACACTTTTAGGTACTGTGATCACAAATTTTCATATTTTGCGGTGTTTATTTTTTTATGTAATGCTTACTAACTATGCTATTATTCCCAATTAAAAATCCAAAAATAAATATCGTAGTTTTCGTAAGAAAAATAAAATTTGACTGAGTCATGGTGAAATTTTTTTTTTAAACTTAACTTTGATACTTCATACTTTAAAAAAAATGTGCCGCACTACCCTCGACAAGTAATTTAAAAAGTTGGCCCATTTTACCAAGATTTCAAAATGGTACAACACTTGCTAATTATTCACCCATAAAAAATATTATCAAAATTTAAACCCCTGTGGAGCATTATAAATTAGGACTAAAAAATTGGAAAATTCTACCCTTGTTAAGAAAAACACTGGCCAACACAACAACAAAAGATGCAACTTCCTGGCAATATCCATCAAATTCCTGAAAACAGAACAAACTAACGGATTGCAGCTGCATACAGACATTAGCCTTGACATACCCCCACAAAAAATAGTCTAATGGTGTCAAATCGCACGATCTAGGCGGCCAATTGACCGGCCCGAAACGTGAAATTAACTGTTCACCAAACTCGCCTCGCAATTGCGCCATTGTTTCGCGTGCTGTGTGGCATGTGGCACCGTCTTGTTGAAACCACATATCATGCGAGTCAAGAACTTCCATTTCGGGCAAAAAAAAGTTTGTTATCATCGCTCGGTAGTGTTCACCATTGGCAGTAACGCTGCGATTCGCATCATCTTTGAAGAAATATGGCCCAATAATGCCGCCGGCCCATAAACCGCACCAAACAGTGGCTTTTTCGGGATGCATTGGTTGCTGTTGCAATGCTTCTGGCTGATCTTCACTCCAAATGCGGCAATTTTGCTTATTTACGTACCCATTCAACCAAAAATGAGCCTCATCGCTGAACACAATTTGAACAATTTGAACATTTCGAACCGAGCACGAATTTTGATAGTAAAATTCAATAATTTGCAAGCGTTGTTCATTTGTAAGACGATCCATGGTTAAATTGCAAACCAAACTGAAGCTGTTTAACAGTGACACAAGGTACTAAACACACGTCAGCTGTCAAAACCAGTGTTGCCAAAACCAAACCAGCTAAGAAATCACCCGTTACATACATTCATACATATATCTTTATTAAAACTGTCTTATTGTCTTTTGTAATTTGAATGTTCAGCAATAAAAAATCCCCTGAAGAAGCCGGAAAATAACTGGCGAAACGTAGGGTACACCAAGATGAATTAGTTTTACTTATTAATTGCATCCAACACCAAAGATTATTAAGCCCAATCAATCAAAAACTCAAAAGTTACAACATATGATCAAATAATTTAATACAAAAAATTTGAAATCAATTTAACAAATTGATCTGATATGGATGCTATCTAACGCTTGCAAAATAATAAATACACCGATGTGGGTTGGATGCAACAGTAAAATAATGCAAGACGACAGCCCAAAACAAAAAGTGGACTATTTAACTCCAATAAATGTTCCTCCAACAAATTCATCGATTGTACTTGAAACCACGATTCAAAGTCAAAAAGCTGCAGAAGAATGTGAACAATCGTATATTAAAGTAACGTATGATTTAGCGATTGCTAAGGTTGCATTGCAAATTCAAGCTACCGAGCAGCCAAGATTTGATAATATTTTTATTCATCTTGGCAGTTTTCATATCATGATGGCGTACTTTAAAGCAGTCGGAAAATTCATAGATGATTGCGGACTATCTCATATGATGGTAGAAAGTGAATTACTTGCAAGTGGATCGGTAAACAGGGTTATCAGCGGAAAACATTTTAACCGATGCAAGCGATTGCACCCGATGATTGCGTTGGCTCATGAAATCTTGCATTTCCGAGCTCTCCTCTAGGATGAACAGTTAGAAAATGCTGAAACCATAATCTCTGAACTCGACAATTTTCAAAAACAGAAACCTTTAAATAAATTATTTAATATTACCAATTGTTTTACGGCAAATCACACACAAAACTGATCTTGAAGCCATTATTCAAAACTGTTATTTTAAATTATTTTCTATTTTTCGCACTAATTACTCGCTTTCTTAATTAAAACTAATGCAGTTTAGAAGTTGCGCTTCCTTACATACTTCCTACCTACGTTTCAATGTAACATGACATGCAGTATTTCTTACCACTTCCCTTTAGTAGCACCTAACATAGACGGCAAATCAATATCACCATATTTTAAACTATTTTCAAACCGAATTTCTTTTATTTTATTGCAAGTTTCTAATGTCTCCGCGGTAAATGATTAAATATTACCAATTGTTTTACGGCAAATCACACACAAAACTGATCTTGAGGCCATAATTCAAAACTGTTATTTTAAATTATTTTCTATTTTTCGCACTAATTACTCGCTTTCTAAATTAAAACTAATACAGTTTAGAAGTTGCGCTTCCTTATATACTTCCTACCTACGTTTCAATGTAACATGACATGCAGTATTTCTTACCACTTCCCTGAAGAAAACAAATGAAAATTACCCGTTTTTGTGAATGGTGGATTCTACCTTTTTTGGTTAATTGTGGAATGGGTTCAATTGCTGGAAGTTCAAATTTCAGGATAGTTTTCATGATTGCAACTCCAAATGGAGATTAAAAGTATTTATTTATTTCTTTTTCTTTTGAATAATGTTTTCTTCCAATAATTTTTGGGAATATATTTTAATTTATTGTTAACTATAAAATAACAAACTTCTTAGAAAAAAAAACCAAATTTGGCTATCTACTACCCGGTATTTATCATAATATCGGAAAATCATCCAATCTTTGACATCGTCTGCCGGGCACTTTCCACCAAGATTTTTGTCAGCGAACGCGTATACAGGGTGTCCTGAAACTCAACGTCAAGCGGGCACCGGGTGAAAGGGTAGGTTATGTCCGTACTGGGAAAAGTAAGGAAAAAAATCCATCTCGCTTTGTTTAGTAAAAATAGTAATATTTATAAAAACTATAAAAATCGTTACACTAGACCACACTTTTAGGTACTGTGATCACAAATTTTCATATTTTGCGGTGTTTATTTTTTTATGTAATGCTTACTAACTATGCTATTATTCCCAATTAAAAATCCAAAAATAAATATCGTAGTTTTCGTAAGAAAAATAAAATTTGACTGAGTCATGGTGAAATTTTTTTTTTAAACTTAACTTTGATACTTCATACTTTAAAAAAAATGTGCCGCACTACCCTCGACAAGTAATTTAAAAAGTTGGCCCATTTTACCAAGATTTCAAAATGGTACAACACTTGCTAATTATTCACCCATAAAAAATATTATCAAAATTTAAACCCCTGTGGAGCATTATAAATTAGGACTAAAAAATTGGAAAATTCTACCCTTGTTAAGAAAAACACTGGCCAACACAACAACAAAAGATGCAACTTCCTGGCAATATCCATCAAATTCCTGAAAACAGAACAAACTAACGGATTGCAGCTGCATACAGACATTAGCCTTGACATACCCCCACAAAAAATAGTCTAATGGTGTCAAATCGCACGATCTAGGCGGCCAATTGACCGGCCTGAAACGTGAAATTAACTGTTCACCAAACTCGCCTCGCAATTGCGCCATTGTTTCGCGTGCTGTGTGGCATGTGGCACCGTCTTGTTGAAACCACATATCATGCGAGTCAAGAACTTCCATTTCGGGCAAAAAAAAGTTTGTTATCATCGCTCGGTAGTGTTCACCATTGGCAGTAACGCTGCGATTCGCATCATCTTTGAAGAAATATGGCCCAATAATGCCGCCGGCCCATAAACCGCACCAAACAGTGGCTTTTTCGGGATGCATTGGTTGCTGTTGCAATGCTTCTGGCTGATCTTCACTCCAAATGCGGCAATTTTGCTTATTTACGTACCCATTCAACCAAAAATGAGCCTCATCGCTGAACACAATTTGAACAATTTGAACATTTCGAACCGAGCACGAATTTTGATAGTAAAATTCAATAATTTGCAAGCGTTGTTCATTTGTAAGACGATCCATGGTTAAATTGCAAACCAAACTGAAGCTGTTTAACAGTGACACAAGGTACTAAACACACGTCAGCTGTCAAAACCAGTGTTGCCAAAACCAAACCAGCTAAAAAATCACCCGTTACATACATTCATACATATATCTTTATTAAAACTGTCTTATTGTCTTTTGTAATTTGAATGTTCAGCAATAAAAAATCCCCTGAAGAAGCCGGAAAATAACTGGCGAAACGTAGGGTACACCAAGATGAATTAGTTTTACTTATTAATTGCATCCAACACCAAAGATTATTAAGCCCAATCAATCAAAAACTCAAAAGTTACAACATATGATCAAATAATTTAATACAAAAAATTTGAAATCAATTTAACAAATTGATCTAATATGGATGCTATCTAACGCTTGCAAAATAATAAATACACCGATGTGGGTTGGATGCAACAGTAAAATAATGCAAGACGACAGCCCAAAACAAAAAGTGGACTATTTAACTCCAATAAATGTTCCTCCAACAAATTCATCGATTGTACTTGAAACCACGATTCAAAGTCAAAAAGCTGCAGAAGAATGTGAACAATCGTATATTAAAGTAACGTATGATTTAGCGATTGCTAAGGTTGCATTGCAAATTCAAGCTACCGAGCAGCCAAGATTTGATAATATTTTTATTCATCTTGGCAGTTTTCATATCATGATGGCGTACTTTAAAGCAGTCGGAAAATTCATAGATGATTGCGGACTATCTCATATGATGGTAGAAAGTGAATTACTTGCAAGTGGATCGGTAAACAGGGTTATCAGCGGAAAACATTTTAACCGATGCAAGCGATTGCACCCGATGATTGCGTTGGCTCATGAAATCTTGCATTTCCGAGCTCTCCTCTAGGATGAACAGTTAGAAAATGCTGAAACCATAATCTCTGAACTCGACAATTTTCAAAAACAGAAACCTTTAAATAAATTATTTAATATTACCAATTGTTTTACGGCAAATCACACACAAAACTGATCTTGAAGCCATTATTCAAAACTGTTATTTTAAATTATTTTCTATTTTTCGCACTAATTACTCGCTTTCTTAATTAAAACTAATGCAGTTTAGAAGTTGCGCTTCCTTACATACTTCCTACCTACGTTTCAATGTAACATGACATGCAGTATTTCTTACCACTTCCCTGAAGAAAACAAATAAAAATTACCCGTTTTTGTGAATGGTGGATTCTACCTTTTTTGGTTAATTGTGGAATGGGTTCAATTGCTGGAAGTTCAAATTTCAGGATAGTTTTCATGATTGCAACTCCAAATGGAGATTAAAAGTATTCATTTATTTGTTTTTCTTTTGAATAATGTTTTCTTCCAATAATTTTTGGGAATATATTTTAAATTATTGTTAACTATATAATAACAAACTTCTTAGAAAAAAAAAACCAAATTTGGCTATCTACTACCCGGTATTTATCATAATATCAGAAAATCATCCAATCTTTGACATCGTCTGCCGGGCACTTTCCACCAAGATTTTTGTCAGTGAACGCGTATATAGACTACTGAGGAGCCAACCTAAACTATGGTTTTTATCAGAATCGTTATCAAATGACGTAAGTAGGTCCGATTTTTCCAGCTATTGGGGGGCGTCTGCCGGCCGTTTCCACCACCCAAAATGTCTGACAATGTCAAAAACGAGTTCGTGACATCACTGGCTACAACCTAGGAAAAAATCAGCCGTTATCAAATGACGTAACTAGGTCGATTTTTTCCCCCATTGGTGGTTCATGGCCGCCACACCCACCACTAGACGCTTGGCAGACTTCGGGATTATTTGTCACCAGTGTTGAAGGATTACAATAAAATTAATTATTTGCGTTATCAAATGACGTAACTATTTTTGTCGCTGGCTCTCCGTCTAATAAGTCTTTTGCCCTCGCACTCTTCTATACTTGACTTTAATACGTGGTTAAAAGGAATAGCAACATATGTAGCTTTTGCTTCTGATATATCTACAAACATTGCTTCTACTAATAAAAAATTAAAAAATACTAACATTGTCTGTGCCTTTATTGAAAGAAAATCAAATTGTGCTGCCTGCGAAAGGGATCATCTTTTATATCAGTGTTCGAAATTTAAAGATCTTTCGGTAGACGAGCGATGGAAATTAGTCAAAGCAAACCATATATGTTTTTGTTGTTTGCGACAAGGTCATGCAGTAGCAATGTGCTTGTTTCGCCGAAGTTGTGGCATAGCTGCCTGCCAAAAAAGCCACAACCGTTTGCTCCACGATTCTACGGAAAGGAATTTTGGTACCAAACAAACCAGTAACGTCGCCGCCGCCGCCGCCGCTGCCGCTGCGACAGTAGGTAATGTTCATTTATCTGAAAATTTACAATCGAACGATGCCGTTGTGAGTGCAATTGGGTATGAAGGCAGAACAGACAACACTCTTTTCAAGTTTTTACCTGTTAGAGTGAGCGGACCGCGGGGTTCATGTGTTGTCATTGTCATAGCTTTCATTGATGAGGGTGCCAAAGTCTCACTGATCGAAGAAAGTGTAGCACATCGTGTTGCAGTGAAGGGTTTTTCTGATCTGCTGTCGCTGCGATGGATTTCCAATAGAACGACGAAAGAAAATTCTCAACACGTTGACGTTGAGATTTTTGGTGTGTACCATAATGCTATTAAATATCAGATGAAAGATATTCGCACTACAAAAAATTTGTTTTTGCCAGACCAGGCTTTACGTTTCAAAGATTTTCAAAGAGAATATGCCGAGTTAGGTAAAATTCTTGTCGAGGATTACGTGAATGCCGTGCCACAGATTCTTATTGCGATTCCACATACAAATTTAGTTAGACCAATTAACATTTTAAATTTTGGAAAGGGGGCCGCAGTGCACAACACTAAATTGGGTTGGACTCTTTTCGGCTCTAACGAAAATATTGAATCAAAAACGAATTAGAAGCTTTGCATAAACGGGTAGCTGAGTTTTTACGTTAGAAAGCTTAGAATGCCAGCCGCGACAGCAAATAATTTCTGAAAATGATAAAAGAGCAGAGTTTATTTTAAAGACAACTACTAAGAAAATAAATAACCAATATGAAACAGGTCTTTTGTGGAAAAGTGACTGCACCAATTTAGTGAGAGTTATAGTATGGCACTTTAACGTCTCGTGTCTGTTGAAAATAAAATGTTTAAAAATGCTAAGATTGGGAAATGGTACAATTCTAAAATTTGCGCGTATATAAAGAAGAATTATGCCAGGAAATTGACACAAGACGAAATCGATGAAAAGTCGAACCGCGTTTGGTATCTCCCTCACTTCGCAGTTTGCAATGTGAACAAAGGCAACAAAATGCGTCTCGTTTTCGACGCTGCTGCTGAAGCTGACGGAATGTCACTTAACTCGATGCTACTGAAGGGCCCTACCACTTATCAACCGAAGTCGTTATTAACCATTTTTTTGTGTTTTCGCCAGAGGAGAGTCGGCGTTTGTGCTGACATTCGGGAAACGTTTCTCCGCGTGAACATAATAAAAAAGGATCAAAATGCACAGCGATTCTTATGGAGGGAAGGGGATCGTTCTCGGTCACCAGATACTTATGTAATGACCGCAATGATATTTGGGTCTAAAAGTTCGCCGTGCTCAGCACAATACATTAAAAATGTGAATGCAAATCAATACATTAACGTTTACCCAAGGGCCGTCAAAGCGATCATAGATTGTCATTACGTTGATGACTATGTTGATAGCTTTGACACAATTGAGGAAACAATGAAGTTGCAAAGAACGTTAAGCAAATACATAGTGAAAGAGGATTCGAAATAAGAGATTTCGTGTCAAACTCAACGGAGTTTCTACAGGCGATGAATAACGTGACCGCGGCGACCGACCTTAAATGTGTATGCGGGAATGAGTCAAATAATGAAAAAATACTTGGAATGTATTTGAACCCAAGCACGGATATGTTTTTTTTCGTTTTAGAAGAATACCTCAAGAAATACTTCACGGATTAGTACGTCCCACAAAAAGTCAAGACGCCAGCGAGCTAGCCATAGCTGCCGTAGGCTATTGGCGAGTAAGGTATAACAACGAAGTAAGCCTATGTTTTATCATGGGCAAGACAAAGTGCAGTCCCCTCAAAGCGTTATCGATCCCGAGTTTGGTACTTCAGGCAGCTGTATTAGGAGTGCGATTTAAAGAGGCCATAATTAACAGTCACGATTTTAAGCCCAGCCAAATCACATTGTGGTCCGACTCTAAGACCGTTATCAACTGGATTCGATCCGACAGTCGTTGCTACAAGCAGTTTGTGGCTCATAGGATCTCAGAAGTCTTGGATTTTTCGACAGTTAATCAATGGAGGTGGGTTCCGGGAAAGCAAAACCCAGCTGGCGAAGCAACAAGACCGCAGACAGTTTTGGGAAACCAATATGAGTCCACGTGGATCAGAGGCCCAACGTTCCTTAAAAAATCTGAAGAAAAGTGGCCAGAGTTACCAAAGGACATAACTGCTCACGAACAAACCGAAGAAAGGCGCCAACATTTTTTGCTGATGATTGACAAAGACAAAACTTTTATACAAATCGAACATTTTTCGAGCTACGACCGGCTTTTAAAAGTAATGGGTTGGGTATTAAGGGCAGTTGATAAATTCAAACGAGCAATAGACAGTACCGATAAAAACGAAAGTATATTCTCAAAGAATATAACAGTTTCAGAAATCAAGAAATCCGAAATTATTCTGTGCCGTTTAGTTCAGCAATCTGTTTATTCAAGCGAAATATGTGACATCTTATCAAAACAACGAGTTTCAAAAAGAAGCACAACATACCAGTTGTCACCAATAATCGATGAAGATAATCTGATTCGACTAGGTGGGCGCTTAGATAATGCCACATTCTTATCTTGCAATGCAAAGAGACCTATAATTTTGCCAAATAGTCATATATTCTCAAAATTATTAATTCAGTATTACCATGAAGTCTTTCAACACCACAATCAAGAAGCCATAGTTTTTGCTATTCGTTTAAAGTTTTTTATCCCAAGCATCCTTCGTTTAGTTAGAGGTGCAAAGTCGCGTTGCCAACTATGTAAAAACTTGACGGCAATCCCGGAGCCGCCGCAAATGGGCCAATTACCGCGTGATAGACTTACACCATACGTTAGGCCATTCTCATACTTGGGAGTAGATTACATCGGACCTTTGCAAATCGCGATTGGACGGAGACGGGAAAAGAGATGGATAGCACTATTTACGTGCCTTTCAACAAGAGCAATCCACCTTGAGTTAGCTAAGGATTTATCAAGCAATGCAGTAATCGTATGTCTGCGCAACTTTGTAAATCGGCGTGGTGTACCTGTTCGGATTCGGAGCGATTGTGGCATGAACTTTATCGGTACAAGTAAAAAAGACTGGGTCATAATGGAGGATTCCTTGGAAGGAGAATGTAAGAAACGCCGCATCGAGTGGATATTTAACACACCAGGTAATCCGTCGGCTAGTGGGGTGTGAGGACGGTGCAGGGAATTTACTCCACGGGAATCTGCTCCACATGGGAATTTATTCCACTTTTAGTGGGAATGTGCTCCACTTTTTGAAGTGAAGTTAATGCCCACCCAGACTGAGAATTTGTTTAACCTAAAATTTTGTGGATTTTTTTCCCACAGAAGAACGTATTCAGTTTATCTAATTTAAGGAACAAAAATACCATATTTTATTTATTTTATTAAATAATTACTTTTTTGAATAAATCAATAACAATAACAAAATTCATATATTAAAAAAAAAGATACAAATGCATCAAATTAAATTTTCAAAACTAAATTATTTTGAAACAAAGATTTCTAACACTAATTAAGCTTTTTGCTCTTAGATCAATTTTTACCAAAATACTGTCAATGAACTCTGAACAATTGTTTTACAATATGGGCATAACATTGAAGAGCGCGAACTATTAAAGTTAAATGGTTTCGAGAGCAATATTTAAATTGATTTGAGAACAATATTAAAATTTTTTGAGCATAACTAAGGTAAGAATATTTTCAAAAATCGCGCGATTTTTTAAAATATTCTTACCTTAGTTATGCTCAAAAAATTTTAATATTGTTCTCAAATCAATTTAAATATTGCTCTCGAAACCTTTTAACTGGTTATATTTTCGTTAAGGTTATGACTTATAGATTTTGATATTAGGTAACTATTTCAAAATTGATTTGAGAGCGATAATAAAATTTTTTGAGAATAAGGTAAGAATATTTTCAACTTCACTTTAAAAAGTGTAGCACTTTCTCACCGAAAAGTTAAATAAATTCCCACTCTGGGTGGGCATTTACTTCACTTCAAAAAGTGGAGCACATTCCCACTAAAAGTGGAATAAATTCCCATGTGGAGCAGATTCCCGTGGAATAAATTCCCTGCACCGTGAGAACGCCTAGTAAAATTTGTGAAACGTGTTTTGCATTTTACCTTAAAGGAAAAGGTTCCTCAGCTCGAAACCTTACAAAGTCTATTAATTGAAGCCGAAAATTTAGTGAATTCTCGACCTCTCACTCACATAACTATTGAGAGTAGTCAAGCCGAACCGCTGACGCCAAACCACTTCTTATTTGGATGTCCTAACTATATACAAACTCCAAAAGTC
This sequence comes from Platycheirus albimanus, assembly GCA_916050605.2. Lineage (NCBI taxonomy): Eukaryota > Metazoa > Arthropoda > Insecta > Diptera > Syrphidae > Platycheirus > Platycheirus albimanus. The sequence continues at coordinate 181,076,014 of OU696696.1, forward strand.
GAAGAAAATAGTTGCCTTCGTAAGCAGTGGCATATATTGCAACAGTTGAAGCAATCATTTTGGAAAAGATGGGTTTTAGAATATCTTCCTACACTGACATGGCGTACAAAGTGGCATCAAAAGGCTAAGCCCATACAGGTGGGAGATTGTGTAATTGTATGCAATGAAAATGAAAGTAGAGGTGAGTGGAGGCGTGGTAGGGTAGTGGATGTGTATCCTGCGCCTGATGGTCAAGTACGGTCTGCTGCCGTTAAAACATCATAGGGGATAGTTAAAAGGCCAGCTTCAAAACTAGCTATACTGGATGTTTTCGGTGAATCTTCTTATTAGATTCACGGGGGGCGGGATGTTGCCGCTAAAATAGTTTGAAGTATTTTCTTTTTTATATAATTAAACTCAATCAATAAAAAAGTTTGAAGTGTGATCATTTATTAATATTACCTAAACTTAGTCAACAGAATAATTCATTACAAATTTATTAGATGTAATCGCCCATCAAAGTGCATGCATTGTGAATGCACCTATAAATTAACAATCCATATTATTTGTTGAACGCAATACGCCACCTTTCGTTAAAATTAAATAAAACCAGAGAGGAAATAGATCTACTTAACCTCATTTAATTTTCGATGTCGTGCATTCACTTTGATGGAGCAAGCCCTTTACATTGGACACAAATTGTAAGTTCTTATTTCACACTTGTAATATTGTATGATTAATAATATAACAAATGAATTTCAGAATATTAAAAAACTAGCCAGTCAGTCAGCTAGCCAGCAATTAAAACAGAAAGTTTGTTTCTTTAATTCGAGTCCACAGAGCTCCAACAACTTGTTAAGGTACTACTTTATGCGGACGACCTTGTTGTTTTGTCGGATAACCCCACCACATTACAGTTACAAATTAATAGACTTAAAAGCTTTTGCGATAAATGGGACCTGAATATAAATACCTCAAAATCGAAAATTATGATTTTTGAAAGCACCCGCCGAAGGAGAAACCCGTAAGAAGCCTGGTCATTGGATCGCGAACCTATAGAGGTGGTTAGCCAATTTAAGTACTTAGGTGTTCTATTTAGTAGCAATCTAGATTTCCGGCCCCATGTTAAAGAAAAATGTTAGTCGGCAAAAACTTCAATAAACATTATATGGAACAAAATCTCTTGCAATAATTACATACCCATCTCAACTAAATTTAGAGTTTTTGATGCAACTATAAACTCATGCTTATGCTATGCAAGCCAAGTTTTTGGTTACCAGCATATCGATGAATTTGAGATAGTGCAAGGTTTTTTTTTTAAACGAATTTTTAAACTCCCGAATTCTACACCAACTTACGCTATACATGTGGAATCAGGTATTAATCCCATTTTTCTTAAAAATCTCAAATCTTATGCCGATTACCTAGTAAAAGTAACGCAAAGGTCAAATGAAAATTTTCATAAGCAAATGATGGATTTCGCATTCCGAAGGAATTTGTCGCCGTTTAAAGAATGGTATGAGATAGCAAATGCACACGGATTTAATCTAAACCTTAGTTCAACTTCTCTTGCTAATTGGAAAGGTAGGTTTTATGAATGTATTGCATTGGTCGATGATTCATTGTATCTTTATTTCTTGAACAGGGCTCGAACCTCTCGCAGCAGATTGGTCTATAAGCAACTCAATCACACTTTGTTTGTAAATAATTATTTAAATAGTAAACTCTCTGCAAAGCAAATAGGGACTTTGTTTAAAGATGCCAACCACTTTCTAGCCGTTTGTCAAATTCTACAAGAACTTCGAAGACTTTATTTTTCAAAGAGTTTTCTCAATCACCAGGAAGCGAAACAACTTTTAGACGGTGAGTGGGGTTGGAAGGACCTTTGCAATTTTATTGATCATGCCTTAGATTACCGAAACAGTTTTTTAGAGTAAATTTAAATTTTTAAATATGTATAAGACTATAAGTATATGTATCTTTATCTAAGATGAAATGAGGAAATATATATTATAAACTTGGATATTATGTTTATTTAAACTCAATCTAATTATTAATTTATCTATATCTATTTATAAACTTATTATAATCTCAAACTTTCTTTTTTTTTGTATTCTCGATAAATTAATGTCAATTTTCAGGCAGACGGCAACTATTTTTATTTGCCATGCTAATGTTCTTACATAACCTTTCAAATGTATTTCGAGTTTTGGTCAAATAAAGAATTTGTAATAATAATAATAATAATAAATATCTAAAATTTAATTATTTGTTATATAAATTAATATATTATTTTTAAGTTATTTAGATACATTTGGCATTGAATAACATGAACCAAAATTTAATAAACATATTTCATAGTTTGAATTTTTGTCTAATTGTATTGGCTAATCAAATTTAAGCTAAATTCTCGAAGAATTTCCATCTAAAGAAATAGTTGTCATTTTACTATTAATTTATAAAGCGAAAACAAAAACTTCTTTAATTTTGAAGAAAAAAACGTCGCCGGAAATTCCGGTAACGTTTTTAGATATGATAAAAAACATTATCTAAAAGAAAATAATATAAAGAATATTTTAGTGATTGGATCATTTTGTATAAAAAAATTTATTAAAAGTAATAATTTTTAATTCAATAAATTAAAATTATTTTGTTTTTCGTCTTCATTAAATTTTTCATAATATTTAATAAAAATTGGATCTTTTTAATTTTGTAAAATCTAATTCAAATAATTCACTTACACATTTTTCCTTATCATCTTCATTTTCATATTTTTCTATTAAATAAGCTAATAAAGTATTTACATTATAATAACAACTGTTGATATAGGTAAGTATAATTCATTCTTCCTGATGGTTCAACTGTATTTTTATATTTTTTCTCAACTTCTTTAATTTTTTTACCATTTACTTTCATAAGTCTCATAAAACATTTATTATCTTGATTAATGTCTTTTATATATAAGTTAACACATCAGCATAACCAGCACACCGTTTTCCGTTCAGTCAGTCGAACCAGAAACCAACGCAGTTTGCGTTTTGTATTCCAGAACGAAGAATAAGCAGCACGACATAAATTGTAACACATAAGCATATTTCGGCATTGAACTAAAACGATCGTCCGCTACCAGCTACATCAGCAGTGCAATGGCCTCCAATGCAATGGCCTTCGTATTTGCAAACAGCTACATCAGCAGTCGTCTTATTTCCATTTTATTTTAATAACATAGAATATTGATTTTTTGTAAGATTTAAGTATTGCAATAAATGAAACTTTATAAGAAGTCGTCAAAGTAAACGGTCATATCTCATTTTACATTATCTGGTGCCCAACGGGTTTAAATTTGTTAAAAAAAACCTCGTAAGAAGTTAAGAACTAAACATCTCAAACCTCTAAATATTTAATCGAAAAAAAAAACAATTAAAAAAGACTGCATAAGAAGTTAATAAATATATGTGAACTTAAAAGAACTTCATTAGAATCAAAATAAAGGATGAATAATCTGCTGTGAGTTTTAAGAAAATGAAATATAATTAAATAAGTGTTCGTTAAGTTAGTTATTATTATCATTGTTTGTAAAAAGAAGTGCTTGTTTGTTCAGGTATACGAAAATGAGTCTTACAAGGAACTCATAATAGAGCTAGTGCGTGGTACAGGTAGTTAAAGCCTCCCAGTGCAGAAACATCAACTGCGTGTTCTATTCGAACAGGTGTTTTAAACTGTGGCAATCTCGATTTAATTAAATCTTTGCCCGAATTTAAAGGCGGCTTTGCGTCATACCCTTCGTGGCGTAAAGCCGCACATTTTGCCAAGAATTCTTATACCGAAGGATCTGAAAATTATTACGTTGCGATGGGAATATTAAGAAATAAAATATCAGAGTCTGCAAATGTGTGTCCATCCGCGTTTAACACTGTCTTGAATTTCAACGCAATTATTGCAAGACTAGACCAAGTGTATTCCGACAAAAGATAGATTCATGTCCTTGAGAATGATCTAAGTATTCTGAGACAAGGTAATTTAATCAATGAATCAATGAATGATCAATGAATACTATGATAGGGTTGACAAACAATTAACCCTTATCTATATATATAAAAATGGATGTGTGTATGTTTGTATGTTTGTATGTTTGTATGTTGTCTATGGACTCTTAAACGGCCCAATGGATCTTTATGAAATTTTCAGGGTAAATATAGTTAAGTCCAGGGATGGTTCCTGTGAAGGTTTGGTTCCGATCGGGTAGAAGACAAAAATAAAATGCAGGCTTTTAACATTTTTTGGTATTTTTTTTTTTTTTTGGTGTTTTCATAAATTTTTTAGCGGTTTGAAACATCAGCGAAAATTCCGGAATGGCCGGTCGAGTGAAGGACAAAAAAATGCAGGCTTTTAACAACTGTTGGTTCAATCTATATTTATATAAAAATGGATGTGTGTATGTTTGTTTGTAATGTTGTCTATGGACTCTTAAACCGCCCAATGGATCTTTATGAAATTTTCAGGGTAAATATAGTTTAGTCCGGGGATGGTTCCTGGGAAGGTTTGGTTCCGATCGGGTGGAAGACTAAAATAAAATGCAGACTTTTAACATTTGTTGGATGATTTTATTTTTTTTTTATTTTTGATTTTTTTTATACATTTTTTTCCTGTTTGAAATATCAGCGAAAATTCCGGAATGGCCGATCGAGTGAAGGACAAACAAAAATGCAAGCTCTTAACAATTTATTGTTGGTTCAATTTTTTTATAATCTATCTATATATGTATATATAAAAATGGAAACCACCCAATGGATCTTTATGAAATTTTCGGGGTAAATAGAGTTTAGTCCAGGGATGGTTCCTGTGAAGGTTTCGTGTGGATCGGGTGGAAGGAAAAAAGCGCATGCTTTTAACAATTTTGGTTCAGTTTTTTTTTTAAATTCTTTTTTGATTTTTTTCATAAATTTTTAAGCGGAATGCCCGGGTGGAAGACAGAAAAATGCGGGCTTTTGGCAAAGTTTTTTTTTCAACTTTTTTATAAAAATGTTTTCCTTTCTTTGAATAAAAGCATCATATTTATGGATCTGAGTCGAAAAAATCAAACTTTCAAGGAACGTGCGTGTCCATTTGTTTCAAGAATCGTCCACCCAAACATTTTCCAAACAACTTTTGAACATCGGAAAAGGAATTGAATCGCACAACAAATGACATTTTATTTTCCTAAATTTTTGTCAAATGCAGCAAAATATTCAAGCCACAGTTTATCAATGTTATCATGTTCAGTTTCACAATCAAATTAACTGCACTTTGTGTGTACCTATGCCAAAAAATTTGTATATTTGTACACCAACCAAAACGACCAAAAATATTGCTTATCCGCTAGCATTGAGATAAAATATATGAATAAATTTAATTTCACATTAAATACACATAAGTGTTTTTTTTTGGGCGTAGCAACGCGCGCCGGGTACCGCTAGTCTATATATATAAAAATGGATGTATGTTTGTATGTATGTTTGTATGTATGTTGTCTATGGACTCTTAAACGGCCCAATGGGTCTTTATGAAATTTTCAGGGTAAATATAGTTAAGTCGAGGGATGGTTCCTGTGAAGGTTTGGTTCCGATCGGGTGGAAGACAAAAATAAAATGCAGGCTTTTAACATTTGTTGGTTTTTTTTTTTGGTGTTTTCATAAATTTTTTAGCGGTTTGAAACATCAGCGAAAACTCCGCAATTTCCGATCGGGTGGAAGACAAAAATAAAATGCAGACTTTTAACATTTGTTGGATGATTTTCTTTTTTTTTATTTTTGATTTTTTTCATACATTTTTTAGCTGTTTGAAATATCAGCGAAAATTCCGGAATGGCCGATCAAGTGAAGGACGAACAAAAATGCAAGCTTTAAACAATTGTTGGTTCAATTTTTGTATAATCTATCTATATATATATATATATATATATATATATATATAAATAAATGTGTGTATGTATGTATGTTGCGTATGGACTCCTAAGCCACAAAATGGATCTTTATGAAATTTTCGGGGTAAATATAGTTTAGTCCAGGGATGGTTCCTGTTAAGGTTTCGTGCCGATCGGGTGGAAGGAAAAAAAATGCATGCTTTTAACAATTTTGGTTCAGTTTTTTTTTTTAATTATTTTTCGATTTTTTTTCATAAATTTTTAAGCGGAATGCCCAGGTGGAAGACAGAAAAATGCGGGCTTTTTGCAAAGTTTTTTTTTCCACTTTTGTATAAAAATGTTTTCCTTTCGTTGAATAAAAGCATCATATTTATGGAACTGAGTCGAAAAAATCAAACTCTCAACGAACGTGCGTGTCCATTTGGTGCAAGAATCATCCACCCATACATTTTCCAAACAACTTTTGAAAATCAGAAAAGGAATTGAATCGCACAACAAATGACATTTTATTTTCCCAAATTTTTGTCAAATGCAGCAAAATATTCAAGCCACAATTTATCAATGTTATCATGTTCAGTTTAACAATCAAATTAACTGCACTTTGTGTGTATGCCAAAAAATTTGTATATTTATACACCAACCAAAACGACCAAAAATATTGCTTATTCGCTAGCATTGAGATAAAATATATAAATAAATTTAATTTCACATTAAATACACATAAGTGTTTTTTTGGCCGTAGCAACGCGCGCCGGGTACCGCTAGTCATAAATAAAAACAAAATGACTCATAGTAGTGATAACTAGGTCATCGTTGCTCTCAACGAGCGTGCGTGCGAAAGTGCTCTACACATCTGTATTTCAGGTCTAAGAAAACCTTTATGCGATACATTATTTTCTTCTCGTCCAGCTGACCTGCCTAGTGCCCTAGCCACAGCACAAGAATTTGAAACCAATCACAAGCGGTATGAATTTGCACGAACTTTTGCAGCTGTCGTTTTAAGTTAATACTTTGGTTATAGAGAAAGATCATGTTCCGTCACATATCTTGGAGCAATTCAATAAACTGATAAAAAATAACATTAAAGCATTTGCTGAACCTAGAAGGCATTGCCCTATAACACCCATGTTAAAGCAACTATTCGAACTACAACAGACGAACCAATTTACACACGAAGTTACCCATACCCTATGTCGGCTTCAGAATTCATTAATAGTGAAATTCAAACCCTACTTCAAGATGGTATAATTAGAAGATCGAATTCTCCATATAACTCACCAGTTCATGTTCTAAATAAAAAGGGCTTTGACGTGAATGGTAAACCGCGTATGCGTATGGTGATTGATTTCAGAAAAATTAACGAGAAAAGTGTGCCCGATGGGTACCCTATACCGGATACTTCGGTTATTTTGTCTAATTTGGGAAGTTCCCAATATTTCACCACATTGGACCTAAAATCTTGCTTCCATCAAATTGAAATCGACAAGAAAGATAAACCAAAAACTGCTTTTAGTATTAATAATGGTAAAAATTAGTTTTGTCGTTTACCATTTGGACTAAAAAATGCACCCAGCATTTTCCAACGGGCAATTGACGACATCCTTCGTGAAGATATAGGTAAATATTGTCATGTTTATGTCGATGACATAATTATTTATTCTCCTAATGAACAAGCACACCTTCATGACATTGACAATATATTATAGAAACTTGAAATCGCAGGTATGCGTGTCTCACCAGAGAAATCAAATTTTTTTAGAAAAAAAGTAGAATTTTTAGGATTTGTGATATCTGATAAAGGAATTAAAACATGCCCAGATAAAGCCCATGATATTTTAAACTATAAAACGCCAAGCACACTTCGATCACTCCGATCATTCCTGGGCCTTTCCGGATACTATCGGCGGTTTATAAGAGACTATGCCCAAATTGCAAAGCCATTAACTAAGTATCTGCGTGGTGAAAATGTGCACATTGGTACAAATCAATCCAAAAATGTTAAAATAAGTCTCGATGAAGAAGCATTACTTGCATTTGAACGAATTAAAATAAAATGCACGACTGGGTCGCACGTACTTGCTCTGTGGGTGCAATAGTGGGATGAAAACAAACTTTTCGATCAATGAGAACAACTCATTTTTGAAAAATTTGGTAAAACCTAAAAAAAATTGACTGAAACTGGAAAAACCGATATACGGGAGCTAACGTTAAGAAACCTTTAATATTTAAAATTAAGACTTTATCTTTTGGGTGTTATAAATGATACAAATGTCCACTTATGGCCAAATTAATAATACTGTTAAAAGCAATTTCCACTATTATCATGTATAGTCAAAAACTAAAAATGCAGTTTTGTTTGAAGTATTCTATGTATGTTACATACAAAGTTTCATAAAAATCGGGGGAGCCTTTTTTGAGTAAATTAGAAAAAATGAAAAAATTGGCCAAAATCTGGTGGCTCTTTGCATAGGAGCCACCATTTAAAAAAGAGAGACTGAAAAAAAAATCAATGCCATCTGATAGAAAGCTGTAAGGAACTATACCAAACAAAGTTTGTTTGAATTCGATACAACCGTTGGTAACTTATGGCCATTTGAAAAAAAGACGTTAAGATCAGATCTCCGTTATTAGCATTTTTTGCCAAAAACTAAAAACGCAGTTCTCTTAAGAACACTAAAAGAATATATTATACCAAATCTAATCAAAATCGTTAGAGCCATTTTTCAGCGAATTAGAAAAAACCTAAAAAAGTTGGCTAAAACTGAACGGCTCGTTGTATGGGAGCTACCATTTAGAAAGGCTTCACTGAAAAATTTACAAAACCATCATATAGAACGCTATAAAAAACCATGCCAAACGAAGTTTGAGTCAATTCAATCAAGTCGTTGCGAACTTAAGGCCATTTAAATAAAGCCGTTGTAACCTGATTTTCGTTACGACCATTTGAGCCAAAAACAAAAAACGCAGTTTTGTTAGAAATGCTAAAAGTTAGCTAAATTTTAAGTTTAATCAAAATCGTTAGAGCCGTTTTCGAGAAAATCCAAATTGAAAAAAACCATTACTTGAAAGGTACAAGTTTGAGCCGGGCTAAGACGAAATAAAAAAAATCTCGACAACCGTTTTTCTTGAAACTGCTATATATCAAGTTTGAAGAAAATCCGTCAAGCCGTTTAGACTGTAGCATGACGTGAAAAAGCGCACAGACGCACATACGCACATCCGCACATCCGCACATCCGCACATACGCGCATCCGCACAGACAGACCGACGGACGGTATGGCGAAAACCACTTTTTTGGGCTTCTCTATCATCGTAATGTCATGTTTGATTAAAACCTCGATTTTTTTTTCTGCACGAAACCAATACTTGCCCTATAGAGCAAGTAAAAAATTTAAGCGTCTGGAGACGTCCTTCTTTTTTATCCTGACTACAGTAAAATATTTGAGTTAAGAACAGATGCCTCTTCAAGTGCCTTGGGCGCAGTATTATCCCAAAATGGGAGGCCTATCACTATGATTTCAAGAACATTGTCAAAATCAGAAGAAAGCTACGCAACGAATGAACGTGAACTTCTTGCCATAGTTTGGTCTTTAAAAACACTCCATCATTATTTGTACGGAATAACTGGTATCCATATTTTCACCGATCACCAGCCACTTACTTTCGCTTTGTCCGATAGGAATCCTAATACAATAATGAAAAGATGGCGTGCATTTGTTGAAGAATTTGCCCCTAAATTTTTCTATAAACCAGGAAAAGAAAATAAGGTGGCAGATGCCCTTTCCAGACAATACGTTACTAATTTAACAACGTCACAAACAAGAAATACGGTTCATAGTGAAATTTCTTTAACAAACGTTATCAAAACCACGCAGTACCCAGTAAATCAGTTTAAAAATCAACTGATATTAACGAGAGCAAACCATTTTAACAAACAAACGAAAGTTATGTTTCAAAGGTTTGTACGTCAACAATAAATTTCGATTCCGTTGAAAGTTTAATTGCGTGTTTAAAAGACGTCGTTAGCCCAAAGGTTACGAATGCTATTTGTTGTGACCTACCAACATTGGCGCAAATACAAAATACTTTACCACAGGAATTTCCTGGTATCAAATTTTTACACACACAGAAATTGCGATTTGGTAAATAAAAACGATCAGCTAGAAGTCTCTTCAACGGAACACAATCGTGCTCATATTTCTCTACAAGAAAACTTTCATCAGATCATAGAAGAATACTTTTTCCCTGATCTTAGGAAAGTCTTAAAATCAATAGTTACAAATTGTAAAATTTGTTTAGAGAACAAATATCAAAGAAAACCTCCTAAGCCGGAGATTGGCAAAACACCAATTCCTAAGTATGCGGGAGAAATTCTTCACATAGATATTTTTATAACAGATAAAAAACTACTCCTAACCTGCTTAGATAAGTTTTCTAAATTTGCAATAGTAAAGCCAATACACTCTCGAACATCTGTTGATATTAAAGATGCATTGTTAAAAGTTCTAGGTCGTTACAGAAATACTAAAATAATCTTTTCAGATAATGAATAAGCTTTTCATTCCAATTTGATTCAAAATTTACTCAGAGATAATTTTTCAATAGATCAATTTTTTGTTCCTACACTCCACAGTGAAAGCAATGGACAAATCGAACGGTTTCATTCAACCGTATTAGAAATAGCTAGGTGTATTAAGGAACAACAATTAATAGGGGAAGCAATACATCTAATACTGCTAGCAACTCACAAATATAATAATAGCATTCATTCGGTAATAAATGCGAAACCATAATTGACGTAATCCATAACCTACCACCTCAAGATCAAGAAAAAATAAGAAAAAAACTAACTGAAGCACGAGAAAAAACGCTTCAAAGACTAAATGAAAATGCTTGAACTAGAATATATCAGCCAGGTGAAATAGTTTTTTTACGACGAAATAAGCGTTTAGGCAATAAGTTTCAGAAAACTTTTTTACAAAAAGTAGTTGAGAAAGATTTAGGTACCACAGTTCTTATAGATGGAAGAAATATTCATAAAAGTAACCTTCGCAAATATTTTTTTCTTTCTCAGAATTTTTTTTACAATATTTCGGCTCTCAATGACTAAAATAATTGATTACAGTTGAGCCCACGTAATACTTATTACATTAGGTGAAGTAGCAGTATTTGAAGACTTACATCGTCCACACCACTTATCTTAGTGAATACGAACTAATTGCTCAGCAGAGTAAGGATGTACTTGCCTAAACATCCGAGGCACAAAGTAAATATGAAATAATAAATCAACAAACTGAGCAAATTTTAAATATCGTTAATACTTTGGAAGTCCCAAAAAGATTTACTAGATCTATAGATTTTTTAGGATCGGCATTAAAATTTGTAGCAGGTACACTGGATCACAGCGATTTCAAATTACTTCTAACAAAAGAAAACTTTTTAATTGAAAATAGTAACAGGCAAATTGAAATTAATTCCCAACTGCAAGATAAAGTTAACGAAGTAACAGACCAAATAAATACTCTCGACTGACAAGGTAAAACATCTTAAGTCAACTTAAGATGATTTGCTTTTTATTAATGGATCTTGTTACGATTTCATAGGAGCATAGATCTGTCTCATCTGTATTTTTCTATCTAATTCCTTTTTCTTTTTATTAAGGAAACAATTTTATCTTATGTAGGAAAATATTGTATTCTGACACAGTGTAAAATATCTTAAGTCCAGATAAGATGTTGTGTTGAATCGAATAAGAAAAATTAAACAGACTTTAGATGATTTTACTTTGAGAGCTTGCTATGATTGTAAATAGGTAAAACATATTAAGTTGACTTAATATACTTTCCCACATGCAAACCAAAAAAAAATTTTTATGGAAAGCATCTTTTTACAGTTTTTTTGCTCTCCTGAAAAACGTTAAGAATATACTTAAGATGATTTAACTTTCTTGTCGAGCATTAATCAATTCTCTCAAAGAAAATTAAATTTCAAGACTCGACAAACAATCAGTTATTTTGGATTACCTTCTAAATAGAAATGTGTTATCAGTTGTACTCGCAAAGAATGAAATTATAAATCCACCTATTTTAGATAACTTTGAAATAAATAAATTAATTAATCTTGAAAATGTACCAATTAGTATAAATAATTTGTTAACAGCTTCTAAAGTAAAAGTACTACAAAATTCCAATGTAATCCACTATATATTGAAAGTACCTAAAGTAAACAAAATCTGTAGTTTTGTAAGAATATATCCTGTAAGTCATAGCAATAAAATAATTAAGTTAGATGTAAATAAGGCAGCAAAATGTAAAAATTCTTATCAACCTTTAACTAACTGTGTAAATACAACAACGATGCTCATCTTTAAGCCAGAAGTCGACATATGTTTGATGTAACTTCTCAACAACAAAAGTGCAGCCTGTCCAACTGAAAGCTCGTATCACCTCCCAGAGATACAAAAGATCGGAAGGAATGATAATTTTGAATGAAGTCCAACTGACCAAATTATTTGATGAAGAAGAAATCATCGTAAAGGGGACACATTTAATCACATTCTCGAATGAAGTAAAGATCAACGAAACCTCGTAAATAGGCCATTCTACTCCAATCCATGCCGAACCACTGCCAGCTAAGATATTAGCAGTACAATATCCGGACCACAATCCCCAACTCTCACTACCATATCTTCATAGAATCCATATCCAAAACAGAAACCAGCTTGAAACACTTAAAGAAGACGTTTCTAACCAGAAGGCTGTATGGTGGTCAACATGTCCAACCGTGTCCCTGATAGTGGTTATAACATCGGCAATTACTTTATTCAAACTTATATCACAAAGGAAAAATAAAGAGAGAAAAGAAGTGACCACAACAAGAAAAATAGAGGAAGCTATTGCCTATTTAAAAAATCGAAACGAGGGCGTCTCGAACTTAACAGGGGGAGGAGATAACACATCAGCATTACCAGCACACCGCTTTCCGTTCAGTAACCAAAAACCAATGCAGTTTGCGTTTTGTATTCCAGAACGAAGAATAAGCAGCACGACATAAATTGTAACACATAAGCATATTTCGGCATTGAACTAGAAAAATCGTCCGCTAGCAGCTACATCAGCAGCGCAATGGCTACATCACCAGTCTTCTTATTTCCATTTTATTTTATTATCGTAGATTATTGATTTTTTGTTAGATTTAAGCATTGCAATAAATGACACTTTATAAGAAGTCGTCAAAGTAAACGGTCGTATCTCATTTTACATTATCTTGTAAAACATTATTGTATCGCATTTTTCCATTATCATAGAAAGTATATCTAAATCTTTTACTTACTATTTGGAATTTAGTAATGATATCGAAAAAATTGTCTTTTTATATCCTATTCCATAGAATGGGTATATTGTATTTGGTGTGGAGTTTGTAACATACAGAAATAATACCGTTAGCTTTAGAAAAGTATATACAGGGTGATTCACGAGCGTTGTGCCAAAAAGCTAGAGTGTGTAGGTTGAGTTGAGAAAAGAAAAAAATCGTATGGGAGGGGGGGTCTATTCCCCCCGTTTAGCCGGGAGGGGCAATTTTCTGAAAAATTGACTTATTTTGTAAAAAAAAATATTAAAAATCAACGGCTTCGTTTACAACACCGTGTAATACCTTTTTGGAAAGCCAAAAACTCCTTCTTTCATATCGTTTTTAAACTAAATTCTTTAAACGAATAGTTTAAAAAATATAAATTTTCAAACTCAAAATTTTGAAAAAAAATTTGAAAAAATAATTTTAAAACTAATTTTTTTCAAAATTTTACGTAATGAAGTGCAATTTTTGTTCTCAAAATTCGATGCTCTCATTAATCTTTAATCCAACACTGAAAACTGTATGGATCTACGACTTTTTGTTGCCAAGGTATTCAAAAATAACCGAACCTACTTCTTCACAAAAAGAAGAAAATCTAGCCTTACGGGATGGCACAAGTGATCATTTAGCCAATTTTTTCGTGTATTATCATAGAAAGTATATCTAAATCTTGTACTTACTATTTGGAATTTAGTAATGACATCGAAAAAATTGTCTTTTTATATCCTATTCCATAGAATGGGTATATTGTATTTGGTGTGGAGTTTGTAACATACAGAAATAATACCGTTAGCTTTAGAAAAGTATATACAGGGTGATTCACGAGCGTTGTGCCAAAAAGCTAGAGTGTGTAGGTTGAGTTGAGAAAAGAAAAAAATCGTATGGGAGGGGGGGTCTATTCCCCCCGTTTAGCCGGGAGGGGCAATTTTCTGAAAAATTGACTTATTTTGTAAAAAAAAATATTAAAAATCAACGGCTTCGTTTACAACACCGTGTAATACCTTTTTGGAAAGCCAAAAACTCCTTCTTTCATATCGTTTTTAAACTAAATTCTTTAAACGAATAGTTTAAAAAATATAAATTTTCAAACTCAAAATTTTGAAAAAAAATTTGAAAAAATAATTTTAAAACTAATTTTTTTCAAAATTTTACGTAATGAAGTGCAATTTTTGTTCTCAAAATTCGATGCTCTCATTAATCTTTAATCCAACACTGAAAACTGTATGGCTCTACGACTTTTTGTTGCCAAGGTATTCAAAAATAACCGAACCTACTTCTTCACAAAAAGAAGAAAATCTAGCCTTACGGGATGGCACAAGTGATCATTTAGCCAATTTTTTCGTGTTTTTGTGAAGAAGTAGGTTCGGTTATTTTTGAATAACTTGGCAACAAAAAGTCGTAGAGCCATACGGTTTTCAGTGTTGGATTAAAGATTAATTGGAGCATTGAACTCTGAGAAGAAAAATTGTACTTAATTACGTAAAATTTTGAAAAAAATTAGTATTAAAATTATTTTTTCAAACTTTTTTTCAAAATTTTGAGTTTGAAAATTTATATTTTTAAAACAATTCGTTAAAAGAATTTAATTTCAAAACAAAATGAAAGAAGAAGTTTTTGGCTTTCCAAAAAAGTATAACACGGTGTTGTAAACGAAGCCGTTGATTTTTAATATTTTTTTTTTACAAAATAAGTCAATTTTTCAGAAAATTGCCTCTCCTGGCTAAACGGGGGGGAATAGGCACCCCCCCCTTCCATACGATTTTTTTTTTGTCTTAACTCAACCTACACGCTCTAGCTTTTTGGCACAACGCTCGTGAATCACCCTGTATATTCTGAGTTCTGACTCAGAATCAAAAGCCTAGTCGATTAAGCCATGTCCGTCCGTCCGTCCGTATGTATACTCTCTAGACGTCGCAATTTTTGAGCTAGAAAGTTGAAATTTGGTATAAATAATCTTTGGTTTAAGAGTAAGGCTATGTTCTTGAACCGGCAAAATCCACCCACAAACACGCCCACAATCGCCATTTTTCTTGAACAACCTCAATTTGGTAAAATTAAATTATGTTTTTTGTCGTGTTCCGATACAAGCATAACACTAACATTTTGCACACGTAAGCTTTAGGTAAACTTTTTTCCAATTCAATAAAAACATTTCAGTTTGGGCGTGGCTGACGCCCATTTTTCATACAAAACCATTAATATTGTTTTTATAAAATAATAATTGTTATATTAAAGCGAAAAACATTAAATTTTGTGGGTATTACTTGCACATAAACATCTTGTGTGTGAAATCAAAAAAAATTGATTTTGGGCGTGACTGACGCCCACTTTTCACTAGAAACTATAAAAAATTGTTTTTGCAAATAAACGGTATTTATAATGAATCCGCAAGCCAAAATTTTGCGTCTCTTAGTAGAAACTAAAAAGTTTGTGTATGAAAAGAAATTTTTGAATTTCGGGCGTGGCTACGCCCATTTTTTATGAGAGAACGAATAACGTAGTTTTAAAAATTTTAGGTACTTTCAATATCCAATTTAAACCTTTTTTCTTCCGTTTGTTATTTGGAAAATATATCTCTACATCTGCCATTTTTGTTGAACAACCTCAATTTGGTAAAATTAAATTATGTTTTTTGTACAGTTACGATAAAAGCATAACACTTACATTTTGCACACGTAAGCTTTAGGTAAACTTTTTCCAATTCAATAAAAATATTTCAGTTTGGGCGTGGCTGACGTCCATTTTTCATACAAAACCATTAATATTGTTTTTTATAAAATAACAATTGTTATATTAAAGCGAAAAACATTAAATTTTGTGGGTATTACTTGCACATAAACATCTTGTGTATGAAATCAAAAAAATTGATTTTGGGCGTGGCTGACGCCCACTTTTCACCAGAATTTATAAGAAAATTGTTTTTGTAGATAAACGGTATTTGTAATAAATCTGTAAGCCAACATTTTGTGTCTCAGTAGAAACTAAAACGTTTGTGTATGAAAAGAAATTTTTGAATTTTGGGCGTGGCTTACGCCCACTTTTCATGAAAGAACGAAAAACGTAGTTTTAAATTTAAAGGTACTATCAATATTCAATTTAAACCTTTTTCCTTCCGTTTATTATTTGAAAAATATATCTCTGAAACGTCACACGTACTATGACGCGTGTGTCTTGTTTCCAAATGAAAATTGTCTTCCCTTTTTAAATTAGAGCCAGGTGACCAAAATAAATTGTTCAACCCGTCTACTAAATTATTATCGACAATAGCGGAGCAACGACAAAATAATAAATCAATTCAAATAAATTTAAAGTGAACTCCAACGAAAGTTGTTTGTTTCACTACTTTATTCAATGAACTGACAATAATTTAAATTTTCCTCGCCCTTTTATACAAACAAAATTGGGGAGCATTTTCAAAAAAATAACAAACAATTTAAAAAATGTGTTGATTAAAATAAACTTATTAGACACATTTAAACAAACAAAAATATGTGCTTTCAAGGAAAAAATATTAATTTGAAAATAAATTAAAAGATATCAAAATTAAATGATGCAAAGAAAAAAGAACTCTAATTGAAATTTAATGATTTAATAATGTAATAATGATAATAGGCTGCTACAATCTCCCCCTCTGCCTCAGAAATCGTCCCGATGATGTGGCAGGAATAGGTGAAATCATCTTTGTATTTGGGCTGCTTTCATTGTTTTAGGGATAACTAATTGACCATTTTCGGAATCTTCTTCGGAGCAATAACGGTATAAAACCCCATCTATTAAAATGTATCCACGATTTGTCCATCGAAGCAAATTGTCGTCATTATTTTCAAATGAATCGATGATTTTCTTTAATTCTGCATCGGCTAATTGTTCGTCCCTTATCTCCTTTGACCCTCTTCGTGGTATATCTATTTCTATTGAGCAGATGGCACAATTTTCTTGGACGTGTTTTATACTAGGGCACGGAGGTCGAGAGAGCATGTCAGCAACAACGTTATTTTTACCAGGATTATATCCTATTTCTATGTTATAGGGTTGAAGTTGAAGTGCCCATCTGGCAAGTCTTCCTGTAGGAGATTTTAAGGACATTAACCATTTCAAAGGTTGATGGTCGGTTAATATTTGTACTTCTGCACCTTCGATGTAACCTTGGAACTTTTGTACTGCCCATACAACAGCTAGTGCTTCTCGTTCGGTTGTAGAGTAGATACATTCAGCAGGTAGTAATAAGCGGCTCGCATAATCAATGGGATGCTCCATCTCCCTCTCCCCCTGGAGTAAAACTGCACCGATAGCATAACTGCTTGCATCGGTTTTTATTACAAATGGAATACCTTCTTTTACTTGTTGTAAAACAGGAGCGGATGTTAAGAGTTGCTTCAGTTTATCAAAAGACCCTTGTTCTTCTTCTATCCATTTCCAAACAGACTTCTTCTTTGTAAGATCAGATAATGGTTTTGAAATTTTTGCAAACTCAGGGATGAACCTCCTATACCATGAACAAGTTTGCAAGAAAGACAACACTTGTTTTGGATTCCTTGGTATTGCTCTATTAAGTATTGCCTCTGTTTTTCCAGGATCTACCTTAAATCCGTCTGGGGTCAATATGTGGCCTAGATATTTAACTTCAGAGCAGCAAAATTTACACTTTTCTCGGTTGAGATGAAATCCAAATTCCTCCAGGCGATTGAAAACTCTTTTTAGATCCTCTAAGTGTTTTTGGAAATTTTCCGAACATATAATCAAATCGTCTATATATGCTAGTAACAGAATACCTGCTAGACTTCTGCGAAATTTATCCATTATACGCTGAAAAGTCGCTGGAGCATTTCGTAGTCCAAACGGCATACGTTTGAATATGTATGTTCCAAATGAGGTAATAAACGCGGTTTTTAACTGATCTTCTTCTGCAACCATTATTTGCCAATATCCTGATCGTAAATCTAACGTTGTCATAAAGGATGTACTTTTAGCTTCATGAAGTAGGTCATCAATGCGAGGTAGAGGGTAGCGGTCGGGAATTGTAACTGCATTAAGCGCTCTGTAATCAACGCAAAATCTAATTCCTCCATCACTTTTTGGAACTAAAACAACAGGAAATGCCCATGGGGATGCCTTTTCTTCAATTATCCCTTTCTGTAACATCTTGTCTATTTCAGCTTTTAATTGAATTTTTCTGGCTGGTGAGATTCGATACGGAGAAAAAGCAATAGGAGATGCGGTTCCAGTATTAATCCTGTGCTCGACGTTTGAAATAGGCGTCTCAATCTCTCCAAAAATATCAGTTTTTTCTTCCAATAACTTCTCCAGATTATCCTTTTCTTTAAAATTCAAGTGAATAGCTTCTTCGGGACGTAGTTTGATATCCAGGCTGTTTAGCTCAAACCATGCATCATTGTTTGAAGGTTCTACCCTCGTTGGTCCGCTAAACAAGGTGCTTGTTCTATCAGGAGTTTGCATTTCTATTGGCACAGAGTCAGCAAAAATAGATTGGATAGCATGCGGGGAATAATCATGTGGTCTCTTGCGGTTCGGCGTTATCCCAATAGGACTAATGACATCGCGATCTTCTACCCAAGCAAGGTATGCAGATACTTCCTCTAGAACATTTTTCCCTGGTGTTTTTGGAATTTTCGGAATCATCTTTGCCTTAGGTTGTCCCTTAACAGTCTCTGTATTTGGTTTCAAAACACTATTGACCAATTTGAAATCAAACACTTTGTCTGGATCGTCTATGAAATGGAACGATCTTTGCGCTATGTTTAAAACGATTCCACATTGCTCCATGAAGTCAATTCCCAAAAGAGTTCGATTTCCTTTCGCTTTGGGCATTGCAATAAAACGGATTTTCCGATATCTCTTTCCAATTATTATGTCAACCACAGTAGCATATACGACTTCTTTTCTTGGAATACCGTCGGCAAAAGTCAGCTCAGCATTAACTGGCTTAAAGGAACAACCTTTTAATAAAAGCTGTTGGTATAGACGAGCTCCTGCTACGCTGGTTCTAGCTGCAGTGTCTAAATATGCTTCACCATGTAAGCCATTAATGTTTACATCTACTGTAGGGACATTTCTTCCAATCATGATGGAATCTATGAGATTGAAGTCAAGTGCATTAGGGCTATTTAATTTTTTGTTACTGCAGGTAGGACAGTTTGTTCGATAGTAGCCAGCGGCTCCACAACCATAGCAATTTAAAGCAGGCCTTTTGTTTTTATTTTCAACAGTGAAATTGTCTGGCTCCATGCTTTTAGTTTTTTTAAAACAATACTCAGCTAAATGTCCTTTTTTCCTACAAAACGTGCAACGCTTCTTTTCGTAGTTTTCTGTTTGTTTTTCTGATTTTTGATTCTCCTCAACGAATAGTTCTACCTCTCTAGCTTGTTCCAATAAATCCTGGAAAGTCCGGATAGAATTTCTAGATACTTTCTCTCTTATCTTTGGGAGAACTTGCCCGTAAATCATATTTAGCATGATATTTTCTGTGATTTCGTCAGACAGTTGTGAAAATAATGAACGTTTTCTGCATATAAATTCATCAATAGTTTCCACTGCTCGTTGTTTATCCTCGAACAACTCTATGTAGATTCGCCATGATGGTTTGGCTGGTGAAAATGATGAGCGAAGTAGTCTGATAGCATCATCAAAACTCGTTGCTTCGTTTTGTACCCCTTGCCACCAAGTTGATGCGAAACCTTCCAATAAAAGCGGCATACCAATGAGCGCGTTAGCATCCGTGACGTTTTCTGAATTCTTGTACACCGTTATTGTTGCGATGAAATCATTTATTTTGGAGGCACTCCTCTCTCCGTCAAAGCGTGCGGTACACCTGCTAAATGTTCCATGATTTTCCCTCACGTGAATAGCAGTAACAAGGCGTTGCAGTTGGTCTTTCGATAGAGCGGTTAGTGCTGCTGCACTTGTTGTCGCCGCGGAGTTTCCAACCGTTGTGTTAGCCGTTATTGGAGCTTGTTCCATTATGGATGTATCAGCTGCTTGAGACGTTCTGCGAGTTTTTCTTCTTGTCATAATTTTATGTTCGTATTCTTATTAGCAAATTAAAGAGCCAAGTGACCAATTTCTTGTTCAACTCGTCTACTAGAATTTCTAAATAATTTTCTTGAAGCTAAGCGACCAGAATTCTGTTCAGCTAGTTTATTCTTCCGTCTCCTTAATATTTCGGCTTTTTAATTTCTTCTCCGAAGAAAAAAAAAATTCTTGAAACCGTTTGTATGGGCTCTACTGTAATTCCAAAAGATGAAGCGTCTTGTTGTAAATTCGGTGGCCCCACGTTGGGCGCCAATGAAACGTCACACGTACTATGACGCGTGTGTCTTGTTTCCAAATGAAAATTGTCTTCCCTTTTTAAATTAGAGCCAGGTGACCAAAATAAATTGTTCAACCCGTCTACTAAATTATTATCGACAATAGCGGAGCAACGACAAAATAATAAATCAATTCAAATAAATTTAAAGTGAACTCCAACGAAAGTTGTTTGTTTCACTACTTTATTCAATGAACTGACAATAATTTAAATTTTCCTCGCCCTTTTATACAAACAAAATTGGGGAGCATTTTCAAAAAAATAACAAACAATTTAAAAAATGTGTTGATTAAAATAAACTTATTAGACACATTTAAACAAACAAAAATATGTGCTTTCAAAGAAAAAATATTAATTTGAAAATAAATTAAAAGATATCAAAATTAAATGATGCAAAGAAAAAAGAACTCTAATTGAAATTTAATGATTTAATAATGTAATAATGATAATAGGCTGCTACAATCTCCCCCTCTGCCTCAGAAATCGTCCCGATGATGTGGCAGGAATAGGTGAAATCATCTTTGTATTTGGGCTGCTTTCATTGTTTTAGGGATAACTAATTGACCATTTTCGGAATCTTCTTCGGAGCAATAACGGTATAAAACCCCATCTATTAAAATGTATCCACGATTTGTCCATCGAAGCAAATTGTCGTCATTATTTTCAAATGAATCGATGATTTTCTTTAATTCTGCATCGGCTAATTGTTCGTCCCTTATCTCCTTTGACCCTCTTCGTGGTATATCTATTTCTATTGAGCAGATGGCACAATTTTCTTGGACGTGTTCTATACTAGGGCACGGAGGTCGAGAGAGCATGTCAGCAACAACGTTATTTTTACCAGGATTATATCCTATTTCTATGTTATAGGGTTGAAGTTGAAGTGCCCATCTGGCAAGTCTTCCTGTAGGAGATTTTAAGGACATTAACCATTTCAAAGGTTGTTGGTCGGTTAATATTTGTACTTCTGCACCTTCGATGTAACCTTGGAACTTTTGTACTGCCCATACAACAGCTAGTGCTTCTCGTTCGGTTGTAGAGTAGTTACATTCAGCAGGTAGTAATAAGCGGCTCGCATACTCAATGGGATGCTCCATCTCCCTCTCCCCCTGGAGTAAAACTGCACCGATAGCATAACTGCTTGCATCGGTTTTTATTACAAATGGAATACCTTCTTTTACTTGTTGTAAAACAGGAGCGGATGTTAAGAGTTGCTTCAGTTTATCAAAAGACCCTTGTTCTTCTTCTGTCCATTTCCAAACAGACTTCTTCTTTGTAAGATCAGATAATGGTTTTGAAATTTTTGCAAACTCAGGGATGAACCTCCTATACCATGAACAAGTTTGCAAGAAAGACAACACTTGTTTTGGATTGCTTGGTATTGCTCTATTAAGTATTGCCTCTGTTTTTCCAGGATCTACCTTAAATCCGTCTGGGGTCAAGATGTGGCCTAGATATTTAACCTCAGAGCAGCAAAATTTACACTTTTCTCGGTTGAGATGAAATCCAAATTCCTCCAGGCGATTGAAAACTCTTTTTAGATCCTCTAAGTGTTTTTGGAAATTTTCCGAACATATAATCAAATCGTCTATATATGCTAGTAACAGAATACCTGCTAGACTTCTGCGAAATTTATCCATTATACGCTGAAAAGTCGCTGGAGCATTTCGTAGTCCAAACGGCATACGTTTGAATATGTATGTTCCAAATGAGGTAATAAACGCGGTTTTTAACTGATCTTCTTCTGCAACCATTATTTGCCAATATCCTGATCGTAAATCTAACGTTGTCATAAAGGATGTACTTTTAGCTTCATGAAGTAGGTCATCAATGCGAGGTAGAGGGTAGCGGTCGGGAATTGTAACTGCATTAAGCGCTCTGTAATCAACGCAAAATCTAATTCCTCCATCACTTTTTGGAACTAAAACAACAGGAAATGCCCATGGGGATGCCTTTTCTTCAATTATCCCTTTCTGTAACATCTTGTCTATTTCAGCTTTTAATTGAATTTTTCTGGCTGGTGAAATTCGATACGGAGAAAAAGCAATAGGAGATGCGGTTCCAGTATTAATCCTGTGCTCGACGTTTGAAATAGGCGTCTCAATCTCTCCAAAAATATCAGTTTTTTCTTCCAATAACTTCTCCAGATTATCCTTTTCTTTAAAATTCAAGTGAATAGCTTCTTCGGGACGTAGTTTGATATCCAGGCTGTTTAGCTCAAACCATGCGTCATTGTTTGAAGGTTCTACCCTCGTTGGTCCGCTAAACAAGGTGCTTGTTCTATCAGGAGTTTGCATTTCTATTGGCACAGAGTCAGCAAAAATAGATTGGATAGCATGCGGGGAATAATCATGTGGTCTCTTGCGGTTCGGCGTTATCCCAATAGGACTAATGACATCGCGATCTTCTACCCAAGCAAGGTATGCAGATACTTCCTCTAGAACATTTTTCCCTGGTGTTTTTGGAATTTTCGGAATCATCTTTGCCTTAGGTTGTCCCTTAACAGTCTCTGTATTTGGTTTCAAAACACTATTGACCAATTTGAAATCAAACACTTTGTCTGGATCGTCTATGAAATGGAACGATCTTTGCGCTATGTTTAAAACGATTCCACATTGCTCCATGAAGTCAATTCCCAAAAGAGTTCGATTTCCTTTCGCTTTGGGCATTGCAATAAAACGGATTTTCCGATATCTCTTTCCAATTATTATGTCAACCACAGTAGCATATACGACTTCTTTTCTTGGAATACCGTCGGCAAAAGTCAGCTCAGCATTAACTGGCTTAAAGGAACAACCTTTTAATAAAAGCTGTTGGTATAGACGAGCTCCTGCTACGCTGGTTCTAGCTGCAGTGTCTAAATATGCTTCACCATGTAAGCCATTAATGTTTACATCTACTGTAGGGAAATTTCTTCCAATCATGATGGAATCTATGAGATTGAAGTCAAGTGCATTAGGGCTATTTAATTTTTTGTTACTGCAGGTAGGACAGTTTGTTCGATAGTAGCCAGCGGCTCCACAACCATAGCAATTTAAAGCAGGCCTTTTGTTTTTATTTTCAACAGTGAAATTGTCTGGCTCCATGCTTTTAGTTTTTTTAAAACAATACTCAGCTAAATGTCCTTTTTTCCTACAAAACGTGCAACGCTTCTTTTCGTAGTTTTCTGTTTGTTTTTCTGATTTTTGATTCTCCTCAACGAATAGTTCTACCTCTCTAGCTTGTTCCAATAAATCCTGGAAAGTCCGGATAGAATTTCTAGATACTTTCTCTCTTATCTTTGGGAGAACTTGCCCGTAAATCATATTTAGCATGATATTTTCTGTGATTTCGTCAGACAGTTGTGAAAATAATGAACGTTTTCTGCATATAAATTCATCAATAGTTTCCACTGCTCGTTGTTTATCCTCGAACAACTCTATGTAGATTCGCCATGATGGTTTGGCTGGTGAAAATGATGAGCGAAGTAGTCTGATAGCATCATCAAAACTCGTTGCTTCGTTTTGTACCCCTTGCCACCAAGTTGATGCGAAACCTTCCAATAAAAGCGGCATACCAATGAGCGCGTTAGCATCCGTGACGTTTTCTGAATTCTTGTACACCGTTATTGTTGCGATGAAATCATTTATTTTGGAGGCACTCCTCTCTCCGTCAAAGCGTGCGGTACACCTGCTAAATGTTCCATGATTTTCCCTCACGTGAATAGCAGTAACAAGGCGTTGCAGTTGGTCTTTCGATAGAGCGGTTAGTGCTGCTGCACTTGTTGTCGCCGCGGAGTTTCCAACCGTTGTGTTAGCCGTTATTGGAGCTTGTTCCATTATGGATGTATCAGCTGCTTGAGACGTTCTGCGAGTTTTTCTTCTTGTCATAATTTTATGTTCGTATTCTTATTAGCAAATTAAAGAGCCAAGTGACCAATTTCTTGTTCAACTCGTCTACTAGAATTTCTAAATAATTTTCTTGAAGCTAAGCGACCAGAATTCTGTTCAGCTAGTTTATTCTTCCGTCTTCTTAATATTTCGGCTTTTTAATTTCTTCTCCGAAGAAAAAAAAAATTCTTGAAACCGTTTGTATGGGCTCTACTGTAATTCCAAAAGATGAAGCGTCTTGTTGTAAATTCGGTGGCCCCACGTTGGGCGCCAATGAAACGTCAAACGTACTATGACGCGTGTGTCTTGTTTCCAAATGAAAATTGTCTTCCCTTTTTAAATTAGAGCCAGGTGACCAAAATAAATTGTTCAACCCGTCTACTAAATTAGTATCGACAATAGCGGAGCAACGACAAAATAATAAATCAATTCAAATAAATTTAAAGTGAACTCCAACGAAAGTTGTTTGTTTCACTACTTTATTCAATGAACTGACAATAATTTAAATTTTCCTCGCCCTTTTATACAAACAAAATTGGGGAGCATTTTCAAAAAAATAACAAACAATTTAAAAAATGTGTTGATTAAAATAAACTTATTAGACACATTTAAACAAACAAAAATATGTGCTTTCAAGGAAAAAATATTAATTTGAAAATAAATTAAAAGATATCAAAATTAAATGATGCAAAGAAAAAAGAACTCTAATTGAAATTTAATGATTTAATAATGTAATAATGATAATAGGCTGCTACATCTCTACATTTTCTTGTGTACATTTTTTCAATACGCCCAATTTAAAAGGCGTGATTTCTCCAGCTAATTTTGTCCAAGGAGAGCAGCATAGGGCCTGGTCCCCCAGGTTGGGGGTTGTGCGTCGGGATAACTTCCCTACCACGTAAAAAACCTCTTGTTCCGAAACAACCAACTGCCTCGGATATAGATGACCCTACTGATGACGACCCTAGCAAACGAAACAAGGACAACGAATTTCGGATCTGCACGTGGAATGTCCGGACCCTTAACAGACCACGTGCAGCCGAACAATTAGTGGAAGCCCTAGATTGTGTCAAAGTCGACATCACAGCCATCCAAGAAGTGCGATGGGATGGTGAAGGCACAAGGAGGATGAAAAACTGTGACATCTACTACGGCAAGTGCTACAGGACAAGGAAACAGCGGCTATTTGGATGCGGATTTGTGATAAGAGGAAGGCTTAGGCAAGAAGTCTTGGGGTTTCGTGGCATAAGCGAACGCATTGTCACAATCCGCATTAAATCCAAATTCAGCAACATCTCGCTGATCTGCGTCCACGCCCCCACGGAGGAAAAAGATGACACGACCAAAGAAGAATTCTACGATCTTCTCGAGAAGACGTATGATGAATGCCCGAAGTACGACACTAAGTTTATTCTTGGTGACTTCAACGCCAAAATCGGAAAGGAGGGTAACTTTGGCTCGACAGTCGGAAAGCATAGCCTGCACGACAACACTTCCGGTAACGGACACAGGCTAATCGACTTTGCTGCGGGGCGAAGTGTCATCTTAGCTAGCACATACTTCCCACACCTCAATATTCACAAGGGGACCTGGCGGTCTCCTGATCAAAATACCGTCAACCAAATTGATCACATTGCGATTGATAGCAGACATGCGTCCAGTGTCATGGATGTCCGCACTTTCCGAGGGGCCAACATAGACTCGGACCACTACCTTGTTGTAGCTAAAATGCGAATGCGGATCTCCACCAGACCGCAGAACCGAACATCCACTGTGAGAAAGTTTGATGTTGCTAAGTTACAATCGCAAGAGACCGCCACAACCTTTGCCAATCATGTCTCCTCTTATCTCTTGACAAGCCCGGCGCCTGCGGCAAACCCAGAGGCCCAGTGGCAACATTGCAAAATGGCCATCAAAACCGCTGCCACGGATGTTTTGGGGCGACCACAACGAAACACCTGGTTTGATGATGAGTGCAGGCTCGCACACTTGGCCAAAGACGAAGCCTATCATGCAGTTCTGAATGCCAGAACTAGAGCTGCCAAGAGCGCTTTCCGTGCGGTGTACCAGCAAAAGAGGAAAGAGGAACATCGGCTTTTCAGAAGAAAAAAAAGAGAACTGGAAA
This sequence comes from Platycheirus albimanus, assembly GCA_916050605.2. Taxonomy (NCBI): domain Eukaryota; kingdom Metazoa; phylum Arthropoda; class Insecta; order Diptera; family Syrphidae; genus Platycheirus; species Platycheirus albimanus. The sequence goes on from OU696696.1 coordinate 181,102,566, forward strand.
AACGAATGGTTGAATCTATTGAGGGGTGCTACGGCAGAAGCAATGTTCGAAAGTTCTACCAAAGGGTAAAGCATTCGTCCAAGGGTTACAAAGCCCGAGCGGAAGCATGTAGAGACGAGGGTGGGAATGTCGTTGTAGATACACAGTCGGTGCTGAGAATTTGGAAAGAACAATTCTGCAGACTGTTAAACGGCGAAGACAACCAACTAATCGCTGTCAGGCAGAATAATCCATTTGATTTGGATGATGATGAACAAAATTTCCGTCCTCCCGACCAAGAAGAAGTTCGGATAGCAATATCTAAACTAAAGTCCAACAAGGCTGCTGGAGCTGATGGCCTTACGGCTGAACTCTTCAAGGCAGCGGGAGATGACTTGGTGAGGAGCATACACCAACTTATCTGTACAATCTGGTCGGATGAAAGTATGCCTGACGAATGGAACCTCAGCATTGTGTGCCCTATCCACAAGAAAGGAGATACTCTAAGCTGCGCCAACTACAGAGGTATAAGTCTCCTAAATGTCGCCTATAAAATCTTGTCGGCCATTCTGTGTGAACGTCTGAACCCTTTCGCACGTGAACTGATTGGCCCCTATCAGTGTGGTTTCAGACCCGGTAAGTCAACCGTCGACCAAATTTTCACACTTCGGCAGATTTTGGAAAAGACCCAAGAATTCCAGATCGATACTCACCACCTCTTTATCGATTTTAAAGTCGCCTATGACAGCGTAAACAGGAACGAGCTATACAGAGCCATGTCGCTTCTTGGCATCCCTGCCAAACTCGTGCGATTGTGCAGGATGACTATGGAGAACTCTCGCTGCTCCGTCAAGGTTGGTAAGAACACCACCGACTCATTTAATGTCGAGAAAGGCTTACGACAGGGTGACGCGCTGTCATGTAACCTCTTCAACATCATTCTTGAGGCAATCGTACGCAACTCGCATGTCAACACCAGCGGTACGATTTTTTTGAGATCCGTTCAATTACTTGGCTATGCTGATGATATTGACATTATTGGAAGAACGAAGCGCGCTGTCAGTGGAGCATTCGCAAGTATTGGAGTGGAAGCGGCTCGAATGGGTCTGGCTGTAAATGAAGATAAAACAAAGTATATGCTGTCCTCGGGTGAAGTAGATCATCACCGTAGGCTCGGACAAAACGTCACAATGGACAGATATAACTTTGAGGTTGTCAAGGACTTTGTCTATTTGGGTTCCACTATAACCTCTCAGAACAACATCAGTGAAGAGATCAGTCGAAGAATCACTCTTGCCAATCGCTGTTTCTTCGGGCTAAGAAGGCATCTTAGTAGTAAAGCCCTCTCTCAGAGGACCAAGGAGACACTATACAAGACCCTTATCATCCCAGTCCTGCTGTATGGGGCAGAAGCGTAGACACTGACACAATCGGATGAATACAGGCTGGGGTGCTTTGAGAGAAAGATTCTTCGGGTGCTATTCGGGCCTGTATGTATCAATGGAGTATGGAGGAGAAGATTCAATGACGAACTGTACGGGCTATACAGCGACATTGACTTGGTTAAGAAGCTGAAAATTCAGCGGCTTAGATGGCTGGGTCATGTGGAGCGTATGGACGAAAACGCTCCTGCCCGACGAGTCTTCAATTCCAACCCGGAGGGCCGACGCAGTTCTGGAAGACCCCATCTAAGGTGGCGCGATCAAGTGGTAAACGACCTCAACCAACTTGGTGTGCGCAACTGGAGGCCACTGGCTAGGGACCGGCCTAGCTGGCGAGGATTGGTTGGTTGAGGCCGTGGTCCACAATGGACTGTGTGCGCCACCTTAAGTAAGTAAGTAAGTAAGATTTTGATAAAATACCTTTGTTCAGGTAAGATTGTTTAAAAACTACTCGATTCAGCTGTAGTTTTACACATATGTCTAAGTACTGATCAAAGCGCAGTTAGTGCTTCAAGTTTTTAAGACACGCCTACTTTTAAGGGGCGTTTCCGTCAAAAGTCGTATAATGCATTAATTTTTTAACGTTTTTGAACTATCGGTCGCAGTTTTGAAGTAAAAAGATTTATATTCCTTGGTTACGTAGCAGGGTGGGGTCCAAGAATTGTTAAGAACACCCAAAATAGCTATTTCCATTAAAAATCTAATTTTTAAAAATTTTAGTTTTGTCTTGTTTTGTTCAAATCGATCTGCAAGAATAAAATTGAATGTCACTCATACCAATTGCCTTGGCAATAAAACATTGTAACTTTGGGCGTGGCGCACGCCTTTTTCTTATTGTGCCAGCACTGATTGAACATCACACCGCACAAAATTAATGTTATTGAATTTTTTCTGTCTGCTAAAGAAGAATTTTGTTTCTGAAACATCGGCTGTTTGCGGGAGCCGAACGCATACACATACAAAAATATAGGGAATAGGGTATCCAACAGTTCGTTGCGAACGTACTGTAGCTCTCGCTTATGTTTTAAATCTTTTGTTTAATAATATTCTATACCCAGTAAAATCACTATTCACATTATTTTCATTTTCAACAGAAAGAAAATCATCTAAAACATAAATTGCGCTAGACATTTTAAATTTGTTTATTATACCCTATTCCAAAGAATGGGTATATTGTATTTGGTGTGGAGTTTGTAATATAGAGAAATAATACCGTTTGGTATAGAAAAGTATATATATTCTGACCCAGAATCAAAAGCCTAATCGATTAAGCCATGTCCGTCCGTCCGTCCGTCCGTCCGTATGTTTACTCTCTAGAGGTCGCAATTTTTGAGCTAAAAAGCTGAAATTCGGTATGTACAATCTTTGGTTCAAGAATAAGGCTAAGTTCTGGAACCGGCAAAATCCGCAGACAAACACGCCCACAATCGCCATTTTTGTTGAACAACCTCAATTTGGTAGAATCAGATTATGTTTTTTGTACAGTTACGATAAAAGCATAACACTAACATTTTGCACACGTAAACTTTAGGTAAACTTCCTTCCTTACTTACTTACTTAAGGTGGCGCAGACAGTCCATTGTGGACCACGGCCTCAACCAACAATCCTCGCCAGCTAGGCCGGTCCCTAGCCAGTGGCCTCCAGTTGCGCACACCAAGTTGGTTGAGGTCGTTTACCACTTGATCGCGCCACCTTAGATGGGGTCTTCCAGAACTGCGTCGGCCCTCCGGGTTGGAATTGAAGACTCGTTGGGCAGGAGCGTTTTCGTCCATACGCTCCACATGGCCCAGCCATCTAACCAAGTCAATGCCGCTGTATAGCCCGTACAGTTCACCATTGAATCTTCTCCTCCATACTCCATTGATACATACAGGCCCGAATATCACCCGAAGAATCTTTCTCTCAAAGCACCCCAGCCTGTATTCATCCGATTGTGTCAGTGTCCACGCTTCTGCCCCATACAGCAGGACTGGGATGATAAGGGTCTTGTATAGTGTCTCCTTGGTCCTTTGAGAGAGGGCTTTACTACTAAGATGCCTTCTTAGCCCGAAGAAACAGCGATTGGCAAGAGTGATTCTTCGACTGATCTCTTCACTGATGTTGTTCTGAGAGGTTATAGTGGAACCCAAATAGACAAAGTCCTTGACAACCTCAAAGTTATATCTGTCCATTGTGACGTTTTGTCCGAGCCTACGGTGATGATCTACTTCACCCGAGGACAGCATATACTTTGTTTTATCTTCATTTACAGCCAGACCCATTCGAGCCGCTTACACTTCAATACTTGCGAATGCTCCACTGACAGCGCGCTTCGTTCTTCCAATAATGTCAATATCATCAGCATAGCCAAGTAATTGAACGGATCTAAAAAAAATCGTACCGCTGGTGTTGACATGCGAGTTGCGTACGATTGCCTCAAGAATGATGTTGAAGAGGTTACATGACAGCGCGTCCCCCTGTCGTAAGCCTTTCTCGACATTAAATGAGTCGGTGGTGTTCTTACCAACCTTGACGGAGCAGCGCGAGTTCTCCATAGTCATCCTGCACAATCGAACGAGTTTTGCAGGGATGCCAAGAAGCGACATGGCTCTGTATAGCTCGTTCCTGTTTATGCTGTCATAGGCGACTTTAAAATCGATAAAGAGGTGGTGAGTATCGATCTGGAATTCTTGGGTCTTTTCCAAAATCTGCCGAAGTGTGAAAATTTGGTCGACGGTTGACTTACCGGGTCTGAAACCACACTGATAGGGGCCAATCAGTTCACGTGCGAAAGGGTTCAGACGTTCACACAGAATGGCCGACAAGATTTTATAGGCGACATTTAGGACACTTATACCTCTGTAGTTGGCGCACCTTAGAGTATCTCCTTTCTTGTGGATAGGGCACACAATGCTGAGGTTCCATTCGTCAGGCATATTTTCATCCGACCAGATTGTACAGATGAGTTGGTGTATGCTCCTCACCAAGTCATCTCCCGCTGCTTTGAAGAGTTCAGCCTTAAGGCCATCAGCTCCAGCAGCCTTGTTGGACTTTAGTTTAGATATTTATTTATTATTATTTATTATAAATTCTTTATTAAACTTCTCGATATTTTACAATTTTATATATAACTAAGAATAATTGCATGGCAAATTTTGCCTTCTGCCTGGATAGATATTGCTATCCGAACTTCTTCTTGGTCGGGAGGACGGAAATTTTGTTCATCATCATCCAAATCGAATGGATCATTCTGCCTGACAGCGATTAGTTGGTTGTCTTCGCCGTTTAACAGTCTGCAGAAGTGTTCTTTCCATATTCTCAGCACCGACTGTGTATCTACAACGACATTCCCACCCTCGTCTCTACAAGCTTCCGCTCGGGCTTTGTAACCCTTGGACGAATGCTTTACCCTTTGGTAGAACTTTCGAACATTGCTTCTGCCGTAGCACCCCTCAATTGATTTAACCATTCGTTTTTCCAGTTCTCTTTTTTTTTCTTCTGAAAAGCCGATGTTCCTCTTTCCTCTTTTGCTGGTACACCGCACGGAAAGCGCTCTTGGCAGCTCTTGTTCTGGCATTCAGAACTGCATGATAGGCTTCGCCTTTGGCCAAGTGTGCGAGCCTGCACTCATCATCAAACCAGGTGTTTCGTTGTGGTCGCCTAATGAAACCCAAAACATCCGTGGCAGCGGTTTTGATGGCCATTTTGCAATGTTGCCACTGGGCCTCTGGGTTTGGCGCAGGCGCCGGGCTTGTCAAGAGATAAGAAGAGACATGATTGGCAAAGGTTGTGGCGGTCTCTTGCGATTGTAACTTAGCAACATCAAACTTTCTCACAGTGGATGTTCGGTTCTGCGGTCTGGTGGAGATCCGCATTCGCACTTTAGCTACAACAAGGTAGTGGTCCGAGTCTATGTTGGCCCCTCGGAAAGTGCGGACATCCATGACACTGGACGCATGTCTGCTATCAATCGCAATGTGAACAATTTGGTTGACGGTATTTTGATCAGGAGACCGCCAGGTCCCCTTGTGAATATTGAGGTGTGGGAAGTATGTGCTAGCTAAGATGACACTTCGCCCCGCAGCAAAGTCGATTAGCCTGTGTCTGTTACCTGAAGTGTTGTCGTGCAGGCTATGCTTTGCGACTGTCGAGCCAAAGTTCAAACTTCCTTCCAATTAAATAAAAAAAAATCAGTTTGGGCGTGGCTGACGCCCATTTTTCATACAAAACCATCAATATTGTTTTTATAAAATAACAATTGTTATATTAAAGCGAAAAACATTAAATTTTGTGGGTATTACTTGCACATAAACATCTTGTGTATGAAATCAAAAAAAATGATTTTGGGCGTGGCTGACGCCCACTTTTCACTAGAATTTATAAAAAAATTGTTTTTGTAGATAGACGGTATTTATAATGAATCTGTAAGCCAAAATTTTGCGTCCCTTAGTAGAAACTAAAAAGTTTGTGTATGAAAAGAAATTTTTGAATTTTGGGCGTGGCTTACGCCCACTTTTTATGATAGAACGAAAAACGTAGTTTTAAAAATTTAAGGTACTATCAATATTAAACCTTTTTTCTTCCGTTTGTTATTTGGAAAATATATCTCTACATTTTCTTGTGTACATTTTTTCAATACGCCCACTTTAAAAGGCGTGATTTTGATAAAATACCTTTGTTCGGGTAAGATTGTTTAAAAACTACTCGATTCAGCTGTAGTTTTACACATATGCCTAAATACTAATCAAAGCGCAGTTAGTGCTTAAAATTCTTAAGACACGTCCACTTTTAAGGGGCGTTTCCGTTAAAAATAGTATAATGCATTAATTTTTTAATGTTTTTTAACTATCGGTCGCAGTTTTGAAGTAAAAAGATGAACACTTTGATTTATATTCCTCGGTAACGTAGCAGAGTGGGGTCCAAGAATTGTTAAGAACACCCATAATCGCTATTTCCATTCAAAATCTAATTTTTAAAAATTTAAGTTTTGTCTTGTTTTGTTCAAATCGATGTGCAAGAATAAAATTGAATGTCACTGAGCTCATACTAATTGTCTTGGCAATAAAAAGTCTTAACTTTGGGCGTGGCGCACGCTTTTTCTTATTGCGCCAGCACAGCACTGATTGAACATCACACCACACAAAATTAATGTTGTTGAATTTTTTTTTGTCTGCTAAAGAAGAATTTTGTTTCTGAAACTGGAACATCGGCTGGCTGCGGGAGTCGAACGCATACACATACAAAAATATAGGGAATAGGGTATCCAACAGTTCGTTGCAAACGTACCGTAGCTCTCGCTTATGTTTTCATTTTGAAATTAATTTTTATAAAGAAAGTAAAAAAAGTTTTATACTTTTTAAAAAAGTACTAAACTTCAAAAAATCTTACAAAGCACTCTGAATTTATACAAAATTGTTATTGTTTTTCAAAATTATATTTTCGTTTCATTTTACGTTTAACTTTTAATTTTTATTGGATATTTAAAACAGCAGGCATATACTGTATTGTACCGTAACTTTTTTAAGAATAAATTTATCCAATAGTATTCAATATAATTTTCAAAGTATTGGCTATTGATCCAATAATTTGTCGATGTCTGAAAATTGCGCTGTAACCGGCAAATACTTTACTACTCCTGGCCATGTGTTCCATTCTGCAAGAATTGCGAAGACTATATTTCTCAAAGAGTTCTCTCTCTTGAATGAAGCTATTGACATTTTAAATGGGAAATATGGTTGGGGAGTTCTTTTAAAATATTGTGATCATGCCTTTGAATATCGAAATAGCTTGGAATTTTAAGCTAAAAAAAAATTAATTAAATATTCGTTTTCTCCTTTATATGTATTTATATTGTCTTAATGTTACTTTGATGTATAAAACTCATCCCAAAAAAATCAAAAAATTATTAAAATAAAACCAATAAGAAAAAAAAATTTCATTAAATTGCAAATTATTTTCTTTTTGATAATTTGTGAAGAATGTACTTTAATCCCAAAGAATTTATTTTTACTTCAATTTCTATGTACATATATGCTTGTTACCTATTTCCATATGTATGTTATTTAAATGTATAAGACTATGCCAATTATTTCGACCGACGGCAAGTAATGCCATTGTTCTATTTTCTTTATAAACTCTGTTTTATTGTAATTTTATATTATTTAATAAAGAATTTCAATATTATATATTATTAATCATTTTAGCTCTCGGTGGTCGGGTGTCGGGAGTAGTAGTAAGGTATTCATTTATTAACAATTAAATACAATGGTTTATTCCAAAATTTGAACCTTAAAGGTATGGCTCAGCCGTCAGCCTGATTGGCAAATTTATATTTTAATTGTATAAGTAAATAAAATTAAATTTTCAAAAATTCAAAATGACAAAAATATTTAAACGTATTCAGATATTAACAACTTTCTGTATTTGTAAACTGTTTTCGAGAAATTGCTCAGTGTTTTCCATTCACACTCGTTTAGAAGTTGTACTGATTCTTGTAATGTTAAAGTGGGTTTACCAAAAAACATAATTCTTTGCGGTCTGAATATGGGACATATACTAATAATATGATAGCAATCTTCTTTCGATTTTAGGTTGCACAGCGAGCAGAATTGATTAAACCTTCCATTATAGAGGTTGCCATTGAGGTTAAGGACCTCACACCTTGCTTTGAAGATTATAGATATTTCATCATAGCTCAACGAATCGTGGAAGTAGTTCCTTTGTTTTAAATTGAAATTCAATTGGCTGTATAAGACTCTGCTTCCGGACTCTCGAGCCTTTAGGATGAACATATCACGAGTTGCGTCATCATTCCTCTGAATAATGTTGTAGAGGTTTTCTTTCAAATTGCCTGAGTTGGTAGTGTCAATTATAAGGTTTACACCACAAGCGTTACCTAAAGTCTGCCATTTTTTATACCACCAGTCTTTATTTCTCAACTCATACAAAAATAGTTTCTTTCGAAAGTCGAGATTCTTCATAATGACTGCATAGCTTAATTATGAAGTCAGTTTGAGACTTGAGAGTGTACGTTAGGAGTTTTGGAAGACCAGTTTTTAAGAATATACAATAATTTGGTGTATTTTGCGGTAGGTTAAATAGATATAGGTAGGTTATTAGAATATTTCTATTTCCTCGTACTCATCTGTACCCCAAACCTGCGAGGCGTTGCAAAGGGTTGATTTAACAACCGGATTAAATATTTTGTGTTTTGCGGATAAAGCAATTGTTTTGTTTGAAAAAAACATTTTTAAAAGTTAGATTAATTAAGCTTTGTGAGCTACTACTTTTCTCGGTTAGGTGGTTCTTGAAACTAAAAGTTGAAAAGACAGTTATTTGATATTTAATCACCAACAAATTTTGAACGTAACTTTGTGGTCGTTATAATTGATGTTGAGGTTTTTATTTTCTTATTGACCGCAAATTATCGATAAAAGATTCAAAACACAAGATATAATTCGGTTTCAATATTCTTTTTTATTATTATCGTATGCATTTCGAGCTCTTTCTATTGAGGGCCCATCATCAGCGAGCGTTTAATATACACTAAAGAACGAATTTGACAAATAAAACAAAATATGAAAATTAAACAACAACAAATACGTCAAAGAATTAAAACCATTAAGCTACATAAGAACAAAATTGCGAACCGGAATAATCAAAAAGTGAACATGATTTACTTAAATAAGTTAAAAAGAGAAGATTCTATTGCATCTGGCTCCAAATTCATTAAATTGTTGGTGGTTTGCATGTAAAAGGATTCGTATGCGTCTTACTTGGAAGGGTAATGAACCGTGTTTAATAATTTAATATTTTCTTCAATTGGTGAGACAGAGTGGGGCTCTGTGTTGCCAAGATCGAAAATATGTGCTGGTATTGCATTAGAAATCTGTTTGTTTTATTTGTCAAATTCGTTCTTTAGTGTATATTAAACGCTCGCTGATGATGGGCCCTCAATAGAAAGAGCCCGAAATTCATACGATAATAATAAAAAAGAATATTGAAACCCAATTACATCTTGTGTTTTGAATCTTTTATCGATAATTTGCGGTCAATAAGAAAATAAAAACCTCAACATCAACTAAAAGTTGAACTAAGTTTCACTCCTAGGTATTTTACCACTTAAACGGTTTCGAGAAGATGTCCGTCATAATACCAACGTCTCTCATTATGTGTTCGTGAATGCCGCTCGAAGACCATCATTTTTGATTTTTCTGTATTAATTGATAGATCCCATCTCTTACAATAGCTTGATATACGATTTATCATTAATTGCATCTGCGCAGGTGATTCGGAAAGTAGGTATGACAAGGTCATCTGCATAGAGTAACACATTGACTGCATTACCCGCAATTCTGACTCCACCGGGTAGATCATCTACTACGTCGCCGTCGTTTAAAAAGACCGAGAACAATAATGCACTGAGAAGACAGCCTTGTTTCACACCAGAATTAGTACCAAACCACTCCGAGTACGTTGTACCATCCCAAACTGCTGCATTAGTATCCGTGTACATTTCTCTGATCACTTTGATGAACTTTGACGATATTCTAAGTTGGGACATTTTGTATAAAAGAGCATCTCTGTTAATAAGGTCGAAGGCAGCTTTGAAATCAACAAAGAAAAAGAGTACTTTTTTATTCTTGGCTTGGAATGCTTTAACAATAGGTGTAAGATTAAGTATTTGATCAATTTATTGTATAAAGCCCACTTGGAGTTCAGAAAGAATGTTTTTCCTTTCAATCCATTTCTCGAGCCTGCCAACCATAACACCGCAGAAAATTTCTGATATAACATTCATGAAGGAAATTCCTCTATAACTTTCTACAACGTCTAAGGGTCCTTTTTTGTGGATCGGAAAGATCACAGATTTCCTGAACGCAGAGAGAATGCTTGCCGTTGACAAAATTTTGTTGTACAGGGTTTGTTAATTATTACAGAACCTGGGTGTTGAATTTTTGAAAAACTCATAAGGGATGCCGTCCTCACCAGGCGCCTTTTCATTTTGCGCTTTTAACAACACAGATTGTATTTCGTCGATAGAGATGTCGTTGTCTAACGATTCATCAATGCATAAAGGTTATGCGTATGAGAAAATCGGATTAGCGTTATTTGAGAGGAGAAGCTTAAAGTGGTTTGCTAGTGATTCGGCTGATACACCTGCCCCGATTTTATAACTCATTCCGTTGATTACCCTCGCAATCTTCCAAAAATCTTTGGAGTTTCGTGTTTGTCCTAATAGAAGTGCCTGTTGGTTTTCAAAATCAGTTTTCTTTCGACGACATAAGTTTTTGTAATTTGTGTACGCTTCAATGTACCAAATCCTAAGGTGTTGGTTGTTTGAGGAACGAATTGCGCGATAATTGGAGAACGATTTTATTCTTGCTTTCCAGCATTCCTTATCAAACCATTCCTGTTTAAATGATGACTTCTGGTCTAAGGCTTTGCTTGGAGTAGAATTTTTTAATACACTCTGTAAGCTGATTTGAGAGAACTTCCGTGGATTCCGTTGACAAGTGGTTGTTTAAAAAATTTTCTAAATTTCGCTGAACAAAGCCGAGGAAGAAGTTTAAGATTTTCTCCGGTAGATGCGCTTGGTTAACGAATTCCACAACTATGGGCATGTGGTCCGAGAAAGTCTTAAACTCAACATCAAATCTGTTGACTCCATCAATCCATTTTTGATCGGAAGTATAAAGTCTATTTTTGTTCCCTAACCCGGGGACAATAGACATAACTATATATTTGTATGCTTAGGAAACTTCTTATCCTATATCTGCAGTTCAGTGCTCCTATGAAAAAAAAAATCGATGTTGAGGGATAAAATAGTCGACTAAGCCGGAAGTAGGTCAGATTTAAAATTGTTTCTAGTTCGTAGACTGCCTGGATGAAGATGTTACAACCAATAAACACTTGTTTTCAAACAAGTAGAGTTGCCTTTTCAAATTGTTTTGACTATTCTCTGAATTCGGCTTTATTTCACAAGCAATGTCTATTTCACTTTGTGATTGTGGAATAACGCCGAACTACAAAATTCGGTGTTATTTCACCGCACCTATTTGAACGAAAGAGTAACTCATTGTTTTTTATGTTACTTGCAAGAACAAGAAACCTCATATCACTCCCCTTCTATATGTCCAATTTTAAAAGAAATGAGATTTGTTAACTTTGGAAAGTCAATACTAAGCGAGACAGACGCCATAACTATTTTGTAGGGACAAAATTGGAAACATCTTGCCCAATATTGCATAGAAGCCCTAAACTATAGAAACGATTTCATAAATTATTAAGATTTGAGTTAAAAAAATTTACCAAAATCTTTATAATAAGGTTAAACCAATTTTTGTAATGCAATTTATTTCACTATATTAAAAATAAAGTAAAATATAAATTACTAACACTTTATAATAAATGAAAAATAGTATATGAATTATGTATATTTGTGTATAATAAATAAATACATTTCTAAAACTTATAAATATATTTTTGCATTTAAATAAGAAAGAAGAGTTCGCATCTGGCAGTTGGTTTATAACCAAGGCCGTAATTAATTTTTTTTTATAAAATTGTTAAAAACGTTAACATTTCTGAAAATTTAATTATTAATTATTTTATTTTCTTTGGGAATTTTATTGAATTGAATACATTCACCTCCATATTTTAATCAAGTTGTCTAGATAGGTACTTAATTCTCAGTTTTATTTTATTACAAATGAAAAAGCTACTTTTAACTACGTCTTCCAAAAAACAACCCATACGGTGGATAACATTTTCACGTTGTTAACAACCACACAACATTAAAGACACTGACTGTTAAGTTACTAACAAGAACAAAACGCCAGACGAAATAAAACAGTATCGAACAAAATTTTTCGTTGATTTATTCAACAAAGTACAGAAAGCCCATTCCCAATCAAAAGGAAAAGTGATAATGAGTCCACATCGTTAGCCATAGAATGCTTGTGCTTTGGAGAAATGGTAAGCAGCCGTTGTGGTTCGCTATATAACCAGAACAACAACAAAAAGTGGGGCTACATTTTAGTATACTTTATGAAAATATTTTTGAATGCATACACTCTAAATCCAAAGAGACAACAAATTGTTAGTCTGCGGCGACTGCCACTTACTGAAGGTGCGCCAACTAACATTCCAAAATACGGTTAACTACTTAAGCCCACAAAACAAGTTCTCATATTTGAATGAAATTCTACGTTTGATCTTTTCGCAAAATCTACTTGGTATAACCCATTTACTTTCATTTAAAAGTGAAACGAACACATTTTTGAAGAAATAGTTTAATGTTTGTATGATTCTATTAATACTCAAAAAAGCAGCTCAACCTCGACCTCATTTGTGCTTGTTCCTTCCATATAATAAAACATTCAAAAGTTCTTACCGTCGCCAACAGTTTAAAAACTTCAATATATAATAACGTTAAGTTTTTGCGTCAATATTTAAATTTCTAAAAATTTTAATTTTCATTTACCTGTATTGGGTTGTCTACGGTGGTGGTTTCAAATTTTAAATTTATGAACCGCCTTATTTTGTGATGCAGCTTGTCTTACACGTTTTGTTTATACGGCGAATGTGTGTGGAATAAAAACTATTTGATATATTACTTTAATATGAGAACTCAAATGACACGGATTGGTTTCGGTAAGAATAATTTAAGTTAATATCTCTCAAAATTACTATGACTATAACTATGACCCATGACCCACTTGGCAACTTTTACATACTCTATAGGGCAGGCAAGTATTTTTTCCATGCAGAAAAAAAACTCGAGGTCATCATCAATCAAAAAAAGTGGGTTTCGCCATACCGTCCTTCGGTCCGTCTAAGTCTATGCGGATATGCGCTTTTTCATGCCATGCCTAAACGGCTTGACGGATTTTCTTCAAACTTCATAGCGAAAATCAATTTTGAACGGTGGCTTTTTTCATATGACCATAAGTTCGCAAAAGCTTGAATGAATTGACTCAAACTTTATTTGGCATAGTTACTCTTAAATTTCTATAGGATGACAATGCAATTTTTTTTTCAGTAAAACCATTTTAAACGGTTCCTCACATACAATGAACTGATTCAGATTTAACCAATTTTTTTTTTCTTCTTTTTAATTTGCTCAAAAACGGCTTTAACGATTTTGTTTAAACATTGTGTGTTATATTCCTTGAGTGTTATAAAGAAAATTGCGTTTTAAGTTTTTGGCTCAAAGTGCTGATGTATTGCAGATCTGGTCTGAACGACTTTTTTCGAATGGCCGTAAGTTGTCCACGGTTTTATCAAGTTCTCACAAGCATTTTCAAGAATAGTTCCTTACAGCTTCCTATTATATAGATTTGCAAATTGTAGGTACTATAAGGCAAGTTATAAATTCGTGCAAAACCAAAATTGAGAAAGCAATCACACATAACATTACGATGATGGAGATGTCGAAATAAGGGGGCCTGGAAATTTCGTCCGTCTGTGTTTCTGTTCGCACCGCTACAACCTTAACGTATGGACCGATTTGATTTAACAATTAACTGCACGACTAAGTCGCACGAAATTGCTCTTATGCTAAGCAATTGCTTAGTGGCTGTATGTATATCTATATCAAAAAAATTAAAAATAATTTCGAAAAATCTTTTAATTTTTAAATTAGTTTAAGGCTTTTCTCGCAAAAACTAGCATGCAATAAAATTTCAAAACTAATGTCTATATATCAGTTTTTTTAAAAGGTTATTTTTGAAAAACTTTCCCAAACAATATTTTGAAATGTAAATGTTTGTAAAAATAATGTTGAAAAAAATCAATATACCCGTTTCCAACATATTTTTAAAAACAAAATTTTTTTGAATTAGGTATTAAAAATAAAAAAAAAGTTTTTGAGAATTTTTAAAAGCCATATTAATTAAATTATGAATAACTTCCAGTGCCCAAAATTTTATTGAAATCGGATGTATAGTCAACCATAAAATCTGATTTGAAAATACTGGTTCTATGTGCGGTACCGTTATAAGACACATTTTGACAAACCTTTTATAATTAAAAAATATACTTCTTAAAAAATAGCTTTCTGAAAGTCTTATCAAAATCGTTAGAGAAGTTTTTGAGAAAATCAATTCTTACTTGCGAATATATGTAGATACTATAAGGCAAGTTATGCATTCGTAAAAAAATTTCTAACAATCAAACATGACAACATAACGATGATAGAGAAGTCGAAAAAAGTGGGTCCGACAATTCTGTCTGTCCGTATATAGTTACATTCAGCCTAAACAGCTGGACCGATTGGCTTCAAACTTGGTTCATAGTATTATTATGACTTCCTACAGAGGGATTTTTAGAACTAGCATTCTAGCTCTAAAACTAACGGTACCTGCCTTTCGATTACTAGTGAAATATTGATTTTCCTTAAAAACGGCTCCTACGATTTTGATAAAAATTTCTGAACAGTGTTTTCTGTGGAAATTTTATGTTGATTAGATTAGATTTTTCGGGAAGGTCTTATAACGGTGCCTCCCATAAAACCGGTTTTCTTAAATCAGATTTTCTCGTAAGCCACTCAACGGATTTCGATTAAATTTTGAATCTTGGAGCTCCTTATAATATAATTTTTTTAATTTTTTCCAAATTTTTTTTTTTGAGTTTTTAAAAAGAATTAATTTTTTTTTGTTTTTTCCAAAAACGGTTTCATCAATTTTTTTTTACTTTTATTTTTCTGATAAGAACTACAAAGTTCTGGAAGTTTGCATACTCAAAAATAATTTGGAATATGTTTTCGAAATATAGGTAGAAAAACCGTTTTTTGAAAAAAATGGTCGAACGATTTTGAAAAAAGAAATAATTGTTAAAATTAGTTTTAAACAGTAATCGAAATCAGATGGTTTACTTAATTTTTTCCAAAAAACGTTTTAACTAGTGATTTTTAAGTTATCAATCAAATTTCATATCATTTTTACTTGCTCTATAGGGCAAGTATTGGTTTCGTGCAGAAAAAAAATCGAGGTTTTAATCAAACATGACATTATGATGATAGAGAAACCCAAAAAAGTGGTTTTCGCCATACCGTCCGTCGGTCTGTCTGTGCGGATGTGCGTATGTGCGGATGTGCGGATGTGCGGATGTGCGTATGTGCGTCTGTGCGCTTTTTCACGTCATGCTACAGTCTAAACGGCTTGACGGATTTTCTTCAAACTTGATATATAGCAGTTTCAAAAAAAACGGTTGTCGAGATTTTTTTATTTCGTCTTAGCCCGGCTCAAACTTGTACCTTTCAAGTAATGGTTTTTTTCAATTTGGATTTTCTCGAAAACGGCTCTAACGATTTTGATTAAACTTGAAATTTAGCTAACTTTAAGCATTTCTAACAAAACTGCGTTTTTCGTTTTTGGCTCAAATGGTCGTAACGAAAATCAGGTTATAACGGCTTTTTTCAAATGGCCATAAGTTCGCAACGGCTTGATTGAATTGACTCAAACTTCGTTTGGCATGGTTTTTTATAGCGTTCTATATGATGGTTTTGTAAGTTTTTCAGTGAAGCTTTTCTAAATGGTAGCTCCCATACAACGAGCCGTTCAGTTTTAGCCAACTTTTTTAGGTTTTTTCTGATTCGCTCAAAAATGGCTCTAACGATTTTGATTAGATTTGGTGTAATATATTCTTTTAGTGTTCTTAAGAGAACTGCGTTTTTAGTTTTTGGCAAAAAATGCTAATAACGGAGATCTGATCTTAACGTCTTTTTTTCAAATGGCCATAAGTTACCAACGGTTGTATCGAATTCAAACAAACTTTGTTTGGTATAGTTCCTTACAGCTTTCTATCAGATGGCATTGATTTTTTTTCAGTCTCTCTTTTTTAAATGGTAGCTCCTATACAAAGAGCCACTAGATTTTGGCCAATTTTTTCATTTTTTCTAATTTACTCAAAAAAGGCTCACCCGATTTTTATGAAACTTTGTATGTAACATACATAGAATACTTCAAACAAAACTGCATTTTTAGTTTTTGGCTATACATGATAATAGTGGAAATTGCTTTTAACAGTATTATTAATTTGGCCATAAGTGGACATTTGTATCATTTATAACACCCAAAAGATAAAGTCTTAATTTTAAATATTAAAGGTTTCTTAACGTTAGCTCCCGTATATCGGTTTTTCCAGTTTCAGTCAAATTTGTTTAGGTTTTACCAAATTTTTCAAAAATGAGTTGTTCTCATTGATCGAAAAGTTTGTTTTCATCCTACTATTGCACCCACAGAGCAAGTACGTGCGACCCAGTCGTGCATTTTATTTCCCTGCTTTTTCTCCAAAATCTCAAACCCCAGTAGTTAGTTTTGGTATGTTGAGCATCAATGGGGCTCTATACTTGCTGGCAAAGGACATGGTACAGGATTCTTTGCTTGGTGGCAAACGACAGGGTACAGGGTTCTATGCTTGCTGGCAAACGACAGAGTACAGGGTTCTATACCTGCTGGGAAACGTTAGATGGTAAAATGTGTGTTTTTGAGTTGGAAAAGGTATGTAGATACCTTTTTTTTGGTGTTGCTTTGAATTCTTAAAATGTTTGGTAGATAATGAAAATTGATTGATTTATAGCGGTATATAGAAAAAACTAAAAATGCATTTGTGCGGTACATACGTGAAGTGTAAAAGGACAATGAATGTTTTTTTCTCTTTATTACTGGATATGAAGAAGTAGTAAAAATTCTATTTCAAAAAAAAATACAAGAGGACAAGAATGCAGAATGTGTGATGAAAAAAAACACAACCTATGTACGTGTTCAGATATTCACATAATAAGAAAAATTTAGGTATGTTGAAAGTATCCTTTTAACTTGCGATTATAGGAAATATAAGGCAAACATAACATTACGATGATAGAGAAGTCAAAAAAAAGTGGGTCCGACAATTCTGTCTGTCTGTCTGTCTTTCCGTCTGTCTGTATCGGTACCTACAGCCTAAACGGCTGGACCGATTTGGTTCAAACTTAGTAGATAGTATTATTATGACTTCCTACAGAGGGATTTTTGGAATTAGCATTCTAGCTTTAAAACTAACGGTACCTGCCATACGACTTTTAGTGAAAAATTAATTTTTCTCGAAAACGGCTCCTACGATTTTAATTAAAATGTCTGAATAATGTTTTCTGTGCAAATTTTATGTTTTGGTTGGAATAAAATTTTCAGGAAAAGTCTTATAACGGTACCTCCCATAGGACCGGTTTTTTGAATTCCGATTTTCTCATAAGTCACTCCACGAATTTCGATGAAATTTTTAATGTGGAAGCCCTTTTATAAACGTAATAATTTTTTTTTTAATTTTTCAAAAAAAGGTTATTTTTTTAAAAAAAGTTTTAAATTTTTTTTTTTATTTTTTGGTTTTCCAAAAACGGTTTAATTATTTTTTTTTTCAATTTTATTTTTCTGGTAAAAACTACAAAGTTCTAGAAGTTGGAATAGTACTAAAAAAAAATCTGGAATATGTTTTCGAAAAGTTTTTAAAAAAAATTCGTTTTTTGAAAAAACTGGTAGAACGATTTTGAAAAAAAATTCCTTAAAATTTAGAAAAACAAAAGAAAACTTATGACTTACTTCATTTTCTCAAAAAAACGTTTAAACTATTGATTTTTAAGTGATTCATAAAATTTCATATGATTTTTGCAATGCTTTTTCCGAAAATCTCAAGCTCCAAGACCATTTTAACACATTAGAGCAGTAGAGTACGATCCAGTCGTGCACCTTTATTCATTCAGCTTGCTACATTCTGAACAAGTGTAGGTATGTTTTTGACTTGCAACAGGTACTTTTTGGGTGTTTGTTTGACGGGAAGTAATAAAAATATTATTACAAAAATATAAGAGGGTATAAAAAGTTTAGTTTTGAATATGTAGTAGGGCATTCTTTTTTTGTGAATAGAACAACCAGGTTCTTTTTTTTTTTGAATTTGCTTTGAAAATCTGATTTTAATAATTATTAAACAATCAAGTTCAATTTTCTGTTTTTTTTCTGTTTTCTTTTGGAATTTAAGTTAAATTTACATTCTGTTTCAATCAAGTTGTGACAATCAAGTTGTTTTTTTCAATTTTTCATTGAAAATCTGTTTTTGATAATATTATTAAAGATCCAAGTTCAATTTTGTGATTTTTTCTGTTTTCTTTTTGAATTTACGCTAAAAATATAATTTCTGAAAATGTGTGTTTGTGAAAATTGTGGAAAATCCTTCGCTCAAAAGGCATCTCTAAGAGGACACATCATGACCTTCCATGATGATCAAAAACAATTTTTTAAGTGTAATATATGTGAGGAGGTTCTGTTGAGGAAAGACAAGCTTAACGAGTACATCAGAAGTCAACATTCAGCAGTAGCTGTTTTAAAGAATGAAGGAAGCTCCAGAAAAAGGAAACATTCTCCTCAACCTTCAACATCTAGAGCGATATATAACAAACGGCCTAGAATTATTGCTAATGAGCATTGTGTGGTGAATGAAAGAAGCTCCCAGAAAGAGGGAACATTCTCCTCAACCTTCAACATCTAGAGCGATATTGAACAAAAGGCCTAGGATTATTGGTAATGAGCATTGCTATGTCTGTGAAGAAGATGTCGTTGAATGGAGTGACCATAAAAAACAGCTTTACATAAGACCTAGCCGAACAGCTGTTTTCGAAAAATGATGCTGATGATTCTTCTCAAACGTCATATTGCTACATTTGTGAAGAGGATGTTATAGAATGGAGTGGTCACGAAAAAAAAGCTTTACATAAGACTCTTATCAAACAGCTGTTTTTGGAAAATGATGAGGGTTCTCCTCAAACTTCATATTGCTACATTTGTGAGGAGGATGTCGATAGGCGAAAAATGATACATCCTCACATAAAGCACTAGCTATGCAGCTCCTCACTGAGAATGTTAGCGTAATAATTAGAGCTTTCAAAAATCAAATTAAGACTTATTGCATTAGGACTACTGATGAATTAATTTAAGATGTCAATGCTTTGTTTGACGAAAATAAACTCATCATCAAAGAGTTGCTGGAAAACGAAATGAGTACTCTTGGTTCACTGAAGCTAAACATTGAACTTTTCGGTGATTTTCTGAAGTCCAGCAATAGTCCCGATGAATTGATTTCAGATGTGAAAAATATTCAAACAAAACTGTGTGTGATACTGCGTGCAACGGAGATAGATGAAAAGCTTCAACAATTTATTAATGAAACAAAAGTAAAATTAGAAGAATTTCAAGAAAAAGACGGCGGATGGGCTTTGCTTTCATTTATGAGAATAGAGATAAACATCAATAAATATGCACCTGCTGAAGAATCACCCTATTTCGAATTGCCGGTCAGAATTACAAGCAAGAGAGCACGTTAGAAATACTGATGAATATTGCTTTAAATGGGCTATCATAGCTGCTCTCGCAGGAAACATATTGAATCCTCAAAGGACAGCATCATCTAATATATAAAAATAAGTTGCCTTATGTTCGGGCTCGATAATCTCGAGAATGGCTGGGCAGAATTTTTTTATGTTTTTTATAAAGTTAGCTATCCTATTGAGGAAGGTCTTTTTGTGAAGATTGGTCAAATTTCGGTAAAGGGCAAACCGCAAAATGCATTTTTAGTGAATTTTGTCATATTACTAACAAAACTTTTGGTAGGGTCTTCGGAGGATTTAAACGAAGGTTTCTGTGAAGTTTGGTTAAAATACTATAAAGCGATAGCGAGGTTCTCTTGACCCAGCATTTTTGTCGACATAACAAGTGTTTTTCCCATAATTATAAAAAAATATTTGTATTTCTTATTTGTCAATTTAATTTTAATAAAATTGGAATGAGTTTGTAATCTGCGGACATTAACTAGAATAGGTTCATTACTTTTATCTTAAATTAAGTAAATTATATTGGACCAAAAATTATTAAATATAAAAGAAAAGTTAGTGAATTCACCGTGAAGTACCTATGTGAAGATAGAATTCTGGATATACATATGTTTGTATGTAGGTAAAATAAAAACATCATCGGATTTTTTCTTTTTTTTATAATGTTCAGATTGGGCTACAAAATTGAAATGAATCAAGTTAGTAAAATAATTATTTGGGATGAGTGCACGATGGCTCACAAGAAATCATTGGAAGCCCTTAATCGTACGTTAAAAGATTTACGAGGAAACCAACGTTTATTTGGTGGTGCCATGATGTTGTTTGCAGGTGATTTTAGGAAAACATTACTCATACCTAGGTCTACTGCTGCTGATGAGCAGTGGCGATTCCTGGTCTCCAATATTAGGTTGGCTACACCAAGGATCCAAAAGTAAAGCAAAAAGAAGCAAATTTACGTTTAAAACCGAATTTTTAGTTTTTTTCATTTGTATGAAAAACTTTTATATGTACTATATTTGAACGCGATCGTAAAAGCATATTTTTCTCAAAAACGGCACTAACAATTTTAATTTTAAAAAAATCACAGTTGCTTTTCAAGTACGACCAATCATATGGCTGAAAATTTTTTTTAAAAATTTTCTAAAAACGGTACTTTCCATAGGACGATTTTTGTCTTGGATATCTCAAAACTGGCTCAACAAATACTTTCAAAATTTCGTTATATTAGTTGTAGGTAGCTTAATTTATATACTGCAAGAAGGCATATACCTATATTTTTAAAAGATGTTTTATTGTAGGTATTTTAAAAAGCATTTTTTTTTATTTAAAAAATTAATACGTATTTTGAAAACTGCTCATTAAATTTTGTTCAAAAATTTTAAATAAATGTATTTCCTGAATACCTATATCCCAGCCTTTTTGATTTTTTTTTTAAATGTTTTCAAAAAGTTCTTCAAAAAAAACTTTTTTTTTTCTCAAAAACAGCTCCATAGATTTTTATTAATTTATTCTAATCAATTCAAATTCACCCAAAAAATAAAAAGGCGTACTTTTTTCAGCTCAAATTACTCAAAATATTTATTTAAGAATTTTGAAAAATTTATTTTTATCAAAATCTCAATCCCCTAGAGCCTAGACCACTGTCACACAACAGAGCAAGTTGGTGCTACCCAGTCGTGCATTTTATTTCTAATTTGCTCAAAAAAGGCTTGAACGATTTTAATTCAACTTTGTTACATAGAAAAAAAAACTTCATTTTGTTAGTTTTCGGCTACAAATGATATTTACTTAAAACAGGTTTCAAAGGTTTTATTAAAGTGGACAACCACATTAACGAAATAGTTCGCACTTCCTAAAGTATATATCTTTCATAGCACCCACAAGATCGCACCTATGTTTTAAGGAGTAACGGTTGCTTAATTGTAGCTAGCACATATCGAACCTTTGAGTTTTAGAAAAAAAAATTTAAATGTTTAATAAATTTCTTAAAAATGGTTTAAGCAATTTGTATGTACTTTGTGGGCGGGATCACGACGACGTTATCCAGAGTGTCAGAATTTACAAAGGACAACATCTATAAAAAAAAATATAGAAAGATAAAATCTAGAAAAGATGGAGTCTAGAATCCAGAAAAAAAGTATTCTAGACTTGTTTTAATTTAGAGAGATTCTAAATCAAGTATTAATATTAATAATTGTAGATTTTGTCCATTCTAGATTTCTTTTTCTAGATTTTGGATTTTCGAAATTAAGTATTCTAGATTTTCGGTTTTCTTTATTTTCCCAATTCTAAGTATTTTTTTTTTCTAGATTTTGTTGCTCTAATTTTTTTTTCTAGATATCGTGTTAAGCCCTTTGTGTGTATTTGTTGGTAGAATTTTCTTGATTTCTTAACTGTTCTTATGTTTGGGCTTAATTCAAGTAACGGCCATCTGATGTATAGAAGCAAATTAATTCAATTACTCGTCTTCGTATAACGAAAATAACGGTAAAATTGACGTATCTTATAACACTGTCAATATGCTCGAAATGCGGGAAATGAACACTTCTTAAACAAATATTTTGAACTTAGTTAGTTGCATATTTTATACAACAAAGAGTAGTTTTTATTGCTCAAAAACCATCTATGGCGCCCACAGATCAAGTAGGTATGTGCGACAAATTCGTGCATTTCATTTTAATGTAGACCCTACTTAGTACTTAATACTTTTTGCAAACCTATTTAGATTTTCCTGGCAATCTGCTTCCTTTTCTAGGTTTACATTTTCAACCCTGCGTGTTTTTGTTTTCCTTTGAGTCGCTATTCGCAGTATGGCTATTATTTTGAGCATCGATTTTATGCATTAAAGGTGGAATGAAGCAGCACACGAAGGGTAAGGGGAGTTTGGACACAGTTTGAATTAAAATGTGAATGCGCTATTTCCAATGCCATTCTAGATCGTAAACAGAAAGCATGCGAAAGACGAGAAATTTCGAATGGGAGTAAAATGTCACGAGATTGCTGCGGTTAGTTCTATTTGAATGAAAAATGTTTTGTTGTAATTAGGTAAACACATGGGTTTTAAGAAAACTCAATCAGGTTTGTATTTTGTACACAAAATATTATTTCATGATACTTTTAATATGAATTGTTTTTATTTATTTTTGGGTTGGCGCAGCCAACCTAGCTAACTGAGAGGAATCGCCACTGCTGATGAGTTGAATGCACGTTTGAAATCTTCAAATTTGTTGCAGTATGAGAATGAGAAAACACTCAAACTTACTGTAAACGTGCGTGTTAGGCTGCAAAATGATCGTACAGGGGCTGTGTTTTCGAAGCAATTGTTGGGCATGGGCATTGTATATATAAAATATAGTACTAACACTTGAGGTGCGCCATCTATCGACGAAAAACTAAGCTCTTGAATACCATGGGAAGCAACAACAACAATTAAAATGGTGTAAATTGTTGTTGCTTCCCATGGCTTTCTAGAGCTTAGTTTTTCGTCGATAGATGGCGCACCTCAAGTGGGAATACTATAGTTTATATGTGCAATGGCATGGGCAACGGCAAAATGAATATTGATAACAATGGTCTAATAACATTGCCATACAATTTTTGCCGTTTGACGGAATCTAAAGCGGAATTGGTACAGAATGTGTTTCCAAACATTGCCCAGAACTATATAATTCATTCGTGGTTAAGTGAAAGCGCTATATTAGCTGACACAAACAAAGACGTAAATGAAATTAACACGGAAATCCTTAAGAAATTACCAAATGAAATTGTTGTGTACCAATCAATAGACACCATCACACATCAAAATGAAGCTGTAAGTTATCCTACCGAATTTTCAAATTCTTTATATTTAACTGGGATTCCACCCCATATTTTGGAGCTAAAGATTGGTGCACCAATTATCATGCTTTGGAATATTAATCACCAAAAACTTTGTAACGGCACTAGATTAGCAGTAAAACGATTAATGCAACTGTTTTCATTGGAAAATATAAGGGGGAAAAAGTGCTTATTCCTATAATTCCCATGATTCCTTCTGATTTGCCATTTGAATTATAGCGTTTGCCATTACCGATTCGTCTTGCGTTCGCTATAAAAATTAACAAATCCCAAAGACAGTCTTTACAAGTACCTATGTGGTATACATTTAGTTTCCAATTTTTTCTCACGGACAACTTTATACTGGATGTTCGCCAGTGGGTAAACCGTCCTTATTGTTTATTTATGCTTTAAATAGGAAAACAAAAAACGTTGTTTATCAAAAAGCTCTTGAGTAATGTAAATGGTTCATTTAAAAAATTGTTGAATTAACTAATAAATTATATAAGAAAAATAATTGTATTCAATTAAAGGCTGCATGATACACAACATTTTGTTTTCTGCTCCGGAGCGTAATTAAAGAGTGATGATGGTTTCCCAACTCTGGACCACTCCACATATAAAAGCTGAAGGCAAATCGGTTGAATGGAAGGAAATTCGCGTAATTCGGCATTCCTCTCCTTTGAACGGCCTTTTCAAAATCCTTTCCACTATCAAATTGTTCATAAGCTTCGTCAGAATCAGTTGGGTTCCATGGGGCAGTTTAGGGACATGAAGATTTCGTAGCATTATGATGACAGATCCAACTTTAAAACGCAAGTGATGAGGCGGCATGCCAGGCAAATCCAAAGAACACTCGCATATTCACACTCAATGGAATGATTTTCACATACCGCCCTAAATATGATGGCTTGAGACATGAGTTTAATTTATCCGCCGCTGTTGGTTTCAGAATCACGGGAAGTGTTTCTTTTGGAAATCACCCGCCAACTGTATCATCACGCAACCAGAGCAACGATTATTGATGCGCAAATGTTTTTTTCAATTGTATATTTCATTTAATCCGTATGAAACTAAGATTTGTCTAGCCGAGCGAAGCGGGTGGGTCAGATAGTACAAATATAAAAATAATATTGGTGATGAAACAATAGAAGTGTATAATAGCTTATAAGCTTCAAAGACTTGCAGTTCCCTCTGGCTGTAAAATATATAAAAATATTTGAGGAAAACAACCCTGAGGTAAGTGTGAATGTGTTTGGCTATGAGATGAATAATAAAAATAAATATATACAAATAATTGGACCATTTTATCATACACAAAAGGAACAGAGTATGCATACTAGTTTACTCTTTTGTGAGAATGCAATTGGGCTAACACATTATGATTTTATTAAAAACAGTACACGATTACTAAGATCGCAATTGACAAAAAAAAAAAAAAAATCAAGACAACGAATCTTTGTGATGGATGTCTACAATGTTTTGCTGATGAAGCTTTATTAACAAAACACAAAAGTGAATGTTGTTAGATTGTTACTGTAAGGGATTTCATCTCTTACCCCACGATTTGTTTAAAGAAAGAATAAATTAATTCAATAACCGTACACCTGGCAACCCATTTACGATATCATGCACTTGCATAAATGTCAAAGAAAAGCTTTTATTCAAAGTACCTACATAAACCATTATGTATTCAATTTGTTCTCTTATGTATATACAAATAACAGAACGATCGAACGATATTAAAACAGTTTCAATTTCAATGTACATATGTATATTGCTTACTGTATTCTTATGTATTTAATTTAATGTTATATGCTTTTTCAATGCATCTCTCGATTTATGACCTGATAAGTTTAAGTCAGTCTTAATAAAGCATTCGAAAGAAGAACTTGGTTTTTACTTTTGTTCATATGTACGGTAGATGAGTCGAAATTTATTTAAGATTTGCTTGATTTGCTTTGCTTTTAGTAGATTAACTATTATCGCTTTTGCTTATTTTACAATTAATACTTACATATTACGCTTACAATCTATCAGGAGTGGGTTAAATTTTGTTGAAATTTTTTTTTTCTCGCGAAATAAAATTTAAAAAATATAGATGCTAACGCACGTGCTTTAAATTTTTTGCGAAGCGCAAATGTGCAGAAACTTAAAGAAAAGTTGGCAGAAATGGGTTTTGCTACACATGGAGCAAAATCTGCTCTTAAGGCTCGCTTGAATGATGCTTTGGAATCGCTTGAGCCTAACCAAATTGGGGAATTTTTCCCAGATGATCTTGTGGTGGAAGGTGAGGTGGAAGTTGAGGAGGAAGGTGAGGACAATGGGCGTAATGAAGTGAGGACGAAGACGGCATTATGTTACAACGTCTAGAAAGACTCCCTGAAATAGTTAAGCAAAAGGAAGAAATTCTTGCGCTTGAGACACGTTTGGCTGAACTCAAAAGGCCTGTTAACGAGATTCAACCTGTGAGAGCGAGTGCATTCTCATCACGTGACATCGAAGATTCCCTGCCAACGTTCTGGGGGGACGATGATTATCCTATTAAGAAATGGATTGAGAGCGTCGATGACGCAATGGTCACATATCATCTGAGTAAACCAGAGTCTTTTATATATTTTAAGAGACTGTTGAAAGGTACTGCTAGATTATTCCTAAGATCTAGAGCGTTTCGCTCCTGGAGTGAGCTAAAGTCTGCTCTTCTGTCCGAATTTCATCACCAAACATCTGCAACAGACGTCCATAATACGTTGCAAAATCGGAAGAAACAAAGAGATGAAAATTATCAGCAGTATGTCCTTGCTATGCAGGAGATAGCATCATCAGCAGACATCGATGAACAAGACGTGATTTCCTACATTATTAAGGGAATCCCAGATTCCGTGTTCAACAAGCAGCTTATGCTCACCGCGAACACCATCCCTAGCTGAAAACTATTCTACGAAAGTATGAAAAGATGAAGGCTGAGCTTCAACCTTCGACATCTGGCTACAACCGATCTGTCCATGTACAACTTTCAAAACCTTCGCCACGAATCGAAACCAAAATCAAGTGCTATAATTGCTACGAAAGCGGCCACATATCAACTAAGTGTCCAAAACCACGCCGAGAAAAAGGTTCGTGTTTTCGGTGCGGCCAAAAAGGGCATTTTGTAAGCAATTGCCCCCAAACATCATCGGTTCTTGTAGTTCAACATGAAGGTCGGTCAAAAGAACAGCAACTGTCTACTTTGTTGACTGATTTCCACGGAGTTCTGGAGTATGACTTTGGGTCTACGAATGGTGAAGCTGGAAGTATCCGAGTTTGCATGCATGTGATGACTGTGATAGATACCGGTAGCCCGATAAGCTTCATCCAACAACAATGCGTGCCACCTTTTATGATGACGTCTCTAGAACCATCCACTGGTAATTTTATTGGTATAAATAATTCTCAATTGATTATATTAGGTAAATTATTATGTTATGTTAAATTTTATGGTTATTATGTAAATTTATGTCTTTATGTTGTGAGCGATAATACCGTGAAAATTCCAATCATATTGGGTCGAGATTTTTTACGTAAACCAAATACAAAGTTAATGATTGAAGATTCAAACGGGAAAAATATTGGAAACGAAAAGTTAAATGTAAAAGATTTTGAGAATAATGAACATTTTGATAACATAAAAGATTTTGAAAATAATGAAAGTTTTGATGATAATAAGCATAATAATGATGATTTAGAATTAGAATTTTACAAAGAAATATTAAATATTGATACATGCGATACCCGCATGTAAAGATTCTAAAGATAAACGAAAAATTGAGTTATGATGAGCATGTTCAATTAAAAAGATTAGTTTTTGGGAGCATTACACCAAATTCAAAGTATGCAGATAGTGGTTATGAAATGAAAATAGTTTTGACAAACTCAAATAATTTTTTCAGTTGCGCACCAAGGCGTCTTCCGTACGCTCATAAGATTGAGTTGCAAAAGGTTTTAGATGACTTGCTTAAAAATAATATCATTCGCGAGAGCAATTCACCTTATGCATCGCCAATAGTTTTAGTTCGTAAAAAGACAGGTGAAGTTCGTCTTTGTGTAGATTACCGCCACTTAAACAAAATCACGGCGAAGGACAATTTTCCATTACCTCTAATAGAAGACCATCTTGATAGGCTGCGAAACAAAAAGTATTTTTCACTGCTTGATCTTAAAAGCGGTTTTCATCATGTGAAAATGGCTGAAGATTCAATAAAACTAACATCCTTTGTAACTCCCATGGGGCAGTTTGAATACCTGCGTATGCCTTTTGGCCTGAAAAATTCGCCCGCAGTGTTCCAACGTTATATTAACACAATTTTTAAGGATTTTATAAGTGCAGGAAAACTCTTAATTTACATTGACGACTTGTTGGTAGCTACTGAAACTAAAGATGAGCATTTTATGGTTTTGAAAGAAGTTTTAAATGTCATTTTTCAAAATAGCTTACAGTTGCGACTTGATAAATGCGTATTTATGTATGAGAATATAAAGTATCTGGGGTATGAAGTATCTGCGAGTGGAATAGGTCCAAACCGTGAAGGCTTGAAAGCCGTTGCCGATTTTCCAATACCAACAAATGAAAAGAAATTGCATTCGTTTTTGGGCTTGTGCTCATATTTCCGGAAGTTCATAAAGGATTTTTCCTTGTTGGCAAAACCACTCACTGATTTGTTAAGAAAAGACGCTAAGTTCGTATTTGGCGAGAAACAGTTAGAAACATTCAACGTATTGAAACAAAAACTTCTTAATTCTCCAATTTTGAGCATCTTTAATCCAGCCGCCAATACAGAGCTTCACTGCGATGCCAGCAGCTTAGGTTTTGGCGCTGTATTACTGCAGCTTCAAGATGACAAGCAACTTCTAACGATCTACTGATCAGGAATCCAGATACCATTCTTACGAGTTGGAGACTCTTGCCATAATTTATGCGCTAAGAAGATTTCGAGTTTATCTCACAGGTATCCGATTCAAAATAGTCACTGATTGTAAGTCACTGACACAAACTCTGAATAAAAAGACTCTAAATCCAAGAATTTCACGTTGGGCTTTGGAGCTCCAGGATTTTGATTATGTCATCGAACAGAGAGATAGTAAGAGAATGGGTCATGTTGACGCTCTCCGTCGGTGCCACAATATTTTAATGATTGAACTTGAGTCTTTTGAACACGCGCTTTCTGCATCTCAACAAAAAGATCCTGCAATCCAAAAGTTAGTCGAGATGTTGGAGAAAAGGGAAAGTCCCATCTACGAACTCATAAATGGTCTTGTTTATCGAAAGATAAACAAAAAGGTATTCTTTTATGTTCCGTCTAAGATGGAGAGAAATGTCATTCAAACCCACCACGAAAGTTTATGCCATCTTGGTGTCGAAAAATGTTTAAATTATTTTAAGAAAACATATTGGTTTCCTAATATGAAAAACAAGATTAAGCAACATATCAGTAATTGTTTAAAATTTTTGCATTTTTCTTCACCAAGTGGAAAAAAGGAAGCGGTATTGCATAATATCCCTAAAGGTGACAAACCATTTGAAACTCTTCACATTGACCATTATGGTCCTTCGCCAACCTCTACTACGAATAACAAAAGACATATACTTGTTATTGTTGATGGATTTTCAAAGTATACGAAACTTTATCGAGTGAAAATTACGACGACTAAAGAAGTTATCCAATGTCTCCAATCTTATTTTTCATTCTACAGCAAGCCAACACGCATCATCTCGGATAGGGGAAGTTGTTTCACCTCTTATGAATTTTCAAATTTTTGTGGAAAATATAGCGTTCAACACATTAAGGTGGCCATGAGTTCACCTTAATCGAACGGCCAAGTTGAACGAATTAATAGGTGCCTAACTCCGATGCTATCTAAAGATGAATCCATGAATCAGGTAGTTGGATGAATTATTTGCAGAAAGTTGAGTTTGCTCTCAATATCACCGAAAACAAAAGTACAGTTATTAGTCCCAGCATGTTGCTTTTTGGAGTTGCCCAAAAGGGTGTAATAATGAATAACATAAAGGAATATTTAAATCAAAATATAATAGAGCAGGAACCCCGAGATTTGAATGAACTTAGGAAGAAAGCTAATGATAAAACTGTAGAAAGTCAGAACCAAAATAAAATTTATTTTGATAAACGCCACAAGAAACCGTATCAATACAATATCGGTGACTTTGTATTGATTAAGAACGTTGTTAATGCTCCTGGACTAAACAAGAAATATAAAGGTCCATTTGAAGTTGTAAAAACATTACCAAACGATCGATACCTTATTAAAGATTTAGAAAATTTGCAAATATATCGCGTTCCGTACGAGGGAGTATGTTGCCCCGAAAATATGAAGACTTATGTTCAAGCGTAATTTTTTTGTATGTATTAATATTTAATAACGTTTATCTTTCACTTTTAATCATTTTATAAAAAAAAAAAAAAAAAATTCTTATTCACAATATTCTTTGTAGGTTTTCCATATTGTATTGATTTATTAATAATTTTTTTTGATTTCTAAGGAAGATGATAAAACAGTATGCATGTAAAGATACTCGATAATTTGTATCTTAAAGTTAAAAGATATAAACTTTATACTATGTAATGTCACTAAAAAAAAATCAGAAACAAAAAAATGTAAATCTGTATGAATGTTAAGAAATGAGACTAAAAAAAAAAAGATATACAAACTTTCTTGTTTTATATATATATTTTTTTATCAAAATGAAACCACATTATCGTTTTAAAGACGAATTAAAAAAAAAAAAACAATGATTTATTTATGTATCTACGTAAGTGCCCGCAGTCGTAAATCGAGGACGATTTAATGTCAGGATGATCGAGTTGTAAGGGATTTCATCTCTTACCCCACGATTTGTTTAAAGAAAGAATAAATTAATTCAATAACCGTACACCTGGCAACCCATTTACGATATCATGCACTTGCATAAATGTCAAAGAAAAGCTTTTATTCAAAGTACCTACATAAACCATTATGTATTCAATTTGTTCTCTTATGTATATACAAATAACAGAACGATCGAACGATATTAAAACAGTTTCAATTTCAATGTACGTATGTAAATTGCTTACTGTATTCTTATGTATTTAATTTAATGTTATATGCTTTTTCAATGCATCTCTCGATTTATGACCTGAT
Source organism: Platycheirus albimanus (assembly GCA_916050605.2). NCBI lineage: Eukaryota > Metazoa > Arthropoda > Insecta > Diptera > Syrphidae > Platycheirus > Platycheirus albimanus. The sequence goes on from OU696696.1 coordinate 181,133,317, forward strand.
AAGTTTAAGTCAGTCTTAATAAAGCATTCGAAAGAAGAACTTGGTTTTTACTTTTGTTCATATGTACGGTAGATGAGTCGAAATTTATTTAAGATTTGCTTGATTTGCTTTGCTTTTAGTAGATTAACTATTATCGCTTTTGCTTATTTTACACTTAATACTTACATATTACGCTTACATTACAATAATGCCAGAGGGAGATAAGTAATCGCTAATGTTTTAATAACATGGGAGAAAGTTGGAATTAACGTTTGTAGTTTACGCTGACTTCGAGTCTATTTTACTGCCGATTAACCATCAACAGCCCAACCCGGACTTTGCTTCAACTACTGATGTACAACAACATGTACCTTGTGCATTTTCCTACTTTATTAAATGTACATTTGATGAAAATTATAACTCGCAAAAGACATTTGTTGGTAAGAATTTAAATATAAATATAAATATATTTCCCAATGTATTTATAATTTAATTTTCATTTTAGGTGAGAATTCGTCCGACAAATTCATAGAAATATTGGTTGAAGATTTAAAGGATTTATGCAAAGAAGTCATTAGAAACCCAAAACCGATGCCCATGCTGACCATAGCCGAAGATTTTACACAAATACATTCGCCAATCATTGTCACTTCACCGGGTTGTATAGAGAACCCGCACACGTTCACTGTAATTTAAATTTTCAAATACCGAAATTGTTTACCGTCTTCTTTCATAATTTTTCGGGATATGATTCTCATCTTATAAAAAGTCTTTCCAATATCAACGGAGTAGTTTCAATAATTCCATTGAACAAAGAAAATTATATTTCTCCTGCTAAACAAATACATATAGATGCAAGAAATAGTTTCGATATACGATTTTTAGATTCAAATAGATTTCTTCAGTCGAGCATAGCGTCTTTAGCAAAGAATTTATCGACTAATGATTTAAAAAATACTAAAAGTAATTTTCAGGACAATGTCTCATTTAATTTAATGCAAAGAAAAGGTGTTTTTCCTTATGATTATTTAGATTCATGGGAACGATTTAAGGAAACCTCTTTACCGGCGAAATTAAAATTTTCAACAACATTATTGATGAAGAATGTTTAGTTGAGGACTAATAAACATGCTTTTAATGTATGGAATCACTTTAAGTGTAAAGCACGTGCAGATTACATGGTTTTCTATCTTAAGAGTGATGTGATTTTATTAGCAGATATATTTGAAAGTCTTAGGAAACTTTGTATTTCAATTTACGAACTTGATCCTTGCCATTATTTTACAGCTCCTGGGTTATCATGGGATGCTCAAAACAACTAATATCAACTTGGAGCTTTTAACTGACGTCGATATATACAACTTTTTTAAAACTGGAATTAGGGGTGGTTTGTGTCAATGTAGTCACAGAAATGCTGGATAATAATAAATAATTATCTACATATAACCCAAACCTAGCATCGGAGTACTTAATGTATCTTGATGCTAATAAATTATACGGATGGGCTATGTCAATCCTTACCATATGGTGATTTTCAGTGGGATAATCCTGAGATTTATACATCTAAATACGTCTCCAATATTAAAGGTGACAATTTTGGATATGTATTGGAAGTAGATTTAGACTATCCATCGAGTATTCATGACTCACATAATGATCTCCCATTTTGTCCTGAAAATATAACCACCCCAGAATGTAAGATTCCTAAGCTAGTCGCTCACTTGAATTCAAGGAAAAATTTCAAAATCCATTTAAGGAATTTACAGCAATGTATGTCAAATGGATAAAGTTTTAAAAAAGTACATAGAGTCATGAAGTTTAGTCAATCGAACTGGCTCTAGAAGTATATTTCACTGAACACCGAAAAAAGAAAAGTTGCCAGGAATAAGCTTCAGAAAGACTTTTAAATTAATGAACAATAGGGTTTTAAAAAAGTACATAGAGTCATGAAGTTTAGTCAATCGAACTGGCTCTAGAAGTATATTTCACTGAACACCGAAAAAAGAAAAGTTGCCAGGAATAAGCTTCAGAAAGACTTTTAAATTAATGAACAATAGGGTCTATGGTAAAACCATGGAAAATGTTGAAAAACGTAGAAATGTGAAGATTGTTTCAGAATGGAGTGCGCAAAGAAACCAATTTTCAGCAAGAAAGCTGATTGCGCATACCAATTTTCATAGTAGTAGCATATTTACACCGAATATGTGTGCCATTGAGACGAAGAAAGGTAGTGTCAAACTAGATAAGCCAATTTACTTAGGATTTTCTGTTTTAGAACTCTCAAAGTGGTTTATGATTACATCAAATGAAATTGCAAAAATCTTTGATGATATTGTTAATCCCGAGAGATCTAGGTTTGACACTTCTGAGTATCCTGTGAACAATATTCATGATTTTTCTTTAAATAATGGCAAGGTAATTTTACTTTTTTACTAACTTATGTTGGCGCCACTGGAGCGTGGTGCTCCTGGGCCTTGCTGAGAATGCCCCACCAGCCGGCTCGATCTCTAGCCTGCTGTCTCCAATTTCGTACTCCAAGTTGACGGATGTCTCCCTCTACCTTGTCGCTCCATTGAAGATGAAGTCTACCTTGGCTTCTGATTCCCTCGGGTTTGGCGTTGAAAACCTTACGAGCTGGAGCGTCGATGTCCATTCGCTCTACATGGCCCAGCTATCTTAGTCTTTGGATTCGAATTTTTCTGGCTAGGCTTACAGCTATGACAGCTCGTACAGTTCGTTGTTATATCTTCTTCTCCAAACGTTGTTTTCGCGATTTACGCGGACAGGACCATAGATCGTACGCAGAACTTTTCTCTCGAAGACTCCAAGTGAATTTTCATCCGATTGGGAGAGGGTCCATGCTTCCGCACCAAATACCAGGACCGGGATGATGAGTGTTTTATACAGTGTCACCTTGGTTCTTCTCGATAGGACTTTACTCCTCAATTGCTTACTCAGCCCAAAAAAACAGCGATTAGCAAGAGTTAGTCTGCGTTTGATTTCAGCGCTGATGTTGTTGCCTCTGTTTACAGCAGTGCCCAGGTAGACAAATTCACTGACTACATCAAAGTTATACCTATCAATGGTTACGTTCTGACCAAGTTGGTTTTGGGATTGGACTTTTGTTGATGAAAGCATATACTTCGTCTTGTCCTCGTTTATTTTCGCCTTATTCTGCTTGCTGCTGACTCCATAGTAGAGAAAGCAGCGGTTACTGCTCGCTTTGTTCTTCCTATCACGTCCATGTCTTCAGCGAACCCAAGTAATTGTGTCGATTTATTGAAAATGGTGCCTGATGTACTGGCATGGGTGCTCCGTATTAAATTTTCAAGCACAATATTAAAATAGCTGAATGACAGTGCGTCACCTTGTCGTAGTGCTCTGGTGGTTTCGAAGGTTTTAGTAGAGTCTCTACCAACTTACACGGAACAGCGAGCATTCTCCAACGTCATCCTGATAAGACGTATCAGTTTAGCAGGGATTCTAAAGTTAGACATGGCACGATACAGTTCAACTCTATTAACACTGTCCTAGGCGGCTTTAAAATCGACGAACAGGTGGTGGGTGTCGATGTTATATTCTTGGGTTTTCTCCAGGATGTGGCGTAATGTGAATATTTGGTCGGTGGTAGATTTTCCAGGTCTGAAGCCGGATTAGTAAGGACCTATCAGGTCGCCAGCAAACGGCTTGAGACGTTCACATAAAACTCTGGACAGGATCTTATAGGCGATGTTTAAAAGGCTTATGCCTCTATAGTTGGCGCAGAGTAGGCGGTCTCCTTTTTTTGTGAATCGGTCAGATGGTACTGAGATTCCACTCATCGGGCATACTTTCCTCCTACCATATTTTGCAGATGAGTTGTTGTATGCTCCTGACCAGGTCATCTCCAGCGTGTTTAAAAAGCTCCGCTTGAAGGTCATCACATCCAGCTGCTTTATTCATCTTTAGTCTGGTGATGGCTACTTTGATTTCATTTTGGTCGGGCGGGTATAGTTCGTGGTCATCATCTAGACTAACTGGGACAAGTTGATCTTGGGCGGGATCTTGGCTGTCATCGCCATTTAGCAACTGGTTAAAGTGGTCTCTCCATATGGCTAACATTGCCTGCGTTTCCACTATGGTATTTCCATCCTGATCTTTGCAATGCCCAGGGCGGCTTGTGAAACTTGATGTAGACTGTTTCACCCTTTTATAGAAGTTTCGTACCTCTTTTCTGCAAAAACATCACTGCATCTCCTCGACTTCGCGTTGCTGGTGTTCTTTTTTCTTCCTCCTGATTAGACGTTTCTCATCTTTCCTTCGCTTAAAATAGAGATTTCTGGATGCTCTAGTATCTCTCTGGAGCCACGACTTGTATGCCTCCGTTTTGGCTTTGTTTGCCTGAGCACATTCGGAGTCGAACCAGTGGTTTCTGGTGGGTGGATGTGAGAAGCCCAATACCTCTGACGCAGCACTTCTTATGGCTTGTTGACATAGCTGCCATTGGTCTTCCGGGTTCATGTCATCAGTCGAAAGATCTCTCGCGAGCTCAAGTAATACGTGGTCGGCATAGGCAGCGGCGGTCTCTTCCGATTGAAGTCGTCCAACATTGAATTTTCTAGGTGTAGTGGGTGTTCGCCTAAGAACTTCCATGGAGATCCATACCGCTAGTTTTGCACCGACTAGGTAGTGGTCCGAATCGATGTTTGCTCCTCGGAATGTACGGACATTCATAATGCTGGAGAAGTGTCTTCCATCAATCACAACATGGTCGATTTGGTTGCAGGTTCGACTATCTGGGGATCGCCATGTGCCCTTGTGGATGTTGGGACGTGGGAATCGCGTGCTGCTCAGCACCATGTTTTTTAACAGCTGCGAAATCGATGAGCCTGAGTCTGTTGTCGGAGGTGGTGTCGTGAAGGCTGTGTTTTCCTGTCGTCATACCAAAGATGTCCTCCCTTCCAATTTTGGCATTGAAGTCTCCCAAGAGAATTTGAATGTCATGTTTTGGGCACTGCTCATATGTTTTGGCGAGGAGCTCGTAGAAACATTCTCTGGTAGCGTCGTCTTTCTCTTCTGTAGGGGCATGGGCGCTAATTAGGCTTATGTGGTGGAATTTGGCTTTAATGCGGATCGTTGTCACTCTCTCGCTGACTTCGCGAAAGCTCAAGACCTTTTGCCTAAGTCTTCCTCTGACAGCGAATCCACACCCAAACAAGCGCGATCTCCCATCAAGGTGGCTTTCCCATAATATAAATTACAGTCCCCTGTAATTCTCAGGCCCGGTCCATCCCATCGAATCTCCTGCAGGGCTGTTATATCAGCGTTGAGACTGGCGAGGGTCTCGGCTAGCTGCTCGGCTTTACGCGGCCTGTTTAGCGTTAGCACATTCCACGTGCATATGCGTTAATCGTTGTCCGTTTTTCGTTTGCAAAGGGGGGGGGGGGGGTCGTCAACATTTTTGGTTCTTTCATCCGAGGCATTTTCTGCGGTTTTCATCACAATAGAGTTTTCCTTTCATGACCGGCTTGTGAGGCCTGTGCATGACATATAGATCTTTGTGGTGGTTGGATCTTCAGAGCGTATCTCTTGCTTCCTGCTCCTAGTTCCTGGGAACATAACTCAGGTATCTACAACCTATTGATCCGATGGATCCAACGTTCGTCGTTGGTTCACCTTTCTGCTATCCAGCAGGCACCACTTGGAGGTGACGATACGATTTTGCCCAATGGCAAGGTAATAGGGTTTTTCAAAGATGAGAATAGTTCGAGAATTATGACTGATTACGTGGGACTAAGAGAGAAATTATATTGTTTTGGCATTGATACCGGTGAAGTGACAAAAAAAGCAAAAGGAATACAAAATGAATGTAACAAATAATTTAGAATTAAGAGATTATAGAAATTGTTTAATTAAGAAACGTTATACTTATTTATAGAAGTATGTATATATTTAGAAGTAAGCAACATTTAATACATACACAAATGATAAATAAAAAAACCTTGAGTTGTAATGATACAAAAAGGTTTATTTGTGATGACGGTAAAAGCACATATGGTTGAGGTCACAAAAATATACCGCATATTAAATAGTAAAAAAAAAACTTTTGCATATAAAAATAAAGCGCTGAATTTGCTTTCTTCAAGTCAAGTGAGAACGTCAAAGCAATATCAAAAAAAGGAACCTCCTCTACCTTATATTTCTTCAAAATCATTTCCCAAAGCATTATTTTAAATGTTTTATCAATAGATCGATCTTGAACGAATAATTTTTATTTTCCATCCCTATATTAAATAATAAAAAAATATCTTTCATGTAGGTCATGTACCTATTACTAGAAATCCTTAAAGTACATTTTCCCAAAGCATTTTTTACTTGCTCTATAGGGCAAGTATTGGTTTCGTGCAGAAAAAAAAATCTAGGTTTTAATCAAACATGACATTACGATGATAGAGAAGCCCAAAAAATTGGTTTTCGCCATACCGTCCGTCGGTCTGTCTGTGCGGATGTGCGTATGTGCGGATGTGCGGATGTGCGTCTGTGCGCTTTTTCACGTCATGCTACAGTCTAAACGGCTTGACGGATTTTCTTCAAACTTGATATATAGCAGTTTCAAGAAAAACGGTTGTCGAGATTTTTTTTATTTCGTCTTAGCCCGGCTCAAACTTGTACCTTTCAAGTAACGGTTTTTTTCAATTTGGATTGTCTTGGAAACGGCTCTAACGATTTGGATTAAACTTAAAATTTAGCTAACTTTAAGCATTTCTAACAAAACTGCGTTTTTTGTTTTTGGCTCAAATGGTCGTAACGAAAATCAGGTTTTAACGGCTTTTTTTCAAATAGCCATAAGTTCACAACGGCTTTATTGAATCAACTCAAATTTTGTTTGACATAGTTTTTCATAGTGTTCTATAAGAGTGTTTAATAAATTTTTCACTGAAGCCTTTCTAAACGGTGGCTTCCATACAACGAGCCGTTGAGTTTTAGCCAACTTTTTTTGGTTTTTTTCTAATTTTCTCGAAAATGGCTCTAACGATTTTGATTAAACTTTGTGTGTTATATTCTTTTAGTATTTTTAAGAGAACTGTGTTTTTAGTTTTTGGCTAAAAATGCAAATAACGGAGATCTGCTCTTAACGGCTTTTTTTCAAATGGCCATAAGTTCGCAACGGCATGATTGAATTAACTCAAACTTCGTTTGGCATCGTTTTTTATAGCGTTCTATAGAATGGCTTTGTAAACTTTTCAGTGAAACCTTTCTAAATGGTAGCTCCCATACAACGAGCCGTTCAGTTTTAGCCAACTTTTTTAGGTTTTTTCTAATTTCCTCAAAAATAGATCTATCGATTTTGATTAAATTTGGTGTAATACATTCTTTTAGTGTTCTTAAGAGAACTGCGTTTTTAGTTTTTGGCAAAAAATGCTAATAACGGAGATCTGATCTTAACGTCTTTTTTTCAAATGGCCATAAGTTGTCAACGGTTGTATCGAATTCAAACAAACTTTGTTTGGTATAGTTCCTTACAGCTTCCTATCAGATGGCATTGATTTTTTTTTCAGTTCCTCTTTTTTAAATGGTGGCTCCTATACAAAGAGCCACTAGATTTTGGCCAATTTTTTCATTTTTTCTAATTTACTCAAAAAAGGCTCCCCCGATTTTTATGAAACTTTGTATGTAACAGACATAGAATACTTCAAACAAAACTGCATTTTTAGTTTTTGGCTAAACATGATAATAGCGGAAATTGCTTTTAACAGTATTATTAATTTGGCCATAAGTGGACTTTCGTATCATTTATAACACCCAAAACATAACGTCTTAATTTTAAATCTTAAAGGTTTCTTAACGTTAGCTCCCGTATATCGGTTTTTCCAGTTTCAGTCAAATTTTTTTTAGGTTTTACCAAATTTTTCAAAAATGAGTTGTTCTTATTGATCGAAAAGTTTGTTTTCATCGTACTATTGCACCCACAGAGCAAGTACGTGCGACCCAGTCGTGCATTTTATTTTTAAATTTTTATATACCGATCCTAAACGAAACTATTTTTGTTTTCGTCCCTATTGAAAATGTATCTCGAAACTCATTCAAATAATAAAAAAATATCTTTCATATAGGTATATATATTACTCGGAATCCTTAAAAAAACATTTTCGTGGGCCTTGGCTCTTTTTTTTTGTTGCTTGATGTACCGATCGAGCCAATAAGATATAAAGTAGGGAAAAAGAACATGTAATTTTTCTTGTGATATGAGAAACCTTTTCAGTATACTGCGTTTTTGCTTGGTTTTGATATCACAAAAAAGCCAACCATCATATCGATACTAACAGGAAGAACAAATGGACAAAAAAACAGATATCGTTTAAACTATGGAGGAATACCTGGAACAATGCAACAAGTTATGCTGGGAGTTCCAGCTACTCCAAAGTGCTCTACTGGAGGACTTGACATTCTTGAAGGAGGAACACCTTTCGCCCGGCAGACTGCACAGTGCTGCACTGATAATGAAAGCTTTGCATTACAAGGAAGTAGAGGAGGGGTATGGGGACGGTATACCCCCATTACCCCTATTAGTTAATTTGTTTGTATAAAATTACAAACAAAAAATTACAAAAAATAAAAAAAAATAATAAAAAAATTAATATTTATAAAAAAATTTTTTTATCATTTCTCTCAATTTTAAATAGGTATTTTCTTTTCGCTTTTCGTTTGACACTTTCTTTTTATTAAGATGGATTGAAAGCACACATATTGGATGTAAATAAATGCTATACTACTTCTACTATGAAAAATGGGATGCGTAATCAGCTTTCTGGCTGAAAAATGGTGAAGAATGGTTTCTTTTTTCATTCAGCTTGTAACATTCTGGTCAAATGCGGGTTTTTTAGAATTAAAGCAGATATTTTTACTTGCGATTAAAGGTACTATAAGGCAAGTTATGCATTCGTAAAAAAAAAATTCTAACAATCAAACATGACATTACGATGATAGAGAAGTCAACAAAAGTGGGTCCGACAATTCTGTCTGTCTGTCTGTCTGTCTGTCTGTATGTCTGTCCGTGTGTCTGTCTGTATGTATAGTTACCTACAGCCTAAACGGCTGGACCGATTTGCTTCAAACTTGGTACATAGTATTATTATGACGTCCTACAGAGGGGTTTTTGGAATTAGCATTCTAGCTCCAAAATTAACGGTACCTTTTTCTCAAAAACGGCTCCTATGATTTTAATAAAACTTTTTGAATTGTGTTTTCTGTGCAAATTTTATGTTTTGGTTGGAATAGATTTTTCGGGAAAAGTCTTATAACGGTACCTCCCATAGGACCGGTTGTTTGAAATCCAATTTTCTCGTAAGCCACTTGACGGATTTCGATGAAACTTTTAATGTAGAAGCCCTCTTTTAAAAGAAATAATATAAATTCGTAAATTTTTCAAAAAAAAATTTTTGTGAGTTTTTTAAAAAAGTTTCAAAATTTTTTTTATTTTAGTTTTTTCCAAAAACGGTTTAATCTATATTTTTTTAATTTTATTTTTCTGATAAAAACTACAAAGTGCTAGAAGTGGGCATACTCAAAAAAATTTTGAGTATATTTTCGAAAAGTTTTTCAAAAAAAAACTGTTTTTTTGAAAAAACCGGTCCAACGATTTTGAAAAAATTTTTCGGAAAAATTCAAAAACGTAAAAGAAACCTGATGGCTTACTTTATTTTCTCCAAAAAACGGTTTAGGTATTGATTTTTAAGTGATTAATAAAATTTGATATGATTTTTTCAACGCTTTTTTCCCAAAATCTCAAGCACCGAAGACCATTTTAACACATTAGAGCAAGTTCGTACGACCCAGTCGTGCATTTTATTTGCTCATTGTTTTTGTGATTATGGCTAGCAAAAATATATATATATCTTGTTTCAGTTTGAAAAAACAAACAGTGAATATTTTTAATGAAAGGCGATCTTTATTAAAAAAAATATAATAAAATAAATTTTGTTAATCGTTTTGAGGTATAGATGTCCAAGAGTTTCGCTCAGATGAGAAGCCGAGCCATTTGACAAATATTTTTCCTTTTTTACTTGCGATTATAGGTACTATAAGGCAAGTTATGCATTCTTAAAAAAAAAAAAAAATTCTAACAATCAAACATGACATTAGGAAGATAGAGAAGTCGAAAAAAGTGGGTCCGACAATTCTGTCTGTCTGTCTGTCTGTCTGTCTGTCCGTGTGTCTGTCTGTCTGTATAGTAACCTACAGCCTAAACGGCTGGACCGATTTGCTTCAAACTTGGTACATATATTATATTTTCGAAAAGTTTTCCAAAAAAACTGTTTTTTGACAAAACTGGTAGAACGATTTTGAAAAAAAATTTCGAAAAAATTAAAAAACGTAAAACAAACCTGAAGGTTTACTTTATTTTCTCCAAGAAACGGTTTAGGTATTGATTTTTAAGTGATTTACAAAATTTCATATGATTTTTTCAACGCTTTTTACTTGCAATTATAGGTACTATAAGGCAAGTTATGCATTCGTAAAAAAAAAAAAATTCTAACAATCAAACATGACATTACGGTGATAGAGAAGTCGAAAAAAGTGGGTCCGACAATTCTGTCTGTCTGTCTGTCTGTCTGTATAGTTACCTACAGCCTAAACGGCTGGACCGATTTGCTTCAAACTTGGTACATAGTATTATTCTGACATCATACAGAGGGGTTTTTGGAATTAGCATTCTAGCTCCAAAACTAACGGTACCTGCCATACGATTTTTTGTGAAAAATTAATTTTTCTCAAAAACGGCTCCTATGATTTTGATAAAACTTTCTGAATTGTGTTTTCTGTGCAAACTTTATGTTTTGGTTGGAACAGATTTTTCAGGAAAAGTCTTATAACGGTACCTCCCATAGGACCGGTTTTTTGAAATCCGATTTAATCTATATTTTTTAATTTTATTTTTCTGATAAAAATAATATATTTTCGAAAAGTTTTTAAAAAAAAACTGTTTTTTGAAAAAAACTGGTCCAACGATTTTGAAAAAAATTTTCTGAAAAATTCAAAAACATAAAAGAAACCAGATGGCTTACTTCAATTTCTCCAAAAAACGTTTTAGGTATTGATTTTTAAGTGATTTATAAAATTTCATATGATTTTTTCAACGCTTTTTTCCCAAAATCTCAAGCACCCAAGACCATTTTAACACATTAGAGCAAGTTCGTACGACCCAGTCGTGCACTTTATATTTTAAGTACTTTTTCTATGAGGTAAGTATCTGGAAATTTAGTTTTCTGTAATTTAAGTTCATAGAATCTGATTCGTTATTTAGTTTTATAAAGTCCATTTATTATTTCTATTATTTATGAATAACTTAGTCTAATAATCACATCATTTAGATTTAACTTTTAGTTTTAATATAGATAATAATTGTAGCGTAGTTGATAAGTAAAAGATTAGTCCACGACCACGAGCTAGAAACGCCATCAACCAAATGACTCCATCAAAACTGCAGGAATAGAATAAGTATGTGTTTGTAAGTTTTATGTCGGGTGTACGCGTATGTATGTGGTTGTGCTTGTGGTTTTATATAAAGCAGTCACTATTACTACACACTCCCCTTCCAGTGCTAGCGTCATTTGCTTGGTTAACGTATTTTACTTGAATTTAACTTCTTTAATAGTCGTACTATCGTTGGATTCCGAGGTTATCATGAATGCTGGTTTCAAGCGATCAATAGAGATTGAGACGTGTTTATTTTTAATTTTGAGTACAAATTGTTTTCGTTATTTACGTACTACTTCATATGGACCTTCATATGGCGCAGTTAGTCCTGGACGCACCCTGTCTACTCTCACAAAAACAAATTTTGATGTTTTAAGCGATTCAGGAACATGTTTGTCCGTCTGTTTTGTTTTCGGGTATCGCTTGGAGTAACAAATTGCATTGCCGTTCTAAGCTGGTTAACTAGAAGCGATGTATTATCACTTAAATCAGGAGATGAATCTGAAGTAATGACGAATTCTCCCGGGACCTTTAATGCTTGTCCGTAGACCAACTCTGCAGCTGAATATCCTAAGTCTTCCTTTACGGCGGTTCGAATACCCAGTAAGACTAATGGAAGTTCGTCACTCCAATTTTTGGTGTTCCCACGCGCAATTATGAAGGCTTTCAGATGAAGAGGGAGTCTTTCGACCATCCCATTCGCTTGGGGATGATAAGCTGAAGTTCTTATGCGATGAACGCCTAGGAGGTTTTTTATTTCCGAATCGACGCACATACTGTTGGACAAATACTTTTGCTATGGTTGCAGCCGAGATGTCGCTTGTTGGGTAGGCTTCTGCCCATCGAGTGAAACGATCTACAATTGTCAGAACATAGGAGTAACCGTTCGAGATAAGTAGTGGCCCAACATTATCCATATGCATGTGCTCGAAACGGCCATGTGGTAATTTAAAGGATTCGAACTGGGATTTTGTGTGTCTATGGGCCTTTGACTTTTGGCACGCTATGCAAACTTTTGCCCATTGGCCACAGTCTTTATTCATTAAAGGCCAGAAGTACCTACTAGATATTCTTTTGTGAGTTCCCCTTATGCCCTCGTGAAGAAGATTGTGTAAGGAGTCAAATATTGTTGAGGAATGTATGGACGTTGTGTCCCAGTACTCGTCTCACACCAGATTTTTTCTTCCGTAAAGGGCATTTTAATTTCCTCTAATTTGGCTTTGGTTGGTTTCTTTTCATTGTTTGTTAAAAGAGATTGAAGCTGCTCATCGGTTGCTTGCATTTGGCTTATCGTTTTAAGGTCAAACCTCAATGCGCTTATCTCATCGTTTGCTGCGCCACTGGGTCGTGAAAAAAAATCGACAACCACATTTTGTTTACCTTCAATATGTCGTATATCATTTGTAAATTGGGACACATAGTCGAGACGACGCGCCTGCCTTGAACTGCGTTCGGTTTTGGAAGTAAGTGCATTGACCAAAGGCTTATGGTCCGTGTAGACGGTAAAATCCCTACCTTCCGCGAAAGAGCGGAAATGCTTTATTGCCAAATAGATCGCTAAAAGTTCACGGTCGAATGCTGAGAACTTACGTTCCCTGTCGGATAGTTTTTTTTTGAAAAAAACCCAAGTGGTTCCCAACCTTTATTGAACTGCTGTAAAACAGCACCAACCGCAGTGTTCGAGGCATCTGTTGTTATATTGAAGGACGCATTTTCAATCGGAGGTGCTAATAATGTTATTTTACACAGACTCTCTTTAACTTTCGTAAAAGCACTATCGCATTCTTCCATCCAACTGAAATAGTTTTTATTTTTCTTGATTTTTAGTTTTAAGTAAGTAAGTTTTGCGAGGTGAAAATGAATGGGCGAAAGTATTTCGGCTATTCTAGGGATGAAGCGGCTGAAGTAATTTATCATTCACACAAATTGTTGTATCTGGCGAATCGAAGTCGGAGGCGACATGTTTTTGATTGCTTCAACACTTTCCTTTGCTGGAGCAATTCCTTCTTCAGAGATTGTGTGACTCAAGAAATCTAGGGTTTCAACGCCGAAGATACATTTTGTGGGTTTTAAACATAAACCGAAATCAGTAAGTCTTTGAAAAAGGAGTTTCAAGTGTTTGATATGTTATTCTTCGCTCTTACTGGCAATGAGTAGATCATCTATGTAAGCAAACACAAAATCAAAGTCTTGAACAACGGTATTGATAAATCTCTGAAAGGTTTGACTAGCATTTCTCAGCCCGAAGGGCATTCTTACGAATTCAAATAACCCGAATGGTGTCGTGATGGCAGTTTTGTGAATGTCATCAGCGGCGACAGGTATTTGGTGGTATGCCCTGACAAGGTCGAATCTTGAAAATATCTTGCAACCATTAAGTTTCATTGAAAAATCATAGATATGGGGAATTGGATACCTGTCAGGTATTGTGACGGCATTTAGTCTCCTAAAATCACCGCATGGTCTCCAATCTTTGCTATTCTTCTTTTCTTCCATATGAAGAGGTGAAGATACGGAAGAGGAAGAGGGTCTACAAATACCTAACTCAACCATGTGTTGAAATTCTACACGAGCGGCTTTGTGTTTTTGTAAATTAAGTCGGCGGGGTTTCGAAAGTGGCAACTGACCTTTGCCAAGAATGTGGTGGTCGACTGTGTGCTTGACCGGAAGATTAAAGTTTGGCGGAGCTGTTAATGATGGAAAATCATTGAGAATTGTATGGTACTTGTTGCTACTGGATGGCTGTTTAGGAGACGAAATGTCCACCAGTACATGCAGCGCGTTAATGCCTAGTTTGGTCGTTGAGTCAACCAGGCGACGATTATTAATGTCCACAAAAAGTGAATACTTTTCTAAGAAGTCAGCCCCAATAATGGCATGGTTAACAGACGCAATCGTGAAAGAGTGAACGAACGGTCGCCTAAGCCCTAAATTCAATCTTAAGAGTTTTGTGCCGTACGTGCTAATGGATGCTCCATTTGCTGCATAAAGTAAGTTGTCGGATTTATGCTTGTAGGTTGGAAAATTATGAGCCGGTAATACTGATAGGTCTGCGCCAGTGTCAACAAGAAATGTTATGTTGTTATCAGGGTCGCGTACAAAGAGGCGGAGCTAAAGTGGCTGAGTCCAACCGTGCTCCGCTATCACAGTTGGTTTATTTAGTTTTTTTTATTCGAAAAGTCACCTTTAAATTTACAAGATTCCGTACACTTACGTGCATCCGAACCGTACCGCCTGTAATACCAACACCACCCTATCTTGTCGGCTGATCTTTTTCGGGTCCTTGACCTAGCTCTGTTGTTGTCTCGACGAGAATCCCGCCTCTGTCTACCAACGGTATCTGTGAGCTTTTTAACCATCGCTTTGACTTCATTAATTTCGATACGAAGGAGCAATGGGTCCTCACCGCCCTTTCTGTCATTGTTTTTTTCTTTTAATCGTAGTTCAGATATGCCTGAGGATGACCAGGCAGACGCTTCAAAGATTTTGTCAACTAAGGATGTAAGCTCAGATTCTGATTTTCTATCTTGTGAAATAAGAGTTATATTTATTTCTTGCGGTGGCGCAACCATAATTTTTTAACTAAATCCTCACTAATAATGCCTGATGCTCCCGCTAACTGCTGTAGGGCTCCAAGAAATTCTGAGGGTTTTCTGTCACCTAATTCCTCGCTAGACAAAAGTTTTTCGATACGACGTTCCTCATTAAGGGAATGGCGATCGATGAGGGTTTTTTTTAAATTGGGGTAAATGTCTTGCTTTGGTGGAGATTCTATGAAATCAATTACAGTTTCAAGAACTTCTTGGGGTAAAGCTCCGAGGATATAATGGTATCGTGTTAAATATTTAGTGATCTTGGCAATCGCGAACTGGGCCTCTGCTTGTATGAACCAAACGTTAGGGGACTTTGGCCACAATGGCTGCAATTTAACTGCATTAATGTTAGAGCTAGTTGTGGCGCCAGCACTTTGAGGAGGAATCTGTTTCTGATCATGCTTTTCATTAGAATTCTGTTCTGTACCTGTGTTTCCTGCCTCAGATACAGGAAAAACAGGTACAGATTCAGAATGCCCATTTCAATTAAGTCAGTAAGTAACAAATTCATTTATTTATATTTTTTTCTATTACATTAGTTACAATCATTAAGAATGAATTAAGAAGCTATGGCTTAGCCGTCAGCTCGGTTGGCAATATACCTAAACATATTATACATTTGTAAATTTAAATGTTTTCTTTTTTGTTTTATTTTTAAATAATCTTAATCAATTATTATATTCTGTTACTAGTAAAGACCTGTATTTGCTTATGACTTTTATATAATCCGATAATTGTTTCCAATCGCACTCGTTCAAAATTTGTATTGCCTCCTGCATTGTAAGGAATTTTTTCCCGAAATAAGTTAATCTTTGGGGCTTGTATATTGGACAAACACCAATTATGTGAAAGCAGTCCTCTTTCGCTTTCAAGTTAGAAATATTACAAAATTGGTTGAAGCTTACATTGTATGATGAACCATTTAAACCAAGTAACTCACACCTTGCTTTAAAAATAAGAGATATTTCACTGTAGCTGAATGCGTCATTAAAATAGTTCCTATCCTTCAAGTTGTAGTTCAAGTGAGAATATAATATTCTGCTTTCTGATTTACGAGCTTGTTCAATAAACGCCTCACGAATAGAATCTTCATTTTTTGGATTGTTGTATAAAGTTGGTTCCTCAAGTTGTCCAGGTTGTTAAGATCGAATAATATCGTTTCTCCACATGAGCTTCCAATATTTAACCATTTTGTCACCCACCAATCCTGGTTTCTCAATTCATACGAGAGCATTTTTTTGGTTAATCGAGAGTCTGGATATGAACTTATTTTAATAATGTAATCCGCTTGTGATTTGAGAGTGCTTGTAAAAAGCATTGGAAGACCTGTCTCCAAATAGATTGTGTAGTTTGGGGATTTTAATGGTAAGTTAAAAAGTTTTTTTTAGGAAATTCCTATGAAATGTCTCGATAACTTCATACTCGTCCTATCCCCAAACTTGAGAAGCGTAACAAAGAGTAGATTTAACAACAGAGTCAAATATTCTGTATTTCTTTGAAAGTATAATCCGTTTGTTTGAAAATATGTTTTCCCACGATATATTCAGCAAGCTTTGAGATGAATTGGCCTTATCCTCAAGATGTTTATCAAACTTTAAAGTTGGGTTCAATCTTACTCCTAAATATTTGATTTCCTTCACAGTTTACAATTGTATTCCGTTATAAAACCATCTGTTTACACTTTGTACTCGTTGTGATCGGGAAAAGACCATAATTTTAGACTTTTCAGTGTTGATGGTTAGTCCCCATTTTGTGCAGTAATTGGCTAGCCGATTTATCATTAACTGAAGATTTTCAGGAATTTCAGATAGTATAACCAGATTATGAGCATACAACAAGACGTTAAGGATCGTATTAGCAATTCGTATTCCACCAGGAAGATCTTTTTCTATATCGTTTATGAAAAAAGAGAAAAGTAAGGCACTAAGAAGGCATCCTTGTTTCACACCAGTCTGTGTTTCAAACCATTCCGATAAATGCTTTCCATCCCAGACTGCTGCATTTGTTTCAGCATACATTTTCTGAATTACTCTTAGAAATTTAGTAGAAAGACCCAACTGTGACAATTTATAGAAGAGTGCGCTTCTATTAACAAGGTCAAAGGCTGATTTGAAATCTACAAAGGAGCTATAAATTTTCTTGTTTCTTGCTTGGAAAGCTTTAATAATTTAAGATAAGGTAAATATACGATCAATTGTTGAATAGTTTTTTCTGAATCCAGCCTGTTGATCTGTCAGAATATTTCTTTCTTCTACCCATTTTTCTAACCGATCTTCAAGTATTCCACAAAATATCTTTGCTGAAACATTCATGAATGAGATCCCTTTGTAGTTTTCTACGTTTTGCAGTGCACCTTTTTTGTGGATAGGAAATATTACGGACTTCTTAAACGATGAAGGAATGTCAGCTTTCGAAAAAATGTTGTTGTAAAGAGTTTTCAAACGGTTGATTAGGGTTGCATTAGCATTTTTAAAGAATTCGTACGGTATACCGTCCTCGCCTGGTGCCTTTCCGTTCTTTGACTTCATTATAACTGCTTGTATTTCCGCCGTTGCTATCTCACCGTCTAAAAAGTCGTCGAAAATAAGGGGGTCTGCATACGAAAAAATTATATTGGAGTTATCCATGAGGAGATGTTTAAAATACGTTGAAAGATCATCAGCCGATACTCCTATACCTATTTGATAGTTAAAACCATTAATCTCCTTGGCTATCCTCCAAAAGTCCTTAGAAGTCTTGGTTTGGCCTAGTAAGTGAGCTTGTTGGTTATCGAAGTCAGTTTTCTTTGTTATGCACAGATTTTTGTATTGAGTATTCACTTGGATATACCGGTTTCTTACATCAGGTCATTACAAGTTCTACATGCACGTAAGAGGGCGAATGATTTCTTCCTTGCATTTAAACATTCCTTATCGAACCATTTTTGTTTAAATGATGACATAAAGTTGGTAACGTTTTTCGATGTAGAACTTCTTATGCAACAGGTTATTTGTGTTGCAAGTGTTTCCGCGATCTCAGGAATCGGATCATTTGTTAAAAGCAAGCTGTCTAATAAACGATGATATGAGGTTTTTTGTTCGCATTTCCATTTAAGTCTGGGTAGCAGGGCAAGGTTTTTGTGATGGGATGGAGTTTCATCATCAAACTCAACAACGATTGGCATGTGATCCGAAAAAGATTTACATTGAACCTCAAATTTTTTTCATTATTCTTGTCCAGTCATTATTTTCAGCACAGAAATCGATAACTGATTTGCCTTGCCCTCCCACAAATGTGTAATGCCCTTCTGTATCTCCTTCAGTGCAACCATTAAGCACAATAAGGTCATACAATTTAAGCAGTTCAAGATATTTGTTCCATTATTATTGCAAATAATGTCCTTAGATGTTCTGTTCATGTGAGGTATATGAGGATTTGTAACAGTTTGCATTGTGGTGGTTTGTGAGTTACTAATTCTTGAATTCCAGTCTCCAATCAGCAGAACACTTTTGTTAGCTAAACGTAACATTGTATTATTCAATTGTTCAAAATCATAAGTCCACTTATTACAGTTTATATAGTATGGTAGAATGTACATATTCTTTTGTTTTAAACATTTTACCACGGTAGTTCCTTCAAGTTCTTCAAAATCGTAGGTTTTAAGATGTGACTGTTTTATACCATAAAGGCAGCCACCACTTGCACGACCATTACGGAATGTTTTACTTGCTTCACTCCAAATTAGTTTAAACCCAATAAAATATTTGTTAAAATTAATTAAATGATCGGTTGTTAAATGTGTTTCAAATAAAAAGAAAATTTCAAAGTTCTTAACATAGTTGAAAAAATCTACAAACAATAATTTATTATTTAATCCAGATATATTGTATGCTAAAATCTTTGCGGAAGTAAATTTGTTATAGCTGACGACATCTAATTCTCAGTTTTGTGACAAACTACTACCATTCGGATTCTCATTATAAAGTGGCATCACTGGTATAGCTGGTTTAGACCAATCATGTTGACGTCTGTTTGACAGCATCAAAATTGAGTTTCCCAAATATATCTTCAAGCTCGTTTTCTCCGTTTTTATCTTGATATTTAAGATTATTATTATTGTTTAAATAAAATGTTTTACTACCAATTATTAAGTTGTTGTTTTAATTATTATCGGTTCATTTGGCTTAGCTGTTTTGATGGCTTTTCGATACCCAAGTAAAATTCGACGTTTGGATTGTGATTGTTTGCTCAAATCACGCTGGATATAGGCACCAGTGCCTTTTAATTTCGTAGAATTTCTTAACATTTTTGTTGCTGTTTCATTGGAACCAGTGTTAAGTTTGATTTTTATAACCTTGTTATTTTCACTTACTTTGACAGCTTGTGGCAATTGTTGTTGGACTGCGACATCCCCTAACAGAAGTTTTGTTATACCATGGATCTTTTCTTGGGTATCAGTTCGGTCATTCGGAATTGAAAATATTATATTTTTTCCTTTAATCTCTCTGCTCTGCATTTCAAGCTCCTGTTCCAACATACAGCATCGATTTTAAAAATTTTGAACTTTTTCAGATAATTCTTGGTTTTGTTTTCTTAGTGAGTGAATTTCAAGGTTGAGTTTGTTGACGTCTTCTTTTGTTGCTAGATTGGCAGTCGCTTTGGGAAGTTCTGTGTTGAGCAATGTATCAATAATCAATTTGATTTTTTCTAGATCAGATTTGGAGGTCGACATTGTTTGGTGAAGTTTATAAATTTTTGGTGTCCTATTGTTACATATAGTGGATAAATATTTTTTTCTGGTGATACTTGGTCGATCTTCCTTTTGTTGTCAGTCATGTGACTTGAGTGTCAACTTAAATATTGAATTTCACAGCTGATTTTTCAATATTGCGTTTATAAGAAGGCTGTTTTATTTCACTTTATAAAGTTTTTAATATTTGTTACTATACTTTACTATAACAATTTAAAATTTCACAAGAGATAATTTAAAATTGGACTATACACTTGCACTCAGAGTTGCCAACTCAGAGTTGGACAAAAATTAGCACCGACAAACAAAAGTCGGACAGAAGAGAAGTTATGATTGAAATGCTAAATTCACTGAATCTTTGAATTACTTGATTGATTGATGATGTTTCGTTTTATTTTTGAACCTATACATTTACAGAACTTACTAGAAAAATAATATATTTTTTTTTTAAATATCTATCAGCATGCAAGAATCACTATACGAGTTGAGAAAAAAAATGATTTAATAACAATAAATAATACATATAATAATTCGTGGCTGTGGTGTGTTAGTGTGAATTTACTTTAAATATAATTCAATGAAAGTTATAGAGAAAAGAAAAATACAATTAATAAGATAAATAGCTGCAAAATTAAAGATGTTCTGTCTGGTTTATGTGTGATGCCATCAATATCTGTTCTGCTTCTGCATGTCAAAATAGCTGGATATCAATGTTGTGTACCGTTTTAGGTGATTTTACTGTTGATTCTGTTTAATGTTCATAGTATGATGGTATTGAGCGGTGATTTTTTTTTTTTTTTTTATCTTCGGTTTGTGTAGATCGAGAAAATAGCCGGTTTTGCATATATTCAATGGTGTTGGTGTGGCGTTTTCTTTTATAATTTTTTATTTGTTTTTAGTAAATGAGAATGAGGGACGCAAAAATTACTGTGTGTGTGTGTGGGAGCGAATGTTTGGTATATAGAAAAAGAGATGCAGTTTACTTTTTTATATTAGGGTCTTGTGAGTTTGAGAAGTATTCCGTATGAAATGCGGGGTGGTATGATTTCTGTTTCACCGTTTCACATTTTGGTAAAATAATTAAATTTTATATCTCCACTGAAAATTAATTGGGACAATTCTTTTCTTTTGTTATATTTGTCACTCATGATAATTAATTGTTTCTTAGTTTCAGGCTATGAATATGCGAACTTATTCGTTTTGTATTACTAAGACGCATTTCACATCACTTTTATTGTATTTTCCACGTCGACGTCGGGGTCACCAATTGATGCGTTATTTAGTTTTATAAAGTCCATTTATTATATCTATTATTTATGAATAACTTAGTCTAATAATCACATCATTTAGATTTAACTTTTAATTTTAATATAAGTAATAATTGTAGCGCAGTTGATAAGTAAAAGATTAGTCCACGACCACGAGCTAGAACCGCCATCAATCAACTGACTCCATCAAAACTGCAGGAATAGAATAAGTATGTGTTTGTAAGTTTTATGTCGGGTGTACGCGTATGTATGTGGTTGTGCTTGTGGTGTTATATAAAGCAGTCACTATCAATACAAATCCCTCCTTGAGGGGATGTCCTTGATAGTCTTCTAACAAATATATAACGGGATTTGTATATTGAACTTTTATTATTTTGAAGATTTCAATAATACAATTGGACGTGTAACCTTTCTCAAAAACATGCTTATATTTACTTATTCTTACAAACTTAGGTGTAATATGAATTTTAATATGAATAAATGCTGTTTAAATTACGTGTTTTTCATTTCCAGAATTTACTTCAGATGGACTAATTTTAGGCTGTGTGAAGTTGGCACCCCACTTGTGAAATTTTTTATCGAAATTTATGCAGTTCGTTTGCCCATCGTTAGCCCACGTTTGCCCACCAAAAATTTTCGTTTGCCCACCCTTGGTTTCGGAAATAATCAAAATTTAAAATTTTGGTTGAAAGACAAAAAAAAAAAAAAAAAGATGTAAAAACGATTTTTTTTAATGCAGTTCGTTTGCCCATCGTTAGCCCACGTTTGCGCACCAACAATTTTCGTTTGCCCACCTTCCATTTTGAAAATATTGACAAAATAAAATTTTAAATTTATTGAAGCTGGCACCCCACTTGTGAAATTTTTTATCGAAATTGGTGCAGTTCGTTTGCCCATCGTTAGCCCACGTTTGCCCACCAAAAATTTTCGTTTGCCCACCTTCCATTTTGAAAATATTGACAAAATAAAATTTTAAATTTATTGAAGCTGGCACCCCACTTGTGAAATTTTTTATCGAAATTGATGCAGTTCGTTTGCCCATCGTTAGCCCACGTTTGCCCACCAAAAATTTTCGTTTGCCCACCCTTAGTTTCGGAAATAATCAAAATTTAAAATTTTGGTTGAAAGACAAAAAAAAAAGATGTAAAAATCGATTTTTTTTTATGCAGTTTGTTTGCCCATCGTTAGCCCACGTTTGCCCACCAAACATTTTCGATTGCCCACCCTTAGTTTCGGAAATAATCAAAATTTAAAATTTTGGTTGAAAGACAAAAAAAAAAAAGATGTAAAAATCGATTTTTTGTAGCAGTTTGTTTGCCCACGTTTGCCCACCAAAAAATTTCGTTTGCCCACCCTTGGTTTTCCAAATAATCAAAATTAAAAATGTTGGTTAAAAGTCAAAAAAAAAAATTTGAAATACACAAGAACACGTTGACAATCAAAAATTATAGTTTGCTTATATCACCACCCTCCATCTAGAAAATATTGAGAAAATTAAATTTTGAATTTTGTTAAGGTTGCTCCTTATTGTGAGTCTTGAGTCAAACTAAATAATATACCTATACTTGATATGCATCCTAAGAAAAAAAAAATTAATTGAAATTATTAAATTCCTAAATTTTTACCACATTGCACATCTATATCTAATATTAGGTACCTACATCCAATTTGTTTTTGTAGACCTCTGTTTTCCCATACGAAAATTATGTCTTATTATGCTATGTCTTTCTAATAATATAATGTAATTACATAGCATAATATATAATTAGGTACCTATGCCAAAATCACGGAATATATATATAAATAAAAAAAAACCGATAGGTACCTACCTACATACAAAGGAGATGGCCCATTTTCCTAGGGAACCTGGGCCCAGTGCGTCCACTAATGAATCTAGTATCAAATGAAAGGTGATATTAAGGACATTATGTGGGTGAAATATTTTTAAAATCGTTCGTGGGGTTTTTGAGATATTTGAGCTTGAAGTTGACTAATTCAGAAGCAGAATTTCACTTATTTTTCCGACAAAACTGCTTATATTTTCCGATGTAAGATACATAGAGAAATAAATCTGGTATCAAATGAAAGGTATTTTGTTAACCTTTTCATCGTATTAAAGATTATTTTTGTACATATCCTATATTCTCCAATATTTTGTTTTAAGTTCTTAGAAATCAAGTTTTTTGTTCTTACTTTTTAAACGTCAATATCTTAAAAAGATCGGCAGTGATTCCTAATTTTTTAACATCATTATAAAGATTATTTATTTACCTTTAATTTGATATATAATTTAGTGCCCTTTATTAAATACAAACTTAGTTTTGAACTAACTTACACTAAAAAGCATATTTACATGCACTATAAGCTATGCACTTTTTTGTTTATCGTTATTTTTTATAATTTCTTAACCAAAAATAGCAAAACATGTATTATTTATTACTTACTTTAAGCCCGATAAACAACATTTATATTGATGACAATCTAGGTGATGTTATTTAAGAAAACATGCATCATGCTACTTCGAAAATATAGTCCATGTAAATAACTTACCGTTTTCTTTTTATTTTCAGAAGAAGTTTATAAAAGACACATAATTATGTAGATGTAATAACTTATAGTCTTTATTTTTTCAATATTTATATGTACAAAAAGGTTTAAAACTAAATGATTTTTATTAAAATGAGACATAACTTTTAACTTATATTAAATGCGAAATGGAGTTATTGCATTGAAATAATAGATTTTTATAATTCATTTTGGTTTGATTACATACATAATAACCTACGTCCTACATTAATTATAATATTAAGTATTATTTCAGATTTATTCTCCTTCAACTTCATTGTCTATTAAAATAGAATTTAAAAATAAAGCTGGAGCTATGTTCATATTTTGTTGGTGACGAGCAAATCCTAAGTACCACAAAATACTCATAACATGAGCGCAGCAACCAACAGTTCTCATTCCTACAAGACAATTGCAATAGTACGCTTCTATTGCGTTGCAACTATTGGCTACATCAGATTCATTACTGACAAGGATGTATGTAAAATATATTTTCCCACTGATGTGTCGAGATTTAATGCGACCTCTAAGTAAATAATTGTTTCCAACCAGGCTTTGATGTGTAGAATTAATTCTTAATACATTTTCACAAACTTCTATTATATAACTTCCATTGCTTTTAAGATGTTCCCCACAATAAGAGCGAGCTTGTTTGATTTGATAATTTCCCAATGATATTTTACGAAGCTCTGTCAAATCAAGCAAAGGAAAGTTATTTAAGCTTGGAATGTGTCCGTTAATTCTACGAAACACTGCCCTAGTTCTATTTAAGTTATTTTCCTTAACAAAATCGCCTATGTTCCAGACCTAAGTTAAAGGGCACAAAATAATTTAACAAACTGCTCCTAGCTGTAGACAAGTATCGTTCTAGTGTTGCGCGAGGGACGTTTAAAAGGGATGAAAGCCTACGATCGCTATCACCGGATCTTAATTTTTATAAAAAAGTAAATAGTTCAATACTTTTCAATGCGGGAACAAAGCTGTGCAGTTCTGTAAACTGCTCTGAGCTCCTACCTATCCAATAATGGCATAAAAAAGGATTCATACTACCTATGTTATTAAAATCAACTGGCTTTAAGGCAATGTCAGTAAGTGTTGACATCATTTCATCCATTTGCTCTCCAGTAAAGTCACTTAAAGCATTACCTTCTACGAGATTTATCCAATCACCCGATGTAAGATGGAAGTTACATATTCTGGTACTTTCCGGCAGATATAATTTGTGGTCAATTAATAACCTTTCTCTTATTTCCTGTGGAAATCGAAACCGTTCACTCCTTTGGCAATCGGCAAACACGCATCGTCTTTCTGTTGATGCAACTCTTTTGTAAACAGCTGAATTTACTTTTGGCTGTGCTGGCAATGCATTCTGTTCAGGTTCTTGAACGATATTTTCCCTTGCAACAGGAAGCAAATCATCTTGTCGATTAGCATCATGCACCCGACTTCTGTTTGCAGCCCTATTAGCACGCAGCCAACAGGGAGAACAGACTTTTGTTAAATTAAGGTGCTAATATATAATTTATAATAAGCATAAGGATTTTAGTTTTAACAAATGTTATACATTTACCTGATTGTTTGGAATCCATTGCAATAAAAAAGTTCTTTCCATGCATTCTTGTGGTACGTTTCGTGATCTACGAGATCTTAACGAAAGTCCACAGCACAAGCAAATTCTAATGTGACCATATTCTCGTATTGGATTACTTGTTAAAGTGATTCTTTCCAAAATCCGAAAGCAATTAAAACATATGAAGTCGGAATCAGATATCTTAAATAATAATTAATACAAATAAAACAGGAAAGGATATAAGGAATTTGCAGATCTACTACACGTTATCCTATTTTTTTCGTACTCAATTTTTATTTTTATTAATTTTATTAATTTTTTTATTAATTTTATTATTTATTAATTTTCTCATTTTATTAGCAAAACATAAAAAAAAGAAATACTGAGTATGTGTTTGGATTTGTTTTTATTTTGCTTTAAAAAAAAAAATTAGCAGCTACTATAAGTATAGAAAAAATACGGTTTTTGTAAATTAAAAACATTGATATACTATCTATAATTTATTCTTAGTATGCTAAAAAACTGATCTTTTCACTTTTTATAAAAAAAAACAACGACTTACTTGTTCTGGAGATATCCAATTAACTAAAATTGATCGACGCGGATTTGAAAGCATTTCAATCCTACGAACTTGCAAAATATTTTGTTGTAAATGTATTCTACAATTAACACATTGACCACTATTCATTTTCACTTTTTTTTACGCACTTTATATATTTACATACAATGCATCGTAACTTAATACGTAATAAATAATGCTTTTTAGTTTAAGCTGTTTAATTTTTTCTTCAATATGGGAACACAATAAACTATTTAATTTAGCGGAGCTTACACCTGCAATTAAAAGGCGCGTGGGAACTCTCAATACCAAAGTGTCACGTTATATTGTACGAGAGGCATTATCAGATCATGTTTATTATCTTAAACAAAAGAAGAGAGGCTTAATCGAATCATATTTACATTTACAAAAATAAAAAGAAAACGGTAAGTTTTTTACATGGACTATATTTTCGAAGTAGCATGATGCATGTTTTCTTAAATAACATCACCTAGATTGTCATCAATATAAATGTTGTTTATCGGGCTTAAAGTAAGTAATAAATAATACATGTTTTGCTATTTTTGGTTAAGAAATTATAAAAAATAACGATAAACAAAAAAGTGCATAGCTTATAGTGCATGTAAATATGCTTTTTAGTGTAAGTTAGTTCAAAACTAAGTTTGTATTTAATAAAGGGCACTAAATTATATATCAAATTAAAGGTAAATAAATAATCTTTATAATGATGTTAAAAAATTAGGAATCACTGCCGATCTTTTTAAGATATTGACGTTTAAAAAGTAAGAACAAAAAACTTGATTTCTAAGAACTTAAAACAAAATATTGGAGAATATAGGATATGTACAAAAATAATTTTTAATACGATGAAAAGGTTAACAAAATACCTTTCATTTGATACCAGATTTATTTCTCTATGTATCTTACATCGGAAAATATAAGCAGTTTTGTCGGAAAAATAAGTGAAATTCTGCTTCTGAATTAGTCAACTTCAAGCTCAAATATCTCAAAAACCCCACGAACGATTTTAAAAATATTTCACCCACATAATGTCCTTAATATCACCTTTCATTTGATACTAGATTCATTAGTGGACGCACTGGGCCCAAAAATGGGCCATCTCCTTTACAAATAATATTTTCATTTGCATTTCAATTCCATCTTATGCTAAATAATTACAATTATTATAAATAAATACATATCATTACATTATAAACTAATTTTGGAAAGTTTGACGTTTTGAATTTTTTTTTAATTCAATCTCTTTCAACCAAAAAAAAAACTATTTTACTTTTTATTTTTTTTTTTTGAAGGGTGGGCAAACGAAAATTTTTGGTGGGCAAACGTGGGCTAACGATGGGCAAACGAACTGCATCAATTTTGATAGCTAATTTCACACGTGGGGTGCCAGCTTCAATAAATTTAAAATTTTATTTTGTCAATATTTTCAAAATGGAAGGTGGGCAAACGAAAATTTTTGGTGGGCAAACGTGGGCTAACGATGGGCAAACGACCTACATCAAAAATTGTAGCAGTTTGACGTTTTGAATTTTTTTTTTAATTCAATCTCTTTCAACCAAAAAAAACTATTTTTTTTTTTTTTTTTTTGAAGGGTGGGCAAACGAAAATTTTTGGTGGGCAAACGTGGGCTAACGATATGCAAACGAACTACATCAAAAATTGTAGCAGTTTGACGCTTAGAATTTTTTTTAATTCAATCTCTTTCAACCAAAAAAAACTATTTTATTTTTTATTTTTTTTTTTGAAGGGTGGGCAAACGAAAATTTTTGGTGGGCGAACGTGGGCTAACGATGGGCAAACGAACTGCACCAATTTCGATAAGAAATTTCACAAGTGGGGTGCCAGCTTCAATAAATTTAAAATTTTATTTTGTCAATATTTTCAAAATGGAAGGTGGGCAAACGAAAATTGTTGGTGGGCAAACGTGAGCTAACGATGGGCAAACGAACTGCATTAAAAAAAATCGATTTTTACATCTTTTTTTTTTTTTTTTGTCTTTCAACCAAAATTTTAAATTTTGATTATTTCCGAAACCAAGGGTGGGCAAACGAAAATGTTTGGTGGGCAAACGTGGGCTAACGATGGGCAAACGAACTGCATAAATTTCGATAAAAAATTTCACAAGTGGGGTGCCAACTTCACACAGCCCTAATTTTAATAGTGCGATGTCTGGTGGTAATACATCTTTTAGTCAGTGACTTTATCATATCAATCCAACGAAATGAACCATTGGTGCTAAATTCTTTCCACATCACGTTTTTTAAGGTGCGATTGAATCGTTCAACAATGGATGCTTTAAGTGCACTGAATGTAGAGTAATGTTTAATTTTATATGTTTTCATGAGATTTTGAAAATTTTTATTATAAAATTCTTTTCCATCATCGGGTTGTAGATTCTTTGGGATGCGTCCTTCATTAAGTATATTTTGCATAGCTGCAGTGACACCCACACCAGTTTTTCTTTTAATAGGAATAGTCCATGCAAACTTAAAAAATGTGTCTATTACCGTAAGAAGATATCGATTATTATCATTTTCTGGTGAATAGATACCCATTTCCACCAAATCAGCTTGCCATAATTCATCAAGTACCTCTATAATGAGTCGTGTTTTTTTGAAATTTCTTTTGGCAGGTTTATGTAGCTCGTTGAAAATGTTTCTCTTACTCATCTTACAATTTATTGAAATAAAAATAAAATGTTTTTTAATTTTTATAATAAATTTATTTATTGTTATCTTTTATATAATAACATAAGTTTTTTAATAATATAATAATATAATATAATATAATAATATAATATAATATAATAAATAATAGTCTATTTTCAATCATGCAGCAAGCACAAGTATCAGGTCCTGATTTACATATATAAAAAGACCATGGGCAACTCATAAAATGGCACCCATGTTCAGATGATGTAGAAAATATATTCTCAAATTTCCTCAGAAAATTGATACTAGCTATAAAATACTCATAGTGTTCTTCTAGTATAGTGTGTTGATTTGTTTTAAGAAAGGTTAAAATTTCATCGAAAATTATGGAAGTTTTTATTCGTACCAATGTTAGATACTGTCCTCTCACGTTGATATTCAAAAAAAAAAAAAACTAAAATCAAAACCAATTTCCTCGTCAAGTTAAATGGTAGATGTTTTTTAATTAACTTTAATTTTTTTTAAAGTATTCGTATACAGATGTTCATGAATTTTTTCAATTTCATTTATAAGAAAACTTTTCAATTCTCAACTTTTTCAACAGTATAATTTTTTGTTGAAGAATCTTTCTTCTCTTGTGGTTCGTGTAGGTATTTTAGGCGCTTCCAGTTTATATTATAGTTTCCGTTTACTGTTTTGAGAAATCCCTCACCAGATGGTCCCGGCACTCCTTGCAACCCAGGTGGTCCAGAATCTGCTGGCAACCCAGGTGGTCCCGATTCTCCTCGCTCTCCACGTGGTCCAAATGGTCTTGTTAGACCCCTGACAGGAGTTCTATTTGAAAACCTTCCGAACTTATCTACACTCATTTTTTATTCGATAATATTAGATTCTTTTAATTCTTCGATAATTGATACAATTTCGTTGGAATGATTATTATTTCCTGCTTGATGTGAAGCGACAAGAAGTCTTAATCGAACAACATGTTCATTGGGATCATTCCAGAAGATATAATCTTTTTCTTTCTTAGATAATTGCATTAATCTTTTTCCTGTATGTGAAACTGGAGTAGTAGTATCTATTAGCAATTTGCTTATAATTTCTTTATATTTATTTCCACGATTTCCTAAAACTTGTTTTGTAGAATCATTAGAACGTCTATATGCATTCGTATCTTCCAATATATCATTAAGGCTCGTCCACATTATGCCGAATGATGCCGATCGCAGTATGCCGGTCGGCCAAGCCGAACGAATATCCATTTGATTCAGTTTGAGTTCGGTTCGGTTCAGCATGGCTTTCGGTACGTCCATACTAATTCGGCTTGGCCGATCGGCATCATTCGGCATAATATGGACGAGCCTTTATAAATTTTTAAATCTTTCTCATACAATTTTTTTCCCTCGGTTTTTTCTTGAATATTAGTTCATATAATCCGTTTTTACCTTCATAGATTTTAATCTTTATTTGTATATTTCTTCCAAGAATTTTAAATTCTCTATCCCCGATGAACCACTTGCCATTCTTTTCGTGTGCACCATATACATTGTCAAAAGCACTAGGCTCATTCAAAAATAACTCTATATAATTCTGTGATATTTCATCGAATAAATTGTCTTCTATTTGGTCAGTTAAGGGACGAGCTTTGTTACTTTTACGTACTCGTTGTCTGCTTTCTCTAATATTTTTGCTTTTAGGTGTTGCTGAATAGTTTTTTGGGGTAATACTACTGATGCTTGCAGCAGGTGTGACAAAATCATCATCAAAATTCTGTTTTGATTTAGTTACAGGGGTTTCAATATAGTTTTGCTGCTCATTTGATTTCTCAACTAACTCTTTCAGAGGGTTGGTGATTTGTTTAAAGGTTTCCTCCAATTGAGTTTCGAATGCTTCTCTTCCATTCCTTAGAGCTTTATATTTCTTTCGTAGAGCATCAGTAGTTTTAATAAGTTCACTTGTCAGTTCCTTATTTAAATTCATCATAATGAAGCTATGTTGTTTTTACCACAAACTGTAAATAAGCTAAGTATATTATGAAAGAGCCTTTCAATCGGTTTGAAATTTATTTTAATGTTGAATGTACTGCTTCTGATTGATGAACATCGATTTTTAAACCGAGTTGAGCGATTTCGTACGTCTACGGATTGTGCTTTCAACTGCTCTCATAGGAAATGATCAAAGCCCTTCCTATATCTACCTTCTTTCAAAGGACTGTCTTTATCAATTACCAAAAATCCATATTCATCATTCCAGCATTCTGCATATACCTTTTGAAATATATTAAATGCCATGTCATGGTCATTATGAATATGTTTTAAGTTCATGTCGTCTTGTTTGAAAACAATTAAAAAATTTGCATTGTCACGTATAAGATATTTTGGAGTTCTTGTATATGTTTGACATAAATAAAAACTATCAATAAGATGATGTCGTCCCATACTAAAATAGATTCGTATAGTATCTTGTTTTTCACAAGCAATATCATCAAAGATAAATATTGAATTTGGTTTTGCTTCTTCAGGTGGTATAACATCACTATTATTGGAAAACGTAATGAAACCCATTTCTTTGATTGGCTCTTTGTAAAAACTCATACTTTGGTTGATGTAATGACTTTGAATAAATATATATGTTTTCAAATTTCAAACCGTTAGGATGTTGTAGTAAACCCATCATAGCATTTGTTTTTCCACAATTTGAGGAACCCGTATTTAAACTTCTTATGCTATTGGGTTTAGATCTCCATGTTTTCTTGTGTCATTACTTTTAGTCAATTCCAAATTTTGTATTGGTAAAAGTTGTTGTTGTTTCACGAATCGCATGATGAAAGCTACTAAACAATTTACTTTAAATGTGAAGGTTATATTAAGAAATATTCATATCATTGTAAACCGTCCTTTTGAGTAGGTAGATAACTTTATTTCTATAAAAATGTTTGATTTTTCAAAAAAAAAAATTATCAAAGCACCGTGAAAGGAGACGGTTAAGTAAACTCTATAATCAACAAACTACCCCTAGAACTACATCTTCATCAATATTGTGGACCTGGAACAAATCTATACAAACGATTTATTAGAGGAGATCCAGGAATTAATTTGCTTGATCAGGCATGCAAGGTACACGATATATCTTATTCTAAATTTAAAAATACATCGGAACGCCATATAGCAGATAAAATCTTAACTGAGAAAGCTTGGAAATGAGCAACATCTAAGGACACCAGTTTAAGTGAACGAGCAAATGTTGCACTAGTTACCAATCTAATGAAAGCTAAACTAAAATTAGGTATGGCATATGGGTTGCTCAAACAGTAACTTAAAACCAAAATCAAAAAAAAAAAAAAAAAGTATGTAAAAGTAAAAGTTTTGGAAACTATTCAAAGAAAAAAACCAAATAATCTCGAAAAAGCTATCAAAATAGCTTTTTCAGCTGCTAAGAAAACAATTCATCATAGTGCGACCACAATATTAAAACACCAAGAGTTATTTCAATTCCAAAAATTGGTGGTGTTATACCATTTCTTGTTCCTCTCTTTGCTGGTCTTTCAGCTCTCGGAGCTTTATCTGGAGGTGCTGCCGGTATTGCTAAGGCTGTCAACGATGATAATAATGCTAAGAATGATTTGGATGAGAAAAACCGTCACAATCGAAAATTAGAAGCTATTTCAATGGGTAACGGACTACACTTAAAACCATATAGAAAAGGACTTGGACTTTATTTGCGTTCGAAGTAAAAAAAACTTATAAAGTCGTTACCCAAAAAAGCTTTGAATGAGTTTGATTTGAGCGCTTTTTCCATGAAGTTAGTACCATATTTTCGGGTAGTTTTCATGAATGATAGTTTACCGAAAAGTAAACCATTAAGAAATGAATGTGCAATAGTGAATTTAGATTCCTCAAATGGAAGAGGAACACATTGGGTAGCGTATTATAGAAAAAGGTAGTCACATCGAATATTTCGATTGTTTTGGAAAGCTTCAACCACCGAATGAAATAATTCATTATTTAGGCGATAAGATTAAATACAATTATGTAATGTATTGAGATAGAGTGGCATCACTGTTTAAATGTCATATTTATGATATGTCATCTATGTAAAATCATTTCTTATCCAGACGCCCGCGGCCCAGTAAAGTTAGGTTTTCAATTATAAAGTGAATTATTATTATTAACAATTAATATGAAGTGTTTATTGAATTATAAATAAAATATTAAAAGAAACTCAAAGAATAAAACTGAGTTTTGTTTGCCGACATAACATTGGCGACGAGGTAAAGTGATAGAAAGAGTGTGCGGTTGATTAAATCATAACCTTTTTGGCACAGCCTACACGTGCGAAAGAAAATGCCAAAACTTGGACAAGATGAGAATAAGCTTTACGTGAACACCTGACAATTAAGTCTTAATTTCACGGCGATCTTACTCGCATGCAGAGTCAAATTGGGCTTAGACCAGAGCCTTAAAATCTACCCCTCAGTAGAATCATAGTACCAAATTTATATAACATGTTGAGGCATGTCTTCACTCCTTGGTGAGGGGCGAGGTCTATCTAACACCTCTTGCATCCAATAATAAAATCCGTAGATAATATTACTATGATACTCCCACAAGGGGGCCTACCTCATAGATAGTCTCCCAGGTGACTCGGCCACCTGGGTGAGCACTATCTCCCGTGGTACCAGAATAAAGCTTCCGGTGGAGCCTCGCAACCGTGAAGTCACTTCCAGATGAGCACCATCAATACTCAAGGCCTGGCAGCCTTAGATATGCGCACTCAACCATTTGCCAAGGTAGAAGCGGTAGACGCAAACAGCCAAATACGCATATCCAGGCTTCCTCTCTTTGCCGCATACAAGTTTTACCTGGCATACGTTTCCAGTAAGGAAGCAATACTTCAAGGAAAGGAAATATAGCTGCAGATACTGACTCCTATTTCATTTACAACAATTTCCCTGCCATTCATATTGTTCCTGGGTTGCCACGCGGAGGCGGAGGATATGCACATCTATCCCTCTCAAGTTCCAACTTAAATCTCAACCACATTTATGATTAGATAGAAGCCAGCTTTCAAAATATCGACAATGCTAAGGCCGGCAGGGACCCTTAATACGAAGAGGTGCCACAGCCTCTACGCTCCAAGGATCTGCCGGAACAGAAAGAGTATCGCGATTTCTATTTACAGCCTTGGCTAAGCGTTCAAAACACCTAAGAGGGTATAGTTCAACCCCCCGAAACTTAGACAATCAGTTTTGAGTATTCCAATTTTTGAGTACGATGTTCAGAATTGGACGGTGCAAAAAGGGCGTTAAGAGCAATATTTCTGCCAAGCTGAAATCACCGAAGACAAAAAAAAACGTGCAGCTTTAATCAACGTACTGGGTGACAGAACGTATGAGGTGGTACATGGATTATGTGCACCTACGAGTCCTGGAGAGAAGTCATACCACGAACTTATCAAGATTTTTGACGATAATTTCACAATCCCCCCCATTTTATATTGTGAAAGAAAGAAATTTTACGAAGCAGAAAAAACGGAAAACGAATCCGCGCAGGATTACCTGATTAGACTGCGTAATTTGGAGACTGGAGAGCATGCTTTTGGACAAATTTGTCATCGGAATGTCTGGCGTGGTTTTTGATAAACTATGTGATGATAAAAAACTTTTGCTAGCAACGGCATTGGAGACGGCAAAGAAGTTTGAAAAACGACGCGATGGTAAAGAAAATGGCGGTGCACGAACAGAAAATATCTGTGCAAAAAAGACGAACTATCGAAAGATATAGCAGCAAAGCA
Source organism: Platycheirus albimanus (assembly GCA_916050605.2). Classification (NCBI taxonomy): domain Eukaryota; kingdom Metazoa; phylum Arthropoda; class Insecta; order Diptera; family Syrphidae; genus Platycheirus; species Platycheirus albimanus. Next base: position 181,167,502 of record OU696696.1, read on the forward strand.
GCAGATGGTTGGTGAGCAAAAACGGCAACAAGGTATTCAAGGACAAGCGGTGAGAGGAGAAAGCAGAGTTTTCAGCATTTGTCCGTATTGTGGCTTCGACAGCCACAAGCCCCAACAGTGCAAGTATAGGGATGTGACGTGCTACAACTGCGATCGAGTGGGGCACATGGCGTTGATGTGCAGATGTCCACGTCAGAAAAATTTTGGTAAAAAAATATGTTCTATTAAAAATAACGGCCCGTTTAACGATAAAATTATTAAAGAAAATTACTCAATTTTTTCAGACGAGTTAGGTAAATTAGTAAACTGTAAGGTCAGTCTCGAGGTTGACAAAAAAGTACAGCCAATTTTCGTTAAGGCATGCCCGGTTCCATTTGCATTCAGGCAGGAGATTGAAAGTCAATTGCACGAATTTGAAAGTCGTGGTATTATAACCAAAACGGAGAGCACTCAATGGGGTACGCCATTAGTCCCAATTTCAAAAGAAAACGGTAAAATATGAATTTGAAAGATACGAATCATGCACTACCACGCATAGCGGATATTATGAGTAGAATTAAAGACGGAAGGGTTTTCTCTAAAATAAATTTAGCAAACGCGTATAATCAGATTGAGTTAGACGAGTCTTCAAGGAAACTGGTCACATCGAGCATTCACGTAAGAAATTTTTTTATGAACAGATTATTTTTTGGCATCAAGCCAGCTACGGATACTTTTCAGAGGGAAGTCGCGAAGGTCTTACGCGGTATCGACGGAGTAGTAAATTTTTGAGACGACATAATTGTTTCCGCTCCTACTCTGAAAGAACATAACGACAAATTACGCGAAACTTTTAAGAGATTACGTAATGCCGGGCTAAAATTAAAAAAAGATAAATGTTTTTTCGCGAAAGATAAGATTCAGTACTTAGGGTATGTTATTTCGGAAAACGGGGTAGTCAAAGTTAACCGCGATGAAACTATTATAAAGTTTCCGGTGCCAACATGTATTTCAGAACTCAGGTCTTTTTGTGGACTCGTGAATTATTTTGGTTGATTCATTCCTGATTTGGCCACAAAGATGTCTCCGATTTATGACGTTCTAAAAAGAGAAAAATTTTGAGTGGGACAGGCAAGCCATGCAAGCATTCGAAAGCATGAAGGAAGAAATCATGTCCGACACTGTGTTAGTGCATTTCAATCCAAATTTACCTTTGGTACTTACGTGCGACGCATCGAATGTTGGCATAGGTGCAGTTTTCTCACATGTTTTTCCAGACGGGTCGGAACGACCAATTGAATTTGTGTCTCGTTTGCCTTCCAAATCGGAGCAAAATTATGGCGCTATTGAAAAGGAAGAATTGGTGATTGTCACGCCACATGGAAGTTTTACCAATATCTGATTGAAAGGTCATTTGAGTTGGTCACGGACCATTAGCCTCTGGTTGCTATTTTTGGGAAAAAAGAGGACTAGCACAAATTTCCACGAGTAGGCTTCAAAGATGGGCTTTTCATCCGTCAGCTTCTCAGTATAAAATTCGTTATATAAAGTCAGCCGCTAACGTAGCAGACGCGATTTCACGATTCCCTCAAGTAAAGGACGAAAACGAAGAAGAAAATTGTACGATGACAGAGTAGAAATGAATTCAAGTATTTTAATAGACGCCGAATTAATACGGAAAGAAAGGCTCGCGGATAAAATTATGCATGTGGTGGTGGAAGCTGTAAAGTCGGGTAGATGTATGAAGTTGTACGAAAATGAGGTTTGTAGTCCATTTTTAAACTGAATTAATGAGTTGGCGGTTGAAAACGAGGTGCTTATGTGGGGTCACAGAGTAGTCACTAACGTTTCCTTACGTAAATAAATATTGAAACAAACGCATGTTACGCATATGGGAATAGTTAATACCAAATCGCTTTTACGTTCTTACGTCTGGTTTCCGAATATGGACGCTGAAGTAGAAAAAATGATTTGATGACTTTGGCCAAATCCATCGAAGTCAAGTGTTATAAATTGGGAAAGGCCAGGAAAACCATTGGAGCGAATCCATGTTGACTTCGCGGGGCCCTTGAGAGGTCTTAATTTTTTGGTTGTAACTGATGCGTTCTCGAAATGAATTGAGGTATTTTAGACGAAATCACCTATTACAACCTTTTTCGTTAAATGTTTACGAAATGTTTTTTCAAGATTCGGAATTCCTGAAGTCGTAAGGGAAAGCAAAGAATTTTGGAATTCATATGGAATTTGTCAGTGTTTAACAGCACCAAGGGTGGGCAAAATCGTATCGTCACCTCCAAGTGGTGCCTGCTGGATAGCCGAAAGGTGAACTAACGACGAACGTTGGATCCATCGGATCCATAGGTTGTAGATACCTGAGTTATCTTCTCAGGAACTAGGAGCAGGAAGAAAGAGATACGCTCTGAAGATCCAACCACCACAAAGATCTATATGTCATGCACAGGCCTCACAAGCCGGTCATGAAAGGAAAACTGGATTGTGATGAAAACCGCAGAAAATGCCTCGCATGAAAGAACCAAAAATGTTGAAGACCCCCCCCGCAAACGAAAAACGGACAACGATTTACGCATATGCACGTGGAATGTGCGTACGCTAAACAGGCCGCGTAAAGCCGAGCAGCTAGCCGAGACCCTCGCCAGTCTCAACGCTGATATAACAGCCCTGCAGGAAATGCGATGGGATGGACCGGGCCTGAGAATTACAGAGGACTGTAATTTCTACTATGGGAAATGCCACCTTGATGGGAGATCGCGCTTGTTTGGGTGCGGATTCGCTGTCAGAGGAAGACTTAGGCAAAAGGTCTTGAGCTTTCGCGAAGTCAGCGAGAGAGTGACAACGATCGGCATTAAGGCCAAATTCCACCACATAAGCCTAATTAGCGCCCATGCCCCTACAGAAGAGAAAGACGAAGCTACCAAAAAATGTTTCTACGAGCTCCTCGCCAAAACATATGAGCAGTGCCCAAAACATGACATTCAAATTCTCTTGGGAGACTTCAATGCCAAAATTGGGAGAGAGGACATCTTTGGTATGACGATCGGAAAACACAGCCTGCACGACACCACCTCCGACAACGGACTCAGGCTCATCGATTTTGCAGCGGGAAAAAATATGGTGCTGAGCAGCACGCGATTCCCACGCCCCGACATCCACAAGGGCACATGGCGATCCCCAGATGGTCGAACCTGCAACCAAATCTACCATGTTGTGATTGATGGAAGACACTCCTCGAGCATTATGAATGTCCGTACATTCCGAGGAGCAAACATCGATTCGGACCACTACCTAGTCGGTGCAAAACTTAGGGTACGGATCTCCATGGAAGTTCTTAGGCGAACACCGACTACACCTAGGAAATTCAATGTTGGACGTCTTCAATCGGAAGAGACCGCCACTGCCTATGCCGACCGCGTATCCCTTGAGCTTGCGAGAAATCCTTCGACTGATGACATGAACCCGGAAGACCAATGGCAGCTATGTCAACAAGCCATAAGAAGTGCTGCGTCAGAGGAATTGGGCTTCTCACATCCACCCCCCAGAAACCCCTGGTTCGACTCCGAATGTGCTCAGGCAAACAAAGCCAAACCGGAGGCATACAAGTCGTGGCTCCAGAGAGATACTAGAGCATCCAGAAATCTCTATGTTGAGCGAAGGAAAGTTGAGAAACGTCTACTCAGGAGAAAGAAAAAAGAACACCAGCAACGCGAAGTCGAGGAGATGCAGAGATGTTTTTGCAGAAAAGAAGTACGAAACTTCTATAAAAAGGTGAAACAGTCTACATCCGGTTTCACAAGCCGCCCTGGGCCCTGCAAAGATCAGGATGGAAATACCATAGTGGAAACGCAGGCAATGTTAGCCATCTGGAGAGACTACTTTAACCGGTTGCTAAATGGCGATGACAGCCAAGATCCCGCCCAAGATCAACTTATTCCAGTTAATCTAGATGACGACCATGAACTACACCCGCCCGACCAAAATGAAATCAAAGTAGCCATCACCAGACTAAAGATGAATAAGGCAGCTGGATGTGATGGCCTTCGAGCGGAGCTTTATAAACACGCTGGAGATGACCTGATCAGGAGCATACACCAACTCATCTGCAAAATATGGTCGGAGGAAATCATGCCTTATGAGTGGAATCTCAGTATTATCTGCCCGATTCACAAAAAAGGGGACCGCCTCCTCTGCGCCAACTATAAAGGCATAAGCCTTTTAAACATCGCCTAAAAGATCCTGTCCAGCGTTTTATGTGAACGTCTCAAGGCGTTTGCTGACGACCGGATAGGTCCTTACCAATGCGGCTTCAGACCTGGACAATCTACGACCGACCAAATATTCACATTACACCAGATCCTGGAGAAAACCCAAGAGTATAACATCGACACCCACCACGTGTTCGTCGATTTTAAAGCCGCCTACGACAGTGTTAATAGAGTTGAACTGTATCGTGCCATGTCTAACTTTAGAATCCCTGCTAAACTGATACGCCTTATCAGGATGACGTTGGAGAATGCTCGCTGTTCCGTCCAAGTTGGTAGAGACTCTACTGAAACCTTCGAAACCACCAGGGGGCTAAGACAAGGTGACGCACTGTCATGCAGCTGTTTTAATATTGTGCTTGAAAATGTAATACGGAGAACCCATGCCAGCACATCAGGCACCATTTTCACTAGATCGACACAATTACTTGGGTTTGCTGACGACATAGACGTGATAGGAAGAACAAAGCGAGCAGTAACCGGTGCTTTCACTACTATGGAGTCAGCAGTAAGCAGAATTGGGCTGAAAATAAACGAGGACAAGACGAAGTATATGCTTTCATCAACAAAAGTCCAATCCCACCACCGACTTGGTCAGAACGTAACCATTGATAGGTATAACTTCGAGGTAGTCAGTGAATTTGTCTACCTGGGCGCTGCTGTAAACACAGGCAACAACATCAGCGCTGAAATCAAACGCAGACTAACTCTTGCTAATCGCTGTTTCTTTGGGCTGAGTAAGCAATTGAGGAGTAAAGCCCTATTGAGAAGAACCAAGGTGACACTGTATAAAACACTCATCATCCCGGTTCTGATATATGGTACGGAAGCATGGACCCTCTCCCAATCGGATGAAAATTCACTTGGAGTCTTCGAGAGAAAAGTTCTGCGTACGATCTATGGTCCTGTCTGCGTAAATCGCGAAAACAACGTTTGGAGAAGAAATTATAACAATGAACTGTACGAGCTGTACAGCGACATAAGCCTAGCCAGAAAAATTCGAATCCAAAGACTAAGATGACTGGGCCATGTAGAGCGAATGGACATCGACGCTCCAGCTCGTAAAGTCTTCAACGCCAAACCCGAGGAAGTCAAAAACCAAGGTAGACCTCATCTTCGATGGAGTGACCAGGTAGAGGGAGACATCCGTCAACTTGGAGTACGAAATTGGAGACAGCAGGCTAGAGATCGAGCCGGCTGTATGGGCATTCTCAGCAAGGCCTTGGAGTACCACGCTCCAGTGGCACCAACATAAGTAAGTAAGTAAGTTAACAGCACCATGGCATCCTGCCACAAATGGAGCAGCGGAAAATGCTGTTACAACCATCAAAAATGCGATAAAGTCTAGGGGATTTTTGAGCGATATTGATGAGATTCTTACATATTTTTTATGTTATTACAGAAACACTGTTCATTGCTCTACGAAAGCTACTCCGGATTCGTTTATTTTCAAATACTCACCAAGAGTTAAACTCGATTTGTTGGCTCCAAAGAATTTGAACCCAAGAAAATTTAATAGTGAGCTTCAGAAAAGAACAAATGACAGGATTGTTAAGGTAGGAGAAGTGGTGATGATTCGTGATTTCAATATACTTAAGAACACTCCATACTGGTCTAAAGCTAGTAGCTAGACTAATTACGGTGTTGGGTCCGCGAATGTACCTATGCAAAATGGAATCGGGCAGGCATATTAAGAGACACATAGACCAAATAAGAAAACGTAATTGCTCGTTTTCAACAAAGAAATATAAAGTACCAAATTTAAATAAAAATATTGTTAAAAAAATATAATAAAGTTGTTAAAAGACATTTGTACTTAAGATACTATTAGGATCGAAATGTTACTATGAATGAGTCAGAACCTCCTAGTATTAACAGGGCTGTGGAAACAGCAAATAATATTATACCAGATAGATCGCTAAGAAATAGATTAGATATTAAAAAACCCTTAAAGGTCAGAGATTAAAAAATTTTGTTTCGTTATTAGTTTTTATAAAGGGGGCGTATGTAATGTATTGAATTCTCGTGATGTATTGAGATAGAGTGGCATCACTGTTTAAATGTCATATTAATGAAATGTCATCTATGTAAAATCACTTCTTATCCAGACGCCACCCCGCTCAGTAAAGTAAGGTTTTCAATTATAAAGTGAATTATAAGTATTAACAATTAATATTAAGTGTTTATTGAATTATAAATAAAATATTAAAAGAAACTCAAAGAATAAAACTGTGTTTTGGTTGCCGACATAACAAATTATATAAAGTATCAAGATTATAACTCAGTAAATTGTGGAAATTTATGGTTAAAGTTTCCTTATGACATATATTATGAATAAATAATAATTAGCTATTTTGCAAAATTATTTTCATTGTCTTTTTTATTACCATGGCGTAACAAGAGAGGAGGAAAGAAGATGTCCAAGCCAGTGTTCTTTTTTTTTTTTATTGGATGAATTGTCAAGTAGGAGGTTCCAATTGGCCCTGCCGACTTACATATATATACTACCGAATCAGTATCGAAATAGTAGTACTCAATGAGATAAAATTCAATAAAATGCATTCTTGGAAAAAGGAAGGAAGATGGCATGTATTTCTGGTGCTCGTTTTGGTGCTGGGCAAGGACATGTTGTTGTGCAAAATTCATATCTTATAATTGGGATTTATTCCGCCGAGAAGGAAGTGCTGAAAAATAATTTAATAAACATGTGTCTATTTTGTTAAAAATTATGACATTTTCAAATAGTATTTTTCCAAACGAAAACTGTGAGATACAGCTGCTCTCATTTGAGGAAAGACAGGTCCGAGAAGCTAATCAAAGACGCCGAGAAGCTGCCCGAAGAGCTCAAGATTTAGATGACCTATAGAATTGGAGCTCTTACTAGCTGAGATAATGCCTGATTTCTTCGACGACGATCAACCAGATGACGAAGAACCCGATGACGAGGAACCTGTAAAAAAATATATATGTATATAATAAATAAATAGATATTTATATAAAAAAAGTTGTAATTAGGATTAAATATAGTTATATGTTAAGTTTTAAGGGTCGATGTTGATTTTGAATAAATCACAAATTATTTGGGAAACTATTTTCATTTCTTTTTATTATGATAATATTGGTATGGTTCAATAATGTATGGAAAAAAATATCGGCCAAATGGTCGCCTAATTTCTCTTTTGCCATGAAGTTAATACCACATTTTCGGGGAGTTTTCATGCGTTATTGTTTACCGAAAAATAAACCATTAAGAAATGAATGTGCAATCGTGAATTAAGATTCCTTAAATGGACCAGAAACACATTGGGTAGCGTATTATAAAATAGGTTGTCACATAGAATATTTCGATAGTTTTGGAAGCCTTCAACCACCGAATGAATTAATTGATTATTTAGGCGATAAGATTAAATACAATTATGTTAAGTATCAAGATTATAACTCAGTAAATTGTGGACATTTATGTTTGAAGTTTCTATATGACAAATATTATGAATAAAGCTACCATTAGATGGTCCTTGTAATGGTCCTTGCAAGGACAGTCTGACGTCATTATGACGTATTTATCTGTCCTTAAATCGACATGTCGTGTAATGGACATTGTAAAATGCTGTCCTTGCAAGGACAACCACAATGTCCACCACAATGTCACAATGTCGTGTGTCCTTGCAAAGACAAATTACAAGGACCGTGTAATGGTCCTTCCATTGTTGATGGGACACAAGGACACATTTTTTTAACATCTCGTCCTTGCAAAGACCATGTCCCAACAATGCAACAGCACGAATTTCTGCCGGGACATTGTTGCTTAGAATGCTCACTTTTCAGGGTGGATTTGTTGTTGTTAAATTTAAATGAGCTGCCAAAGTGACATCAGATTTTGACAACCTTGCGTGCATTTGCTCTGTTCCCACTTTGAACTTTCTTTTGGACCACATAGAACGAACTCTTCGTGTGGGCCCTTGGTTGTTGTCGTCGTCGTCGTCGTCGCTGCTCTCCAATATATGTGCTGCGAGAATCGCCATCTGCAACTTTCGATTGTATTACGACATACCTACCTGTTATAACTATAATTTTATTATATTATATTTAATTGAAATTATTTTATCGAAAAACTTCACACACATACCTCTCTGTAGCAATGTATGTGCCCAGTGCAACGATGCAGTTGTGAGAGAGAGAGGAATATATTGCTCTATGTATGAGTTATGTATTATAAATGAATTATATTTTAGTCTTAACCTTGAATCCGTTGAATACAGTCGTTATCATTAATAAGTCGTGCGTTTTACTTTCTAAGTTCTTCTATTGCGATCTACACTCTCGTGAATATTTTCTAGAGAAAAAAAAGACAATACGATACTCACTCAATTTATAAATGTCCCCGAAACGTCAAATTTACTTTTAACAAGGACCAATTTATAAATGTCGTGTAATGGTCATTGCAAAAAATTGCATTCTTTAGCGCAGTTTCATTCACTACCAACTGTCGAAATGGTCATGTCGTGTAATCGACATTGTTATGCTTGTCCTTGCAAGGACACCGAATTGCAGAAGTAACAATGTCCACTTTGGTGGACATTGTACTTTGGGACAAGAATGCCAAATTTGTTTCATTCGTGTAATCGACATTCTTACTAGCAAAGACACGGTGAAGAATGTCCATTTACTGACAGCACAAGGACATATTTTCTGTGACGTCAGACTGTCCTTGCAAGGACCATTTACAAGGACCGTCTAATGGTAGCTTAAATATCAATTATTTTGTAAAATTATCTTCATTGTCTTTTTTATTACCATGGCTTTAACGAAAAAGAAGGAAAGAAAATGACCAAGCCAGTGTTTTTTTTTTATGAACTGTCCAGTAGGAGGTTCCAATTGTCTTTGTCGACTAACATATGCTACCGAATCAGTATCGTAATAAAGTCTCACTCCAATGAGATAAAATTCAATAAAAAACGTCACACATTCGCAGAAAAATGAAAAAAATTAAAGAAGAAATTATTCGGTGCTCCTAAATGAGGACATGCAGTTGTGCAAAATTCATATCTTTTTATTGAGATTTATTCCACGGAAAAGGAAGTTTTGCGATAGTTATTTTGTTTACATTAAAAAACATTAACTTTAACCCTAAAAAATCCAACTTCATTGATTACTAAGAGCCTTATTCTTTATATGAAGCACGAGCGGAAGAAGCCCAACAAGCAGCTGTACGAGAACTGGAACTTATCCTAAGTGATAAAATGGCCGATTTCACCGAAGACGAGGAACCCGATGTGGAGTAACCCGTATAAAAATAAATAAATAGATATGTAAATAAAAATAGATGTATTTAAGATTAAATATAATTATATAGTATCAAGATTAGAAATAAGAACTGCTAAAGTTTGTCTTTTATGAATAAATAACAATTATTTTGCTAAATCATGTTAACATTAACGCTGAGCGGAAATACTTCTCATTTAGTAGCGGATTAGTTTCCCCCTTTGAAGTTGGATCGGGATTATGTTTGCGGTTTCATTGATTTTCAAAAATATAACTCCATACCCAATGTTGATGAAGGAAACAATTTGCTGCATAGCTTTTGAATCGCATATTATTGAAATTCCAACAGTTTCATATGAAATCGATGATATTCATTCTTTTATTGATTTTAAATTAATCGGAGTGGATTTTCCTATATCCTTGAAAATTGAAGCAAATAATAATACCTTACAATGTGAACTGAATAGTACAGAGACTGTACACTTTGAAAAAGATCGATCTATAGGAAAATTATTGGTATTCAGTAAACGATGCTTGAAAGCTGATTTATTGCACACTTCAGATTTACCTGTTGACACAAACAAAGTAAATGTTATACGAATTGAATGTAATATTATTTCTGGTTGATATTTTTATAACAAACCAGTGCATACAATACATGAATTCTCACCAGAAGTAGGACCTGGATATAAAATCATTGAAGTTCCAAGAAATGTCATCTATTTACCAGTGTGCGTCAAAACGTTAATTTCGATTTCATTGAAGCTTGTTGACCAGGACGAAGATTTAATAAACCTTAGAGGAGAAAAAATAACCATGCGTTTATATTTTAAACCATTAGATGCTACATAATGTTAACTTATAATAATATAATCATTAGCAAAAGTGACGACTCTGTTAGTTCTACAAGAGCAGCAAAACTGATAAGACCAAAGCTCACGTCTGAAAATAAATCTAATCTTCAGTCTTTAGGATTTGTTTTTTAAATAAAAATATAGTAGTAGAACATGAGTAAAATATTGAATATATCCCAAACACCTGGTTATGATAATAGCATTTCCAAATTTGAATATCACAGCTACTCATCATTCTAACAAGCGACGAAATACGTACTTCTATTCAAAAAAAAGACCTGTGTATTCTACCTAGCGAAATTAATATTAACATTGAAGGAACCTTCAAAAAACTATATGGAACAAATTCGGGTTCAGCTAAATTATGCAATAATGCTATGGCCTTTCTTTTTGAGGAAATTCATTTTGAATTGAATGGTGTGGATATTGAATACAATAAAAATGTGGGTATCACAACAACATTAAAAAGCTATATATCTTTAAATAAGAATGAAAGCAGATATCTTCAAAATGCATCATGGTATGGAAAAGACACCATTTTGACCTCATCTGGTACTTTCAACTTTTGCATACCACTTAAAAGTTTGCTTGGATTTGCTGAAGATTACAAAAGGATTATAGCAAACGCAAGACATAAATTGATTTTAATACGTACTCGAACTGATGAGAATGCTTTTGTTTCGTCGGAAGATGTACAAATTAAAATCCTGGAAATGCAATGGAGAGTTCCTAACACGACTTTGGCGGATTCTGAAAAGCTAAACAAATACAATCAAAACCCACTCAAATGCATTTTATATACTGGGAAATGTATGAATATCCAACACTACCAGCTGCAACCGATCATATATGGACCATTAAAACTTCGAGTCAACTCGAAAAACCTAGATAATTTATAATCGGACTACAAACAAACAGAAAAATCAAAAAGATAGGGATTCTAGCAAATTTGATCACTGCACGTTGAGAAACGTTAAGATACATTTGAGCTCTGATCTCTGAGTCATATCCGCGTGAAGATTTGAATGTTGATCTTACCACTCTTCTCTATGATATGTACAGCCGATTTCAACAATCCTTTTACAGCAAACAACCGCGACTACTCTTATCAAGAAAAGAATATAAAGAAACTGCTCCAATTATTGTAATTGATTGTTCCAGACAAAACGAGTCCATCAAGTCGGCTCCTGTAGATGTCAAACTTGATATCAAAACAAACGTAACTGTACCATCAAATACTTCAGTATATTGCATGATCATACATGATCGTATCATTGAAAATAGCCCCTTAACTGAGGAAGTTCGAAAACATACATGATTAATGAGAAACACATATAGCTGTTAAAAAAAAGAATCAGTTTTCTAGGAATAAAACACATAAAAAAAAAATTAAGAAAGAAGAAAAACATAAGTTAACTTATCCTCCCCTAAGAAGTTAGAAAAAGAGAGAACAAAAAATTAAATAAGTATAAATTCAACTGTTTAAGTTGAAATTTTATTAGTAACATCCGAAAAGTCAATATTATTTAACCATGTCTCAAGAAATTGAAAAAGAAATTCAAGAAATTGAAATTGAAAACAGTTTTAATCCTGTGGTTAATATAAAAGAATGGTGCAAGATCATTGCTATCCGATAATATGTATGAGAAAGATTCAAACAAAATTTGGAAAAGTTTTCAATAGTGAATAAGAACGAAAAAAGAGATGTTATTCCTAGAAACCAACTTATTTTGCATGAAATAGAAAATAATTAAATCTATTTTCAAAATACCTTCATAAATTTGTTTATTATGTAAATATCTGAACACGTAGGTTGTATTTTTAAATCACATATAATACCCTTTTATATTTTTGAAATAATATTTTTATTACTTTCCGTCAAACAAACACCGAAAAAGTACCTGTTGCAAATCAAAAGCATACTTTAACTTGTTCAGAATATAGTAAGCTAAATGAAAAAAAGGATACTTTCAAATTATCTTAATTTTTTTGGTATAATGTTAATATCTGAACACGTACATAGGTTGTGTTTTTTCATCACATATTCTCCATTCTTGTCCTCTCGTATTTTTTTTTTTTGAAATAGCATTTTTATTACTTCTTCATATCCAGTAATAAAGAGAAAGAAAAAAACTTCATTGTAAAAGGATACTTCACGTATGCACCGCACCAATGCATTTTTAGTTTTTTTTCCATACCGCTAAAAATCAATCAATTTTTATCGTCTAGTAAAAATTTTAAAAATTCAAAGCAACACCAAAAAAAGGTACCTGCCTGATCCAACTCAAAAACACACATTCTACCATCTTACGTTTCCCAGCAGGTAAAGAACCCTGTACCCTGTCGTTTGCCAGAAAGCATATAACCCTGTACCCTGTGGTTTGCCACCAAGCATAGAACCCTGTACCATGTCGTTTGCCGCCAAGTGTGCCGTTATTTCTGGGCTTAGAGCAAAAATTTAAAAAAATGTTAGGAGGGACGGCCAAATAAGTCCTAAATACCCAATTTGAAGCAAATCGGCCAAACGGATGTTCAGGCTCTTGAGGCGCAAACAGACAGACGGACGGACAGAATTTCCAGACCCACTTTTTGTGACTTTTCCATCATCGTAATGTCATGTGTGATTGTTATCTACAAATGTTTCCTTGCACGAATCTATAATTTGAATTATAGCACCTATAATTGCAAGTAAAAAGTTAGATCTTCTCGAAAACGGCTCTAACGATGATGATAAAGCTTTAAGGGTGCTCTTTTTTGCCAACAATACATCTTCAAGATTAAAATGGATTTTTCTTAATTTGTCCTATAATGGTACCTCTCATATAACGGTTTTTTTTCAAATGAGAATTTACCGTACAATATTTTCCAGATTTCAATAACATCTCGCACACAAGAAGTTTTTGTTTGATAAATCGGATTTCCAAATATTTTGCAAACAGGTGGATTTAATTTTTTTAAATTTTTTTTTCAAAATAAGAACTACAGATCTTCTTAAAGTGACAATCACAACAATTTTGAAATATTTTTCAAAAAGTTTTTCAAAAAAAAAAAACAATTTTGAAAAAAACTGGTCCATCGATTTTCAATATTTTTTTTCCTAGACAAATACATACTTAGTTTTGAAATTTTATTACATACTTAGTTTTGCCGAGAAAACTCTAAAGCTAATTAAAAATATTTAAAAGAATTTTCGAAAAAATTATAAATTTGTTTTATATACATAATAAAGTCGCTTAACAATTATCGTAAGAGCTGTTAGAAAATATATAAAAAAAATGTTAATGAATATAAACATAGCTCAATGTTATAAGCTGTCAATTCTAAGCCTTATGCTTCTTTTCTTTTAACATTCGCAGTTTACTTCTCATTTTTTTTTTTCTTTTCTCATTCTCATATTTGTCCAAATTTGTCATTACTCTTTTTGATCTCGCCTGTCGAAGTTGGCAAAATAAATTGAATGTATATTTAAAATAAAACGGCTTCTTTTATTTCCCAACATAAATTGGTACCAGAGCGTAAAGTTTTTATTCTCAGAAGATAATAATTGTGTTGTGTTAAAACAAATAAATTATAAAATTTCAATTGCCTTAAACGAAAGCACAGACAAAAGAAATATACAGATGTAGAATAGCAGAACAAAAACATGTTCTAAAAAACATTCAAAGCTAGCATACCAAAATCGAAAGCTAGCATACCTCATACTCAAACATGTCCGAGAAATTGACATCCTTCGAAAAAATTAAACATACTATTACCATACCATACCTCCATACCAAAAAACCAGTTCCTAGTCCTACGAATACGAACCACGGCACGGTGGAGGGTGGAGTGGTGGAACTTGAACCACGACAAAATTTCAATCAACCCTCAAATCCTCAAGCTCAAACAGTAGTTGAGTTGTGTTTTTGTGTTTCCTTGATCGTGGTTCCAGTTCTATCACTCCACCCTCCACCGTGCCGTGGTTCGTATTCGTAGGACTAGGAACTGGTTTTTTGGTATGGAGGTATGGTATGGTAATGGTACGTTTAATTTTTTCGAAGGATGTCAATTTCTCGAACATGCTTCAGTATGAGGTATGCTAGCTTTCCTGAGGCCTGCGGCTGCGGCTGTTTGGTACGTTAGAAAAATTAAGTTTGAAGATCTTATTAAACTTGTGTGATCATACCACCAACGAAAAATAGTGTAACTGGTGCCATCTACACTAAAGAAGTGAACTTAACTCGACGTAGCCCATATTATACATCTGTATATATTTCTTTTGTCTGTGACGAAAGTGACGATTGCCTTCACACGTTTAGAGGTTTTGAGGTGTGTATTCAAATGTGCACCAAGATTATCTCTTGCCCGTGAGAAGGTAAGGGAAAATAAAATAATATTATTTGAATAACCACCGCGTGAGTGAACATTCTTTGACGAATCACTACTTTGGCGGACCTAAACGGCAGTGGTTAGAAATGACAGGTTCAGCGTCTATAGACACCATCAAGTAAGATATTGCAAAGGAGATGAAAAGGGCGAAGAAGATCCGTGCGTCAGTGCTAGGACTTTTAACTAAACAGCGAAATATATTCAATGAACAAAAGGAGTCTATTAACCATTCGGCATTGAGTAAAATGTTGCAGCTTGCAGCTCATTGATGATTATCTCAAGCGGCATACTACAGTCACTGAGCACATTCTGGAACTTAGTGAGAACGACAAAGAAGATAAAGATGCTTGTGAGAACGAAGCTGCCTTTACTGCATCTTACACGGAACTCAAGACCAAGGTTATGGATTTAATGGAAGAGAAGAAGATTAATTTGAATTCCACAGTCGTCCAAATTCCATTATCTGTTCTACCAGTTCATTCTGTTTGACTGCCAAAATTAGAGCTGCCGCAATTTTCAGGAAAATATTGTGATTAGATGGACTTCAAAAATGAGTACGAATCCATGATAATCAACGATTAGAGTCTCAACGATGTTGATCGCTTCCGATTCTTAAAATCTTCGCTGAGTGATGGGCCAAGACGTATCATTTCGAATATAAAGGTCACAGCACTGAATTTTAAAAAAGGCCTGGGAGGCCTTAAAGGAGAGATATGACCATGAGGCACTCATACATATTTACGTCACATATTAATGAGATTATTTCCTTGCAGGGAGCGTCGGGTGGAAGTCCCCAAGCTTACAGAGATCTCATCGACAAAGTTCAAACGCACTACCGATCGCTGCTATCTTTGGGGTCTGCTGAATACGTGGCGGAAAGTTTATTGATAAATATCATCCACGGAAAGCTTGATATCAAGGCTCAATCGAAGTGGGGGGAACACACGAATGAAGAAATCGCCACATGGTCATTTCTTCTTGTGCAGCAGCACAAGAACGTGTGGATCAAACCAGAAACCAAGTTGGTAAAACAATTACAACGGATAAACGCCCTCATCCACGTAATAGTGTCATACCACTTTAGTTGCTAGATTGCGTGATATTTAATGTTAAAAGTGTCAGTCGAACACGCATGTGCTAAAGATTGCGCAACATTCCTCGCTCTTATGCCTAGAGGTCGTTCTGAAGAGGTTAAGCGAATAGGCGCATGTATGGCATGCGTAAAATCAGCGCACTCGTAAAGGTTCTCTAAAGGCCGTTGTGAAAAATGCTCAAAGAAGCACCACATTCTATTACGTTTTGAAAATACGCAATCTATTGTTGAATTGCAAAAAAGTAGTGACATACAAAATCCATTCTTTGCATCACGGTCATTTGAAGATGAGCAAGTTCTATTAGCATCCGTTATTGTTAATGTATAACATGCAAAGGGTGCAGCTATCCCTTATCACGCCTTATTGGACTGTGGTTCTCAGATCATTACGTATCGGAAAGGTTCGCTAAAATAATAAATGCCAAGAGAATTAAGAGTGATACTCTCATAGGAGGTATAGGAAGCTTCGGTGTTTCATCGAACGGTCATTCTAAATTAACTTTTGGTTCTGTAGTAAACGAATCTGGGCGATTCGATATTCAAGCCTCCATTATTGTACAAAAAATTACACTCAAATCCGCCACTCGCCTTCGACATTTCTCATGAAAGCTTAAATTGGAAATTAAACTAGCGGACCCCAACTTTAAAAGACCCAAGCATGCAGATCTCTTAATAGGTGGTGGTTTATTTTGGAAGCTTATATCTGGTGAGCAATATTCCTTAGGGCCCGACCTCCCTTACTTTTGTAATACGTAGCTTGGATACATTGTCGTTGGATCTGTTGATTCGTCTCCAACGCCTTATCGTAGAGCACTTTATACACCAAGAGCTGCATCAGACAATTTAGAATCATTAAATGAGCTAGTGCAACGATCTTAGGAAGTTGATTCATGTACCAAATATAATATTAATTCGTTTCTTAGTAACAAAGACAGAGCTGTTGAAAAGCATTATCAACGAATAACTCGACGGGATAACCTGGGTCGATATGTGGTACGACTCCCTTCGTGAATCTTGAACGCGAATTCAAGAAACAACCTCTTATGAAGGAATGTATTCTGAATTTATTGAATACGAGCGTCTTGGACATTTGGAAGAAGTTCCCAATCTCGATCTATCTACAGTGCATTTTTGTATGCCCCACCACCCTGTTTTCAAGATTTCTTGTTCCAGTACAAAAATCAGAGTGGTGTTTGACGCGTCATGTAAGACATCGAATGGAGTCTCCTTGAATGATATACTATAATCGGGTCCAAAGTTGAAAGACGACATGATGATAATTCTCTTGAGGTGTCGCTTGTTTCCTTATGTTGTTACTGCTGATATACAACGGATGTATAGACAGGTACTTGTTGACCATGCTGACACTAATTTTCAATTAATTCTATGGCGCAAAGAAAAGCAGGATCAATTGCATGTTCTTCGACTTCACACGGTTACCTATGGTACTGCACCAGAAGCTTCTTTAGCCATCAAGACATTACACCAATTAGGAATCGATGAAACTAAACACTATCCTATCGGTGCCAAATAGTTGGAAGAAAATTTGTATGTGGATGATGAAGTACTTGGGGCGTATAGTATTGAAAAGCTTGTTGAAGGTCGACGTCAGTTAGTTGAAATTTTAAAACGAGGTGGATTTAAGTTCACTTAATTTTGCTCAAATGCAGAGCACACAATTGCGGATGTTCCTTTCGAATCTAGAGAAAGGTTTCTTCAGATTGGGGACAACAACACTATAAAGACACTTGGACTAACCTGGCAACCTAGTGCCGACATAGTTCGGTGTACTTATAATCAAGCCGAAGTTCCCCCATCGTCACAAAACGTATTGTGCTGTCAGAAGTGGCTAGATTATTTGATCCTCTCGGATTTATTTGTCCAGTTAGTTGTCAACTTAGCAAAGATATTTTTTCAAGATTTATGGAAAAGGAAGTTGGATTGGGATACCCCATTACCTGATGATCTTTCGGCAAAGTGGAAAAGATTTCAATGTGAGCTGACAGAACTTAAGAACATGTCAGTTGTTATGTTTTTGGCAACAACGATGTCGAACTGCTCCATTTACATGGGTTTTGTGACGCCAGTCAAAAAGGCTAAGATGCATGTGGATATACATGGAGTCTACACTCTACTAAACAAAACACGGTGAGGTTGTTGGAAGCTAAGTCGAGAGTTGTACCTAATAAAACTCTTACAATAGCTAGGCTAGAATTATGTGCTGCGATGCTTCTAGTAGACATGGTAGAAAAATTGAAGTCGAAATCTTCCGAGAGATAACAATAGAAGAAATTTCGTATTGGACTGATTCAACCATTGTTATTAGCTGGTAACATGAAGAGCCCTTTACCTGGAACACATTTGTTGCTCATAGAGTTGCTCATATACAGGAAGTCACAAATTTTAAACAGTGGAACCATGTATCAGGTGAATCGAAT
This sequence comes from Platycheirus albimanus, assembly GCA_916050605.2. Classification (NCBI taxonomy): domain Eukaryota; kingdom Metazoa; phylum Arthropoda; class Insecta; order Diptera; family Syrphidae; genus Platycheirus; species Platycheirus albimanus. Next base: position 181,185,773 of record OU696696.1, read on the forward strand.
CCAGCAGATGTTATCACACGTGGAATGTTACCATTGTGGTGGAATGGACCTGCATTTTTACAACAAGAAATATCGGAATGGCCTGCAAAATTCAAATTTTCGAAGTTAAAAAAAAGCGTTTAAGTTGCTTTAAACAAGGTAGATATCACTCAATCTATGCATTGTTCTCGTAATTTTCGGGGAACTCTTCGAGCTTTTCATACGCTTTACGCTTTATTGAAAAGTGTCACAAACGTAATCAAATTCCAGGCATGAGACAGTGGCAAATTTATTCAAGGCCCAATGTTAGAAGTTTTATAAGACCACCTTCATTAGAAGAAGAAGTTCATGCAGAGGAAGTTTTTATAAAGGCTGTTCAGCAATCAGTTGTAGCTTTAGAATATTCATTGCTGGAAAAACAACTATCAGTTCCTCGGGCAGCGCATTTGAGAGTTTGATTCCATTAATAGATGAAAAAGGCCTTATTAGGGTAGGCGGGCGGTCAAAGAAGGCTTAAATGGCATTTAATGCTAAGCATCAAATTCTATTGCAGAAGAAGCATCGTTTTACTTCATCAGTCATTTCATACTTTCATCATTATAGAGTCTGTCACGCGGGACCTCAAATGGTAGTAGCAGCTGTTCGCAACCGCTTTTGGCCCATTGGTGGGTTAAAATCGACGAGAAGCATCGTCGGGAAATGTGTTTGGTGCTTTCGCATGCATCCAAAATTCATCTCTCAATTTATGGGAAATTTACCTGCAGATCGTGTGGTCCCAATGCAACTTAAAGCTTTTATAGTAACTGGAGTTGATTTTGCAGGTCAAGTAAGAGTTCGTCATCACATTCACTGCAAATAAAACAAGGAGGTGCATTTGGCGTTATTCGTTTGTTTCATTACAAAAGCCGTCCACATAGAGCTTGTTCCTGACCGCTCCACCGCAACTTTTTTAAGTGCTCTGAAGAGATTTATATCAGGTAGAGGCAGAGTTTCTAAGATTTATTCCGACAACGCCACAAATTTTTTTTGCGCATCCAACTATTTTCGAGAACTTAAGGATAACATGGAAAAGCATAACGAAATATTAAAACGAGAATTTCGTAGAGAATGTATTGAATGATCTTTCACTCCACCACGATCAGCCCATCATGGAGGCTTATGGACATCCTCAATTAAAATCATGAAGCGTTTAATACGCAACATCGTTGGATGCATGGAACTAACAGAAGACGAACTTCGTACGGTAGCAAAGCAAGCTGGAGCCATTATGAATTCGAGACCGATAACTCCCATGTCTGCGGACCCAAATGACTTAGAACCCCTAACGCCTGTTCACTTCTTGTGTGGTGGGCCTCCAATTGCAAGGAGTACTTACAAATTCTTCAGCCAAGGTCAAAATGGCGATTCAAAACTAATAACGTGAATGTAGGAGACATGGTGTTGTTATGCCTGTTTCATTTCATGTATATTACACATATACGATTTCATATTTCCTCATCAACCCACTTAACCCATTGCACAACAATTATGCATATAATGCATAACTGCAGTGTCACGCTGAATGTGACGCAATGGCATAGTGGGTCACTTCCACAATGCGTTTCAGGTCAAAGCTGAGTAATGCATTCCGGAAGTGAGTGACACCAAGAAGTCCCAGCTAGGTCGCCAGAACTGAGAGTCGGAACCTAACTATCTAAACGAACGGTCGTTATTATTTCAACATTTTGGCGCAGCCGGTAGGATCGTTTGATTCCAACAATTCAATTAAAAGCAATATTAATAAAATATAATTGAGTTTGGGTTTTAACTCTTTCTTTGTTGAATCATTTACAAATAAATTGTTCATTGACTAGTGATAAGTATGCAAAAAGTGCCCTCACCGTGAAAAAAAGATACCAAGTGCGTGCGGTGAAAATTGAAAAAAAAAACAACATTTGGCAAAACATTAAAAAAAAAAAGACAATATTTACAAAAAGATACGATACGACATTAGTGAGTAACAGGTAAGTATCTATCATAATTTTTGCTTTTCTATTTGTATTTTTATATTTTTGACTGAATTTGCCCAGTTTTTTTTTGCTGGTTACTCAGGTTACATTTTTTTGTGTGTAACCTCATTTTTAAGAATTTTCGCGTTGCTTTGTGCCTGACCAACGAATACAATAATTTGTTGGGATAGGTTCGACTTTTAAACAAACAAAGACAAAGTTTTTAATTTGAGTTGTTGAAATAGTTAGGTGATAGCTACTCCTATATCTTCAGGACAACCTGCAAAAATGTCATACGACAAAATTGCGAAAATTGTTGCACAACTTGTCCCACAGTTCTCTGCAGCAAGAACTCCCAACTTTTCAGGACAAGTTTACGAGTTCTTACTTCTTAAATGCTTGTTCTATGGGACTAAAGTGTATTGACATGACAGAGGAACCACTTTACGTGTCAATACTGTCAACAAAATTAGTGGGAGATGCTTTAGAGTTGATAAGGTCGAACAATCCAAGTTACTTAAAGGAATTGGAAAGCCTTATCAAAGGTACATATCTGGCTGTCAGAACGTTAGATAGTGTGACTATCAAAAAACGACAGTCACACCAACTGATGACAGAAGATATACACGCTTTTGCCAAGCGTCTCGCAAGTCTTCAAACAAAGGCGATTGACATAATTGACACAAGCTATAAGACAACAGAGTCGGTGGCTCTTAAACAGGAACTAAAGAACTCAGTTGTCACTAGTTTCAAGATAGGCCTATTAGATCCCACTTTGCGTCAATTTATGCTGACTGCCAGTGGGGATGATTTGCGGACACTGGCAGATACGGTGCTCTAAACATCTCATCTTCTTCACCCTCAGTATTTCATTAATTCTTACTTGTATAGCTCCCAAGCTACTACTAACCAAGCATTTACGTATAACCATATACCACAACCACAGCAAGTTTCACAACAACCTATAAAAAACCTTGTTGACAATAATACCTCTGCAGCAATAACTCAAGTTCAGCAGGCAGGTAATTCAGCTTGTCCAGGTAGTGTAACAGCGTTGGAGGTAATAAAGTGTGGATTTTGTAATTAGGCAAACCACACATATGCAGATTGCAGGATAAGGAAGAATACTCCGTATTGTGAATTCTGTAAGGTATATGGCCATGGTCCTGGTTCATGTCCTAAAGCCCAAGTATTCGCAGTTCCTGACAAACCATCACGAAAGCCGAGGTTTAAGTGCGATTGGTGTTCAAGGCCAGGACATTCGGAAAACGAATGTTTTAGTAAAAAGAACTACTTGGCAAAACATGGGTCGGGAAACGTGATGGGGGGCCAGCCAGAGCACATGAGCTGTGCCCCAAAAATCTGTTCCTCAGTCTAAATTATCAATAGTAGTAAAACCCCAGAAGAAAAAGCTCTTCCAGTAAAAAATATGAACAGTAGTAAAACCCCACAAGAGCAATCTCCCCAAAATTCGGCTTAAGCAGATAAAACTGTTAAAAAACCTAAAAACGAATTCTTCGGAAACCTTCGACAGCTAAAGCTAAAAAATACCTCAAAAGGTATTCCCAATAATTGAGAAAAAGCTACAAAAGAAAGTCAAAAGTTTTTTGGCACAATTTATAAATTTATTTTTGTTAGGATTCATGTGGGTTTTTACATCTGTAACACAGATTTACCATAAATATAAGAGTATTTTCAAAGCAAATAATAGATTTTGTGACATTAAGCGAAGTCGATTTTGTTTAATAAACAAGTTGAATAAAAGTGACGTTTTTGTAAAATCACCATTTCCTGAGGTAAAAGAAATAAAAGTTACCGTACTCGTAGATACAGGTGCTGATTTAAGCCTTTTGAAACAGAGCGTTCTAAAAAATAAAGCCAAATTTTGTTCTAAAGAAACACGAAATTTAGGTGGAGCATTTGGTTGGGTACAGTTCAATCAAATAAAAGTTTGGACAAAATTCACTTGAAATGGCACATTGTGGACGGTCTGACAGATATACCAGCCGATGGTATATTAGGGCGAGATATTCTCTGGAACCATGCTATAGTTGACTCTCTTACCAAAACATTGAAATTTTTGGATAGCAACAGAAAACTGGTTTCAGAATTCCCATTGGTTAACCCAGGTAAACAAAATACTGATCGAAATAGGGAAGTGAAAAACCGTACTGAAGCTATTGTGAAGCTAAAGATAAACACTGGCTTACGGGAAGTTCTTGTGCAACGCCAAGAATAAAAACCAGGAGTTTATTTGGCTAACACTATATCCAGAGTAAAAGGAAACCATGTGTTGATTTCTATCCTTCTACCCGATAATTTTATACCCAAGTTCCAAAATTTCAACAAGTTTCGGGTGCAAAGCCAAGAAAAGATAAATCGTTCCATCTTCAGCATAACAGAACAGGAGCCGAATAAAAGACTCGCTAAGCTTCTGGATACACTGAAAATAGGTGCAGACCTTAATAAGGACGAAAAACGGGCAATTCAAAACATAAGCATTCAGTTTAATGACATTTTTCATTTAGAAGGCGATCCACTAACGCATACTGAAATTTTAGCTCATAAGATCCCAATTAAGTCAGATCAAGGACCGATAAATCAGAAACAATATCGTCTCCCCCAGGTTGCTAGAGATGAGATTAATAATCAGGTAAGCCAAATGCTCAAAGATAAGGTAATCTCACCTAGTAAGTCACCATGGAACTCACCTCTTTTGGTAGTCCCAAAAAACCCGGGGCTGATGGACAAAAGAGATGGCGAGTTGTGGTTGATTTTCGAAGACTTAATGAGGCTACGATAAAAGACGCGTTTCCTCTGCCAAGAATAGAAGACATTCTTGACCAGTTAAGAAATTGTCGTTATTCCTCAACACTTGATCTGGCAAGCGGCTATCACCAAGTGCTAATTGACAGTAAAAATAAAGAGAAAACCGCTTTTAGCACAGGCTTGGGACATTACGAGTTTAATAGGATGCCTTTTGGTCTCACTGGAGCACCAGCCACCTTCCAGAGGATTATGAATTACATCTTAACTGGTCTTCAAGGAATAGGCTGTTTTGTCTACTTGGACGACATCGTGATTTATAGCACGAATTCGCATGAACACAATAAAAAATTGATGCGAATTTTTGCAAAGTTAAGAGAATATAAACTGAAACTCAATACCGAAAAATGTAGTTTTTTGTGTAAAGAAGTTGTTTATTTAGGGCATGTATGCTCTGAGACCGGTGCCACCCCTGATCCTTCTAAGACGAGTTGTGTAACGAATTTTCCTGCCCGAAAAATATCAAAGAGGTTCAATCTTTTCTAGGTTTTGCTAACTATTATAGAAAGTTTATCCAGATTTCTCAAAATCTTTTATTCTAACAACAGATGCAAGTAACGAAGCTCTGGGCGCAGTCTTGGGCAAGGAAAAGTTGGGTCAGATAAAGCGATAGCATATGCAAGTAGATCATTAAGTCCTATTAAAAAAAGGTATTCCACTATAGAAAGGGAACTTTTAGCTATTGTTTGGGCAGTTAACAATTTTCGTTCATACTTGTTAGGTCGTTCCTTCACGGTATATACGGATCATCAACCGCTTAAGGGAGTCTTCCATGTGAAAGATCCCACAGCTCGTCTAATCAGGTTCCATCACAAACTTTCGGAGTACGATTATAAAATCGAATATAAATCGGTGCCGTGAAATAAGGTAGATAGCAATAAGGTCGAATCGATTTTACCTATTTCGCAAAAAAATGGAAATAGAGGCGAATTTGAGTTTTTTTCTTAGTCGACTGTATTTCCAACAAAAATGGTAATAATGTCGATCACCATTTCGGTTTTATTTCCAGTCAATGCACGATGGAATTTCTTTCAATGATATTTCCATTTTGTTCGATGTTATTTCCATTTAAAAGAAAGACAATTCTACATTATTACCAATAAAATTTATTTACTTATTTGTATATTACGCAATTGTTTAAGTTAAAATATATGATTATGGGAAAATAATTTTAGCGTTATTAAGAAAGCTTGATTTAAAACTACGATTCGCGCGCGCGAATATTTGACTACTATTTATTCGAAAGGCTTGATTAAAAACTCAAATATATAATTCACTACTGTTTACTTCCAAAATCCGTAATAAATCGTAGTTTTAAATCAAGCTTTCTTAATAATGCAAAAATTATTTTTCCATAATCATATATTTTAACTTAAACAATTGCGTAATATACAAATAAGGAAGATATAAACATACATTTTATTGGTAATAATGTAGAATTGTGTTTCTTTTAAATGGAAATAACATCGAACAAAATGGAAATATCATCGAAAGAAATTCCATCGTGTATTGACTGGAAATAAAACCGAAATGGTGATCGACATTATTACAATTTTTGTTGGAAATACATTCGACTAAGAAAAAAACTCAAATTCGCCTCTATTTCCATTTTTTTGCGAAATAAAATCGATTCGACCTTATTGCTATCTACCTTATTTCACGGCACCCGGATGGTTGCCGTGAAATAAGGTAGATGGCAATAAGGTCGATTGAGACTAAATCGATCTTATTTCCATCGCAGTGGAATTATTGCCAAAACCGAGTGAAATAATGTAGAATGGAAAAGTTGGCAATAAAAGCGACTGAAATTTGTCTAATACGTGTTTTGGTGGCCAATTTGTAATTGGTAATAACATAGAAACATATGGAAATAAAACCGAAATATGTTTTATCCAAATGGTAATAATGACGAAATTGTCTGGAATAAGACTGCATGCAAACAAATTGAAATTGGTGTTGTTATTTGATCAAGCATAACAGGATATTTTTCTGCACCTTCCTAATTTGTATATTAGCAATTGTTTAAGTTAAGTTATATGATTATGGAAAGTTCTTTTAGCATTGTTAAGAAAGCTTGATTTGAAACTACGATTTATTACGGATTTTGGAAATAAACAGTAGTTAATTATATTTTTGAGTTTTCAATCAAGCCTTTCGAATAAATAGTAGTCAAATATTCGCGCGCGCGAATATTTGACTACTACTATTTATTTCACTACTGTTTATTTCCAACATCCGCAATAAATCGTAATTTTAAATCAAGCTTTCTTAGCAATGCTAAAAGTATTTTTCCATAATCATATAACTTAACTTAAACAATTGCTTAATATACAAATCACTAAGGTATAAACATGAATTTCATTGGTAATAATGTAGAATTGTCTTTTTTAAATGGAAATAACATCGAACAAAATGGAAATATCATCGAAAGAAATTCCCTTGTGCATTGACTGGAAATAAAACCGAAAAGGTGATCGACATTATTACCATTTTTGTTGGAAATACAGTCGACTAAGAAAAAAACTCAAATTCGCCTCTATTTCCATTTGTTTGCGAAATAAAACCGATTCGATCTTATTGCTATCTACCTTATTTCACGGCACCGAGCGGATGGCCTTACGGCTGAACTCTTCAAAGCAGCAGGAGATGACTTGGTGAGGAGCATACACCAACTCATTTGTACAATCTGGTCGGATGAAAGTATGCCTGACGAATGGAACCTCCGCAATGTGTGCCCTATCCACAAGAAAAGAGATACTCTAAACTGTGCCAACTACAGAGGTATAAGTCTCCTAAATGTCGCATTTAAAATCTTGTCGGCCATTCTGTGTGAACGTTTGAACCCTTTCGCAAGTGAACTAACTTATTGGCCCCAATCTTTCTCTCTTATTTTAAGGTCTCTTGATTAAAAGAAAAGAAACAAAAGAATTGTAAAGAGAATCTGTTCAGAAACATTGTAATTAACATGAGGGTATAATTTCAAAACTCTGCTCTTCCTCTTTTCCGAGTTTCGAGTAAAACGAAAAAACGGTTAGAAGTTGTTAAAATGATATTGGGTATTGTTTTCAAGGCAACGTTATAAGTTTGTAATAATCTTTACCTATCTCCTATGGTTTAAGTCCTCTAAGGCAGACCTTTAAATTATAAAAAAATCATTTAAATTTGGAAAAGAAGAGTTTTGAAAATAACGATTCTAACAGTTGATTTTTGATTAAATTTTTTAAGTATTAAAGGAGTTTTGAAAGGAAAAAAAAACTTTTTTAAAGATTAAATTAATTTTTTGTATTATTTATTATTAAATAAAGAAAACTTAACTTACTTACTTACTAACTTAAGGTGGCGCAGACTGTCCATTGTGGACCAGGGCCTCAACCAACAATCCTCGCCAGCTAGGCCGGTCCCTAGCCAGTGGCCTCCAGTTGCGCACACCAAGTTGGTTGTGGTCGTTCTCCACTTGATCGCGCCACCTTCGATGGGGTCTTCCAGACCGTCCGCCCTCTGGGTTGGAATTGAAGACTCGTCGGGCAGGAGCGTTTTTGTCCATACGCTCCACATGGCCCAGCCATCTAAGCCGCTGTATTTTCAACTTATTAACCAAGTCAATGTCGCTGTATAGGCCGTACAGTTTGCATTGAATCTTCTCCTACATACTCCATTGATACATACAGGACCGAATATCACCCGAAGAATCTTTCTCTCAAAGCACCCTAGCCTGTATTCATCCCAATGTGTCAGTGTCCACGCTTCTGCCTATACAACAGGACTAGGATGATAAGGGTCCTGTATAATGTCTCCTTAGTCCTTTGAGAGAGGGCTTTACTACTAAAATGCCTTCTTAGCCCGAAGAAACAGCGATTGACAAGAGTGATTCTTCGACTGATCTCTTCACTGATGTTGTTGTGAGAGGTTATAGTGGAACACAAATAGACGAAGTCCTTGACAACCTCAAGGTTATATTTGTCCATTGTCACGTTTTGTCCGTCCGAGCCTACGGTAATGAACTTCTTGACCCGAGGACAGCATACACTTTTTTATCTTCATTTACAGCCAGACCCATTTTTACCGCCTCCACTTCAATACTTGCAAATGTTCCACTGACAGCGCGCTTCGTTATTCCAATAATGTCAAAATCATCAGCATAACCAAGTAATTGAAGTCGGTGTTGTTCTTACCAACTTTGACGTAGCAGCGTGAGTTCTCCAAAGTCATCCTGCACAATCAAACGAGTTTAGCAGAGATGCCAAGAAGTGACATGCATCTGTATAGCTCGTGCCTGTTCACGCCGTCATCTTCAATTTCAATTCAATGTATTAGAAAGTGGTGTACAAATAAGACATAGTCTTTTATAGTACCTGAGTTAATACAAAATTGTGTGGATAAAATTAAATTGTATAAAAAATTTACAATAATTAAAGAAATAGAAATTAATTAAAGAAAAAATTAAGAGGAAAGCGGTAGACATGTGATAATATATATTTTTTCTTGTAAGAAAGAGAGCAAATAAGATTGAATTAATGATGTATTCCCTTTGCTGTTTAAATATGTTTGTTTAACGAAAACTTAAAAATAATGATTTTTTAAAGTTTGTTGTTCCTTTAATTTGCCTTACCGTTATAGACAGGCAGTTAAATAGCCTGATGGCATAAACTAAGAAAAGTCTTGACGAATTAAAATAATTTGAGGAGTGAGTTATGAGGCTCAAGGTTCGGGCAGAACGCGCAAAGCAGAGTTTATCAAACAGATAGGGTGGTGTCTTACTATTAATAATCTTATGTTAAAACAAGCAAAATCTTGAATCGAGAAATAACCTGAAGATACATCCTAGGACAATTTGATGATATTGTGAAACGTGGTCAAATCTTCGCAAACCATAAACTATAAACGTTCCTGATCATGTCATTAAAAACAATAATAAATTTCTGCATAGAGTGTGAATCAGGCCAACAGTAAACCACTGCAGCATAAATAAAGATAGGCAGTAACAGAGATTTAATAAGCCTTAGCTTAGTGTCTAAGGGCGTCAAGGCATATAAAAGATTTAACTTTCGGAGACCACCATAAATTCGTCTGATAGAGAGATTGACATGATCATTAGCTGAGAGGGTTCGATTAATTTTAAAGTCTAAATTAATTATAGATTCAGCGAATTCAAAATGATAACATGATATGATGACAGGTGGTAGATTTGTCACATCAAATTTCTTCTAAGAGATAGCATTGATCTGCGATTTGGACGGATTAAAAGTTAACCCGTTGTTTAAAGACCAATTATAGATCTCTGAAAGGTCTTCATTTACTCTGCAGATAAGGTCCTCCAGCAAGTTAAATGGTGCGGAAAGGTATAATTGGACATTGTCAGCATAAAGATGCAGCATGACATTGTGACACTTGGGGAAGGTCATTAATAAACATGCAAAAAAGCAAAGGACCCAAAATTGAACCTTGCGGAACACCAGCAAGTAGATTCATTGAATCCGAAAAGGTGTCACCAACTTTAACTCTCTGTCTATGGTGTTCTAAGTAGTTTTTAATTAAGAGTACCTTCTACTGAAACCAAAGTACAAATCCAGTTTTGTACACAAAATGTCGTGGTTTACTCGGTCAAAGCAAAGGCCTTGGAAAAATCAAGCAAACATAATACAGTCAATTTATCCATATCATACTGAATTCTAAAGTCGTCAACAGCTATGGTTAGGACGAAAACCTAATTGCACCGGTGGCAATAAATTATGGTGGCTATGTGGTTAGAAGTCTGCTTCGATAAAAAATTTTCAAACACCTTAGACATTCAGGGTAGTATACTAATGAGTCGGAAGTCAGCACAAGATGAAGGTTAGATCTTTTTTGGTACAGAAATTACTTTGCCAAGTTTCCAGCAATCGGGGAACGATGAGCTTGCTATACAAAAATTAATTATGTGCGTAAAAATGGACAGGATTTAGGGGAGTATAATTTTCATATACTTTATGGGAACACCATCCTCACCTACAGACTTAGACTTAAGAGAATGAATGCTCATTAGCTATTCAAACTCAGAGACGATTTCAAAATCAAATTCACTTGAATCCCCATACAAAATATTATTATTCATTAGGTGCAAAGTTAAAAGCCTGTTCGTTACCTGATGTAAAAGCATGGTTGAGATCATTTGGGTCAGGAAAATTGTTGTCAACAACCTGCTTCCTACCAACACCAATGGAACGCAAGCTACTCCAAAGCTTACGAGATGTCTGGTTGGTGCTTAGCTTAGACATACAAAATCTTTTTTTAGGTCTTCGAGTAACGAAAGATGAATGATTCCGAGCACGACAGAAAATCTCCCAGTTTAAAGTGGTAGGGTAATGCTTCCATTTTGAATATAATATAAAAAAATATAGCTCTCGCATCCCCGTAGTGGGTTACTGACTCTTAATTTCTTCAGCTCCTTTTGTCCAAGGAGAGCAGCATAGGACCTAATACTCCAGGTTGGGGGTTGTGCGTCGGGGTAAATTCCGAAACAACCAAATGCCTCGCGTATGGATGACCCTACTGATGACGACAAAAGCAAACGAAACAAGGATAACGAATGTCGTTTCTGTATGAGAAAAGATTTGCAAATTCTCATACACGCAGTTGAAAAAGAAAATTATTCCCAAAATAAAAAGAAACGGTTAATTTACAATGTTACTTTATTCTAAAGTTAATCGTTGAAGGTTACAAGAAGACTAAGAAACAGAAAAGAATAAAAAAAAACCAAACCACAGCAAACGTAGAAAAAATGAATCAGCTCATAATTCCGTTAGGGAAAAACAGTTTGTATGATGTATGGATTATGATGGATCAAGTGTTGCCACTGTATATGGTGAGAAAAATGTTGCCATCGCGTGATTCATACGTAGTATTCTCGTACATTTACTGCCCGGCTGGGTCGGTAGACTCAGGAAAAGTGCCAAATAGTCGGCACACCTTCTGTGCTTGGCCGAGTTGTAAGCTTTAGTTTTCCGCCAGTTGCATCGTTCTCCAAATGATATTCAACAGTGACGTTACGAACCAAACCGTCACTGCCTGGATGAATGCCAACAATGCGTTCAAGTCGCCATTTGGATGGTGGTAAATTCTCGTGACGAAGAACCAAGACATCGCCGACTTGAAGGTTTCCAGATGGTCGCTGCCACTTCGATCGCTGTTGTAGCGAAGCCAAATATTCGTCATGCCAACGTTGGCAGAATGATTGATGCATTTGTCGCAGAAGTTTCCAATGTTTGAGTCGATCCATAGGGACTTCAATTGAAGATGGCTCAGGTAAAGCCACAATAGAACGACCGATCAAAAAATCAGCTCGAGAGAGTGCCAAACGGTCGTCAACTCCATCGTATTGGCGGTATACGCGAGTTCATACAAGCCTCAATTCGCACGAGCAAGGTATGCAACTGATCAAAGTAGAGCGTCTGGCTGCCAACAACACGTCGTAAATGTTTTTTCGCTGACTTCACTGCGGCTTCCCACAGCCCACCTTGATGTGGTGCGGCTGCTGAGATGAAGTGCCATTGAGTCTTCTGATTCGCTAACTGCTGTTGGGTGTATTCACTGCGCCATTCAGCCAAGTCTCCCAGTAGGATTTTGTTAGCCTTTTTGAATTGTGTGCCATTGTCACTATAAAGATGATTGCAAGGGCCACGACGACCAGTAAAGCGCAAAACTACGTTGATGAATGCTCTGGCCGATAAGTCTTCCGCCAGCTCGATGTGTACAGCCTTAGTCGCCATGCAAATAAAAATAACCACACCTCTGTAGTACGTGTGCGCTGTGCTCCGATTCGAATATTGATAGGTCCACAATAATCGACGCCTGATGATGAAAACGGTGGGGAAGCTACGACGCTGGCGGTCGGTAACGATGCCATTTGCTGCTTAACCATCTGCTGGGAATGTCGTCGACAAGTGACACACTCATGTATGCATTGCTTTACGAGCGCACGGCCAGAAATGATCCAATATTGTTGTCGAACTGTTTGCAACATGAGCGTAGCTTGAGCATGGGAGTTTGTGAGATGAATGTCCTGGACGATGAGTCGCGATAAGTTGCTTGCCTTTGCCATGATGATTGGATGTTGCCTTTCCATAGGAAGTTCAGCGTGCCTTAGTCGACCCCCAACTCGCAATATGCCATCTGAGTCAAGGTACGGTGTCAAAGATGCCAATTTGCTTGCAGTGGCAACTTGTCGTAAATTTTGTAACTGTTGAATTTCATTTAGAAAATACCTGAATTGTTCTGCTCGAATGTTCCATTTCAAAGCCACAGCCATTTCCTCGCTATCCACCAGTGTGCGATGCCAATATTGTCGTCGGATTGGGTTGCCACGAAGCACATACGCCGTAGTTCGGATCAGCCTGCCAATTGTTGAGAAGCGTTCGACCAAGTCGATTTCGATTGTTTTGTTGCCACAGCGATATCGTGTCTGAATTATATGGAAGGGCAGAACATGCAGAACGTTAGCCTGAATTGGTTTAGATTCCACTGCCATAGCTTCTTCCTCTGCTTCCGAAGGAACAGGGATCTCGCCTGCCATGTGGTCGCGCATTTATTCAATTGGGCCATGCCACCATAATGCGTGGTTTACCAGTGCTTCAGCCAAAAAACCTCGACTTGCACAATCAGCGGGATTCAGATGCGTACGTACGAGTACATGTCGCCAGTCAGCAAAATCAGTGTGTTGTTGAATGTAGCCAATTCTGTTCGCAACATATGGTTTGAGCGTCGCAGGTGATTTACGTAGCCAACAAAGAACTATAGTTGAGTCACTCCACAGTGAGCAGGGCGCATGCGCCAGGTCCAATGCATGTTTTACATTGCCAATAGTTTCGGCCAACAGTCTTGCAGCACATAACTCCAAGCGGGGTATTGTGATCGAATTACCTTGGTTGTCCACTCGAGATGGTGCAACACGAGTTTTTGCAGTAACCAGTGCTGATGTGAAATCGCCATCTGAACTCGTCGTACAAACGTATACGACAGCCGCATATGCCTTTATGCTAGCATCGCAGAAGCCATGCAAACGTGTAGTGACCAATGCCTTCATTTGCAAAGAACGTGGAATTCGGAGCTCTTGAAGTCGATGTAGACCTTTACGGAAAGCCAACCATTCTTGAAGTAATTCCAACGGCAAAGGAGCGTCCCAATCCAAGCCAATACGCCATAGATTTTTGATGAATATTTTTGCCACGATGATTACACGTGCCAGCATGTTTGTGGGATCATACAATCGTGCAATGTCGCCTACCACTTGTCGCTTTGTTGTAGATGTAGGTTTGCCATCACCAATGTCGATGCGATAGAAGAGTTCATCTGTCGCTGGATTCCAATGTAAACCAAGAACTGTCACCTCCAGAGTGCTTAATTTGATTTCACTCGCTGGGCATGGATTGTCGGTGATTTGAGCCAATGCAATCTTGTCGTTAGATTGCCATTTGCATAATTGAAAGCAGCATTTTCGCAGTATCTTATCGACGTCATTTGCCAACTGGATTGCCTGTTCCGTAGTTTCTGCGCTTGTCAAATAATCATCGACATAAAAATCTCTCAAAATGCTCTTGACAGCGGTTGCCTCTCGAAAAACGTCTGCCAAGATGTGACAATTGTCTCGAGCACATTGTTGCATTGCCCGGATAGCATTTTAAGGACCAGAAGCCATGCCATACGTAACGGTGGTTACATAAAACCATAAAATCTGCTGCCAACGTTGATGACGTTCATCAATCTGAACCTGACGAAACATCTTCTCTACGTCCGCCGAGAGAGCCACAGCAAAGCGCCGAAATCGAAAGATGATTGTAACAAGGATTTCCTGTATGAGAGGTCCAGCCAATTGGGTCTCATTGAGGGAAACGCCATTTGCTGTTTTTGCTGATGCATTAAAAATAACGCGAAATTTGGACAGCACAGCATGATGGGGTATTAGATATCGTTGTGAAGGGTCAAACGACATATCTGAAACATCCTTCATGTGTCCAAAATTAATGTATTCCTGCATAAAAGCCACGTATTTTACCTTGGGCTCTGCATTATCCGCCAATCTTCGTTCTAGTTGACAAAACTGTCGCAATGCCAGTGGATGGGAGTTGCCAAGAGTCGGAGCATCTCGTCGGAATGGGATTTGTACGATGTACCGGCCATCGGGGGCACGGCGTTGTGTAGCCACGAATAAACTCTCACAAACCTTGTCCTCGATATACGCTGTCGGTGCGTCAGCGTCTACTTCGAATATTCATGCCATTGCCAAGTCTAGGCGCTCATCGTCCTCGCCAACGCTGCCATGAATGGTGTACAATGAGCTAATGCCTGGTGTCGAGGAAGTGTTGATTGTCGCTTTGCCGAAGACCACCCATCCCAATGTCGTTAATTGTGCAAACGGTTCACCTTCTCAGCCACGTACTATGCCTTCCCGGATGATGTCACCCCATACGTCAGCTCCAATAAGCGCATCAATTCGACCCGTTCGACCAAATGAAGGATCTGCCAAAGCCAGAGTGCGTAAATGTTGCCAGCAAGGTGGTGCAATATCAGCAATTGGAGTCGGTGTAGTAATCGAATTAAGCAAATAGAACTGAACATCAATGCCAAATGTGTTTTCGCACGATGACATATGGATTAAAGCACAGCCACGTGTGTACGTCGCAGCCGAGCCAAAACCTTCGACTGGGATTGTAGCAGGTTTTCTGCAGATAGATAACTGATTTAAAAAGCTGTATTTCATGAAACTAACCTGACTGCCCGGGTCACAAATGATCCGGCAACGATGTGTAGAGCCATAGCCATCCTTAATGTGAATAATTGCGGTCGCCAACAATTTGCAAGTGCTACAAGACAAAAAAACAGTGGCCAATTGGATGCGGATTTGTGATAAGAAGAAGGCTTAGGCAAAAAGTCTTAGCGATTCCTGGCATAAGCGAAGGCATTGTCACAATCCGCATTAAGTCCGAATTCAGCAACATCTCGCTGATCTGCGTCCACGCCCCACGGAGGAACAAGATGACATGACCAAAGAAGAATTCTACAATCTTCTCGAGAAGTCGTATGATGAATGTCTGAAGTACGACACTTAGATTATTATTGGTGACTTTAACGCCAAAATCGGAAAGAAGGGTAAATTTTACTCAACAGTCGGAAAGCATAGCCTGCACGACAACACTTCCGGTAACGGACACAGGCTAATCGACTTTGCTGCGGGGCAAAGTGTCATCTTAGCTAGCACATACTTTCCACACCTCAATATACAGAAGGGAACCTGGCGGTCTCTTTATCAAAATATCGTCAACCAAATTGATCACATTGCGATTGATAGCAGACATGCCTCCAGTATCATGGATGTCCGTACTTTCCGAGGGGATAACATAGACTCGGACCACTACCTTGTTGTAGCCAAAGTGCGAATGCGGACCTCAGACCACAGAATCGAGCATCCACTGTGAGAAAGTTTGATGTGTCGAAGTTACAATCGCAAGATACCGCTACAACCTTTGCCAACCATGTCTCCTCTTATCCTGCGCCTAACCCAGAGACCCAGTGGCAACATTGCAAAATGGCCATCAAAACCGCAGCTGCGAATGTTTTTGGTTTCATTAGGTGACCACAACGAAACACCTGGTTCGATGATGAGTGCAGACTCGCACACTTGGCCAAAGACGAAGCCTATCATGCAGTTTTGAATGCCAAAACCAGAGCTGCCAAGAGCGCTTCCCGTGCGGTATTCCAGCAAAAGAGGAAGGAAGTTCATCGGCTTCTCAGAAGGAAAAAGAGAGAACTGGAAAAACAAATGGTATAATCGATTGAGGGGTGCTACGGCAGAAGCAATGTTCGAAAGTTATACCAAAGGGTAAAACATTCGGCCAAGGGTTACAAAGCCCGAACGGTAGCATAAAGAGACGAGGGTGGGAATGTCGTAGTTGATACACAGTCGGTGCTGAGAATTTGGAAAGAACACTTCTGCAGACTGTTAAACGGCCAAGATAACCAACTAATCGCTGTCTGGCAGAATGATCCAAATGCGACTTTAAAATCAATATAGAGGTGGTGATCTGGAATTCTTGGGTCCTTTCCTTTCCAAAATCTGCCGCGCGCGCGAATATTTGACTACTACTATTTATTTCACTACTGTTTATTTCCAACATCCGCAATAAATCGTAATTTTAAATCAAGCCAGGAATCCCTAAGACTTTTTGCTAAGCCTTCTTCTTATCACAAATCCGCATCCAATTGGCCACTGTTTTTTTGTCTTGTAGCACTTGCCTCTACTACGGCACAGTTTTTCATCCTCCTTGTGCCTTCACCATACCATCGCACTTCTTGGATGGCTGTGATGTCGGCTTTGACACCATCTAGGGCTTCCACTAATTGTTCGGCTGCACGTCGTCTGTTAAAGGTCCGGACATTCCACGTGCAGAACCGATATTCGTTATCCTTGTTTCGTTTGTTTTTGTCGTCATCAGTAGGGTCATCCATACGCGAGGCATTTGGTTGTTTCGGAGCAAAAGGTTTTTCACGTGGTAGGGAATTTACCCCGACTCACAACCCCCAACCTGGAGTATTAGGTCCTATGCTGCTCTCCTTGGATAAAAGGAGCTGGAGAAATTAAGAGTCAGTAACCCACTACGGGGATGCGAGAGCTATATTTTTTTATATTATATTTTAAATGGAAGCATTACCCTACCACTTTAAACTGGGAGATTTTCTGTCGTGCTCGGAATCATTCATCTTTCGTTACTCGAAGACCTAAAAAAAGATTTTGTATGTCTAAGCTAAGCACCAACCAGACATCTCGTAAGCTTTGGAGTAGCTTGCGTTCCATTGGTGTTGGTAGGAAGCAGGTTGTTGACATCAATTTTCCTGACCCAAATGATCTCAACCATGCTTTTACATCAGGTAACGAACAGGCTTTTAACTTTGCACCTAATGCTAATATTTTGTATGGGGATTCAAGTGAATTTGATTTTGAAATCGTCTCAGAGTTTGAATAGCTAATGAGCATTCATTCTCTTAAGTCTAAGTCTGTAGGTGAGGATGGTGTTCAGATAAAGTATATGAAAATTATACTCCCCTAAATCCTGTCCATTTTTACGCACATAATTAATTTTTGTATAGCAAGCTCATCGTTCCCCGATTGCTCGAAACTTGGCAAAGTTATTCCTGTACCAAAAAAGATCCAACCTTCATCTTGTGCTGACTTCCGACTCATTAGTATACTACCCTGAATGTCTAAGGTGTTTGAAATTTTTTTATCGAAGCAGACTTCTAACCACATAGCCACCATAATTTATTGCCACCGGTGCAATTGGGTTTTCGTCCTAACCATAGCTGTTCTACAGCAATGATTGAGATGCTTGACGACTTTAGAATTCAGTATGATTTGGATAAATTGACTGTATTATGTTTGCTTGATTTTTCCAAGGCCTTTGACCGAGTAAACCACGACATTTTGTGTACAAAACTGGATTTGTACTTTGGTTTCAGTAGAAGGTACTCTTAATTAGAAACTACTTAGAACACCATAGACAGAGAGTGAAAGTTGGTGACACCTTTTCGGATTCAATGAATCTACTTGCTGGTGTTCCGCAAGGTTCAATTTTGGGTCCTTTGCTTTTTTGCATGTTTATTAATGACCCTCCCCAAGTGTCACAATGTCATGCTGCATCTTTATGCTGACGATGTCCAATTATACCCTTCCGCACCATTTAACTTGCTGGAGGACCTTATCTGCAGAGTAAATGAAGACCTTTCAGAGATCTACAATTGGTCTTTAAACAACGGGTTAACTTTTAATCCGTCCAAATCGCAGATCAATGCTATCTCTAAGAAGAAATTTGATGTGACAAATCTACCACCTGTCATCATATCATGTTATCAACTTGAATTCGCTGAATCTAGACTTTAAAATTAATCGAACCCTTTCAGCTAATGATCATGCCAATCTCTCTATCAGCCGAATTTATGGTGGTCTCCGAAAGTTAAATCTTTTATATGCCTTGACGCCCTTAGACACTAAGCTAAGGCTTATTAAATCTCTGTTACTGCCTATCTTTATTTATGCTGCAGTGGTTTACTGTTGGCCTGATTCACACTCTATGCAGAAATTTATTATTGCTTTTAATCACATGATCAGGAACGTTTATAGTTTATGGTTTGCGAAGATTTGACCACGTTTCGCAATATCATTAAATTGTCCTAGGATGTATCTTCAGGTTATTTCTCGATTCAAGATTTTGCTTGTTTTAACATAAGATTATTAATACTAAGACACCACCCTATCTGTTTGATAAACTCTGCTTTGCGCGTTCTGCCCGAACCTTGAGCCTCATAACTCACTCCTCAAATTATTTGAATTCGCCAAGACTTTTCTTAGTTTATGCCATCAGGCTATTTAACTGCCTGTCTATAACGGTAAGGCAAATTAAAGGAACAACAAACTTTAAAAAATCATTATTTCTAAGTTTTCGTTAAACAAACATATTTAAACAGCAAAGGGATCATTAATTCAATCTTATTTGCTCTCTTTCTTACAAGAAAAAATATATATTATCACATGTCTACCGCTTTCCTCTTCATTTTTTCTTTAATTAATTTCTATTTCTTTAATTATTGTAAATTTTTTATACAATTTAATTTTATCCACACAATTTTGTATTAACTCAGGTTCTATAAGAGACTATGTCTTATTTGTACACCACTTTCTAATACATTGAATTGAAATTGAAGATGAACAGGGACGAGCTATACAGATGCATGTCACTTCTTGGCATCTCTGCTAAACTCGTTTGATTGTGCAGGATGACTTTAATTACTTGGTTATGCTGATGATTTTGACATTATTGGAAGAACGAAGCGCGAGTTAAGGTTTTTGATATCAGATAGATATTATTTAAACAATACCGAGAGTAAAAATAAAAGTCCAACTTTCTTCGACCGTGGTCTGGATATTAATCCTCTTTATTTTTCACTTCTAATTCTACTTTTTACAATGTTTGAAATCAGCAATTTATTGGTAAAGGAAATGCAATCTGATTCTTTGCATTTCCGTTCTCATGATTTTAAATAAACTTAAAATCTAGATGTTTTTCTTTTTGGTGTCCATTTAACGATGTCATCATGAATTTCTGAATTAATGGTGTCATCGTCAACATTCATAACACCTTCACCGCCAGATTTTGAATTCTCCTGAATTCTTTTATTTACATCTGTATTTACAATTTTTAAATTCACATTATTTCTTCTAAACCATAAATACATATTACAGCGATTAAAATTATTGTTATATTAATACCATAAGATACATTTTTGTGAAACTTTAATTCTTTAATTTCTTCAACGTTTTCGAAATGTTTTATCATAATATTTTCGAAACTCACAATTTTCGGCAAAGACTTGGATAAAAGTATTTGGCTTGAATTTTAGTTACTTGATTATAAAACTTTTCTTGGAAAATTTCTATGCTACAATTATAAAAGTTTATTAAATTATTTCCGCTTAACAATATTGTTCGATCGTCACAATTTTGAATTAATTTTTCCTTAACTATATTTTTAACTATTAATGTTTCTTCATCTATTGCTTCAATTATTGTTTTGTTGTTAAATCTATGTTTACATTCATTTTTCCAAATACAATGTTTTGAAAGGTCTTTTTATATTTGCAACATGTACATTTTTTAAAGGATTTTCTCTGTAATAAGGTTCATCTTTATGCCTAAGTCTCTTATAATTCCTAATATGTCCTATTTCTCTATTCTCAGCGTAATTTTCTCTACCCAAATTTCTTTTGTAAATAACATTCTGTTTTATTTTTTCTATTCTTGAACTTAACTCCTGACTATTTTCTTTTTCTTTAGCATTTCTGGGGGAACATTTTATTGTTGAGTGATATCGATCGTTATAATTTCCTATAGCCATCTGTATCTTCATTTCAATTGAGAGCTCACTTCCCTCGATTCCCGTTATTATTTCTAATAATGTTGAGTGAAGCCGCTCTATATCTGCATTTCGTGTATGGTTATTCGGTTTTGTCAAATGAACTTCTACCCCTTCAACATTAAGAAATTCAATCAGTTGTTCAGCCCTAAATTCATTATATATTATAATTTTTTTCGGTTTACCAAATTTCGCGAATTGTTCTATAACTAGAGTTTTTTTCGCTCTCCAGTTTCGATCGGTAATTTGATAAGCTGCTGCAAATTTAGTTAATTTATCTATTGTTGTTACAAAAGCATGTTTTTTAAAGTGAAAAATGTCAAGGTGAATAATTTCCTTTTTCTCTTTTGGAGTTTCTGATATTTCGAATTTAGCTTTAATGGGCTTCCTGTCATATTTTATATCTCTGCACTTATTACAATTACCTATTATAAGACGGATTTGCTCTCTTAATTTAGGAAAATATATTTTATTTTTTAAGCTATGGTAACATTCATTTATACCGCTATGCATTGACTCTTTAGCGTGGTATAATGACAACTGCTTATGCAATTCTGCTTCTGTCTTTATTTCTTGAGCTCTTTTAGAACATCGTATGAATTTGATACTACTGTCTGAAAAAAACATTGCAATCAAAATTAACTGTACTCTATTATAATCTGAGTCATTCACTTCGGAGTATATTCCTGTTTGACCTTTCTTAATATACCTTTTAAACAAATTTTTAATTCTATTTTCATCTTCTAACGGATTTAGTTCTATAATTGTTCTCTTATGAAGTATCTGAACTTCATACTCTGGACTATATGTATGTTAATAAAATCTGTGTTCTATATTTATTGATAATATCATCTTTTATACTTATGTGATCTAATCTTTGTTCATCAACTGAGTGCTGGGTTTGAAAATCAGATATTTCCAAATTCGATTCATCGTCATTGTTTGCATCTATACGATCAGAATTTTCTAATCGGCTTAAATAATCTGCGACCTTATTTTCTTTGCCCTGCAAATATTCAATTTTATAATTAAACTCCTGAAGTTTTAGTAACCACCTTTGATTACGCTGGGAAAATTCTTTTCCCTTGTATTTGCCGTTAAGGTATTTTATTGGTGCATGATCTGTTACTATTTTAAATTTATTCCCATATAAGTATGGTCTAAAATAAGTAACGTAGTAAACAATCGCTAAAAATTCTTTATCTGTGGTACTATAATGTTGTTCGTGCTTATTTAATGTTCTTGAAATAAAACATATCGGATGACCTTGTTGTGACAGCACTGCCCCTATGGCGTAATCACTTGCATCTGTTGTTACAACAAATGGCTGGTCATAATCTGGATACCGCAAGATTGGGTGTGACAAAATCAGACCTTTGAGATTTTCAAAAGCCAATATATATTGTGGGTCATTTACATTTATCTTGTTGCCTTTTTTTAAATACTTAATCATAGGTTACGCTATTTTTGAATAATCCTTAACAAACTTCCTGTAAAACCCTGCAGTTCCTAAAAATCCCTTTAACTGTTTTTCAGTTTTTGGTATTTCAATTTCTTGTATGGCTTTAACCTTATCTGGATTTGGCTTCATACCATCTTTAGTCAAAACGTGACCTAAAAATTCGGTGTTTTTCTTCAAAAAACTGCACTTATCTGCTTGAATTTTTAAATTATGTTTCCTAAGTCTGGTAAAAAAAAATTTTAATGAACTTATGTGCTCTTCTAATGATGTCGAAAAAATTAGAATATCATCCATATAAACCACACATATCGTATTGATGTATTCGCGCAGAATTTCGTTCATCATACGTTGGAAGGTGGCTGAAGCATTCTTCAAGCCAAAAGGCATACGAACATATTCATATAGACCACCCGGAGTTACAAACGCTGTTTTTTCTATGTGTTCCTCGGCCACCATTATTTGATGGTAGCCTTTTGCCAAGTCAATCGTGCTAAAATATTGGGACTTTCCTAATTTGTCAAGAACACTATCAATGTTTGGTATAGGATACTTATCATCTATAGTAAACTGATTTAATCTCCTATAGTCCACAACTATTCTATACTTCTGAATCCCTGAATTGTCTTTTTTCTTGGGAACAACTATTATTGGTGAGCTTTATCTACTTTTACTTTTTCTAATTATCCCATTTCTCTCCATTTCTTCTAACTGTCTTTTAACTTCTATTTCATGAACTTTTGGGTACCTATAAGGTCTAGAATTTATTTGCTCATCTGTTGTTGTTCGGATTTCATGAACTATTGTATTAGTTGTTGTCAAAATATCTCCTTCCCTATACAAAAGTTTGTTGAATTCCCTAATAATTGGTTCTACACCTCTCCTCTCGAGTTCATTTAAATGATCTAATGATATATCTTGCACTTCACTTACTTCCAGTACATTGACATCTTCTAGGACTGTTTTTTGTCAAGAATGGAAGGTTCACTCCATTAGTTATAATTACTACTTGCTTTTCTAAACTTATTTCTTTAACATTTTTAGACATCCAATCCACGTCCAAAATGAAATTATACGGCTTCTCTATTTGCATCGCAGTCCACTTCATTCTCGCATTAACTGGATATCTAAACTCATCTGGACAAGGCGTTGCTACTATTCTATTTGGTTTATTTATATCCCCCTGAATTGTTGTTATTCTAGTTGGATTTTCATTCAATATGGTATACCCTAGATTTGAACAATTATTTTCATTTAATAAACAAATCGTTGACCCGGTGTCTAATAAAGCTACATATTTTTCTTTTTTAAATGTCAACGTCAACACTATTTTATTTTCCGAGGCTAATTTATAAAAAATGCATTATCTACTGTATTAACTTCATTACTCAGGGCATCGACTGACATATGATCTGGCCTCTGTCTGTGTTGTTGGCTATACCTACTTGTATTTGGTTGCATTTGCTGCGAATTATTATTTTTTTGTCTGAAACTATTTGAATTTGGTTTGAAATTAGTGTCTCTATAATTTTGGTAACAATTTGGGGTCCAATTATTTGATCTATAGCTTAGATCTATTTTTTCTTGGTTTTTCTGCCTAAAGTTATTGAATTTTCTTTTCACTTGATATACTCTTTCGGTATCTTTTAAATTTAAATTTGTGAAATCCTGCCCGATGAAACTATCAACTATATTTCTAACCTCAGTTAAATTAGTTTTGTTCATAATACAATAAGCTAAAGACCCTGAAACGATTGATTTTACTCTTTGGATAGCTATGCCACTAAGAATATCTGCCATCGTGGAGCCCTCCTTACAGAAAGCTGCATACTCGGCAATATCTTCTAAAATAGTTGTTAGTTTATTGCTGAAATCTAAAATACTACTCACTCTTAGAGACATTATCTCTTTTGATAATGTTATTTGATCTTTCCTAGATCTAAAGTGTGTCTTGAGCCTTAGCTCACATTCCTCCCAGTTTGTTGGCGGGTTGATTCTCAGGAGGTTTTTTGCTGGTCCAGATATTTTAAGGTCATAGATAACATTGAATACCGCTTTTTTCTCCTCCTCCTTCTTCAGTTCTCCTATTTTCTTGGTTACAATGTCTATGAACGAAGGTAATGTTCCAGGTTCTCCATTGAAAATCGGGATAAAATTCAAATCTCTGTGTATGCCCGGATCTGCTTTTGAATTTTGTACCATTAAATTTGTCAGCATGGAGATGCACTTTTGCATCTGATTGTCCTCGGTCATTTTATATATTTTTTTTTTTTTATCACATTAGTATTACTTTTCTACAACTGATTTATAGTACGTAGAATTCACTGAATGATTTTTTTGTTTGGTCTTTGAAATTAATACTCTACGTATTTTTTTTTTTCTATCTGGTTATCACTTCTGTTTTTTTTTTTTCTTTGATTTGCTACGACTAATTTGTAGCTCGTAGCACTCCGTTAAAAAATTCTCCTTTGGTTTCGTTTCTTCGTGATTAATAAATTTTTTTTTAAACAGTTCGTGTCCACTTTCTGTAGTATCTATGTTTTCGTTCGTTTCCGTCGACTGCGCCAGTTAAGGTTTTTGATATCAGATAGATATTATTTAAACAATACCGAGAGTAAAAATAAAAGTCCAACTTTCTTCGACCGTGGTCTGGATATTAATCCTCTTTATTTTTCACTTCTAATTCTACTTTTTACAATGTTTGAAATCAGCAATTTATTGGTAAAGGAAATGCAATCTGATTCTTTGCATTTCCGTTCTCATGATTTTAAATAAACTTAAAATCTAGATGTTTTTCTTTTTTGTGTCCATTTAACGATGTCGTCATGAATTTCTGAATTAATGGTGTCATCGTCAACATTCGTAACACGCGCTGTCAGTGGAACATTTGCAAGTATTGAAGTGGAGGCGGTAAAAATGGGTCTGGCTGTAAATGAAGATAAAAAAGTGTATGCTGTCCTCGGGTGAAGAAGTTCATTACCGTAGGCACGGACAAAACGTGACAATGGACAAATATAACTTTGAGGTTGTCAAGGACTTCGTCTATTTGTGTTCCACTATAACCTCTCACAACAACATCAGTGAAGAGATCAGTCGAAGAATCACTTTTGTCAATCGCTGTTTCTTCGGGCTAAGAAGGCATTTTAGTAGTAAAGCCCTCTCTCAAAGGACTAAGGAGACATTATACAGGACCCTTATCATCCTAGTCCTGTTGTATAGGCAGAAGCGTGGACACTGACACAATGGGATGAATACAGGCTAGGGTGCTTTGAGAGAAAGATTCTTCGGGTGATATTCGGTCCTGTATGTATCAATGGAGTATCTAGGAGAAGATTCAATGCAAACTGTACGGCCTATACAGCGACATTGACTTGGTTAAAAAGTTGAAAATACAGCGGCTTAAATGGCTGGGCCATGTGGAGCGTATGGACAAAAACGCTCCTGCCCGACGAGTCTTCAATTCCAACGGAGGGCGGACGGTCTGGAAGACCCCATCGAAGGTGGCGCGATCAAGTGGAGAACGACCACAACCAACTTGGTGTGCGCAACTGGAGGCCACTGGCTAGGGACCGGCCTAGCTGGCGAGGATTGTTGGTTGAGGCCCTGGTCCACAATGGACAGTCTGCGCCACCTTAAGTAAGTAAGTAAGTAAGTTAAGTTTTCTTTGTTTAATAATAAATAATACAAAAAATTAATTTAATCTTTAAAA
Source organism: Platycheirus albimanus (assembly GCA_916050605.2). Taxonomy (NCBI): domain Eukaryota; kingdom Metazoa; phylum Arthropoda; class Insecta; order Diptera; family Syrphidae; genus Platycheirus; species Platycheirus albimanus. The sequence goes on from OU696696.1 coordinate 181,211,669, forward strand.
AAGTTTTTTTTTTCCTTTCAAAACTCCTTTAATACTTACAAAATTTAATCAAAAATCAACTGTTAGAATCGTTATTTTCAAAACTCTTCTTTTCCAAATTTAAATGATTTTTTTATAATTTTAAGGTCTGCCTTAGAGGACTTAAACCATAGGAGATAGGTAAAGATTATTACAAACTTATAACGTTGCCTTGAAAACAATACCCAATATCATTTTAACAACTTCTAACCGTTTTTTTCGTTTTACTCGAAACTCGCAAAAGAGGAAGAGCAGAGTTTTGAAATTATACCCTCATGTTAATTACAATGTTTCTGAACAGATCCTCTTTACAATTCTTTTGTTTGTCTTCTTTTAATCAAGAGACCTTAAAATAACAGAGAAAGAGACACAAATGTCAGAATCCCACCACTGACTTCATTGATTTTTTTTGTTATTTTTTTTTGTTTTCGATTTTTTTTTGTTCTGCCGAGGGGAAAACATGTCGATAGGAATTCATTTCGGTGTAAAAAATGTAAACAAAAAGCTTTACGGGGACGGAGGCGAGGAAAGTTGTCTCAATCTCTTAGTTCTTTCTCTCTGGTAAAGGTGATGGAGCACAAAACTGTGATCTTGTGTACATAGGGACAACGAAAAGGGCGCTATGAGTGAGGATGGCTGCACATCAAGCTAACATAAGAAAACATATGACAACAACGGGCTTATCGCATCACATGGAAGAGACAAAACACACAGCTGATTTTGACAACGTAAAATATTAGACAAAGAGAAGAGTGAAAATACAAGATACACACTTGAAAGCTTGAGCATACAGGAAAAAATGAAGAATACAATGAACACAACAGAAGACAAAGACAACATTAAATGAAGTTACAGTGTGGTTCTGAAGAAGGTTCTGTGATATTAGCCTTTTAGTTTTTGTCTTGGTTCCTAGTGTTTAACGTTATAATTTATATTATTTAAATGTGATTGTTTTGTTCATTTTACAATTAAAAACTTAACAATAATATAAGATTACCCATATAAATAATTTGCAATGTGATAAAGTAAGAAAAAATTGTTATATTCAAAGAACCTGTTAATTGTTAAAAGTTTGTTTTATAGATTTCAATATAAAATCTTCGAAAAATTTGAAAAAATTCAACGACACGTCGGACAAAAAAAATTAAATAATCTTTTATTTGCATTCCGAAATTACAGATCTGTAAGCCTGTCATAAAACAAAAAATCAAATGAATTTTATTCAGTAGCAGTATTGTTAATTTTAAAAAGATAAAATTTTATAGGAAGAAAAACGGCAGTCGTTCAAAATTTTGATATATCAAAATCGTGAAAAATATAAATCCTGAATTTTTTTCATTTCAAGTTTAATTATAAGAAAAAATAGATATGCTCCAAAAAAATTAAGTTTAAATCCCTAGATCCGGCGAAGCGGGCCACTAAAGAACTGTTGATTAAGAAAACAGTTGACACAGACGACTGGACGTACTTCAATTCACGAACTTTTTGATTTTTCTGTATTGGTTGCTTTTCGGGATTTTAAAATTTAGTCCAGTCAAAAGGTCGAAATTCAATGAACTTGGGGATTTTATTCATTATTTATTTATTTATTAAAAATTTGCTAAGTTGTTGAAACCCAAGGCCCTGTGGAAAAATAAGTGCGAGGGAAAACTGCTTATTTTATAAAATTGTTTTACATTAGTTTGTTCCCGAGATATGGCGCTTCGAAAAACAGGTAATTTTTTAAAACGTTTTGGAATTTTGTATCGATTAGAAAAATATCCAAGTTTTCAAAGCGCCATATTTCGGCACTGAATTAACATAAAATTATTTTCGTTCTAAGAGTTGCAGGAAATTTAACGCTCTACAAAAAATATGCACTTTTTTAGCCGTAAAGCGGCATATACACTGGTCAAAATCTCATCAAGCATGTGAGAGTGTGTGCGTCATGATTGATGAAAAATCAAAAATCTTTGATTTTTCTTCAAGCATTCAACGTATACGTATTGCACACACTCTCACATGCTTGATGAGATTTTGATCAGTGTTTACCTAGCATAAGACGTAATGAAAAAAAGTTATTGGATTAAAACCGGAGGCGGTAAAAATGGGTCTGGCTGTAAATGAAGATAAAAAAGTGTATGCTGTCCTCGGGTGAAGAAGTTCATTACCGTAGGCACGGACAAAACGTGACAATGGACAAATATAACTTTGAGGTTGTCAAGGACTTCGTCTATTTGTGTTCCACTATAACCTCTCACAACAACATCAGTGAAGAGATCAGTCGAAGAATCACTCTTGTCAATCGCTGTTTCTTCGGGCTAAGAAGGCATTTTAGTAGTAAAGCCCTCTCTCAAAGGACTAAGGAGACATTATACAGGACCCTTATCATCCTAGTCCTGTTGTATAGGCAGAAGCGTGGACACTGACACAATGGGATGAATACAGGCTAGGGTGCTTTGAGAGAAAGATTCTTCGGGTGATATTCGGTCCTGTATGTATCAATGGAGTATCTAGGAGAAGATTCAATGCAAACTGTACGGCCTATACAGCGACATTGACTTGGTTAAAAAGTTGAAAATACAGCGGCTTAAATGGCTGGGCCATGTGGAGCGTATGGACAAAAACGCTCCTGCCCGACGAGTCTTCAATTCCAACCCGGAGGGCGGACGGTCTGGAAGACCCCATCGAAGGTGGCGCGATCAAGTGGAGAACGACCACAACCAACTTGGTGTGCGCAACTGGAGGCCACTGGCTAGGGACCGGCCTAGCTGGCGAGGATTGTTGGTTGAGGCCCTGGTCCACAATGGACAGTCTGCGCCACCTTAAGTAAGTAAGTAAGTAAGTTAAGTTTTCTTTATTTAATAATAAATAATACAAAAAATTAATTTAATCTTTAAAAAAGTTTTTTTTTCCTTTCAAAACTCCTTTAATACTTACAAAATTTAATCAAAAATCAACTGTTAGAATCGTTATTTTCAAAACACTTCTTTTCCAAATTTAAATGATTTTTTTATAATTTTAAGGTCTGCCTTAGAGGACTTAAACCATAGGAGATAGGTAAAGATTATTACAAACTTATAACGTTGCCTTGAAAACAATACCCAATATCATTTTAACAACTTCTAACCGTTTTTTTCGTTTTACTCGAAACTCGCAAAAGAGGGAGAGCAGAGTTTTGAAATTATACCCTCATGTTAATTACAATGTTTCTGAACAGATCCTCTTTACAATTCTTTTGTTTCTCTTCTTTTAATCAAGAGACCTTAAAATAAGAGAGAAAGAGACACAAATGTCAGAATCCCACCACTGACTTCATTGATTTTTTTTTGTTTTCGATTTTTTTTTGTTCTGCCGAGGGGAAAACATGTCGATAGGAATTCATTTCGGTGTAAAAAATGTAAACAAAAAGCTTTACGGGGACGGAGGCGAGGAAAGTTGTCTCAATCTCTTAGTTCTTTCTCTCTGGTAAAGGTGATGGAGCACAAAACTGTGATCTTGTGTACATAGGGACAACGAAAAGGGCGCTATGAGTGAGGATGGCTGCACATCAAGCTTACATAAGAAAACTATTGAAAATATGTCCAGCAGAAAGTAATACACAAGATATAATATAATACAAATAATGATGTTGTTTATTCAGAGTTTCAATAAAGAGTAACGATATGAAAATTATTAAAAACGAGATATACTAAACAGAGTATATTACGATATACTATAGCAAAGTATATTTAACAAGTAGAAGTATTATATCTCAACACCCCCACTTATTAAAACATTGAAATAAAAGTTTAAGTTTTAATATAAATGCCCATGCCATTAGTGCACTTCATGTGCTTTTGACATGTAACAGCTTTGGTCAAATTATCTGCTACCATATCTTCAGTTGGTATATATTTCAAAGAAATAGTTCCATCGTTTATTCGATCTCTTATGTGATGATGACGATGTTTGGATCTTGATCTGAATGAATTAGTTTCAGCTTTTTTAATAGCACTTTGGTTATCACATGATATCTCTATTGGTTGACCATTGCTCTTCGTATGAACCTCTGCACAAAATTGTCTGAGCCAAGTTGCTTCTTGTACTGCTGCTGACAACGCCATGTATTCCGCTTCAGTACTCGACAATGCTACTGTAGGTTGTCGTTTGCTTGTCCATGAAATTGCACCTCCACAGAGCTTGAATACATAACCCGTGCATGAACGTATTTGGTTTTGAAGACCCACTTCGATTGGACTGTTTTGCGACCATTTGGCAAATCCACAAGTGTCCAAGTTTTATTTTCCGATAGTGATTGCATCTCTTTATCTATTGCATCTTCCCAACTTTTCCAGTCTTCACTATTTCTTGCTTCTTTGATGGTTTAAGGGTCGTTTTTGATTTGATTTGCAATCGTTGAATAAGTTACGAAATCAGGAAATCTTCTTGGAACTGGTGTTCTTTCTGATCTTCGCAATTGCAATGGGCTTGGACTTATCGGATCGTCATTTTCCTGTAAAACTCCATCAGTCCTAGCATCAAACGGTTCATGAATCGAAGTTTCATCTTCAATGCTTCTGTGTATTTCGTTTTCTGCCCCCACTGAAGATTCATTATCGCAGACGACTGACGACTAAAGGGACATTTTCAGTGCATTTGAAATCTGTTTCCATTAAAACCACATCTCGACTAGTTCGAACCTTTTTTGTCAAGGGATCGATGCACCGGTATCCTTTCGTTGTATCCCCATATCCAATAAAAAGCATTTTTACAGATTTTGAGTCCCATTTTTGTCGTTTCTGTTTTGGTACGTGAACCATTACAGGAGACCCAAAGATCCTCATTCCATTCAAGTCAACTTTTGACCCAGACCAAACTTCCTCAGGAGTTTTCGACACTAGTGTAGAATTGACAGATCGATTTATCACATAGACCGCAGTATTGAAAGCTTCTGCCCAATATGATTTATCCAGCTTAGCGTCAAAAATCATACATCTGGCTCGTTCAACTATCGTTCTGTTAAATCTTTCAGCTAGTCCGTTTTGTTCTGGTGTGTAGGGGTTTGTTGTTTGATGAATGATGCCGTTACTTTTACAAAAGGATTGAAAGGTTTGGGAAACAAACTCAGTCCCATTGTCCGTTCTAATGATTTTGATTTTTCTTCCAGTTTGAGTTTCCACCATTTGTTTAAATTCCTTAAACATGTCGAAGACTTCCGATTTTGATTCCAAAAAATATCTGAAAATTTTGTGGGAAAAATCGTCAATAAAGGTTAGGAAGTACCTTGCTCCTCCGATAGACTTATTTTCCATGGGGCCACATAAGTCAGAATGAACCAGGTCTAATAGGTTCTTAGCACGAGTTCCCTTGTTTTAAATGGTGCACGTGATTGCTTGCCTTTCAGACATACTTCACATCGACTTAAAACACTTGGGTCTTCTTTGAATTCAAGTCCATTAACAACTCCATTCTTCATCTTACATAGGTCAGCATAGTTTAGGTGTCCCAAACGTCTATGCCATGTCATAAGTTTTGATGGTTCGTTTGCAATCATACATGACCTCACAGTTTGGCTTTCTAACTTGAAAACACCACCCGTTTCTTGAATTTGTATTAGAATTTCGTCATCATCATTCAAAACTTTGCACCCATCTTGATCAAAACAAACCTTGTTGCCATTTCTTGTGATTTGTGCAACAGAAAGTAAGTTAGTTGAGAGTTCCGGCACATACAAGACATCTTTTACATCGATATCTCTCTGGCCTATTCGTAATACTGTGTTGCCCATCTCAGCTACTTTCATTTTTTGATCGTTGCAAGTTACAATTTCTTCAACCGATGACTTTCTTATGTTTGTGAGATATTCTTTGTACGGAGTCATGTGTCTTGAAGCACCACTGTCGATGTACCAGTTCATTTTATTTTCAGATCGACATGAAAATACTGCAGAAAATGCATTCTTCGTTGAACTTTTCTTGAAGTCTTGAACTGTCTTCCTTTTGTTCGTACAATTTTTGGCAATGTGTCCTTTTTTACCGCACTCATAACATTTAAAATTCAATTTTCCAGAGTGACCTTTAAAATCGGGTTTCCTTGCACTAATAAAAGCATTTCCCTCTTTGACTTTTGTATAGTCGCAATCTAATAGTTTGGCCTTTATTTCGTCTCCAGTTATCTTCGTACCGCTGCTTTCGATTCCCATGATGAATGGTTTAAAATCATCACCAAGTCCAGTTAACATTATGGCACCAAGCCACTCTGCACTTATAGCGAATTGTATGCTTGTCAACTTGTTGGCCGTTCCAATAATTTGGTTTAAATAATCCGACATGGAATCACAATTCTCCAAACGTATGCTTGTCAACTTCCTCAAAAGAGCGATCTTCCTTGTTAGTCCTTTGTCTTCATATAAAATTTGCAATTTTTTCCAAATTTCCGATGCGCTGGTCTCATTTTGAATGTGAATGTAGAGAGATTCACTAATGGACAAAACAATTTTCGCTTTTGCTTTCCTAAGTTTTGATACATCTGTCTCCGTCACAGGATCCGCAATAGCTCCTTCCATATCATTGAATTCGAGAATATTCTGCATAGCAAACTTCCAGCTATGGTAATTTTCACTACCACGCAACTTCTCAATAGGATCTTGATGAGCCATTTTTTTTTAATTCTAACGAATTTTTCTTTACTCTTTATTTTAAGACAACGAATGCTTTTCCAAACTCTTGAAACTTTTCAATTATTATTTATATTATATGTATCTTAATGTGCAATGCCTGGGCCCATAACCTATTGAAAATATGTCCAGCAGAAAGTAATACACAAGATATAATATAATACAAATAATGATGTTGTTTATTCAGAGTTTCAATAAAGAGTAACGATATGAAAATTATTAAAAACGAGATATACTAAACAGAGTATATTACGATATACTATAGCAAAGTATATTTAACAAGTAGAAGTATTATATCTCAACAAAAACATATGACAACAACGGGCTTATCGCAACACATGGAAGAGACAAAACACACAGCTGATTTTGACAACGTAAAATATTAGACAAAGAGAAGAGTGAAAATACAAGATACACACTTGAAAGCTTGAGCATACAGGAAAAAATGAAGAATACAATGAACACAACAGAAGACAAAGACAACATTAAATGAAGTTACAGTGTGGTTCTGAAGAAGTTTCTGTGATATTAGCCTTTTAGTTTTTGTCTTGGTTCCTAGTGTTTAACGTTATAATTTATATTATTTAAATGTGATTGTTTTGTTCATTTTACAATTAAAAACTTAACAATAATATAAGATTACCCATATAAATAATTTGCAATGTGATAAAGTAAGAAAAAATTGTTATATTCAAAGAACCTGTTAATTGTTAAAAGTTTGTTTTATAGATTTCAATATAAAATCTTCGAAAAATTTGAAAAAAATCAACGACACGTCGGACAAAAAAAATTAAATAATCTTTTATTTGCATTCCGAAATTACAGATCTGTAAGCCTGTCATAAAACAAAAAATCAAATGAATTTAATTCAGTAGCAGTATTGTTAATTTTAAAAAGATAAAATTTTATAGGAAGAAAAACGGCAGTCGTTCAAAAAATATAAAATATAAATCCTGAATTTTTTTCATTTCAAGTTTAATTATAAGAAAAAATAGATATGCTCCAAAAAAATTAAGTTTAAATCCCTAGATCCGGCGAAGCGGGCCACTAAAGAACTGTTGATTAAGAAAACAGTTGACACAGACGACTGGACGTACTTCAATTCACGAACTTTTTGATTTTTCTGTATTGGTTGCTTTTCGGGATTTTAAAATTTAGTCCAGTCAAAAGGTCGAAATTCAATGAACTTGGGGATTTTATTCATTATTTATTTATTTATTAAAAATTTGCTAAGTTGTTGAAACCCAAGGCCCTGTGGAAAAATAAGTGCGAGGGAAAACTGCTTATTTTATAAAATTGTTTTACATTAGTTTGTTCCCGAGATATGGCGCTTCGAAAAACAGGTAATTTTTCAAAACGTTTTGGAATTTTGTATCGATTAGAAAAATATCCAAGTTTTCAAAGCGCCATATTTCGGCACTGAATTAACATAAAATTATTTTCGTTCTAAGAGTTGCAGGAAATTTAACGCTCTACAAAAAATGTGCACTTTTTTAGCCGTAAAGCGGCATATACACTGGTCAAAATCTCATCAAGCATGTGAGAGTGTGTGCGTCATGATTGATGAAAAATCAAAAATCTTTGATTTTTCTTCAAGCATTCAACGTATACGTATTGCACACACTCTCACATGATTGATGAGATTTTGATCAGTGTATACCTAGCATAAGACGTAATGAAAAAAAGTTATTGGATTAAAACCGGAGGCGGTAAAAATGGGTCTGGCTGTAAATGAAGATAAAAAAGTGTATGCTGTCCTCGGGTGAAGAAGTTCATTACCGTAGGCACGGACAAAACGTGACAATGGACAAATATAACTTTGAGGTTGTCAAGGACTTCGTCTATTTGTGTTCCACTATAACCTCTCACAACAACATCAGTGAAGAGATCAGTCGAAGAATCACTCTTGTCAATCGCTGTTTCTTCGGGCTAAGAAGGCATTTTAGTAGTAAAGCCCTCTCTCAAAGGACTAAGGAGACATTATACAGGACCCTTATCATCCTAGTCCTGTTGTATAGGCAGAAGCGTGGACACTGACACAATGGGATGAATACAGGCTAGGGTGCTTTGAGAGAAAGATTCTTCGGGTGATATTCGGTCCTGTATGTATCAATGGAGTATCTAGGAGAAGATTCAATGCAAACTGTACGGCCTATACAGCGACATTGACTTGGTTAAAAAGTTGAAAATACAGCGGCTTAAATGGCTGGGCCATGTGGAGCGTATGGACAAAAACGCTCCTGCCCGACGAGTCTTCAATTCCAACCCGGAGGGCGGACGGTCTGGAAGACCCCATCGAAGGTGGCGCGATCAAGTGGAGAACGACCACAACCAACTTGGTGTGCGCAACTGGAGGCCACTGGCTAGGGACCGGCCTAGCTGGCGAGGATTGTTGGTTGAGGCCCTGGTCCACAATGGACAGTCTGCGCCACCTTAAGTAAGTAAGTAAGTAAGTTAAGTTTTCTTTATTTAATAATAAATAATACAAAAAATTAATTTAATCTTTAAAAAAGTTTTTTTTTCCTTTCAAAACTCCTTTAATACTAACAAAATTTAATCAAAAATCAACTGTTAGAATCGTTATTTTCAAAACTCTTCTTTTCCAAATTTAAATGATTTTTTTATAATTTTAAGGTCTGCCTTAGAGGACTTAAACCATAGGAGATAGGTAAAGATTATTACAAACTTATAACGTTGCCTTGAAAACAATACCCAATATCATTTTAACAACTTCTAACCGTTTTTTTCGTTTTACTCGAAACTCGCAAAAGAGGAAGAGCAGAGTTTTGAAATTATACCCTCATGTTAATTACAATGTTTCTGAACAGATCCTCTTTACAATTCTTTTGTTTCTCTTCTTTTAATCAAGAGACCTTAAAATAAGAGAGAAAGAGACACAAATGTCAGAATCCCACCACTGACTTCATTGATTTTTTTTTTTGTTTTCGATTTTTTTTTGTTCTGCCGGGGGGAAAACATGTCGATAGGAATTCATTTCGGTGTAAAAAATGTAAACAAAAAGCTTTACGGGGACGGAGGCGAGGAAAGTTGTCTCAATCTCTTAGTTCTTTCTCTCTGGTAAAGGTGATGGAGCACAAAACTGTGATCTTGTGTACATAGGGACAACGAAAAGGGCGCTATGAGTGAGGATGGCTGCACATCAAGCTAACATTAGAAAACATATGACAACAACGGGCTTATCGCAACACATGGAAGAGACAAAACACACAGCTGATTTTGACAACGTAAAATATTAGACAAAGAGAAGAGTGAAAATACAAGATACACACTTGAAAGCTTGAGCATACAGGAAAAAATGAAGAATAAAATGAACACAACAGAAGACAAAGACAACATTAAATGAAGTTACAGTGTGGTTCTGAAGAAGGTTCTGTGATATTAGCCTTTTAGTTTTTGTCTTGGTTCCTAGTGTTTAACGTTATAATTTATATTATTTAAATGTGGTTGTTTTGTTCATTTTACAATTAAAAACTTAACAGTAATATAAGATTACCCATATAAATAATTTGCAATGTGATAAAGTAAGAAAAAATTGTTATATTCAAAGAACCTGTTAATTGTTAAAAGTTTGTTTTATAGATTTCAATATAAAATCTTCGAAAAATTTGAAAAAATCCAACGACACGTCGGACAAAAAAAATTAAATAATCTTTTATTTGCATTCCGCAATTACAGATCTGTAAGCCTGTCATAAAACAAAAAATCAAATGAATTTAATTCAGTAGCAATATTGTTAATTTTAAAAAGATAAAATTTTATAGGAAGAAAAACGGCAGTCGTTCAAAATTTTGATATATCAAAATCGTGAAAAATATAAATCCTGAATTTTTTTCATTTCAATTTTAATTATAAGAAAAAATAGATATGCTCCAAAAAAATTAAGTTTAAATCCCTAGATCCGGCGAAGCGGGCCACTAAAGAACTGTTGATTAAGAAAACAGTTGACACAGACGAGTGGACGTACTTCAATTCACGAACTTTTTGATTTTTCTGTATTGGTTGCTTTTCGGGATTTTAAAATTTAGTCCAGTCAAAAGGTCGAAATTCAATGAACTTGGGGATTTTATTCATTATTTATTTATTTATTAAAAATTTGCTAAGTTGTTGAAACCCAAGGCCCTGTGGAAAAATAAGTGCGAGGGAAAACTGCTTATTTTATAAAATTGTTTTACATTAGTTTGTTCCCGAGATATGGCGCTTCGAAAAACAGGTAATTTTTCAAAACGTTTTGGAATTTTGTATCGATTAGAAAAATATCCAAGTTTTCAAAGCGCCATATTTCGGCACTGAATTAACATAAAATTATTTTCGTTCTAAGAGTTGCAGGAAATTTAACGCTCTACAAGAAATATGCACTTTTTTAGCCGTAAAGCGGCATATACACTGGTCAAAATCTCATCAAGCATGTGAGAGTGTGTGCGTCATGATTGATGAAAAATCAAAAATCTTTGATTTTTCTTCAAGCATTCAACGTATACGTATTACACACACTCTCACATGCTTGATGAGATTTTGATCAGTGTATACCTAGCATAAGACGTAATGAAAAAAAGTTATTGGATTAAAACCGGAGCACCAACAGCCCAACAAGCAAACAACGCTTCATCAAAAGTAAACCTAAGATCAACCAACAGCCCAACAAGCAAACAACACTTTATCAAACGGCCACCTTCAATCAACCAGCAGCCCAACAAGCGAACAGTTGAAGGGCCTGCGTCAATCCACAGAAGCATCAGAAACAACGACGCTTTAGCAAAAGAAACAACTTCAAGCCGTCACGTTGTTCAGTCACTTCCCCAGGACGTGGCTGCAGGTGTGTATGACATTTTAATGCAGGATTCTCCTTCCCCCTACACCAACTTAAAAAAAGCACTAATAGAACGTCATTCAATGAGTGAAATCAAACGTATAGAAGCACTGCTTTCAGGTGAAGAGATATGGGATAGGAAACCATCCGAATTCTATCGCAAACTTCAAACCTTAGCCGGCCAATCTAGAATGGTCACAGAAAGTCTAATTTCAGAACTATGGAAGCGCAGGCTCGTTCAAGTGGCAATAAAAACCAGCTCAAAAAGCAAAATAGAGGAACTGCTGGAAGAAGCTGACGATATATACGAGATGTGTAAACAGCAAAACACTTCCAAATTCTCTTTCACGACTAATTCTGAAAAAAGAATTAGCAAGCTAAGCTGCATAAATCAAAACCTGCAAGCAGAAATTAGCGAAAAAATCAATGCTATCAAACCTCAAATTTAACAACTTCCGTTCTCGAAGTTCGTATAGATCGCACTACCCAAACTAAATGGTACTGTTATGATGGCAAATGACAGTAATAACCATAAAATACAATGCCGCCTTTTTATAAAAGACCCCATTTTAAACATAATATTCTTAATAGATTCCGGTTCTGACGTATCAGCTCTCCCTGTATCACATTTCAAACCAAACTCAACAAGACCAGATCAATTCATTTCTGCAGCCAATGTTTCGTCCATCAAAGTTCTTGGCACCAAATTTATCCGTATGAGTTAAGGTTTCAGACGAGTGTTTAACCACACATTCCTCATCGCATCAGTTACCAAACCAATTATTGGTGCTGATTTCCTAAGGCAAACCGGTCTAGTCATAGATGTAAAAAATTCAAAAGTCACAGACCCTCTCACAAACACAATGGTTAGTGGCATACCATGCCAACAAATTTTGTCAAGCCCACGATTCTTCGCAGTGGAAAAGAAATACAACTCCATCCTTACAGACTTTCCGTCTCTGATCGAGCCACCCGACTTCAACTTCCCTGTCAAAACACGGTAGTACACCACATTTTGACTAAAGGTCCTCTGCCACATTCTCGACCAAGGCGTTTAAATAACATTTAACTCAAAATTGCCAAAGAAGAATTCGATTATATGGTCCAAATAGGGATCTGCAAAACATCTTCGTCTTCATGTACATCTTCTCTGCACATGGCACCCAAACGAGAAACTAATGAGTGGTGACCTTGCGGCGACTACCGCATGTTAAACGCTATTACAAATCCAGGCAGGTACCCACTCCCACACATACACAGTTTTAGCACCATCCTTCATAGATGCACAATCTTCTCAAAGATACGTCCTTAAGACGGCTGTGACCACGCCCTTCGGGCTCTTCGAGTTTACCCGCATGATATTTGGGCTACGAAATGCAGGCCAAACCTTCCAGCGGTTTATGCATCAGGTAACGAGGAGGCTGGATTTTATATTAATTTATGTCGACGACATCTTAGTATCGAGCAAATCAGAAGAACGAAAAACATCTCAAATCCTTATTTCAATGGCTCATGGACTACGGTCTGCGAATTAAAGCCTCAAAATGCACCTTCGGCGCTGCTACACTACAGTTTTTGGGCTTAGAGATTTTCAAAAACGGGACAAAACCTTCTCGTGATCGGATCAAGGAAATCGAAAATATTCCTGACCCAACTTCTTTAAAGAACGCTCAACGGTTCATTGGAATGGTAAAATATTACCATCGTTTCATACTCAATCTTGCGAGTACTTTCACGCCTATGTACGATAACTTGACAAAATTCTCAAAAAAAGACAAGTCAAAAGAATTTACATGGCCTTTGGAGTGCAAAGAAGCGTTGTGATGCTTTTTATTACGAGGCTGAGGTGAGCTCGTCGGTGTCCAGAGTTTTTCCCAAATAAAATTCGAAAAATTGGGTAGGAAATTCAGAATTCCTTTAAAAACATTTATTTATTTTGATATAAAAAGTTACAGAATTTGTTTATTGTCTTCTTTCCATTGATTACAGTATTGTTTATTATTAAAACAATAATTCTCTTCTTTTCATTGATAACAATATTGTTTATTATTAAAACACTTATTCTACTCAAAATTCTAAGAAAACAAAGTATTTCGTAAATGGCCCTGTATTAATTAAACTTAATTCTTAAAATAACTAACATGGTATTTCATATACGGCCCTTGTAAATCAATCAAGGGATAAATGGTTGGAGTGAAAACCCCGGCCCTGGCAATGCAAATCAAGGATAAACGGTTGATCAGCAGGCAGTAGCCTCTCAGCCCAAGCTATACTTAGAAAGTAGAACAAGGGATAAACGGGTGGAGAGGAGCTCCGGCCCTGGCAATGCAAACCAAATATAAGCGGGTGATCGGCTAGCAATAACCTCTCGGCCCAAGCTCTACTTCGACAGTAAAGCAAAGGATAAACTGAAAGAGAGAAGCTCCAGCCCTGGCAATGCAAACCAAACATAAACGGTTGATCGGCTAGCAATAAATTCTCGGCCCAACGTGTACTTCGACAGTAAGGCAAAGGATAAACTAGTGGAGATAAGCTCTGGCCCTGGTAATGCAAACCAGGGATAAACAGTTGATCGGCTAGCAGTAGCTTCTCGGCCCAAGCTAAACGCCTGAAGGGGGTAGAGCAAGGGATAAACGTTTGGAGTGAAGCCCCGGCCCTGACTATGCAAATCAAGGATGAACTGGTGATCAGCCGACAGTGGCTTCTCGGCCCAAGCTATACGCCAGAAGGGGGTAGGGCAAGGGATAAACGGTTGGAGTGAAGCCCTTTATCGGTGTTACACCAACAATTAATTTCTTCCTAGAGCAATGGTCACTTCATATCTTAAGTACACGTGATTGGTACAATTTGTCTTACCCAATCCACCTCCATATGTCACAATTTGTTACAAAAGCACAATGTGAATTGTAATAAGCGACGTGTGGATTTGCTTGAGCTGTGGTGGTCGGTCGGCGGGGAATAGACGGGTATGCACTGGCAGTCGGTGGTCGATAAAAATGATTTGTGTGATGCGGCCGTCAGTTTTTGCTCGTCTTGCAACGTATTATGGGGCGGAAGTGCAATAGAATTTGTGTGACGTAGTATGCTTCGTTACACTCCCCCTTTCTTCGGAGACGGGATTCTTCTCGTCTATTTCTTTAATCATATTTGTTTTGTTTTATTTATACAATCTAAGTATCTCTACTATTTTTGAATACTTTCTTTATATATGTATTTTTTTTTTCTTTTTTTTAGTAGTTTTATATAATAATAAAGCAAAATTTGTGGATGCTCAACCGTAGACAGGCGGTAGTGTTGTCCGCCTGAGGGTTTGCCCCGAAGGGTAATCCCGGGGTCAAAAATCTGACCCTGATCTTTAATCGGCGGTTGTGGCTTTTGGGCTGGGTTGCACTACTGCAAGGCCTGTTCTGGCCGATCCTCGGATGCCATGGCTACAAGACGGTGTACGGTTCGGCTGTTGGAGTATAAACTGCTTCAGGGAAAGGACGTGTTGATTTCGTGGCGGCGGAGTTATTGGCATCGAGTGTGGTGTCGGTGGTTTCGCCGTGACATCTGGTTTTCGGGGTATTAGCTGCTGAGGTGAAAGGACGGGTTGACTTTGTGGTGGCGGGGTTATCGGTATCGGGTGCGGAATTGGTGTTCTCTTTTGAATAAGAAGAACGTCGGATTGCTCAGGATTACTCGGTTCTTCGTTTATGATTTTATTCGTAACGGAGTTAAGCAGGTCATAGCTTTGTTTGTAAGAAAGCTCGGTTTCCAGTTGGATACGATGCGGCGGTACGTTAGAACTACCTGAGGTCTTTTCAAATTTTAGCAGTTCTGGTCTCATGGAGTTGTCCCAGGTTTCTTGCTGTCTCCTCGGTAGATGGGAAATCAAAGAACAGATATAGTTCTCAACGCCTCCCTGCGGTGACCTTATCGGGATGACAAATCGGGGATCATGTCCCATGGGATCGTTTACTGCAGAAAGAGCCAAATAAGCGGAAAAGCCTGCGACAGTTTTCTTTCCTATGACCTCGCTGTTTGCAATTCCAGCAATGAGTTTGTCGGTCGTAGCGGTCTGTTGATGGACCAGCGCGAGGAAAGAGGTTGTTAGGTGGAGCGGGCAGTGGTCGTATGTTTCGGTCGTCACTTTTGATGGACTCAAATTCCTCGGCTAAGAGGACCAACTCGTCTTAAGTGGTGAACTCTTTCCTGCGGATATATAATCGGTATTCCGGCCGGAGGTTGTCGAATATTCGATCAACGCTATCGCCAATAGACATGAAAGGATGTTGTCGGATCATGTACTGGATGGAGAACAGATATTCCTTGGCCTTTTCTCGTGGACCCTGACGCCGTTGAAGAATCTCGTCTCCCAACTTCTGGTGATACCTCGCTGGCAAAAAGTGTTGGAGAAATGACTTTCGAAACTGCTCTTATGGCGGCAAGCTGTCGCTCTTGATCCGAAGCCGCGGTACCTCTAAAAATCTCTGGTAAGGTTCGTAACACATCATCGGGCGGTATGTTATAACAACGCGTCAGTTCTGTGATCCTCTCCATAAATTCTAGCGGGTTCCCAGTTGCATCAAAACGAAGGCCCCATTTCGTCACAGTATTCATGATTTCGGCCTCGTAACTCAACTTGAGCCGGCCGCTGGGCGGTACAAAAGGTTCCTGTAGAGCCGAGCCATACGCGGGAGCAACAACCCGGTTGGTCGCTGACGGTACGTATGCGGTATACGGTGGGTATTGTTCTTGTCTGGTCTGACCGTACGCGGGGGCAACTACCCGGTCGATCGTAGGATGGCTGCAAGTATTCGGAAACGGCGAAGCAATGCTTCCTGGTGGACAAAGTTCCGGTAGTGGAAATTTTGGTAAGGAGCCGCTTGCCATGACGTTTGTCGAAACTCTGGGGGACTTGTGTGGCGAGACGGTCTTTTTGTCTGGCTCCTGGATCTTCGTTTCCTCCTGTGATTTTGAAACGTCTTCTATGGGATTGGGCTCGTTGGAAGATATGACCCTTTCGACCCTTTGCTCGATATGCTTTGCCCACTGGTTACACAAATCCTGGGTCGATAGATGGTTGCAAACTTTTTTCAGATACCTTCTCAGGCGTTTTCGGAGATCGAGAACGTTTCCGCGCGTAAACAAGTTCTGTGAGGTAAGCATCGCGATCAGTTCGTCCTTTCTTAAAAAAAGAAATAAATCCAAGATTTTTAAAGGGGTTACATTCGTCGGCAACTTGGTCTTCGTTCTCAGATTCGGATATGTCGTGGCTGGTATTGGTGTTGTTAGTCGGTAACAGGAGTTGATACTGGTGGGTGGCTTTTGACGTTTCTTCATCTATTTCGGCGGTGTTCATTGGAGGTTGTTCGTCGGAGAGGTCTTCCGAAGTTATTGTAGGAAGAGGGTTGCTGGTCGGTGGTACCTTAGGAAAATTCCTGGTCAGTCGGCGGTCGGAATTCGGTTGAACTTTCCTCAGTTCCCTGCTCAGGCACCAATGCGATGCTTTTTATTACGAGGCTAAGGTGAGCTCGTCGGTGTCCAGAGTTTTTCCCAAATAAAAGTCGAAAAATTGGGTAGGAAGTTCAGAATTCCTTTAAAAACATTTATTTATTTTGACATAAAAAGTTACAGAATTTGTTTATTGTCTTCTTTTTTATTGATTACAATATTGTTTATTATTAAAAAAATTATTCTCTTCTTTTCATTGATTGCAATATTGTTTATTATTTAAACAATTATTCTACTCAAAATTCTAAGATAACAAAGTATTTCGTATACGGCCCTGTATTAAATAAACTTAGTTCTTAAAATAACTAACATGGTATTTCATATACGGCCCTTGTAAATCTTACTTACTTACTTTTGTTGGCGCCACTGGAGCGTGGTACTCCAAAGCCTTGCTGAGAATGCCTCTCCAGCCGGCTCGATCTCTAGCCTGCTGTCTCCAATTTCGTACTTCAAGTTGACGGATGTCTCCCTCTACCTGGTCGCTCCATCGAGGATGAGGTCTACCTTGGCTTCTGACTCCCTCGGGTTTGGCGTTGAAGGCTTTTCGAACTGGAGCGTCGATGTCCATTCGCTCTTCATGGCCCAGCCATCTTAGTCTTTGGATTCGAATTTTTCTGGCTAGGCTTATGTCGCTGCACAGTTCGTTGTTATATCTTCTTCTCCAAACGTTGTTTTCGCGATTTACGCAGACAGGACCATAGATCGTACGCAGAACTTTTCTCTCGAAGACTCCAAGTGAATTTTCATCCGATTGGGAGAGGGTACATGCTTCCGCACCATATAGCAGGACCTGGATGATGAGTCTTTTATACAGTGTCACCTTGGTTCTTCTCGATAGGGCTTTACTCCTCAATTGCTTACTCAGCCCAAGGAAACAGCGATTAGCAAGAGTTAGTCTGCGTTTGATTTCAGCGCTGATGTTGTTGCCTGTGTTTACAGCAGTGCTCAGGTAGACAAATTCACTGACTACCTCGAAGTTATACCTATCAATGGTTACGTTCTGACCAAGTCGGTGGTGGGATTGGACTTTTGTTGATGAAAGCATATACTTCGTCTTGTACTCGTTTATTTTCAGCCCCATTCTGCTTTCTGCTGACTCCATAGTAGTGAAAGCAATGGTTACTGCTCGCTTTGTTCTTCCTATCACGTCAATGTCGTCAGCAAACCCAAGTAATTGTGTCGATTTATTGAAAATGGTGCCTGATGTACTGGCATGGGTGCTCCGTATTACATTTTCAGGCACAATATTAAAACAGCTGCATGACAGTGTGTCCCTTGTCTTAGCCCTCTGGTGGTTTCGAAGGTTTCAGTAGAGTCTCTACCAACTTGGACGGAACAGCGAGCATTCTCCAACGTCATCCTGATAAGGCGTATCAGTTTAGCAGGGATTCTAAAGTTAGACATGGCACGATACAGTTCAACTCTATTAACACTGTCGTAGGCGGCTTTAAAATCGACGAACAGGTGGTGGGTGTCGATGTTATACTCTTGGGTTTTCTCCAGGATCTGGCGTAATGTGAATATTTGGTCGGTGGTAGATTTTCCAGGTCTAAAGCCGCATTGGTAAGGACCTATCAGGTCGTCAGCAAACGGCTTGAGACGTTCACATAAAACGCTGGACAGGATCTTATGGGCGATGTTTAAAAGGCTTATGCCTCTATAGTTGGCGCAGAGGAGGCGGTCTCCTTTTTTGTGTATCGGGCAGATGGTACTGAGATTCCACTCATCAGGCATACTTTCCTCCGACCATATTTTGCAGATGAGTTGGTGTATGCTCCTGACCAGGTCATCTCCAGCGTGTTTATAAAGCTCCGCTTGAAGGCCATCACATCCAGCTGCCTTATTCATCTTTAGTCTGGTGATTGCTACTTTGATTTCATTTTGGTCGGGTGGGTGTAGTTCATGGTCGTCATCTAGATTAACTGGAACAAGTTGATCTTGGGCGGGATCTTGGCTGTCATCGCCATTTAGCAACCGGTTAAAGTAGTCTCTCCAGATGGCTAACATCGCCTGCGTTTCCACTATGATATTTCCATCCTGATCTTTGCAGGGCCCAGGGCGGCTTGTGAAACCGGATGTAGACTGTTTCACCTTTTTATAGAAGTTTCGTACCTCTTTTCTGCAAAAACATCTCTGCATCTCCTCGACTTCGCGTTGCTGGTGTTCTTTTTTCTTTCTCCTGAGTAGACGTTTCTCAACTTTCCTTCGCTCAACATAGAGATTTCTGGATGCTCTAGTATCTCTCTGGAGCCACAACTTGTATGCCTCCGTTTTGGCTTTGTTTGCCTGAGCACATTCGGAGTCGAACCAGGGGTTTCTGGGGGGTGGATGTGAGAAGCCCAATACCTCTGACGCAGCACTTCTTATGGCTTGTTGACATAGCTGCCATTGGTCTTCCGGGTTCATGTCATCAGTCGAAGGATTTCTCGCAAGCTCAAGGGATACGCGGTCGACACAGGCAGTGGCGGTCTCTTCCGATTGAAGACGTCCAACATTGAATTTCCTAGGTGTAGTCGGTGTTCGCCTAAGAACTTCAATGGAGATCCGTACCCTAAGTTTTGCACCGACTAGGTAGTGGTCCGAATCGATGTAAATCAATCAAGGGATAAATGGTTGGAGTGAAAACCCCGGCCCTGGCAATGCAAACCAAGGATAAACGGTTGATCAGCTGGCAGTAGCCTCTCGGCCCAAGCTATACTTAGACAGTAGATCAAGGGATAAACGGGTGGAGAGAAGCTCCGGCCCTGGCAATGCAAACCAAGGATAAGCGGGTGATCGGCTAGCAATAACCTCTCGGCCCTAGCTGTTCTTCGACAATAAAGCAAAGGATAAACTGGTGGAGAGAAGCTCCGGCCCTGGCAATGCAAACCGAGCATAAACGGTTGATCGGATAGCAATAACCTCTCGGCCCAAGATGTACTTCGACAGTAAATCAAGGGACAAACGGGTGGAGAGAAGCTCCAGCCCTGGTAATGCAAACCAGGGATAAACAGTTGATCGGCTAGCAGTAGCTTCTCGGCCCAAGCCGTACGCCTGAAGGGGGTAGAGCAAGGGATAAACGTTTGGAGTGAATCCCCGGCCCTGACTATTTAAATCAAGGATGAACTGGTGATCAGCCGGCAGTGGCTTCTCGGCCCAAGTTATACGCCAGAAGGGTTTCGAGCAAGGGATAAAACCATTGGAGTGAAGCCCCGGCCCTGATTATGCAAATCAAGGATAAACTGGTGATCAGCCTGGCAGTGGCTTTTTTTCCCAAGCTATACGCCAGAAAGGGGTAGAGCAAGGGATAAACTTTTGGAGTGAAGAACCTTTATCGGTGTGACACCAAAAATTGATTGCTTCCTAGAGCAATGGTCACTTGAAAAATTTGTTTTGAGATAACAATCATAATAACATGACATTACAATGATAGCGAAGACGAAAAAAGATGGTCTAAAAATTCTGTCCGTCTGTATGTCTGTCTGTCTGTCTGTCTGTCTGTATGTAAAGAGACCTACAGCCCAAGCGGATGGGCCGAATTGCTTCAAACTCGGTATATAGACTTTGTTAGGTATTGTACAGAGGGGAAATTGAATTTTTTGTTTTAGCTCAAAAAATAACGGTACCTGCCTTACAACCGTTACGTTAAAGCTTATTTTTCTCAACAACGGCTCTAACGATTTCTATTTAAAAAAATCAGTGTTGCTTTTTGGGTACGACCAATCATATGGCTGAAAAAAAGTTTTAAAAAATGGCTAAGAACGGTACTTTCCATAGGACCGTTTTTTTTTTTGCTTTCGACTAACTCGAAAACGACTCAACCGATTCCTTCGAAATTTCACACACATATAGCTGTAGGTAGCTTTATTTGTATTGCGTACCAATATTTTTGAAAAATGTAATTGCTGAATGCCTATAAACTGGCGTTCTTGAATTTTTTTTGAAATTTTTTTTTCAAAAAGTTTTTCAAAAGAAACTTTTTTTCTCAAAAACCGCTCCACAGATTTTTATAAATTTCTTCTCATAAATTCAAATTGATCCAAGAAATAAAATGGCGTACTTTTTTTTCAGCTCAAATTAGTTTAAGTATTTATTTAAGAATTTTGAAAATTTTATTTTTATCAAAATCTCAAGCCCCTTAACCACTGTCACACTTTCGAGCAAGTTCGTGCGACCTAGTCGTGCATTTTATTTATTTTTGCTCTAGACCCAAAAATAAGGGCACCTGCCGTACAATCCTAAAGAAAAAAATTGATTTTCTCAAAAATGGCTCTAACGATTTTGATAAAAATTTCAGAATGCTATTTATTTAAGACAATCTATCTTTTGGTTACAAAATATTTTTCAAAATTTGTCTTATAACGGTACCTCTTATAGAACCAGTATTTTCAAGTCAAATTTTCTCATAAACCGTACATCCGATTTCAATAAAATTTTAGGCACAGACAGTGATTCATAATTTTATTAATATGGCATTTCAAAATTTTCTCAAACATTTTTTTTTGGATTTTTAATAATTTTTTCAAAAAAAATTTTGGTTTTCGAAATATGTTGGAAACGGGTATATTGATTTCTTTAACATTAATTTTTCAGATGTAAACTACGTATTGCCAAATAATAACATACTCAAATAAATTTCAAAATATTTTTTGGAAAAGTTTTTCAAAAATAACCTTTTTAAAAAAAAACTGGTCGAACGATTTTCAATATTTTTTTCCTAGATTGACATATAGCTTTGAAATTTTATTGCATACTTCTTAGTTTTTCCGAGAAAACTCTTAAACTTATTTAAAAAATAAAAGAATTTTCGAATTTTTTTTTTTAATATCCATATATGCAGCCACTAAGCAATTCATAAGAGCAAGTTCGTGAATTTTATTTATATGGAGTTAATACAGATGCAAGTAGTTGGTGTCCGAATTCGCAACTTATTGTAGGCTAAAAGAGAGCCACCATCGAAGTTGCCTCTCTCTATTAGTTTCTTCTCTCTGCCTTTCCATCCAATTTGGTAAACTACGTTGTGTTGTTGTTTTAATTTTGTTTTCGTTTTCGTATTGGAAAACAGGTTCCTCAGGGTGTAGTTGGCTTTGTAAGTAAACTTCATCTTGTTCTTGTTGTCTATTTGTTGGTCCTTTATATTGCAGAGATTCTTGCTTTGTGTCAATCCAGGTATGAAGGGAATGCTGCAGTATCTTAGGGTATTGCCAACTTCGTTTTTTTAAGGTTTTATATTATTATTGTTATTATTGTGGGAGTTGTTATTCTTATTGATTTTATTATTTATTAGTTCTTTTATGATGTAATTAGGATATTGATTTGATTCGAGAATGTTTTTAGTTTTGATTGTGTTGTCTTTGTGAAATTGTTTGTTGCTGATGTCAATTACTTTGTTCGTAGCTGTGTCAATTTTTTGACTCATTGGTTGAGTCGAAAAGAAGTTAATCATTCTTCCTGATGACGTAGTCTTGGAATACCAATCCAAAATTAGTTTGTTGTTTTGTCGGTGAATTTTTGTGTCTAAGTACGGAAGGCAGTTGCTAGATTTCATTTCAATTGTGAATTGTAATTTTTTCTGATAATTATATAGTGCTATTAGTATAATTTGTTTGTCTCTCTTCCTGATGATTGCGAAGACATCATCCACGTATTTAACAACAAATTTAATTTGTATGTTCATTTTCTTCAAATCGTCCAAGGTGTTGTCAAGCAGATTGTCAAGTTCAATGTCAGCAATTGTAGGAGACAGAGGGCTGCCCATCGACATTCCAAAAGCTTGCAAATATGTTTTGTACTGGTAATTGAAGTAATTGTTGTCCTTCAAAGAGAATTCTAATATTTTGAGGAATTGTGGTTTTGGTATTTGTGTTGTTATTTTTATCTTATCCCATTCTCTCATAATGGTTTTTTTTGCTAGATTAGTTGGTATATTAGTGAAAAGAGATATAACATCAAACGAGACTAGGATGTCGTCTTCCTCCATGTTGATTTCTGTTCTGAGTTAGTTACCATCGATCAGTGTAGAATTTGTGTTTTAAACCGAACCATAACATACTAAATTTTCCATTTGAAAATGTTTTCGGTTTGGTTTTCGTATCGCTATAACTGGCCCCTAAATGTTCCTTGAATGCGAATATGGTACACCCTTAGGTAAAACTTGTACATGCATTTCCGTGATATCTAATCGTTTTTTTTTTCTGGAAGAATATTTTTATAAGAAACTTCTGTTTCTTATATCCGTTTTTTTTATAAAAAAAAATTGTTTCTTATATCCGTGGTTAAGATTTAAGAAACACACGCTTATAAGAAACAAAACTTGTGGCATTTTGAAGTTTCTAATAAGCGCATATTTCAAAGCCGTTGGAAATTTTGTTGACAATAATTGTGGTCTTACAAATATCTTTATCGATTCTGAAATACTAGTAGGAGGATCTGTAAGCTTCTTGAAATATTTCAATCGGTGCAAAAACTGCATTCACTGATTTGTTTAGCACTTGAAATTTTACATGTCATGAGTTTCATAAAGAAAATATTGAAATATCTGAAGAAATGGGAATTTATTAAAAAGCGTTTAAATGTAACCGATCAGATAATCCAAAAATCGAAAACGGATCTGTGATGCAATTATAAATATTGATAAATACGATGACTTCGAGCAAAAAACACTTCACGGTGATCATGGTGCTACAGCTCAGGGTGTATTCGAATCTAATTCAGTATTATCTCATGTAGAACCGTAGCGTGAGAACTTCTGATTTTGAATTGTTGAAATTTGTGCTCCCCAAAATTGCAAATGTGTTAATCATTTTCAACCAAAACTATTATTCTCAGTATTTGGTACTGTTACCAAGACAATTTATTTTAAGTTGGTGAACCCCATCCCGGATTGAAATAAGAATTTTGGAATGGATCTTTTGGTGTTAAACGAACTGCTTAATCTTTCTTTTGGCAACCCATCAATTTAACTCTAGAACAAACGATCAACGCAGATGCAGGAAATAAATTAACCTGGATTGTTCATTAAACGAATTCCCTCTCAGCGCGATAACGATGGTGTAAAAGCCATAGCATGAGAGCCAAAATAATAACTTATGGGAGATTGTGGATTAAAAAATCGTCAAGATGTTACTGCTGATTTACACCAAAATCGAATTAAAAAATCCACTGTACAAATTGACAAAATTGCTCTCGAATATAAGTAGAAAAATTGATCCTTTTTCATCTAATTTGCATAAAGATGCTTTGTATAACATATATAAGTACTGGTAGAGCAACAACGAATCCGAACATTTTCTTTTGAATATCGAAAAAAACGGTAAGTCTCAGAGAAAAATGTATTGCTCAGTGTGTTAAGGATGAAAAAAGGTTCGAAAACTCAATCAAACAAAATAAAAGGTTCAGTTTTATGGACGCAGAAAAGAAAAAGATACAAATTGTAGGTAAAGTCACAGAGGTAAAACAGCAGAGAGGCCTTTTCGGAAAACGTTTAGGCATTTCTATGGAAATAAAATGCACGACTGGGTCGCACGAACTTGCTCTTATGTTCAATAAATTGAGCCACTACGCAATTTACTGAACATAAGAGCAAGTTCGTGCATATATGGATATTAAAAAAAATTAAATAATTTCGAAAATTCTTTTATTTTTTAAATTAGTTTAAGACTTTTCTCGGAAAAACTAAGTATGCAATAAAATTTCAAAGCTATACGTCAATCTAGGAAAAAAAAATATTGAAAATCGTTGGACCAGTTTTTTTTTAAAAAGGTTATTTTTGAAAAACTTTTTCAAAAAATATTTTGAAATTTATTTGAGTATGCAAATATATGGCAATCTGTAGTTTACATTTGAAAAATAATTTAAAAAAAATCAATGTACCCGTTTTCAACATATTTCGAAAACCAAAAATTTTTTTGAAAAAATTATAAAAAATCAAAAAAAAAAGTTTTTGAAAATTTTTAAATGTCATATTAATAAAATTATGAATGACTTCCTGTGCTAAAAATTTTATTGAAATCGAATGTATAGTTACGAGAAAATTTGATTTGAAAATACTGGTTCTATGAAAGGTACCGTTATTAGACAAATTTTGAAAAAAAATTTCAAACCAAAAGGTAGATTTTCTTCCAAAAATAGCATTCTGAAAGTTTTATCAAAATCGTTAGAGCCGTTTTTGAGAAAATCAATTTTTGTCTTCAAGATTGTATAGCAGGTGCCGTTATTTTTGGACCTAGAGCAAAAATAAATAAAATGCACGACTGGGTCGCACGAACTTGTGACAGTGGTTTAGGGGTTTGAGATTTTGATAAGAATAAAATTTTCAAAATTTTTAAATAAATACTTAAACTAAAATGAGCTGAAAAAAAAGTACGCCATTTTATTTCTTCGATAAATTTGAATCTATGAGAATAAATTTATAAAAATCTGTGGAGCGGTTTTTGAGAAAAAAAGTTTTTTTTGAAAAACTTTTTGAAAAAAAATTTCAAAAAAAAATTCAAGAACGCCAGTTCATAGGTATTGAGCAAATACATTTATTTAAAATTTTTAGAAAAAAATTTAATAAGCAGTTTTCAAAATATTACTTTTTTAAATTTTTTTTTTAAAAATGCTTTTAAAAATACAAAAAAATATTTGTATGCAATACAAATTGAGCTACCTACAGCTATATGTGTGTGAAGTTTCGAAAGAATCGGTTGAGTCGTTTTCGAGATAGTCGAAAGCAAAAAAACCGGTCCTATGGAAAGTACCGTTTTCCAGCCATATGATTGGTCGTACCTAAAAAGCAACACTGATTTTTTTAAATCGAAATCGTTAGAGCCGTTTTTGAGAAAAATAAGCTTTAACGTAACGGTTGTATGGCAGGTACCGTTATTTTTTGAGCTAAAAAAAAATTTCAGATTCCCCTCTGTACAATACCTAAAAAAGTCTATATACCAAGTTTGAAGCAATTCGGCCCATCCGTTTGGGCTGTAGGTCTCTATACATACAGACAGACATACAGACGGACAGAATTTTTAGACCATCTTTTTTCGTCTTCGCTATCATCGTAATGTCATGTTTGATTGTTATCTCAAAACTTTTTTTTTCGACGAATGCATAACTTGCCTTATAGTAGGTACCTATAATCGCAAGTAAAAATATGTTCCGAGGGACGGCCAAATAAATCCTAAATACCAAATTTGAAGCAAATCGGCCCACCCGTTCAGCCTCCAGAGGCGCGAACAGACATACAGACAGACAGACAGACAGACGGACGGAATTCCCAGACCCACTTTTTTCGACTTCTCCATCATCGTAATGTCATGTGTGATTGTTATCTCAAACTTTTTTTTCTGCACGAATCCATAACTTGCCTTATAGTAGGTACCTATAATCGCAAGTAAAAATGTCAATCTAGAAAAAGTGTTATCATATCCTCTGACTCCAGTTTCTTTTTTCGTTTTGTCTTATTAATGGTGGCATTTGCAAAACAAATAAATCGGCGTAACTCCAAAAACTAGAATCTGAGATCGAATCCCTCCAAGAATGGATGTCACCTTCATCGACGGTTTCTTTTTGTTGCACACTAAAAAATTTGCCAACAACGTTTAGTAACGTCTCAAAGCAAATTTTACAGACAATATTTTGAACGGAAGCTTCCACAGTGATAAATACTTTTCACCTTCTATCAAGGACACTGGACATCTCTTGAGAGGCACGACGAGAGGTAAACAGTATCAAATTATTGGACAAAATCAAGAACGCCCTTCAGATTTTAAGCAGAATTGAGAAATATTATCTTCAAAGATGTACTCATATATTTTTTGATAAACCAATGGGAAGATGATGAAATGGTACCCTTTTTTGGCAAAAAAAACTTTATAATTCAACTATGAATCGTGTTTTAAATTTAAAATAAACGAAAAAGTTGTGAAGCCCTCAGAAGAAGATCTGTCATGCCCACTTCATGAGGAGTCAGACACAAAAATCGTGTTTCATGCGTGCAAAACTAAGGAAAACGCTAATGTGGTCAAAAGATGCTCAGATACGGACATTTTAATAATATGCTTGGTAATATGCAACACCTGCGTGAGAATGCAAAAATTTTGATGCAGTTTGGTGTCAAACATAATAAGAGATTCATTATGTATCTGATATCCATAAAAAATTGTGTTCAGGTTTATGTACAACATTACCAGCATTCCACGCTTAAACGGGATGTGATTTCAACCCTTCGTTATACAGAAAAGGGAAATTAACACCCTTCAATATTTTACGGATCAATCGCAATTACCAACTACTAATTACAGGCGAAGAAATTGTAATTGAACCAGAGCAAGATGACTCATCAGGTACTTAAAATACTTAATTTTTTGATATCTAATTTCTTTTTGGCAAATAAAAACACAATCCATGAATGTATTTTATTTACAGATTTTGAGGAATGTTCTCTTAAATCCCAAGAAGATAGCACCGATGAAGAATCTGAATATGATAGCGACTCCAATGCATATGAAAGCGACTAAAATTCAGATGAAAGCGAGGACGAGAGCTCTGATCTTGAATAACTATGTTTGATTGCTTTGGCATTATTGCTATCAAACTTATTATAATTAATTATTCAAATAAAGCAATAGCATTTAAGACAAATTTACAATTATATTTTTTAACAATTTGAACAAGAAACCATTAGATAGCTGTTAGGATGGACCCTTGCGAAAGTGACTTAAATGAGCGCTTAAAGTGACTTTGTCCCGCTTAAAGGTTGTAAGCACAAGTTTTTTACATCAAGAATTTGGTGTTTAATAATTAATAAATGTTTAATTTCAATTACGAACGTATTGATCAAATTTTGGAAAAAATGTTGCTTCTTTCGGCGCTTGTAAGCGGTATTTTGTACCGCTACCCAAATGTAAGCACTACTTTTTTGATATCCCCTGATGCTAATTAACAACCATACAAAAGATCAACGACGAACAAATAACTTTTTTTCCACTTTTTTTTGCATGTTTCAAATGCTCTGAGTAAGCGCTGTCCCGCTACTTTGTTATGAGCGGTCCCTTTTCATGATGTTCACTTCCAAATTATTGAAGCCCTCAGAATGTTTTGATCGACGAACAAATAAGACATTAAAAACTGTCGCGGGCTCCCGGACTATAACATACTACAGCATTCCCTTCATACCTGGATTGACACAAAGCAAGAATCTCTGTAATATAATGAACCAACAAATAGACAACAACAAGATGAAGTTTGCATACAAAGCCAACTACACCCTGAGGAACCTGTTTTCCAATAGGAAAACGAAAACAAATTAGAACAACACATCGTAGTTTACCAAATTGGATATAAAGGTGATACAGCACAAAACTGTGATCTTGTGTAAATAGGGATAGGGACAACTCGCAGTTTAAGGCAGCTGCTTGCCGAACTTACAATTGAACATTTAGAATGAAACAACAACAACTTGTGTGTGCGACCACCAAGTTCATAGGCTGGAGTTATAGCTATTTCACGATGACCAACCCGATCATCAGACTCCTTTAGTGGTGCTTAATTGCTTTATGTTCAATTTAATTTTTGAAGAACTTTTTCCCGAGCTGGGCTTGAACAAGTGACCTAGTTGTTGTTTCATTCTAAATTTTCAATTGTAAATTCGGCAAGCAGCTGCCTTAAACTGCGAGTATAACATTTCATATAAAAACTCCTTAAAATTGTAAAAATTAACTCTTGACCAGCGTCAACTCTTTTGCCTCATCTCCCTCCTCATAAGAATCCAATCGAAATCGTTAGCTTATGAACTTTACTTTTTATTGACTGGACTGCAAAACAGATTTTGAAAACCTGATTAGTATTGGTTTCCATATTTTTTCAGTTGCCATATATTTAAGCTATCTATTGGTTGTTAAAGGACTAACACAACCACCGAGAGTTTCTTCTTCCGAAAGAGGTGAGTGTAACATGTTATCACATTTTGTTCGATACATTTATGAGAGGCTTACAGCCATAACTTCTATATACTTCTATAGCATGGTCTCGTTTGCAGTCACGCTTAACCAACCTCTTTTCTTATGACTTTTTTGATAAAAATGAAAGAGTTTCTGAAACTAAAGGCATCACACCGGGAAGTCCTGAAAACAAAAGGAAATACGATAATAATGATTACGATGAGAGCAACAACATATACAAACAAGAAGTCGAAAATGATAGCCTAAGCGCTACAAATGAAGCGAAGGGACGCTTGTTACCACAAACGGCTTTAAATAGAAGCTATGCGACGTTGGGTACTTGGTACTTGGCTATTTTACACACTTTTGGTCACTTTATTGTGGATATGAATATAAGTGGCCAGAAATCAAAATTCAATTCGAGTGCAACAACGTTTTCCCCTGATCTAGAAAAGATATTTGCTCCGGTGAAAAACAAAACCGAAGCAGATTTTGAACAGATAATACGAATAGGTCTAACCAATGGTATTACTCCAATGTTTGTGGAAGCTAAAACAAAAGAAAAAAATAAAATTAAAAAGCAATCTCAACTAATGACTTTTCAGAACTTGTCACTAGCAGCAGCTGGTCATTTTTTAAATCCTACCACAACAACTATAAGGCCCACCACAGCTTTTTATGTAGAGAGCTATGTTTCAACAACATCAATACCCATCCATATTCTAGGTCTTAATGATACCTCTGCAAAAGATGGTGAGAACCGTTGTAAGACCCCCAATGGACGACATGGGAGATGTGAAGACCTAAGCAGTTGTCCAGCTCTTTTGTTGAACCTCAGTAGTTTGCGAGAGTCATTGTGCTTCCAAAGCCTTTTTGTTCCAGGAGTCTGTTGTCCCTTTTATGAAAGTACCATATTAACTCCCCAGCGACCATTAAAGCTAACTCCTAAGCCTTTGTCAAAACCTGTGTTAAATACACTACCAATAAACGGACCAGGCTCAACCAATTTGATTTTGATTCCGCCAAAAAAACCGATAAACCAATCCACAACAGCTATACCAATAGAATCATCTGTGCTAGGCCCGGATTCAAATGGTTTGAGTATTATAAATGAGAAACCGAATGAATGTGGACAGCAAGCACTCTCTTCAGGACGTATAGTTGGAGGTGTTGAATCACCAAACGGCCATTGGCCTTGGATGGCAGCTATCTTCTTATACGGAGCAAAACGTACCGAATTCTGGTGTGGTGGATCTTTTATAGGCTCAAAATATATTTTGACAGCTGCGCATTGTACAAGAGACTCAAGACAAAAACCGTAAGTATGATATATGTATAACTACTTTGGAATTCATCTATAAACATCTAATATTTTTCGAAGATTTATCGCACGACAACTTACAGTTCGGTTAGGAGATATTGATTTATCCACGGACGAAGAACCATCGGCACCTGATACTTTTGAAGTCAGAGAGGTTAAGGCGCATGAGAGGTAATATGTTATTATATAAATATGAACGCAGATATACATATGTAGGGTGTAGGCTTAAAAATCCGATCCGTCAATTTCTCTTTTTTTAATTGCGATTATAGGTACTATATAAGGCAATTTATGGATTCGAGTAAAAAAAAACTTTAGATACCAATCATTTAAATCACATTACGATGATGATTCAGATTTTCCAGATCATTTATAGTGTTCGTGAGTCGTAGAACTTAAGCAACCCATACACACATGTTGTGATACAGGCCCGCATGGGGGACTTTGGAAAAGTAGTAGGCGGCATGTTTGTGCTTGCTCGGCTATGCTCGACGGAATTAGAGGTGGTTCTTTGCCACTTATCCCTCCTGTTCGACAATCAAAACTATCGGCCAGAAAAGAAGAAAGTTAAGGGACAGGAAGAGGAGTTTTGAAAAGGAATGAATGAATAAATCTTAGGACTTTTAAGCTACCTGAAATAACATGTAAGTATAATGCTTTAAATTAAAAATTAACCTAACAATACCTACCTAAAATCAATGAAACATGCAAAAAAAAAGCGAACATTTTACTACCAAGAATAACAATTAAATGACATCCTATCACCAAATATATGATACTAAAAATGAAAGTAAAATCACCAATCACCAATTCAAACTGTGTGTGTGCTTACGCTATAGTCTGGAGATCTATGCACAGTGTGCATTGCACACAACCCTCTTGAGTGCTAATAGAAATTTACACTACAAGTCATGAGTAAATTATATAGAACGCTCGACCCACTGCCGATAGATGGCGCTGGCATTTTATCATCGCGTGGAACCTTACGTTCATATAAAAAAGGAATTTTTCAATTTTTGTATACACATAAGAGGAGTAAATGAAATAACTAGAAGCAAAATCATAAGAA
Organism: Platycheirus albimanus; assembly: GCA_916050605.2. NCBI lineage: Eukaryota > Metazoa > Arthropoda > Insecta > Diptera > Syrphidae > Platycheirus > Platycheirus albimanus. The sequence continues at coordinate 181,242,938 of OU696696.1, forward strand.
AAAGAAGATCGTAAACATGAAAAAAATCGCAATAGTGAATGAATAAATCTAAGGACCTTTAAACTACCTGAATTAACATGTAAGTATAATGCTTTAAATTAAAAATTAACCTAAATACACCTACCTTAGATCAATGAAATATGCAAAAAAAAAAAACCATAATTTTACCACCAAGAATAACAATTAAATGACATCCTTTCACCAAAGATATGATAATAAAAATGAAAGTGATTTTTAGTTGAACTTTACACACATAAGCACCGTAAATACATATAGCCATCTGGAATGCCACCACATATACTATTTTTGAATGTAGGCTCACCAATCATGCTTCTTCGAAATTTGGATCCACCAAAGCTATGCAACGGAACCAGACTTTCCGTTATGAAATTAATGCCAAATGTTATTGAAGCAACAATCAAAAGCGGTGAACGCAAAGGAGAAAATGTGCTGATTCCAAGAACTCCGATGATACCCACCGATCTACCGTTAAATTTCAAGCGATTACAATTTCCTGTTCGACTAGCTTTTGCGATTATAATAAATAATATCAAGGACAATCGCTTGCTGTTGCGGGATTGAATATTAAGAATCCATGTTTTTTCACATGGCCAACTATGTATATGTTGCTTCCTCCAGAGTTGGAACGATGAAAATTGTATACATATATGTATATACAATTAATTACAATAAGCATTTTCATTGTCATTGATAAAATAAACTCAGTTTTTTCAATCGCGAATAAAATACTTAATTCATTCTTTCTTGGGCATAACAACGTACGCGCGCCGGGTAAGGCTAGTCTTAAATATACCTTAATCTTAACCCTATAACTAGTGTCTAAACACTCGTCAGATGTTATTGACGAAATCCTGGGATTCAGTAGTACGGTATCTGGAGAGGGATATAAAAGTAAAGTGCTTTATTTCGAATTCGTACAAGTGAATTTAACTTTGGTGGAGGTGATTTTATCTTCATTTTTATTATCTTTGGTGATTTGATTTCATTTCGTTATTAGTATTGGTTATGGAAAATTAACTTTTTTTTGCAATTTTCATTAATTTTATGTGAGTTAGGTTAGTAATAAATTAAAAGCACTATACTTACATGTGAATTCAAGTAGCAACAAAGTCCATAGATTAAAAGTAACGTTTCATACCTTTTAACATTCCTCTTACAAACTCCTCTTCCCGTCCTGTAACTTTTTTCATTTCTGGCACGATCATTTTGATTGTCAAGCAGGATGGATAACTTGAAGTGGCAAAGAACCACCCCTAATTCCGTCAAGCAAAGCCGTGCAACAACAAGACACTGTCTCACAACAAATGGCGCCTAATGTGGGGCCAATTCTAATTGGTCTTATAATTTATGTTTGTTTGTTGACCCCTTTTGATGCTTTTTGTTTCTCAGCTGGGTAAAATCCAACCTTTTTATAATATTTTCTTGTCTTAGTTTTTTTTTTAATGTAATTTTTAATTTTTATAACTCAATATCAAGCAAATCTTATTTTAACTCGTTTACGACGGTACACGTAGAGGGATGCATGCCTAAGCTGGCGGTGGCAAAATCAGAAAATATTGGCAGATTGCTTCTGATCAATCCTAAAATCCTTATGCAAAGCGCCTTCTTAAAGAGGAAGCGAGAGGAATAAACTTTGGGAATCATCCCTTTCCCGGTGAATGCAAACAAGGAACTCTTGGCAGATTGCTTCCCAGCAATTTTAAGTTCAACAAGTCAGAGGAATGAACAGTGGGAATTGTCCCTGTCCTGGTGAGGAAAATACAATCAGAGCCAGAAATTAGCACTTGGCTTTCGCAGGAATCTTCAAATTCGGATTTCTATAACGGTGACAATGGTCTAGCCCTATCCGTCTTACACTGAGAAGTAAAAGAATGTGGAATAAACGGACGCTTATAGCTCGAGTCAGACTCTTTTCCAGTGAATTATTAGTTTGACTCCTTTGTAAACTTCATTTTTATTGCTTAAAAGCATTAGACACGAATAAGCTTGAGGAAGAAGGCGAAAATGCGTCGTCAACATATTCTTACTTAGGAAAATGTGCTGCATTAAGGTACTGTTAATTATAAAAATAATCTAAACTTATTCCCATAATTAAAAATGCAAATAAATAAATAATAAATAGCACTGTTTCACACACAACCTCCAATTGTGTGGGTAGAAACAACCAATCAGTTTTAACGTTGTTATGATGGGCTGGCAAACGATGTTGCGGTGGGTTGATAGGCTGATATATGATAATCTTCTATCAAATGGCCATCTGGTGCAAAGTGTGCATGTAATGCCGTGTGGCGGGTGTGTGTGTACTTTGTGTTTGCTTATCGATGGGGCATCTGATGTGGAGTGTGGATGGTATGCGCTGCGGTGGGTGCGTGTGTTCTTTGTGTTTGCTTATCGATTGGGCATGTGGTATGTAGTTTTGATGGCATGCGGTGTGGTGGTGGTATTGTTGCATACCTTGGGGGGGGGGGGGAGGGTTGTCATGTTGATAAGTGAGAAATTATATGGAAGATGGTAGTAAGTTAAGGTGGAAAACGGCCTCAACCAACAATCCTCGCCAGCTAGGCCGGTCCCTAGCCAGTGGCCTCCAGTTGCGCACACCAAGTTGGTTTAGGTAGTTCTCCACTTGATCGCGCCACATTAGATGGGGTCTTCCAGAACTGCGTCCGCCCTCCGGTATGGAATTAAAGACTCGTCGGACAGGAGCGTTTTCGTCCATACGCTCCACATGGCCCAGACGATGTATTTTCAGCTTTTAAACCAAGTGAATGTCGCTGTATAGGCCGTACAGTTTGCCATTGAATCTTCTCCTGCATACTCCATTGATATCGAATATCACCCCAAGCATCTTTCTCTAAAAGAACCCCAGCCTGTATTCATCCCATTGTATCAGTGTCCACGTTTCTGCCCCAAACAGCAGGACTAGGATGATAAGGGTCTTGTATAATGTCTCCTTGGTCCTTTGAGAGAGGGATTTGCTACTAAAATGCCTTCTAAACCCGAAGAAACAGCGATTGGCAAGAGTGATTCTTCGGATGATCTCTTCACTGATGTTGTTGTGAGAGGTTATAGTGGAACACAAATAGACAAAGTCCTTGACAACCTCAAAGTTATTTCTGTCCATTGTCACGTTTTGTCCGAGTATACGGTGATGATCTTCTTCACCCGAGGACAGCATATACTTTGTTTTATTTTACAGCCATTTACAGCCAGACCCATTTTCGGCGCCTCCACTTCAATACTTGCGAGTGCTCCACTGACAACGCGCTTCATTCTTCCAATAATGTCAATATCATCAGCATAGCCAAGTAGTTGAAACATATTTAAAAACATCGCACCACTTATGTTGACATGCGAGTTGCGTACGATTGCCTCAAGAATGATGTTGAAGAGGTAACATGACAGCGCATCACCCTGTCGTAAGCCTTTCTCGACATTAAATGAGTCGGTGGTGGTCTTACCAACCTTGACGGAGCAGCCCGAGTTCTCCATAGTCATCTTGCACAATCGAACTATTTTTGTATTGATGCCAAGAATTGACATGGCTCTGTATAGCTCCTTTCTGTTCACGCTGTCAAAGGTCACTTTAAAATAGATAAAGAGGTGGTGAGTATCGATCAGTCATACTTTCATCCGACCAGATTGTACAGATGAGTGTATGCTTCTCACCAAGTCATCTCCCGCTGCTTTGAAGATTTCAACCGAAAGGCCATCCGCTCCAGCAGCCTTGTTGGATCCGAACTTCTTCTCGGTCGGGTGGACGGTAGTTTTGTTCGTAATCGTCCAAACCGAAGGGATCATTCTGCCTGACAGCTATTAATTGGATGTCATCGCCGTTTAGAAATCTGCAGAAGTGTTCTTTCCAAATTCTCAGCACCGACTGTGTATCCACTACGAAGTTCGCACCCTCATCTCTACAGGCTTCCGCTTGGGCTTTGTTATCTGGTCAAAAAAGTGACTCATTCTCTTGGTCTGTGTTTGACTTAAAGCTTGGCAGTGCACTCGACTCCAAACTATGCGATGTCGCTCGAAAAGAAGATCTTCAATTACTTAGCACGGACATTCAACAACTCCGTAATGAGAATTCCCAGCTGAAGGAGGAACTAAGTTCTATGAAAAGCAGATTAGAATACATCGACAAATCTTTGAGACGATGCAACATTATTGTCAGTGGCCTCAAAAACAAAAACACCCAATCTGCTGCTGTCGAGTTCGTGGATATATGTTCCAATATTTTAAACACCAATGTATTAATAAATTATTCAAAACAATTACACGCTGGGAGGTCATATTTATTCTCTTTGGATTCCACATCTCAAGTTCAAAGCATTATTGCCTCCAAGAAAATACTTGAACAGTCTGCCATCTATCTTCAAAAAGACTACACGACAGCTGAACGCAACAAGAGATTTCATTTACGTCAGCTTGGAAGAATTATCTCAGGAGTTGACAGAAGCATCAAAATTCGTCTTGGCGAGTTCAACATCTTCATCAACAACAAGTCTTTTACTTGGAATAATGATAAATTCGAAGCTTCGATGTCAGCGGATGCAGAGTTCCTTAAAAGCATTCTCTCAAAGTCCGAATCCAACTGTGAGGTTGTTGTGAGAAACCCTCCCAAGGCAAAAGCAAAGTTTCCTTTACATAATATTGGTAATGTTCAAGAATAGCAACCAGAAGTCTGCCAGTTGCTGTCGTATAATATATCTAATCTAAAGAGTAAGCTAATTTTTAGTAACTTTTGTTCCTATATAAATAAATTTGATATTATTTTTTTATACGAAACTAATGTAATATTTGAAAAGAGGTGTAATTTTAAGAACTACTAGAGTTCGCCCCGTGGTCGAAATTCGACCATTTCTCAATTGGGGGGGGAAATGACATAGGTGCTTCATATATACATTCGCTGTTTCCTTACATGGTCCCCTTTCAGAATATATATAGGTTTGGCATATTTGTTTTGATTATGACAGAAAAAAAGGGTGGAAACTGGATTTTTGAACTCCGTATTAATATATTAGATTTTAACGAGTTTAACTTGTATTGGGTTGATGCAACAAAGTTTCATAATGCCGGTCATGCAATTGGTGGTTGTCTTTTCGGTTTCAAACAAATTCTGAAAGATACATTTTCATTTAAGTTTATTGAATTATACGATAATGTCGTTCTATTTGGCAATTTGGTGATATGAATGTTCACTTCATTCCCAGATATCTGAATGGTAGTAACAGAACAAATTGGTTAGCTGACTTTGAAAAATTCGAAAAGTTTTTAAACATCACAGACATTGACTCCTTTTGCATAATTGGCGATTTGAATGCTCGCACCGCTGAAGCTGGATTTTGTGACAGAAATTGTCTGACAGGTACATCCTTGGTATCAGAGACTCGAACATCTAAAGATAAAACAATAGATATTAAGGGCAAACAAATATTAGATCTTTTTGAAAATGTTGGTGGAATAATCGTCAATGGTAGAACCTTAGGTGACACAGAAGGCGGGTTTACTTTTTGCGGCGCTTCAGGTAGATCAGTTATAGACTATTGTATCTGTTCTGTTGACTTTCTACCTTTGATTAAAAGTTTCTCCGTTCCGATCAAAGTCTTTTCTGATCACATGCCCTGTATTTTGAGTATCTCCATTCCTTCTTGTCATAACTCCAGTGTAGCTCAACCGGTCTTACGCCAAAAACTCTATTGGGATATGAACCATCTTTCTAAGTATGTTTGTACTCTCAATCGCTTAACCAATCAACAATATATACATTCAGATATACCGATTGATGAAAAAATTGACCACTTATTGCATAAGATAAAATCTTCAGCCGGAGGAAGAAGGCGTGTAAAACGTTTTATTCCTAAAAATATATGGTTCGATTTTAAATGTGCACAAGCTCGGAATAAAATGTTTAAACAGCTTAAACTTTATCGAAAATTTGGTTTGAGGTTCTATAGGAGATTGTATCTATAGAGCAGATCGAAATTTATGCGAACCTGCCGCACAAGTAAAAATTTAAATTTAAACAAAAATATAGCAAAACTCAATACTGTGAGGAACTCTAGTGATTGGTGGAAATTAGCTAACTCCTTGAAGAAAAGAAAATCTAATGTGTGTACGGAGCTAACAAGTATGGATTTTATGGAATATTTCCAGTCACTCCTTGTACAAAACGTGGAGGTCCCGTATACTTCTTGGGCCATACCAGAAATTATAGATGCTTTTCTAGACTCCCCGTTCGAAATGTGGGAACTATCCCATGTACTTGTAAAGGCTAAGAAAAACAAAGCCCCAGGGGAAGATGGGATTAGCTATGAATTTTATAAATATGCTCCAATTTGTTTCCTAGAGGAAGTTCTTGGAGTTCTAAACCAGATTTTCTTGACTGAACATATTCCTTTCTCGTTCCGTCGATCCATCATTATTCCATTACATAAAAAGGGGGATGTGAACATTGTCTCCAATTACAGGGGTCTCTCTCTAAATAACACTATCTACAAACTGTTTACTGGCATCCTTCTCAACAGAATTATCGACTGGGTCGAGTGTAATAGAATCCTCAGCGAGTTTCAGTCAGGTTTTCGTAAGGGATATTCTACAACTGACAACATTTTTAACCTAACCAGTATCGTGCAACTTCTCAAAATAAATAAGAAGAAAACTTACGCTTTCTTCGTAGATTTCTCCTGCGCCTTTGATTTATTGCCACGTAACTCTCTGTTTTACAAATTGTCCTGTATTGGACTCTCATCCAAGGTCATTAGAATCCTACAAAAACTTTATGAGAATACATCAAGCCGAGCCTGGGACAGTAAATCGTTATCGGATGATTTTTTGGTTAATGTTGGTGTCAAACAAGGTTGTTTACTCAGCCCCATCCTTTTTTCTCTTTATTTAAATGATTTGCACGAAGTTTTACCAGGTGGAGTTTCTGTAGCAGGCACTATTGTTAAAATTCTTATGTATGCGGATGACCTTGTGTTACTTTCAGACTGCCCCACTAAATTGCAGTGCATGATTGACCACTTGCATAGCTATTGTTCTGTTTGGGGTCTGAAAATCAATCTCAATAAATCAAAAATTGTTGTATTCCGTGAGGGTACTAGAATCTCAAGTAACCTAAAATGGAACTATGGTGAGGACCCGATAAAAGTATTAAACGAATACAAATATCTGGGTGTTATTCTGAATTACAACTTGTCTTTTAATAAACATCTTGACGCACGACTGGTATTTTCCAGAAATGCTATTACAGCGAATTGGTCTAGTTACATTAGAAACCCGAAAATAGTTCTTTCAAAAAAGCTCAAAATTTTTGACACTGCAGCAAAATCAATAATGTCTTATAGGTATGGGGTTTTAAACGTTTTGAGCAGGTTGAAAAATTATTCAGATTCTTTGTAAAAAAACTGTTATTCCTCCCTAGCAATACTCCAAACTATATGTTACACTTGGAAACTGGTCTGCACTCTCAGTTTATACAAACATTACGACTACACTTTGCTTACATAAGGAAGACTCTAAATTTACCCCGATACAGATTAACACGAATTTTCGCAGAAGAAATAATTACAAAAAATATTTATTGGGCTCGTGAATGGTATGAGCTCTGTGACGATCTCGGCATAGCATTAAACTCCAACATTTTAGATATGAATCTATCTGATTTACATTTAGATATCTTAGAAACCCTTAAGCGAACAGAACACGAAATGAATATTAACAGTGCTAGATGCTCTCAGTTTCACGATGCATATCCCCATCTAAAATTTGATATAAAACCATATTTCATTGATGAAAACCCTGCCCATTTAGTAAGTTTAGTTCTCAGAGCTAGAGGTGGTCTTCTAAATATTAATGCCAGAGCTTTTAAAAGAGATACTAACGGTATTTGTACAATTTGCAATCTAGATGAAGCAGAAAATACATATCACCTTATTTGCAGATGTCCAGTATTTATGAACGCGAGAAAAAAATGTTTCGGTAACACTGTTCTTTCTATTAGCGAGCTTTATGAAATTTTGAATGGAAACAACTTTCCCTCCCTCTACAGTTTCCTAAATTATTGCCTTAAATATAGAGAATTAATATTAAATGAATTTAATTGATATTCTGAATTATATAAATATGAGTGATGTCTAATAAAATATCTTTTTGAATATAATATTGTTTATATTATTGTAAACTTTTTTTTTAATATTATTATACTGTATATATTATTATAAATTTAGCCAACCTGGCAGACAACAAATGAAATGTTATGCCAAAAATACGTTAATATTAATATTCATGTATATTAAGATTACGTATTAAGATTTTATTTAATTATTATTTTGATTTTGTACCTAGATACATATATTGTGATTTCTGAAATAAAAATCTTTTCTATCTATCTATCTATCTATCTTCCGCTTGGGCTTTGTGACTCTTGAACAAATGTTTTAAACTTTGGTAGAAATTAAAACATTGCTTCATTCAAATATTCGTTTTCCCCTTTTCTCTTTTTCTTCCTGAAAAGCTTCGTCTTTTGGTATACCGCACGGGAAACGCTCTTTGCAGCTCTGGTTCTGGCCTGCAGAACTGCATAATAGGCTTCGCTTTTGGTCAAGTGTGCGAGCCTGCACTCATCATCGAACCAGGTGTTTCGTTGTGGTTGCCTAATAAAACCCAAAACATCTGAAGCTGCGGTTTTGATGGCCATTTTGCAATGTTGCCACTGGGCCTCTATGTTTGGCTCAGGTGCCGGGCTTGTCGAGAGATAAGAGGAGACATGGTTGGCAAAAGTTGTGGGGGTCTCTTGCGATTGTAGCTTCGCAACATCAAACTTTCTCACAGTGGATGCTCGCTCCTGCGGTCTGGTGGAGATCCGCATTCGCACTGTAGCTACAACAAGGTTGTGGTCCGAGTCTATGTTGGCCGATTGACAGGCATGTCTGCTGTCAATCGATCAATTTGGTTGACGGTATATTGATCAGGAGACCGCCAGGTCCCTTGTGTCTATTGAGGTGTGGGAAGTAAGTGCTAGCTAAGATGACACATCGCCCCGCAGCAAAGTCGATTTACCTGTCTCCGTTAACGGAATAGCTGTAGTGCAGGCTATGTTTTCCGACTGTCGAACCAAAGCTACCCTCCTTTCCGATCTTGGCGTTGAAGTCACCAAGAATTATCTAACTGTCGTACTTCAGGTATTCATCATACGTCTTCTCGAGAAGATCGTAAAATTCTTCTTTGGTCGTGTCATCTTTTTAATTCGTGGGGGCGTGGACGCAGATCAGCGAGATGTTGCTGAATTTAGACTCAATGCGGATAGTGACAATGCGTTCGCTTATGCCACGAGACCCTAGTACTTCCTGCAAGATTTCCTATAATCACAAATCCGCATTCAAATAGCCACTGTGTTCTTGTCCTGTAGCACTTGCCGTAATAGATGTCACAGTTTTTCATCCTCCTTGTGCCTTCACCATCCCATTGCACTTCTTGGATCTCTGTGATGTCGGATTTTACACCATTTAGGGCTTCCACTAATTGTTCGGCTGCACGTGGTCTTTTTAGGGTCCGTACAGTCCACATGCAGAACAGTAATTCGTTGTCCTTGTTTCTAGGGTCGTCATCAGTAGGGTAATCCATATCCGAGGCAATTGGTTGTTTCGGAACTAGCTGGTTTTTACATGGTAGAGAAGTAACCCCGACGCACAACCCCGAACCTGGTGGACCAGGCCCTATAATGCTCTCCTTGGACAAAAGGAGCTGGATAAATCCAGAGTCAGTAACCCACTACGGGATGACAGAGCTTCCGTTGGCCCTATAAGAGTTTGGCAAGCACCTGCATAGAGATGGAAGTTATACTTAAGTTTAAATCGTATAAACGCTTTATAAAGTTTAGACCGATCAGAAGGAGTGAAAAACTTCTTACATCTATTATCTAAGTAAATGATCATTCCTTCGAAGGTTGTCACTGAAACACATACCGGCCTTATCTATGCAAATACCATTCATGGATAATGGCATAGTAGGTATGTTTAGCTTTAACGACAGAAGACAGCATTGAAATTTTGACACATTGAACTCCACACGATTCTAATACACCAATTCACAATGCTGTTGAAATCGAAGTTTAATGGCATTTTCATACGGAAACGTTGTAATACCTAACACGTCAGAAGGCGAAAGCGGTGAATTATAAAACGTACATATATGAAAAGCTTAGGGTTGAGTCGTCTGCAAAACAATTTAAGGGATTAGAAGTCACAGACGAGAGATCATTTATTAAAACGAGAATCGTGGGTCGACGTCAACAATATCCTCTCCGAATTTCAAACTGGTTTTAGGAAAAACTATTCCACCATCGATTACAGTATCACAATAAAGTCGACTGTCAAAGCTTCTCAAGCTAGGGACAAAAAGGTTTACGCATTCTTTGTTGATTTCAAATCAGCTTTTGACTTGGTAAACCGGAATGCTCTCTTTTATAAGCTCACGCAAATAGGTATTTCAACTAAATTTATCCACGCAATAAAAGAAATGTATTTCGACTCAAAAGCAGCTTTCTGGGATAGGTCAGTATATTCAAAATGGTTCACAGCAGACAATGGTGTCAAATAAGGATGTCTCCTCAGTGCTCTTTTGTTTTCACTTTTCATCAATGACATAGTGAAATATCTTCCTGGTGGAATTCGGATATCTGGAATGTCAATCAATGTACTGCTGTATCCCGATGATTTGGTTTTACTATCTGAGTCAGCCGATGTATTACAACTAATGATAAATCGTCTATCAGAATATTGCTGCAAATGGGATCTTCTAATTAACACTGATAAATCTAAGATTATGGTATTTTCGAGATCTTCTAGGAGCCAGAACCGTTATAATTGATACTTCAATGGTAACCCTCTGGAAATGGTTAACGAATATAAGTATTAAGGAGTGAAACTTAATACAAAGATGGACTATAACGAACATTTAGTTCGAAAAACCAATACATGCCAAAGTATGGTAAATCTTTCGCCGAGAAATGTTTTTTCAAACAAACGAATCCCACTCTCCATGAAATACAAAATATTCGACGCTGTTGTGAAGACTACGCTTTGCTATGCCGCTCAAGTGTGGGGTATGGAAGAGTACGAAACGATTGAAAAATTCCACAGAAATTTCTTAAAAAAACTTTTTAACCTTCCCCTGAAAACACCAAGCTATACGTTATACATAGAAGCAGGACTTCTTGATCTTTTTACCAGTACTTTGAAGACTCAAGCGGATTATATCGTAAAAGTTTTTAGTCAACCAGATAAGCGCCTGTCAAAAAAAAATGCTCCGATACGAAATTAGAAATGAGGATTGGTGGATGAAGAAATTGCAATCAGTTTTGATGAGGAAGTTCCGATGGATGGAAGAAACTTGGTTGATTTGAAAGAGCAGCTCTATCTTATAATTTCAAAACACGAAAACTCTGTACAGGATGGTTTTAAAGCTAAAGCGCGCAAAACCATCAATAGAATCTTGTACTCCCAACTCAATATGAGCTTAAATCAAGCAAACTACTTTCAAGACTCACTAAGTTACAACGAAATTTCCATCATTTTCAAAGCAAGATGTGAACTCTTAGGACTCAACGGAGCACCTTACAATGGAAGTTTCAACCAATTTTGCTCTTTATGTAATCTTAAATCCAAGAAAGACTGCTTTCATTTTATCAGTATATGTCCCATTTTTGCACCCCAACGGATTTCATATTGCGGAAAAAGAACTCTAACAATGCAAAAAGTAATAAAGCTTTTGAACGGAACTGACTGGAAAACCCACGCATCATTCTTGAAAAATATTTCCATGCATAGAATATCGCTTATATCTGAATTTGAATAGTCATACTTATTTATTATTTTGTAATGAAAAGAATCTTTTATATACTTTTATTCAAATTGCTAACCGAGCTGACGGCAATGCCATAGCTTTAAATTCATTCAATTGTTAACAAATGTAACAAAACAACGAATCAATAAATGAATACTTACTTACTTACTATTAAAACGAGAAAGAGAGTCGGAACTAGAACCTGGGGCACAAGCATTTATTTTGTGGAGGTCAGAAGTTTTAGCTTGCAATTAAAATTTAAATAAAAAGAAACAATTTTCATTTTTTAATGAACTGACTTTTATCGAATCTCTCTATAGACTAACTTCACAATTTTTTAATACCATTATGTTACCTACGAATAAAATAGCTTGGTAAGCAAAAGTGATCGTCGATTCCAAGTAAATAAAAAGTACGAAACTGGGGCGGATATTTCCCAGACGCTGTAGTTTACTTTTTCTTGGAACTTGTCGATTACTTTTGCTTTCGTTTTACGTTTTATAAATTCTTCTTAGAATTTGAATGTTTTTTTGGAATTTATTGTAATCTAGATTATATTATTTATCTAGATAATGTTATTCCTAGTCTTCGACTAGTTGTTGTATAGTACGGACGTGTTTGTTATCTTTGTCTATTATGTCTGAATGTACTAAATGTAATGGCGCGATTGGCAAAAATCTCATAGCTTGTGGTATTTGTGCTAATAAGTTCCATAATTGTTGTGCTAGCATTTCGGAAACTGACTTTTCTTTGCTAAAAAATTGTTAGTCGGAATTCGTCTACTCCCCCTCAACCTCAGTCCCTTGAACAAAATTCTGCACTCCACTCGTTGCCGTCTGTTTCATCTGCTGGTGTAGGTGAACATGACAGGAATATGGTGGAGGTGAACGTGAACAATTCCATCGTTCCCTCTTCGCTCCCTGACGAAAGGGAAATGGAACTGCCTATGCTGGGCCCATCTTGAGTAACTGAGATCGCTAATCTAATTGGTGTTGATATAGCTGTTGCTCTATTATTCCAGCTATTGCGTGTGAAGAGATCAACGATAATTGGGAAGAAGTTAACGATCAAAACAAAAAGCATAAACATAAAAGTGTCATTGGAAGTAATGTCAATATTGGTACGAACGAAATTGAGGTTATCCAGAACAAGAAATGGTTGCATTTATCTAAGTTCAAACCGTCGACATCTGCCCAGTCAATTATAAATTTAATCGCTACTAACCTTAATGCTCCCCCCGCTAAATTCGAATGTTTTAAATTGATGAAGAAAGGAATGGATGAAAATCTTATTGAACATGTTAACTTTAAAATTGGTGTTCCTGCTGGTGTTTATGTTCGTGATTTTCGGTACTTTCCAAAAAACTACGTCTCACCGGAGAGGAATGTGAACTTATAGATAATTTAAATTGTTCACCTGCTCTGCGAACTGCTGCTGATATGCTTTCTGTATATTACCAAAATGTTGGTGGTATGCGGTCTAAGACAACTGACTTTTATCTCGCTGTATCCTGCTGCTCTTATCATGTTATTGCTTTGACTGAGACATGGTTTTTTTTTTTTTTTTTTTTTTTTTTTTTTTTTTTTTTTTTTTTTTTTTTTTCATAGGTATTCAGCAATACATTTATTTATAATTTTTGAAAAAAATTTTAATCAGCATATCAGTATTCAAAATATTAATTTTTTTTAATTAAAAAAACAATGCATGCAGACATGGTTGTCTGATGATGTACTTTCTGCTGAACTATGTCGGTCTGAAGATTTTAATGTATTCAGAAGAGATAGATCGTTTGCAGATAATGGATTACGTAGAGGTGGTGGTGTATTATTAGCTTTAAGATCTTATTTAATATGTAGAGAAGTTTCTCTTGAATTCAAAGCTGTAGAACAACTATGTGTTGAAGTAACTTTGCCATTCTGCTTAAATTGTATTTATTTTATTATATCTTACATTCCGCCTGATTCGAATATAAGTATTTACCAGATGCATATTGACAATATTCGTAATGTTTTGTAGTTCGTTAAAGCCTGATTCTAATATTGTTATTTTGGGGGATTTTAATCTCCCTCATATAAAATGGATTTACTCTGAAAAAGATCAATGTTTACTTCCTTTTAATGTCTCAAATGAACTTGAGTCGAGTTTTATTGAAAATATGCTATCTTTTAATTTTAACCAACTTAATTATGTTGTAAACTTATTAGGTCGAATCCTAGACTTAGTCTTTATTAATACTGAACTAGAAGCCAATTTAGTTAAGTCAGAAGCTCCTATTTTTAAAAATAGTATGCATCATTATGCTTTGCAATTTGATTTAAAAATCTTGAATTTTGATAAGTTGAATTTTGATAAGCGTGAGTTTGAATTCAGTTCGCGATTTCAGTAAAGCTAATTATAATGGTATGAACTATTTCTTTAACGCTATAGATTGGGGCGAGTTCTTTGCTCTCATGACTTAAAGGAGTGTTACGATTCTTTTATTGCTAAGGTTGAGGAAGCATATAATCTGTTTGTTCCATTTAAGGAGAGAAAGCATAGAAATAAGCCTGTTTGGTTTAATAATAGATTATGTAATCTTAAAAACAAACTTTCCAAAGTGCATAAAAATTACAGAAAGGACCCTAGCTTACGCCTTCACTATATACGATTTAGGAATAAATATGAGTCTGTAAAAAAGTCTGTCTATAATAGCTATATGCGCTCTATTGAGAATAATATTAAAAATGACTCTCACGCCTTTTGGAAGTTCGTCAATTCTAAACGGAAGTCATATGGTATTCCAGCTAGTATGAATTACCTTAATCAATCGTCAAATGATGAGGACGTTGTATGCGATATGTTTGCGTCTTATTTCCAATCTAACTTTGTTCTTGATTCCCTTACGGATTCACATGAAATTCAATGTGGTGAAACTATTACTAATTTAGGAAGCTTAAGTTTATCAGTTGATCTGGTTTTACTTCAGCTTTCTTCCTTGAAATCTGATTTTAAGCTTACCCCTGATAAATTTTGTTCAGCTTTGCTTAAAATGTGTTCTCATAGTCTTGCAGTTCCACTTGCTAAACTTTTTAACTTATCACTTTCTACCGGTGACTTTTTGGATGAATGGAAACTGTCGATGATAAGTCCAATATTTAAATCAGGCTCAAAACAAGAGGTTATTAATTACAGACCCATTTCAAAACTGAAATTAATACCGAAAGTTTTTGAAGCGATTGTGAAAAAATGCATTTATGACGACGTTAGCTCGAGTATATCCGTAGATCAACATGGTTTCGTTAGTGGTAGATCGACAGTAACAAATCTAGCCTTTTTTGCGAATTTCTGTATTAAAGGTATTGAACGTGGAAACCAAATTGATGCTATTTATACAGACTTCTCTAAAGCATTCGATAGAGTTCAACATGATATTCTGCTAAGGAAATTGAAATGCTTAGGTTTTCACTCTAGCCTTCTTAAGTGGTTTGAAAATTACTTGACTAATCGCAAGCAAAATGTAAAAATTGGAACAGTGGTATCAAAAGAGATTCTTAATCATTCAGGCGTTCCTCAGGGCAGCCATTTAGGACCTCTCCTATTTATACTATTTATCAATGATCTACCACCTAGAATTCGGAATTCTGAATGTTTGCTCTTTGCCGATGATCTTAAGCTTTTTAAGAATATTAAGTGTGAACTGGATTGTCATAGACTTCAATATGATTTAGATGAAGTCATAGCTTGGTGTAGCGAGAATCGTCTGTTCTTGAATATAGCTAAATGTAAAAGCATTACATTTACAAGGTCACCTAATGTTATTAATCATTCCTACGTTATTTCTGACATACCGCTTGAGTCAGTGCACAGTCAAAAAGACTTAGGCGTTATTTTCGATTCAAAATTATCCTTTGATTTGCACTTGCACTACATAATTTCTAAAGCAAATAAATTACTTGGATTCATAGTTCGTAGCTCGAAACAGTTTTCGGATCCGTACACGACTAAAGCTTTGTACATTTCACTTATAAGATCAGTTCTAGAGTATGCATGTTGTATATGGTGTCCATTGTATAGGGTGGGTATAAATCGTATTGAATCTGTTCAGAAAAAATTCTCGAGGTATGCGTTGCGTAAACTTAATTGGGTTGACAATAGCTTGCCTAGGTATAGTGAAAGATGCTTGTTAATTGACTTAAAGTCTCTTGAAGCTAGAAGAAGGTATTATTTAATAATGCTTGCTAGAGATACTTTCTGTAATCGTATTGATTGTTCAAAACTTCTTTCTCTTTTTTCTTTGTATGCTCCCTCAAGGCAGTTGAGGATGAGGCAGACACTCTTTTTTGTTCCCCGTTCTTTTACAAACTACGGTAGATCCGATCCAATTTCACGATCCAGTTCTGAGTTTAACTCAATTTATCAAGATATTGACTTGTCTTTAAGCAGAGATGTTTTTAAAACTACTGTTTTGAGTTTAGTGTCATAGAATATTTGTATTATGTAAGTTTAATTTCTCTAATTATTCATTTAAAATGTAAAGTAAATTAAATATTTGTATTGACATAATTGTAAATATGGTTTAGTCTAAGAGAGATTTGTACTCGATAGATGATAAATAAATAATAAATAAATAAATAAATAAATAAATAAATAAATAGGAATGTTATGTACAACACCCCCACCGTTAGATTGAGGCTCCGACGAAATACGTACAATAGTTTGATTTAATTTTCTAAATAAAATACTTATAATAGTTGGAGCAATTAAGACTATGATTACATTTGTAGTTAATGACAATATATTTAAAGTTTTATTATGTTTTGAGATTTCTTCAATAAATTCTCTATTTTCTAGATTCTTAATATACAATTCACTTAGGAACTACTTTATTTTCTCTTATTTTAGTTAAAAAACTTGGTAAAATAAGAGCGTCATAAATTTTCTTTTCAAAGTTTTCAAATGTTTTATTATTAATAGAAACTTTGCAAGTTTGTTACAGTTATGTTGAAGATATATTTCATTCATATTCTTCGTTAATAATGTTCCAGTTGTAATTTCTTCAAATCCAATTTTATTTGTTTCAATTTTAGAACACATTGCTTCTTTGGAATTCATTATATTATTTACACAATTCTCATTGATTGCTACTTAATTTCTTTTATTATTATCTGTAACAGGATATTGATCAATATTGTTTTCTTGCTCTACTTAAATCTCTTTATTTTCTATTAGAATTGACATATTTTGTTTATCTGGGATCGGTTCAATTAAAACTTGTGAGTAATTAATTTGGAAAATTTTTTGTATGAGTAATATTATTATGATTTGATTTTTGGAAAATGTAACAGTTAATTTAACTTCGTTATAACTCTCTTTTTTCTCTATTAATTCAATTCTCCTCTTCCTAGAATGTTTATGGTAAGTACACCTAGTTTACTGGAAAAGAGTATTTGTTCGATGTCATCTACATTATATGACTTCTAAAGAGAAGTATATGATTGTTGATTTGATACATGTACTGCATTAATTGTACCTCTTCCTCTAAAGTTGCTATTCTTTTATCTAATTTAATGTTATAATTATTAAAATATGTTTATATGGTCTTTTGTTGGTTTTTAATTTGGTAAGTAATATTTCTAATCTGTTGAGCAATATTTTGGTTAATAAGGACTTGTTTGTTATTTTCTGTAGTGAGTTTTTATCTACATCGAATAATTCGTTTAATTTGTTTTTCATTTCTACTTCCTCATTATTGTCCATTGTCCCTGCGATGAATTTTAATCCAGTTCCCAAAATATTTATCAAGGCTCTTTTAGTTTTATAATGTGGTTTCATATTTTCTATTTTTGTTTCCAACAAAAAAAGTTCTGGCTTATGGTTTTTACATTGGAGTTATAAGATGAGATTTCTTTTCGAATGAAAATATATTGGCTTTGATATGGTCTTTTTTATTTTCAAATTCGGTAATTTATGCAATTGTATCGAAAACAGTTGCATACCCATGAGTAATTCATGTATTTACGTTCTTAAAAACCAAATCATATTCATAAAATCTCAGTCAGGATCACAAAGAGTAAAACATCTAAAGATATGTGATAAAATCAGAACTACTGTATATACTAAAAATCTGTATGAACAATGAGCAATTATATTATTAAAAAATGATTTCAAACCAAAAGCTTTAAACGCAATTCTTATTGAAAACAAAGAATTTTAAAACATCATGGAAAAAGTATTTAAAGAACATTTTTCAAATAACCACAAATTCAAAATCATCTGTTGTTCCAAACTATTAGAAGATATAATAAATATATAAATTATCAGATGTCATAGAGAAAGAACATTTAAAAAATAATCATAGAGGAATTGAAGCAGTTTTCAAAGAATTTACAATGAAATATTTTAGCCCAAAATTATTTATTCTTTATTCTTTATTCTTTATTCAAAAATATTAATGGTCACAAATGTTTTAAGACAATGTCTTTTAAAGTAACAAATGATGTATGAATGGAAAACATAGTTTAAAAGGAATGTAGAATTATAAAAATAACAAAAATTAAAATAGAAATAACAAAAATTAATAACAATTTAATATGAAGATAGCAAAATTACACAAGGCCTTTTTTTTTTTTTTTTTTTTTATATATTTATACTAATTTAAAAAGTGTAGGAAGTAAAGAAAATAAAAGATTACTAAATTGAAAATAAATATAATATATACACATACACTTATATTGCTTCTATGTTGACTCAGATATATATTTGAATAAGGTGTTTTTAACAATGTTAAAACTATCGTTGTGGATTGATTCTTTGATTTGATGTGGCAAGGAGTTGTAAATTTGAATGGTGTCACAGAGAAAGAGACGACTGGTTGTTAGGAGAGAAGTTCTAGGCAAGATAATATTAAATGTGCGTCGAGACCTAGCGAACGTAAGGCTGGCATACAGATATGTTGGAGTGCGGTACTTTATAACTTTTACTAATAATAAAAGACTTCGGTAATCTAGATATTTTCGGAGATCACATCCTAGTAACAATTTTTTGAAATTCGAAACATGATCATACCTACGGAGGCCATATACATATCTTATAACAGAATTAAATGCAACAGACGATTTTTGAAAGTTATTTGAGTCAAGTTTTCCAAAGACTTCACAGCCATATGTAAAAAATGGTATCAGAAGAGAACGAGCAAGAAGTTTTCTAGTGTTCTCTGGCGTAAAATTGCTTGAGGGCCACAGAGATCGCAATCCTCCATAAACCCTCCGCACAATATAATTTACATGGTTATCCCAACTTAAAGTAGAGTCAATGAAAACACCAAGATTTTTATTGAAGCTTAAAAAAGGAATATTGTTATTACTAAGCAAAATTGGCGAGAAATTATCACTTTGAATTGGGTGTCTGTATATAATCATACTAGACGACTTTTTAGGGTTAAGAACTAAAGAATTGGTACAAGACCATCGTTGGATAGAAGAAAGATCATCATTTAGACAACTAATACCATCTTCGACAAGGCCTAGTGGCCTTGATAGGAAGAGTTGTGCGTCGTCAGCATAAAGATGGAGTTCAATGTAGGTTACACAACTGAAAATGTCATTAATGTACATGCAGAATATTAAGGGTCCTAAAATTGATCCCTGTGGCACTCCAGTTGTTACAGGAAGAAAGGATGAAAAAAAACCATTAGTGAAAACTCCTTGGGTTCTTTCGCTAAGATAACTTCTTACCAATTTCACTGCTGTTCTATGGAAATTATACTCAGAGATAAGCTTTCTGCAAAGAACGTTATGGCGGATGGAATCAAACGCCTTTGTAAAATCAAGCATAACAAGAAGTGTGAGCTTATCACATTTTATGGACTTGTGAAAAGAATTCACAAGATTGAGGAAATAACGCTATATGACCTTAACAATAAAAGTGGTTATATTACTCTTGATCTAAATAAAATTAAACTCATAAAGAATTACGTAAAAGTTCTTCATATAATTAAATAACCGAATTTGAAAATAAAAAAGACCATATCAAAGCCAATATATTTTCATTCGAAAACAAATCTCATCTTATAACTCCAATGTAAAAACCATAAGCCAGAACTTTTTTTGTTGGAGACAAAAATAGAAAATATGAAACCACATTATAAAACTAAAAGAGCCTTGATAAATATTTTGGGAACTGGATTAAAATTCATCGCAGGAACAATGGAAAATAATGAGGAAGTACAAAATTAAAAACAAATTAAACGAATTATTCGATGTAGATAAAAAACTCACTACAGAAAATAACAAACAAGTCCTTATTAACCAAAATATTGCTCAACAGATTAGAAATATTACTTACCAAATTAAAAATCAACAAAAGACCATAGAAACATATTTTAATAATTATAACCTTAAATTAGATAAAAGAATAGCAACTTTAGAGGAAGAGGTACAATTAATGCAGTACATGTATCAAATCAACAATCATATACTTCTCTTTAGAAGTCATATAATGTAGATGACATCGAACAAATACTCTTTTCCAGTAAACTAGGTGTACTTACCAGAAACATTCTAGGAAGAGAAGAATTGAATTAATAGAGAACAAAGAGAGTTATAACGAAGTTAAATTAACTGTTACATTTTCCAAAAATCAAATCATAATAATATTACTCATACAAAAAATTTTCCAAATTAATTACTCACAAGTTTTAATTGAACCGATCCCAGATAAACAAAATATGTCAATTCTAATAGAAAATAAAGAGATTTAAGTAGACCAAGAAAACAATATTTATCAATATTCTGTTACAGATAATAATAAAAGAAATTAAGTAGCAATTAATGAGAATTGTGTAAATAATATAATGAATTCTGTTGATATTATTATATCAACATAGGTCATGTAGCTTCTCTGCATGTCATTTCATTTAATTTCATTTAACGCATTTGCATATCAACATTAGTCATGTAGCTTCTCTGCATGTTATTTCATTTAACGCCTTTTGCATTGCTTTCATTTTCGTAGCCAATGTGTGTTTCTTGTATCATTCAATAGCCAATTCCCATAGAATGAATAATTTTGTGCATCTGTCAGCAAAATTATTGCATTCGAATATTGGATATGGTTATTGAACTTTATGAGTTTTTTTTTGTTTTATTTTTTAGAAGTCAGGATTAAGCGACTATTGTTATTGTTAATTAATTTTAGCTTAGTTTGCAAAAACTGTGTATAAATAGTATTGTAAGGAAATAAAAATTATCATTCACGATTCAACTCTCTTCGATTATTTCTGCTATTGCTTCCCCCCACCAGAGGTAAGGGGCATTGGTATAAAATAAAGAACACATTCGACGATAATACACCGGTACACAGAACCGGGTGTATTTATTACTACGGCTAGTCAAGGTTTATGTACCCTGTCCAGCAAGATAATACAAAAGAGTATTATCTTTAAACATTGGTGACCCCGACGTGATTTCTACGTCAATCTTCGAGGAAGTGAATCGTGAGTGCGTTGCCAGGGCTTTAACACTGGCTGTCAGCGAAGCGTTTACCAGGGCTTTTTAACACTGGTATAAGCGATCAAGGTTCCTGAGTTGCAGAGTTCCAGCTTGAAGTGTAGCAGCGTTCCAGGTCGCAGAGTTCCAGGTTGCAGTGCTCCAGGAAGCAGTGTTCCAGTACCAAACATTCACTACACCTACCAAGTGGCCAGGGTCCACAGCACTGCATTGATTCACAGCTAATTATTTGAACCAACCATTTGAACCACCGTAAAAAGTACCATGGATGAGATGCAGGTTTTCAAAATAATAGCCCGGCAGAAGGCTATCGCTGAGGAACTTCAGAAACTAAAAACAAACATGAGCAAAGACAGTGCTGACCGCAAAACACCGCAATACAAACAAAAAAGATTGCAAATTCTGGAAGCACTATGGGTGGAATTCCACCAAAACCATGAATCTGTAAAGAATTTTGTTAAGGCGGAAACGCCATATATTCAAGGAAAAACGTATGAAAATTTCCAAAGAATTTACCTCGAATTAAAACAAAGTCTCCATTTAATTTTGCCTGAGCCAACTGAAGATGATGGCAATGGAACAACTGGTGGTGCAATCCCGACAAGCAGTGGAACCATACATAAGGCTCCAGCTCCAGCTCAATTGAAGCCCACATTGCCTGAGCATATGGAAAAGACAAAATGGTCATCCGACATGCCTGTTGCCTCTGTCGAATTAATAAGGCTGATTAAAAAACAGTCATCAATGATCGTAATGGTCGAATTAAGCGCCTGATTCAAGACCAAGAACAACATTCTGAGGAGTTCTATTTGATAAGGCTTAAATCAATTGAACAGGACTGGCCGGCAATATGAGGCTTCCATCATAAAATATGGGAACTACTAGATGAACCGAATTCTTCAGTCTATGATGTCGAACAATTTCTCTCCATAAAAGATGAAGTGCATACTGCACTTACGACACTTTATAACCGATCAAGATCGAATTCTGGATCCGGGACAACTATAACCCAAAATCAAGGGACGAAATTACCAAGAGTAGTATTGCCGAAATTCGATGGTGACTACTCAAAGTGGAAACAGTTTCGCGATCTATATACGGAGCTTATCCACAATCAACCCATTTCACCATGCCAGAAGATGTGGTATCTGAAGACCACAATCACAGGAGAAGCTGAAAGGCTGATTCAGCACTTCTCCATATCTGACGCCAACTACATTGCTGCTTGGGAAACGATCACAAGCCGTTATGAAAACACTCGACTTATGGTAACAGCCTTACTAAACAAATTAATGGCACAGCCTAAGAGTCAAAACGAAAGTTCTTCAGCCATAAAGTCACTGCATGACACTACGCAAGAATGCCTCCGCAGCCTGCAAAACCTTGGCATAGAGACAACCAATTGGGATCCAATACTCTTGCACATTCTCATCAAGCGGTTCTATCGAAATTTTCTCACTCTTTGGGAACAATCATTAAAAACCCCAAAACTCATGCCCACATTTAAGGAGTTCCTATCATTCTTGGAGCTGCGGTTCCAATCGTTGGAGGCATTATCAACAACCACAAGGGAAGGTTCGGATGAACAACGAAGAAGATTAAGACCCAATAAGGCCTTAACCACGGTCGCTGCAGCGGGACCCAAATGTATTTCCTGCAAGGGCAATCATCAGCTGTACGCCTGCCAGAAATTTCTACAGTTAAGTCCAAAACACCGATTGCGCCTAGTTCAAAGATCAAGACACTGTGCAAATTGTCTGAAATCAGGGCACTTCACTAAAGACTGCTCGGTCGGAGGGTGCGCCAAGTGCCAAATGGGGCACAATACACTCCTTCACTTGGATTACCCCAAAAAACCAGAGGGCTTAAAAACATCAACGCTAGCAGGTACCCCAACTTCTGTCGCTGACTCGCCAAAGATCTGCACTTCGGCGACAGAGCCCACACCTCCTAGCACAAACACTGCAACCAAAACTAAAAGTGTGCTGTTAAGTACAGCTACTGTTCACCTGAAAAATCAATCGGGAGAACAAATATCATGTCGAGCGTTATTGGACTCTGGATCGCAGGTTAATTTAATAACTGAAAGGCTGGCCAAAACCTTGGGACTAAGACAAATGCACGAGACGCTGCTTGTTGAAGGGATCGGTCAAAGCAAGAGGTCATCCCATCGAAGAATCAATTTGGAGATTGGTTCTAAAACAAATGGATTCTCCACAAGAATTGAAGCACACGTATTGTCAAAAATTGTCTCACCGCAACCATCACGGGCAATAATAACTTCGAATTGGTCGATTCCGAGGAATATCGTTTTGGCTGATTCGCAATTTAATCAGCCAGGGCCAATCGATCTTCTCATTGGTGCGGAAATTTTCTATGCTACCTTAGCTGTTGGTCAAATCAGCTTAGGTGAAGATCTACCAACACTTCAAAATACTGTGTTTGAATGGACAGTAGCAGGCAAGGTGCCCTTTACTAATGATGGACTTTTAGCATCGTGCGGAATATGCACTGAGGATGAAGCCCTTGGTCAGCAGATTGAGAAATTTTGGCGCTTAGAAGAAACCACCCCCTCTCCAGATAATTTCACCCAAGCAGAAAGACGTTGTGAAACTCATTTTGTCCAAACATCAACAAAGGACTCGAATGGCCGATTTGTGGTTCGCTTACCATTCAAGGAAGCCCCAACTTGCTTAGGTGAATCAAAAGACATTGCTTTCCGGAGGTTCATATCTCTTGAACGAAGGTTAGCCAATTCAAAAGAACTGAAAAAACTCTACACAGAGTTCATGGTGGAGTACCAGAAATTGGACCACATGCAGGAAGTTAATTTCCAACAAATAACAAAGCCCTACTATTTCTTGCCCCATCATTGCGTCCAAAACCCGATAGTAGCACTACAAAGCTAAGGGTAGTTTTTGATGGTTCCGCAAAATCCTCATCAAATATATCACTGAACGACATCCTGTCCACGGGCCCAACAATACAATATGACGTTTTTACCATGCTATTGCGATTCCGTATACCAAGATTTGTATTTACCGCGGACATAGAGAAAATGTACCGTCAAATACTTGTAAACGATGAGGACCGAAAGTTCCAACTAATATGGTGGAGGAACAGCCCAAATGACCCGTTAAAGTGCTTCCAGCTCAACACCGTCACCTACGGCACAACATCTGCATCGTACTTGGCAACAAAGTGCCTCCAAGTTTTGGCGCAAAATAACGAGGATCGTTACCCATCGGGGTCGAAGGTATTATCTCGTGACTTCTACGTAGATGATGTTTTAACCGGTGCAGATAAGTTGACTGAACTTTTGAATACCCAAACTGAACTCCGGACTATCCTTCACAATAGCGGCTTCAAGCTAAGGAAATGGTGCGCTAATCATGAAAACTTATTAAAAGGAGTACCACTCGAGGACCGAGAAACAGAATTGGACTTCAACACCAATATTGAAGATCATGTGAAAACAATTGGTCTTACGTGGATGCTGAAATCTGACCAACTCTGCGTTAAAAAATCTTGGCTAAAAAGAGATCGATTGACCAAACGAACAGCTTACATTGACATAGCACATCTATTTGACCCCCTCGGGATCATGGCACCTGTCATTGTAGTGGCAAAAATATTCTTACAAAGGTTGTGGGAATTGCAAACAAATTGCATAAAATTTCGCGAAGGACTGCAGTCACTAAACAATATAAAGATTGCTAGGCATATATTTTCACACAAAACACCAAAAAGGATTCAGTATCACGTATTTTCCGATGCTTCAGAAAAGGCTTATGGTGCTGCGGCCTACGTTCGTTCCATCAGTAGTGACAACGTCATAACGGTGCGACTGCTTTGCGCTAAATCAAGAGTAGCACCATCGAAGAAAACAAAGTCATCTTTACAAGCAACTATTCCCCGGCTAGAGCTTTGCGCCTGCTGCCTTGCTGTCGAGCTTCTAGGGCGCTTACAAAAAGACCTAAACATTAAAAATGACGCAACATTCCTCTGGACGGATTCGGAAATTGAACTTGCATGGATTAATTCTTCATCCTCCGCAACTCTTCCCATCTTCATCGCAAATAGTGTATCAAGAATACAAGAAAATACAATTTCTTCGCAGTGGAGGCATGTGCCTTCAAAGGAAAATCCTGCAGATGTACTTTCACGTGGAATAGCTCCAGATCGCCTTGAGAATTGCAACATTTGGTTCTATGGACCGAAATTCTTACATGGTTCCATTTCAATCTGGCCACCTATATACGACGCCAAAACAATTAACAGCAACAATAAAAATGAGCATATATCTTTGGGAGCCGCGATCCCTGATTCCCAAGATGATCTTCATATAAGTATCATCAATCATAAAAATAGATACAAATGGAAGGACCGGTGTCAAAATGCAGACCCGGGAATGATGGTCATTATAAAGGACGACAATGTACCCAGTCTAAAGTGGCCACTTGGACGCATTACAAACGTCATCACTGGAGACGACGGGTTGGTTCGTGTAGCTGATGTAAAAACGGCTACTGGTACTTTTCGTCGGGCCATACATAGACTGGCTCCACTTCCAGTACCCATCGATGAGAACGTCTGCATCAGCTCAGCCGCAGATCAACGAACATGTGAAGCAGCTAAAATTTCTCCATCCAGATCCTCAGTTCGCCTAATTGATGAGACTGACATTACGTCCGTTTCAAAAAGAAACGTAAGCCCACCTTTGGATCCGCAGTTGTAACGTTACTGCTAGTGTGCTGCCTAGTTCCAGGTATTAAATCTACGCTGATAAACATTCGCCCATTTAAATCGCAACCCGGAATATATTTTGAGAATCTGGGGACCTCTTCACTTACGTCAAGCAGTTGGGATATCATCGCCTACTACGACATGAACTCCTATTGGACGGAGTATCAAACTGTAAGGAACTACAGCGAGAGACTTGTAAACATCTGCCATTTGTTACCAAACAAAACCGAAACCTGCAAGGGATCGATATCCCATTTCAACAGAATAAATGAAGACTTCAAGAAAGGAAATGAGTTGTTAGCTGACACATCCACCAATCGAAGAATTTGCCGTGGAGCGCTCAATGTCGTAGGAAATGTGGCTAATGCCATATTTGGAGTTTTGGACTCTGAATACGCTGATAAAATGTCCGCCTCAATTAATAAAATTCAGCAGGATAAAGGACATCTCGTCAACCTAATTCGAAACCAAACATCAATAATTGACTCCACCATTAACATAATAAGGCGAAATGAACAGGAAACAAGTTCTAGGTTTCAAGAAATTGACGCAAATCTTCAACAATTTGCCGCGTTGATTAACGGCATTAAGCTAGAGCATCATGAAGAAAAACTGTGCCAGCTATTTAATTCACTAGCACTGCAATTGATCTTAGCCTTGTCGCAGATACAAAAAACACAAGCTTCCTTAATAGATGTTCTAATCGACACCCACCACAGAAAGATAAATCCACAACTCATATCACCTGATCAATTACGTGATGAACTTCTGCGAGTTAAAGCCAATTTGCCCACAGCCCTTAGGCTTCCAGTAGCACAAGATGATATACTTAAATTGTATCAACTCATGAGCATTCACGGCAGGGTACTCTCCGATCATATCATATTTAAGCTCACATTACCATTACCAAGCCTTGATGAATTTGAGCTATTCAAGGTGACGCCAGTTCCAGTATCTGTGAATGGTACATTCTTCACCATAAGTCGATCCACGGAGTATATCATGGTAACATTGCACCGTGATCAGTACTATCCGCTGTCAGAAGGAGAGTTTCAAAAATGCTTTTCACTTACTCACGAAAATCACTTGTGTAATCAACGTCATCCAATATACACCAAGGGATCAGAAATAAGTTTTTGCGAAGTCCATTACCTGAGCCATAATCAACAATCTCCATCATGCAAGATAAAGAAGACCATCGAAGGACCTTATTGGATTCAGCTTTGCTCTCCAAACGAATGGATTTACGTACTAAAGAAAAGAATTACTTTAAACGTCGTCTGCAATGGAACTGCAACACCGAGCATTTTAGAGGGCTCAGGAATACTTCAAATTCAACCCAACTGTGTAATCAAGGATGACCTAATGACGCTGCGTGGTTACTCAATACATTCAACTTACTCAAGAATTTCACTGTCGCCCCTAGAAAACCTTTCGGATTATGTTATTCCAGACAAATTCAATCCGGTAGTTCACCAATCCTCGAGCTACAAAAACCATTTGCTAGAGCTTGATGAGCTAAGGCAGCAACTGTTAAACATAACCAATAATTTGTCGTTCTCCACATCCTCTAACGATACACACCAATTTGCAGTGGGCTATATGGGACTTCTCTTATCAATCACGGCACTGATCCTCCTACTGTGGAAATTGTTTAGCATGTACCGCTCTGATACCAACAAGACAGCTCCGACAAGGCAGAATACGAAAACTGAAGAGGAAGAACCCAACATTGAGGACCCCAACACCGTCACATTCGAAGTTTTGGTATAGTTTCGAACATACATAGTTCAACGCGCGGAGAATGTTGATATTATTATATCAACATAGGTCATGTAGCTTCTCTGCATGTCATTTCATTTAATTTCATTTAACGCATTTGCATATCAACATTAGTCATGTAGCTTCTCTGCATGTTATTTCATTTAACGCCTTTTGCATTGCTTTCATTTTCGTAGCCAATGTGTGTTTCTTGTATCATTCAATAGCCAACGCCCAGCGATCGCCGAGCGTGGTCTCTCATCTCCTCCCGAGCCCCGACTGAAATCTCGCCTTCTGGGTGAGTACTTTTTTAGTGGTGTTCTGCCAAGCAGTTCTACTCTGGTATTACCCCATTGATTTCGTTGTGGGTGTTTTTATTTATTTACGTATACTCTACCTTACCGGCATCTGTCATCTCCAAACTCCAACAGCAACATTCACACAACATTACCGACAATTGCGACCTGGTTCGTGTCTTAACTATCATTTCGCACTATTGTTCACTGGGAGTGAAAAATACAGATCTTGTTTTTTTGTTAAAGTAAAGTCGACATAAACTTTAAAAGTTTTTAACAATGGAAAATAAAGCATGTGATTCCCTGAACTGTGTTCTCGACAATAAATATACCGAACTAGTGCCGTGTCGCGGTCTCTGCGGTAAAACATTCCATCCAATATGTATCGGACTAAGTAAAAGATCATGCGTGTATACAAAAGAATACTTGAACTACTTCGTATATCTTTGTGATGAATGTAAGAACATCTCCCTCTCTCATATTCTACTAGCCGTTAAATGCCTCAGCGATTCTACAATACTATTTTAACTGACAATAATCGTTTTCACAAAAGTGTACTATCAAAATTTGAGCATTTCGACGAATTTTCTAAAAGTATAGAAATTCTTAACAGTTCCATCGAGAACCTAAGCAATCGTTGTCTTTCTAATCAATCTTCAATCGATAAGAAACTCTCAGCTATTGTGCAGCAATTAAATCCACGTTTCGAACAGCAACTTTCAAATCCTCCATTAAAACACACGCATTGCCAGTTTGAAAATATTAACCGTGAAATTCGATCTACAGTTGACTCGGTTCTGAGCTCCTTTCCTCTCGATAATATCACTAAGCAAATACAAGTCATTCGGTCCGACCTCGATCTCTTTCTACAAGACACTTCAACCTCAATGTCTTCGGCAACATCTCAACTTTCCTCAATTCTTCAGGACCTTGCCTCCAAGATTACCGACATCAGCAATCAGCTAACTGAAACGCGTACCTCTTTAAAAGATGTTATTGAGGAAATTAAAATCACTTACTGCAAAATCGATGAATTACCTTCGCATTTCCAACCAAATGTGCCTAATTATATCAACGATACATCCATTCTCGCTGAAATCATTGAATCCACTCAAAGCACATCTCACTCTATCTCACCACCTGTTATTACACCAAACAGATCAACAACGTCCAATGATACTGCTTGCCCTGCTCAGTCAGTTCCTTTAATCCATAGTTTCGGCACAACTTGGACTGAAAGCCAATGGAATGACAGGCTTAATAAACTAAAAATGGTATCTAAATTCACGCTTTTTTTCGTTAAAGGAACTCCTAGTAATGCAAATGACTCTTGGATTCGCAAGCTTTTTTCGAGCAATTTTAAAGTCAACCTCGGAGAATGTCAAAAGCTAACTTTGTCTAGTTTCAAAGTGTCGATTCCATCCAGATATGAATGGTTACTCATCTCTACCGCCCACCCTATTTGCTGGCTTGGGAAAATAAAAATTACTAAATGGGTCACTAGAACTAATAGGAAAACTTATATGTCTTCAACTAAAAATGTAAATAATAATAATACTTATTTTAAGACCAACCCTAGCAGTTTCAAATCCATTAACAATCTCAACCCTCCCAGTTCCAAATCTATAAACAACCCCAATATTAAAAAGCCCCCAATCTTAATTGACTCCACTCTTCCCGAACGAAAACGCGTATCATTTAATACCAATCCTAAGTCCATCCCATCTTATTACAATGATTAAATTAAGAGCACTTCTTCTAACGTTAAGTATTGTAATTTTATCCATTCTCATACCTTGAATCCTTCCTCTCACTTAACCACCCAAACTCCCTCAATTTTCGACCCTGTGGTTCCGCCTTCTGTCAAATTAGCTTCTAAATTTGCTAATCCTCAGCTAACAGTTGGTGAGTTCGACGGCCGATACATTATGGCAAGGCTTCGTAAAAGTGAATTATACGATAATGTGCATCTTTACCTTGCTTACTTACACGATAAACCAGACTCTGTTTGTTTTAATGGCAAGACTAAAACTAACGTTTTAGTATCGATACAAAAAGAAGGCCTCCCTACCGACCCTTCTTTACTTGTCAATATCTATACCCGTTTTCATGAGGGTTATAATATCTCTCCTTCTACAGTCTCGAAAGAACTTGCTACGTATGCTTCATTTGTAAACTCTAAACTTTCTCCCTTCACAAGTTTCAACCACAGGCCTCGTCTTTAATATAATCCTTAATTCTTCATCTATCGGCGATACCCCAACTACAATATCTCTCTACTACCAAAACGTTAGAGGGCTCCGTTCCAAAACCTCTTCTATGTTTCTTAACTCCCAAAAACTGCCATTTGATATTTTCGCCCTTACAGAAACGAACCTTTGTCGCAGCATTCTTGATAGCGAGCTATTCACATCTGATTTTATCGTCTTTCGTGCTGATGGTCAGATCATAGATAATGCTCCTTGTGGGCGTGGAGTTCTCTTGGCTGTTCACACTCGTCTGAATGCAACCCTTGTCGAAGTCGCTAAATCGTCAATCTTTGAATTCGTGTGCATTAAGGTTTCTGTATATAATCGGTTTTTTTACATTATCTGCTGTTATATTCGCCCAGCGCAGCCCACTCTTGCGTATGAACTAATAGTTGAGTCATTTGATTCGCTTTTTGATTCTGCGGAATCCAGTGATGATTTTATCATCGTCGGTGATTTCAATTTGCCTGACCTTGTTTGGATTCCATCAGAGGATGAATTACACTTTGTTCCCTGCAATACTACTTCTGATAAAGAATCTCTTTTCACAGATCTACTATTCGAAAATGGCCTATTTCAAATAAGCGGGATCTCTAATAACTTGGAGAGGCAGCTTGACCTAATTTTCTCTTCTGACCCTTTCAATTCTATTGTCACCAAAAGTTTTCTCCTTCTCTCCACCCTTGACCGATATCATCCTCCTCTATCTCTTCTTTTCACTGTCGATCAAGGTTTATAGACCATTGTACCGGAAGTCTCATTTCATTTCAATTTTCGTAAAGCCAACTTCAACCAACTTGAGATCCTTTTAAACAATATTGATTTCAGTTTATTTTTGACCCCTAACGCCCCCATTGACATTGCCCTGACATTCTTTTACACAGCTATCTTTGAGTGCTTGCTCCTGTGTGTCCCTTACGTACCCCCAAAAGAATTGTTTATTATCACCCCCCTGGTACACCAAGGAGTTGCGAACTCTTCGTAATTTAAGGAATAAGTTATGGAAAACCTATTTAAAATCCCGAACATTTTCAGATTTTTTAAAGTTCGAACCAGCTTCTTCCAATTTTTCTCTCCTCTGCTATTCACTTTACAATGCATATCTTGATAAAATGCAGTCTTGCCTCATCTCTGAACCGAAACGGTTCTATCAATTTATTAATTCAAAAAGAAAATCCGATGGTCTACCCTCTTCCTTCAGTTTTAATAATAACTCATCTGCTGATCCTGAAGTAATGGTCAAACTTTTTGCAAATGTTTTTAGTCAGTCTTATATATCCTGATTTAGAATATTTTGAGTACTTGTCAAGCAGTTCGCAAACTTCACTAGTTTCTCTTGATATTTCTCTTTCATCGGTCAGTGAAAAATTAAGTTCACTTAAAGATGACTTCTCTCCTCCCAGCAATTTTTCTCAAAAAATGTGCTAGTGCACTGTGCGACCCTCTCACAACTCTATTTAAACTCTCTCTTTCGCAAGCAGTTTTCCCTACCTTATGGAAAAACTCATATATTTTTCCAATTCATAAAAAGGGCAATAAAAATGAAATATCAAACTATCGTCCGATAGCTAAACTTTCTTCAATACCCAAGCTCTTTGAAAGCATCATCTACGACTCACTTTGTTTCCATTGTAAGTCATTAGTTTCTACACTTCAACGTGGTTTTATTAAGGGCAGGTCCTACACGACGAATCTTACTCAATTTGTTTCAACGACCCTCTGTGCCCTGGAAAAAGGTTACGATGTTGATGTAATCACTACTGATTTCAGCAAAGCATTCGATAAGATCTCTCACCAAATTATTTATATTAAATTAAAAGCCGTCGGGTTTCCTCCATTATTCATCCAATGGGTGAGATCCTACTTGGAAAACCGCCAATATAGTGTTGTGTTCAGATCTTCTGTGTCCAATCCCATCCACGCTACCTCAGGTGTTCCTCAGGGCAGTCATCTCGGGCCACTTTTATTTATTATTATTATTATTTTTATTATTATCTTTATTTTTCTTCATACAAAAAATACAAACTATGTAACATTTAAAAGATTTACAAGCATGGCTATATTAAGCCGTCTGCCGTTAATATCTAAAATTTAACAGTGAGAGAGATGATGAATTTAATTAAAATAATTTATAAAATAACAATTAAGAAGGTAGAAAAAAAAATATTTAATATAAGATAACAGATAAAATATAAAGTATAAAAGATGCCAGAAAGAACAATTTATTTTATGCGGGTTTGTAAATTACAATTAATGATGTGAGCTTTTAGTTTAGCGAAAGCAAAAATTATTAACATAAATTGGAATAAATCCTGATTTAAGTTTATTTTATATTTTATTGAATTCAATAAATATTAATCTTTAAGCCAGAAAAAAACACAAAATAAATAAAAAGGAAGAGAAATTATTAAAGAATTTCAATATCACCTGAAACTCGGGCTTTTAGTTTAGCTTAAACAAAATTATTCTAGATTGATTTTATTAGAGATCAACGTATGTATTTCTATAAGCAATAGCTTTAGAGATAAACCGGATAAGCAATTTCCAACCAACCAGGAAGTGAAAAACGTTTTCGATTTCATTAAGATTGCATAATGTGCAGTTAGGATTCATATCGTTTCTGTGAGGTCTGTAGTTAAGCTCCAGCATCTCCGTGCGAGCCTTAAATATGAGACTCATTTCACTAACAGTAAACTCGCTTCGAAAGTAATTTCCTTCCCCCAAACAGAAGTTAAGTTTACTGTATACTGTTCTATAGAAACGGACTCCCTCGCCCGATTGAGAAATGTCTGAAATATGTTGTCATCTATTACAGAGATACAATCATAAAGTTCAGTCCTCCACGTGTCTAAATTATCCACACACAACGTCAAACGAAAATTATGTTCCGAGGCCAACTCATTCCAATCTTTAAAAGGAGTATATCTACAGCGTAACGCTGTCAGAAGAATCTTTTTCTGCAAATTGTTGTCCGTTCTTTGCATGACTTTTATTATATAGTCTGCGTTTGCCTTTAAATTTCTTAAGAAAATTGTTGGTAGTCCCGACTCAACGTGTATGGCATAATTAGGTGTATTAGATGGAAGTCTAAAAATACGCTTGAAGAAATATCTTTGGAAAACTTCAATTTCCTCTAACTCCTTGAAGCCATAAACTTCATTACCATAACAAAGAGAGCTTTCGATGGTTGCATCAAACACTTTGAACTTTGAAGCCGGGTCTACGATTTTGTTATTAAAAAAATTTGACCACATACAGTTAATAGCTGCTTTTGCTACAGTCAGCTTATCTTTTATGTGAGCTCGAAGGTTTAAATTGTGTGTAATTGTGAATCCTAGGTATTTGAAATCCTTAACTACTTCAATGTTTGAACCATTCAGATTCCAAGAACGGTCAGTCCTTGCATTGCGATTTTGGGGTTTAAAAAACATGATCTTTGATTTCGCAGTATTAATTTGAAGGTCCCACAGATCACAATATTTGTTCAACTTATTAATTTGGAGTTGAAGTGTCACGGGACTATCAGTTAAAATGACAAGGTCATCGGCATACAGAAGCACCTTGATAAGTAGATCGCCATACAAAACACCGCCAGGTATATTATCTTCAATGTCATTGATAAAAAGAGAGAAAATCAAGGGACTCAAAATGCAACCCTGTGGGACACCCGTTTCTGACCGAAATTGTTTCGATGTATTCGAACCATTTTTAACCACAGCAGTGGTATTCAAAATAAGTTGCTCATAATTTTTAATAAATTTGGTCGATAAGCCCATACCCGCAAGTTTAAATAAAAGCGAGCTTCGGTTGATGGTGTCGAAGGCTGCTTTAAAATCAACGAAAAATGCGTATAGATTTTTTTTCTTTTCTATAAAACGCCTGGCAACACTCGTGAGAGTAAAGATTTGATCGACTGTGGAGAGATTAGCTCGAAACCCTGCTTGGAAGCAACTTATTTTATTATTTCTTTCAGCCCAACTAATAAATCTTAAGAAGAAATCTTAGAATTTGTGTGAATAACTTCCGAAGAGAACTAAGGACAGAAATTCCCCTATAGTTTTCAGGAAGGTCAGGGTCACCTTTTTTGAAAATTGCAGAGATGGACGAGGACCGAAAACAATTTGGGATAGCTTCATTACAAAATATTTGGTTAAGCAATACTAAAATATGCTCTAGAAATTGTGAGCTGGCATTTTTGTAAAACTCGGCTGGGATGCCATCGAAACCCGAAGCCTTGTTATCTTTCATTTTTTTTAGTGCAGCAAGCAGTTCTAACATGGAAAATGGAGCATTTAACTCTTCAATGTGAATAAAGGGTAGCGCAAAGCTTATAGAGGATTGATTTGGATCTGCCAAAACAAATTTTTTCGAAATACGATGCCATTCGATCGACACTAATAGAAATTACGGTCGACTTGTTGAAGCCACCTAAAATGCGCACATTTGTCCAAAACGCTCTAGCATCTCGGCTTTGGAAGAGATTTAATGCTGACTTATTAAGAAAAAGTTGTTTTTTGTGGCTGCATAGATTCTTAAACGCATTATTTGCCTGCAAATATAAGGATTTAAAAGCCAAATTATTTGTTTTCCTAAACGGTTTCAAGAGCTTAAAAGATTTTTCTCGACTTCTCCTGCATTCATCGTCATACCAACTAGATTTAAAAACGCTTCCTCTATTATTTGAGAAGGTAACTGCTGAATCTCTAATAGTGCTTAGCACTATCTCTGTTGCTTCATCAATTGTGTTCATATCCAGATTTGAGAGGTTCATTGAATGCTGGTCTAGGTTTCTTCTATAGACATCAGATTTTTTTTCAATCCACCGTAGTCTGTTGCTACCATTCACATTTTGTCGACGGATATTGCATTCCTGGGTTTTGAACTCACACGACACACAAATGGGCAGATGCGTTGAATAATTAGCAGGGAAAACCTCAACATCTTTCACAATTTCGAGCCAATCCCCTTTAATTAAGCAGTAATCGATTACAGAGCAACCTTGACTAGAAATAAACGTAAAATTGCCGATTCTATCACCTCTGGATATCCCATTCAAGATAAGAAACCCAAAATCCTCAACCAAATCCATCAGACATTTCCCGTTTAGGTTCATGCATTCATCTAAAGAGTCTCTTTTGAATGAAAACTGTTCCACGCATATAAATGGAGAGTTTTGGAAATCCCCTATCCGACTGTTTAAATCACCAATTATTAGAATATTTTCATTATTTTGGTTAAATAGAAAGTCTTGAAGATCTTCAAATTCACGTTTCCAATTACTAAAATTGAGGTAAAGAGGAACTATAAGGTAATGTTTCGCGTTAATGATACAATCTATAACAATTTTGTTTTCACTTGTTTTAAAGTTAATATTTTTGTTTGAAATGTTGCTTTTTATACCACATAGTATACCACCGCTGGCCCGACCAAGTCTATTATTTCTAATAGCTGGCAACCATCTAAGATTAAAACCCTCAAAATATTTCAGATATTGCAACTCTTTACCCTCTTCTACAAATGTTTCTAACAATATAAAAATATCATAATTTAAAATTAATTTAAAAAAATCTGGCATTAATAATTTGTTTTTAAGTCCTGTAACATTATAGCAAAAAATATTTAAATTAAACAAATTAAAAACAGATTCATGGCAGACGGCAACTCTTTCCTACGTTGAATGATGATGTTGGCTCATCCTGGGACCCGAACCATTCTACTTGTTCATATATTGACTCACAGATGGCTCTTGTAGTGCATTAGAGTTGTTATTATTGACTCTGACGTTAACGTTGTCAAAAAAGCACATTGAGTCCTCACCAAAAGTTGTTTTGATAAATGACAGTTCATTATTTGTTGTTATTTTCAGCCCTCGTAACGAATCATGGGAAAACGAAAAATCGGCTATCCTTAGTTTTGATCCTCTGATTAGAATTTTTACATTCGGGTTTTTCTGCAAAAATTTAATTTTAATATCGAAAAGGGCTCTCCTTTTTTTCCGATAAAGAAAAGACTGTTCTCGATGAACCACAACTCCAGTGCCTTTAAGCTTCGGCGCAGCTTCCACAATTTTCCTTGCAGTGATTTTGTCAGTGAAGTTTAACACCATCGTGGTTTTGTTGTTGTGTCTATTGACAAACTCCTGCGTTTTATCAAAAGATAGCTCTGAATTTCCATCTAGATCGAGAAGGCTAAGACAAGTTTGTTTTGCTAGATAATCCTTGTCTGTTTTCTCGTCGGGGGGCAAATGCAATACAACTGTGTTCTCGTGAGACTTTTCGTGTAGAATTTCCAGTTGCTTTTCAAGTGCCTCGCAATAGTTCTCAACAACGGCTAAGCGTCCCGTAAGTTGTTCATTTTGGGTCCGCAAGAGCTGTATTTCAACAGAGATGGCGGAGATGTCGGTTTTAGTTGCAATATTTTTTAAATGCTTAACCAGGCAACCATCCACAATAGATTTTATGTCGTTCGTTTGCATGTTGGTGTTTTATGCAGCAAAACATTTTTAAGCGGTGTGGATTTCTTGCTTAATGGGGATTTAGATGGAGATATTTCCCCCAACTTTCTCTTCGATTGCATAAATTAGCACACACACACACACACACAAGATGGCTACTTTGTGTGCAATGTTAAATTATTTTAATTAATCCTACCTTTTGGTCGACTTAAGGATATGGATTCCACTTATTTATTTATCCTTACCATTAACGATGTTGAAAACATTATTTCTTTTTCTAACTTGTCTATTTATGCCGACGACATGAAAATTATGAAAATAATATCTACTCCTATCGATCCTTCCCTGCTTCAAAATGACTTGAATTCTTTTCTTACATGGTGCACTAAAAATTTTCTCGAACTCAATGTCTCTAAATGTCACCATATGACTTTTTCTCGTAAACGCCTGCCTTTACCATCTCGTACTTATGATTTCTGCAATGTTCCGGTTCCCTTAGTTTCCTCCATTTGCGATCTCGGCATTTTATGTGATAAAGAGCTCAACTTTCGTTCTCACATAAATTATATTATTGCAAAAGCTAACTCTGCCCTTGGTTTCATAAAGCGCTGGTCTAAAGAATTTTCAAACCCATACGTAACAAAGTCCCTCTTCACCACATATGTTATACCTATTCTTGAGTATGCCAGTCAAGTTTGGTCTCCTTATTATTCAACCCATTCACTTAGAATTGAAGCTGTACAACGTAGGTTCCTCCGTTTCGCTTAAAGAAACCTCCCTTGGTCCGACCCTCATTTCCTTCTCCCCTACGAACATCGTTTACAACTGATCGACCTTAGCACGCTTGCGAAACGTCGTGCTGTTGCAGACATACTTTTCGTTCACCAAATAATCACCGGTGCCATCGATTCTCCTCCTCTTCTTGAATTAATTTTCGTCAATACCAATCCACGTAACCTAAGATCTATCCCCTTCTTTTACCTCCCTACTCACCGTACCAATTATGCCCACTTCAACCCAATTACTAGAATGTTACGCTCAGCCAACAGTGCACAACATCTCCTTGATTTCAATCCTAGTCTCTCCTCCCTTAGAAGAAAAATTTACTCTAATCTTCCTTAACCCCCCTACTATTTAGTTTTAAGATAGAATAATAAGTTCACTTTATGTTAGAGTTTAAGTTATCCAAATATTGTTAATTATACATAAATGAGCTTGAATTAAGCAAATAAATAAATAAACGAAGAATAGGAATGAAATATATCTTCAACATAACTGTAACAAACTTGCAGAGTTTCTATTAATAATAAAACATTTGAAAACTTTGAAAAGAAAATTTATGACGTTCTTATTTTACCAAGTTTTTTAACCAAAATAAGAGAAAATAAAGTAGTTCCTAAGTGAATTGTATATTAAGAATTGTATATTTTCTTAATAATTGTGTATTAAGAAAATAGAGAATTTATTGAAAAAATCTCAAAACATAATAAAACTTTAAATATTGTAAAATCCTTACACTTGGATTCCAATGGTATTTTTAAATAAACACACCACACAGTTGGTCTTCTTATTTGGATTATTTTATTGTCCCAATTCTTAATTCTATTTATATACTTTATTCTATTAGGTCAAATCGATTAAAAACAATTATTAGGTAGGTCAATAAAAATGCATTTATAAGAAATGCTTGCATTTTAGCCGACCTACATAATATTGTTTTTAGTTTTGTGCAATATCAGCATATCGACCCATGAAGCAATATAACAAAACGCGGAATAATAAAAACAGTTATTAAGTAGGACAGCAAAAAGTCATTCATAGCAATGCTTGCATTTTAGCCGACCTACACAATATTGTTTTTAATTTGCGTAATGTTGATATCATCAACATTGCCGATTTACCAATATTGTGTAACCTTTTGTTGATATCGTCAACATTTTGCCACCTCCGGCGCCGGCGGTGTTCCCCAGTTGATTTCGAACTCGTGCTCCGAAGTCCTTTTGTGGTCTCTTAACTCGATGTCAGCAGATTTTTTCTTTTTATTTCGTTGTATGAGGATCCCAGCCGATAGGCAGGTGATAATTGTTACGACTGCAAACACGGAACAGGACCCGAAGGTCCAATACTGGTGTATTTTAATAGTTTTCCAATTGTGGTCATGTAGGCGATTGAGTGCTTCGGTTGCCTCTCTATGTTTCACGTTGGAAACCTCCATTATATCTTTATCTAATGGGACGACAGTTTCGTTAGAGAAATAGATCGGAATCTGAGTTGATATCGAGGTATTTAAGGTTGCTATTGATTTGCTGAAATGCATTGTCACACTTGTTTCCTTTATTGATTTTGTTTCCAATCGAATGAATTTTGATTGAATGACGCAATCTGGAGTGACGTGAATAATGCCTGTATTATGTAGCACAACTTCTTCTCTAGATGATCCACAAATTAGAAATACAGTTGTAACAAAGAATCAAGAATCTGCTAGCCATTTCGCATCGGATGATGTTATCTATCAATCATTTGATAGTGATGAATGTACTTATCTCTAATTCGTACCGACGAACATATTCGCCTCGTATCAAAAGAGACATTCAGTCCACGAAAGCTCAGACCAGCGCAGATTCCTATCAAAACACAAAAAAAAGTGGAGATACCTATTTAAAATTGCTGTTGGTATCGGATAAAATTGAACCCTCAACCCTTTCCATTACCCACGGCTTCCCCAAATATGGTATCAGATTGTGACAAGCGTTGATGTTCTGCTTGCCTTGTTTATCAGCACTGATGCCCCCCAGCCCGTGTATCCCTTGAAGTACCTAATCGAAAACCTGTCATATCCTATCCAACACATGTTGGTTCAACTGAATTATCATCATTGTTACTTACTTTCTCTTCTCTCAGAGTTCACTGGATCACACGATGGGTTGCCAACACCAAGCTGAGATGATTGGTACCAGTAGTTGATTTTATTCTAGGATGGCCCTCCAGCTTCTCTTCTTCCAATAGGGATGCTACACCCTATGAGTGCCAGTCCGACACCACGCCTCGGGAAAGATCCCATCTAAAATCAACACCTATTCCTACCACCTTCATCAGTGTATAAATCCTCAATCTATCACTTGGCTTACCTAGTAAAGTAAAGCGACTTCGCTTACCCCCTACCATTCAGCTAGTGTCTATCAAGGTTACTGCTCGCCAGTACCGCGTCGATATGCAGCATCTGGCTCCGTATCACTCAGGAGCATATGGGTGTGAGTTCTTCCCATACTGCGACAGCCGTGCTACAAGTTTTTTTTCAACCATCTGCATGTCTTCGAGCTCGGATGATATTCACTCGTATTATTACAATACATTTGGGGGCCCCGAGAACAGGATTACGCCGATCGGTTCATATGCCGTCCACAACTATGAGTGTACTGACCTATGAACCCTCCTTGTTTACAGAATGTCTATGCACCGATAACATCTTTATTAACCATAAACTGATCATCTAGAAAACTCTAAAATCCTCTGCTTCCTCGTAGTATTAATAATGGGTATAAGTAGATGTTCGCTTATACCATGAACAATTTGAAATTCCCCTCATCTGCTGCATTCTGTATAATCGCAGACGATCGTCGGTGTCTCACTAAATAAGTGGGTATCTTGGATGACAATAGAAACCCGGTACTCTAAACCCGCCCTTTTCCAGTTCGCTGAAAGCTTACCAGACCTTGGCTTCACACGTACCTCAAAATTATTTAAGAAGCCCCTGAACATAATAAAAGAAACTAAGTAAGGTTCACTTGAACACTACTTCATCCCTAATCTATGACCTCTTAACTATACTAACTAGTTCTAAAATCTCATTCATACGGAATCAAACCTCAACTTATCTGTTCATGTCAAACCTCAAATCAATCACATTCACTCAAAATCTAAACCTAATCTAACCATACTCTAAACTATCCATGGCCTATCCTACTAACTACACTCTTCCTTATCAACTAGATGTTGATCCATTCCAGATGTTGTGCGAAGGAGGGTCCATTCCAATTCCCCACGAACCTATAATTTACTCAAACATACTTACTAAAATAACTCTATGAATTGTTCCAATATACATGTCACAATATCTTATTGACATATTTCCTTACCAAAAATTATTAAGCTTGTATTTTTAGTTAAAACGTTACAAATAGATATTTTTATTTATAAATCAAAAAAAAAATCCTTAACTCCAATCTATTTCTATTAATACTATTCAAAAAAAATCTCAAAGATCTTTCTTTTGTTCATAAATATGAGAAATGCTAATGTATGGCTTACATCAACCCATACATTTATGATGTTATCGTTATTCAAAAATTTTATCTTTTAAAATCTAAATTACTAATGTTTATCTCTTCTTAAAACTATAAAGGGACAGGGACGAAAGACTGGTACTCAAGTTCGTTAAAACAATGATTATGCACTGCTCATAAATCGTGCGTAATCATATATCGTGTATGAATCGTGATATCAAATATCGCCTTTACGTTTTCTCAACTAAGGCGATTCAATTGTAGTTTATGATTTAAGAAATGTAAACTTGCTTCTTCAATTTTATCGCAAATCAAATGTGGTTTACGTTTTAATATTGTTACTTGCTTTTTCAATTAAATAAATTCTGATATCATCACTTTTATATATATATATTCAAGGGAATCAATATAGTTTATTTATATAAATATAGAACGGACTCACCAAAATTCTCGTCGGCTGCAGTGCACTGTCACCTTCGATGAACTGTTTATGCTGCTGATGATGATAGCTATACTTTTCATGATTTATGTAATATATATATATTGATGATGGGTATTGATTATTGGATAAATTAATTCACGTCTTGTTTCATTGAGTTTCAAAAATTTACTTTACACAACAAAATTCAAATATTGACGATTTGCAAGCCAATATATAAAAAAAAACTTTACTTTAAACAAAAGTCTTGTATTATTACTTTTCTTCACTTTTTGGGTTTCTTTTTATCATTTCACTTTTTTTGTGCTTTCAATAAATTCTTCGTTTAATTGGATTTTACTTGCAGGGCTAATTTATTCTTTTGAGTATCAACCTGGATGGGGTGGGGTAGGTTAAGAATATTATATTAGAATCATATAATGATAAGAATACTTAATATAACTTAATATCAAAGAGTATCGATTAATTTTATTTCTACAATAAGGATACTTAAGAATCCTGATCTCGTTGTCGACCTCTTGCGTAGTTTTGGTTAACGTTGTATTCGTATATAATCGTTGGATGTGTGGTTGTCGATACTTCGATGTGGCACGTGGTGTAAGGAGTATCCTTTATACAGCGTGTCGCATCATACATATATATGTGTATAAGATTTGCTTTCTTATATGTTCGATGTAGTTTTTGGTTTTCCAAGATTGTGTAGCTAGCTAGGAAATGATACTTGGAGTCTTTTGGCTTTTACAAAGAAATGCGGAACTGTCACCGCATGTGGTTTTATTGACAGAATGGCTAGGTAGGTGCCGCCCAAGCTTGCGCGAGGTGCTCTTTTCTCAAAACCTCGCTATGAAATCTCGTGAGAAATCGCTACTCGTTGTCTTGTGCGTTTCCGAAGAAAGAATTATGTCTTCCACTTTTGTTCATATGATTATATGTCTCCTTGTATTGCTGAGGCAATAATTTTATACGCGGTGTTTGAAATATGGACTCTTTGCTTGAGCTTATTCAAAAATATATATCAATATATTTCACAAGAAACGTTGTATGAAAACTTCTTAAGGCAAACAAAAAATGATAAGAACCAATCAAATCTTGATGGTGCAATTGTGCAATCTGTGTATATATATCTTTGCGATACGAAAAATCTTTTCTAGAAAAAACATACGAAAACAATCGTTGCGTATAATATTAAAAGAAGAAAACGTAGCGTATATTTTCATAAAAACGTGCTGTCTATTTTTCCAAAATAAAACATTCCGTCTAATTCTTGAAATAAAGCGTTGCGCCTATTTCTTGAAGTAAATAAAACGTTGCGCCGAACTTCGATGAGGAGCAATTACGTTTGCTAAATTTTCTTATATTCGTTGCTATCTATCTGCTTCTTTTCCTGGCCACGCGGTCGATGTTCAAATGCACATGTGCACACGCAAGTGTTTCCCAAGGAGCCGGCGCGTATGCTTCTAAATTACGTACCTATAATGGAAATGCATGGCATCAGAAAAAATCGTGAAGATGTCTACAAAAATAGTCATATACATGACAAGAAAAATATAGCCTCGTGGCGAAATCCTCATGGCGTGGCCTGCAAAAAACCAAGGCCAATGCATGCAGTTCACACATAAAAAAATTGTTCAAGGCACCAACTTACGTATTTCATATATCTGCTGCCAATATTTAATGCGCAATATCTTTTTTCTTCTAGTTGTTTCTGTTCTTTTCCTTTTTATATTTCATGTACAGCACAATTCTAATTGGATTTTTATTTCTATTAAATTATATTCCACTGCTTTATCTTTACATAATTTACCTTTAATTTCTCTTCAAATCCCTTAGATTCTTCTGTGCACTATTATTATTTGCTTCTGTTTCAATTT
Organism: Platycheirus albimanus; assembly: GCA_916050605.2. Taxonomy (NCBI): domain Eukaryota; kingdom Metazoa; phylum Arthropoda; class Insecta; order Diptera; family Syrphidae; genus Platycheirus; species Platycheirus albimanus. Next base: position 181,286,384 of record OU696696.1, read on the forward strand.
ATATTATTTCTTATGATTTCAACTTTAATTCTTTACTTTTTATTTTATAACTTTCTATTTCAGCTCAAAATTCTTTTTAATTCTTTTTATTTCTTACTCTTTTTTCCTTTTTCCAGGTGTAGGTGTGGCCGCTGTCAAAGATGAGAATTGAATGGCCGAGTATAAAGCATCCGATAAGGATGTGGCAAAAATTTCCCAAGGGAAATTTGCGAAAACTAGTTCAATGGACACAATGTTCATATTTGCCTTCTAAAGATTAAAATTTTGAGAAGGTTGACTCCGCAAAGGGAATTATTTTGAAATTTCTTATGTCATAATCTGATTATGCCATTTGACTTTTCGCTCGTTTGAGGTTTCTTCATTTAATTGTCAGATTGAATGTTATATGACTTTTAACAGGATTTTTCTATTCAGTGGTGTGTTATTATTAATAAATGAAGTTTAAATTCCAAAAGAAAATTTCCGCTGTTTTGTTTTGTCGCTCTTATCGCTTTTAATGATTTTGTTACTACTGTAGTTGTTGCGTAGCTGAAGTGTGGCCTTATGTGGTACGCTGCAAATAGGAATAATGTCTGTTCTGACATTTTTCAATCTTGTGTTCGTCTCCACTCAATGTATTTCGATATTTTTTTGGAAAGGTGGTCTGTTCCTTTGGTAGATTCTTTATACGTCATTCGATTAGTGACATGGTGGTGTTATGGAAGAATGACATAATGTGTATGGGGTTGAAATGTTTTCCCTACACAGTGGTATCCTCTGGTGTAGTGAACATCAATGTATTGTGCGTCCATAATTCTCTCCACATGGTGTGTGTTAATCTTAAGATCCTGGTTGTACATCGCTTGAATGAAAGTTTTTTGTACAACTGTTGGATGATGCAATCTTTACTCTCCTCTATACTGTGGAATATTGATGGCTGTAGTATGAATGTTGCTTCGTTTAGAACTGGTCTTTTTCTTATATCTTCCAGTGGTATTTCAAAATATCTCTGTAGATTGTAATTGACTCCAAACATTGATTGCTGCATCTGTACTTCGCGAAATGTCTGCTCATCGATCTTTTCAGGCACGGTTGTAGTTTTTATAAGATCATATTCACTTATATCGCTGATCATGAAATACCCAGTTACGAATATTTCCTCCGAATTTGACGACATCTCGAGTTTATCCATTGGGTCTGGCAATATCTCCATCTCTGAGCCAAGCTTTTCTGTACATTTTCTTATTATTTGTTCCATGCTCTTGTGCGACAAGAACTCAAATAAGTGACTACGTTTAAGATACGCATTCAGCAGCTTATTGTACTTTGTTTCAATTTCTTGCATGAAGCTTAGAGCAATCAGATAGGCATTTGTCACATGAAGATTTAACTTATTTTCGTCAACCATGTGATACCATGATTCCATTTTGTTGATCTCAGCTAGTCCAGCATTGAGTTTTTTAGTAAAGTTGTTAATTTTGTTATTGATTCTAGCCTCCGTTTCATTAACAGTGAACAGGTTTGACAGCTAATCTTCGTATTAGACTTAGCACTTTTTATGAGAGCCTTCTGGTTGTTGTCTAGGTCTTCAATGTCATGGTACACTTCATCATTTACTCCAAATATAGAGTTAAGCACGGTTCCTAGTAGTCGTCTCTTGTTTCTTTGTAATGGTGTTATTTGAAGTCTTTTAAAAATTGAGTTTATGTTCTTCCATTCTTCTTCTATATGATGACATAATTCATTGCATTGGCTGTCTGATGTTACTTTCGTTACTCTGTCGCATAACTCACTGAATTGATTCTTCGTTTTGTTTATGTTTTCGTGATCACGTATAATGTATGTGATTGGAAACTGAACGCTTCTGCGGAGCATACCCCGTTGAATTTTTGCGGTTCCAATTTGTTCTATGAATAATCCAGCTTCTGGGTGAGTTATTGTGTATGTTGAGGTCCCGGCATGATAATTGCACATAATGACAGAATAACCAGGGCGGCAGTAAGGCTGGGCGCTTGTCTTTTGTCTCTCAGCCTTTTGTTGAGATTGGACGGTTGAGTTTGTTGCACTGTATTTTCATCTGATCGCATGATATTTTCTTCGTTCGGTAGCAAACACACCTTCGTTATCGGTCGTTTGTATGTTCCTTTTTCTGTTTTAACAGTTACAACTCTTATAAGGCCATCAACTCCGCTATGTACTTCAATGATTTTTCCCATAGGCCATTTTGATGGTGTAAGCAGCTCGTTTTTGAGGAGTACTAGCTGCCCAATTGTCAAGTTCCTTGCTGGCTTCTTCCACTTATAACGCTGTTGAAGTTTATGTATGTAGTCCTCGAACCAACGCTTGCAGACATCTTGCTTTAGTTTTTGAATTAATTTATATCTTTTTAGACTACCTTCGGCCAGGTCCAAAATGGTTACGTCTTGTGGTACTAACAGTGGCGTAGATAGCTTTTCGCTATGGGGGGGATGGATCTAGTTCGCTCATTTTTTTGCGATTAGGTATAGGTTCTATAAGGCATGTTATGCATTCGTAAAAAAAAATTCTAACAATCAAACATGACATTACGATGATAGAGAAGTCGAAAAGAGTGGGCCCGACAATTCTGTCTGTCCGTGTGTCTGTCTGTCTGTTTAGTTACCTACAGCCTAAACGTGTGGACCGATTTGCGTCAAACTTGGTTCATAGTATTATTATGACGTCTTACAGAGGAGTTTTTGGCAATAGCATTCTAGCTCCAAAAATAACGGTACCTGGTATTCGATTTTTAGTGAAAAGTAAATTTTTCTCAAAAACGGCTTATACGATTTTGATAAAACTTTCTGAATAGTGTTTCCTGTGCAAACTTTATTATAAAAATAAAATACTTTACTTTTAATTTATTGAATATTTTTTCTTTGAATTTTAAGCAAACTTTATGTTTTGGTTTGAATAGATTTTTCAGGGAAAGTCTTATAACGGTACCTCCCATAGGACCGGTTTTTCAAAATCAGATTTGCTCGTTAGCCACTTGACGGATTTTTATGAAATTTTTAATGTAGAAGCACTTTTAAAGACGAAATATATAAATTTTTAAATTTTTGAAAAAAGTTTTTTAAAAAAATTAAATGTTTTTTTTCATTCTTCGTTTTTTTTTAAAACGGTTCAAGTTTTTTTTTTTTATTTTATTTTACTGATAAAAACTACAAGTTAGCATACTTTAAAAAAATTGGAATTTATTTTGGAAAAGTTTTTCAAAAAAAAACTGTTTTTTGAAAAAACTGTTCGAACGATTTTGAAAAAACAAATTCTTAAAATTTTTCACAATAAACAAAATCATATGGCTTACTTCATTTTTTGCAAAAAACATTTTAACTATTGATTTTTAAGTGATCAATAAAATTTCATATACTTAGTTTTTCCCTGCTTTTTTTCCAAAATCTCAAACCCCAAGACCACTGTCTCACAAGTTTGTCTGACCCAGTTGTGCACTTTATTTTTAAAGTTTTAATAAAGTGATGGAAAGCAGGATGGAAGCTCTTTTTCTTGCGCGTTTACCTATTATCAATTGGTGAGAGACGTAAAAAAAATACTTTAAAAAAAAATCCATATAAAAAGAGAAATTCAAAAGATTAGGTGATTTGCCGAAATAATAATTTCTTTCAGATGAAGCTCACTTTTTATTTTCCCCGTAGAATGTAGGTATATAATGTACAATTTACAATGCCATTAGGAATCCTGTGAGTATTTATAAGACTTAATTCACGTAGGAAGTATGTACTAAAGTTCAGAGTGCGTTTCTTTAACTTATTTGGCATGACTGGTGATGTTGGACAATTTATCGATCCCAATGGGGGGATATATCCCCCTGATCCCCCCCCTATCTACGCCACTGGGTACTAATAATGGTGATCCAATAATAAAGTGACCTGGTGTTAATGCATCTAGACCTTCGATGTTGTCTGTTAATGCACACAGTGGTCGTGAGTTCAAAACTCCTTCTATTTGCACCATGATGGTGTTCATCTCCTCGTAGGTGAGTTTCTGTTCACCTATGATTCGATTAAGATGGTATTTAACTGATTTAACTCCTGCTTCCCAGAGTCCACCAAAGTGTGGGGCTCCAGGTGGAATGAAATGCCATTGTACTCCTTTTTCAGCAAGTTTGGATTGCACTGCTTCGATGATATTTTTAGCTCCCACAAAATTTGTTCCATTGTCGCTGTAAGGATGATGTATAGATCCTCTTCTGCTGATCATTCGTCGCAGTGCAGCCATAAACCCATCCGTGGTTAAATCCGACGTCAGTTCAATGTGAATTGCCTTTGTTGCCATGCAAACGAATAGCGCAATGTATGCCTTGTATGATCTTAAGCCTCGGGCTTGTGTGCATCTTATGTTGATTGGGCCTGCGTAATCAACCCCACAATGTGTAAATGGTCGTGAAAATTTAACTCGTTCCTCCGGAAGCTGTCCCATAAGTTGAGTAGATTCCTTTGTCTTGAACCGAAAGCACCTCACGCATTGATTGATTAACGCCTTGACTGTGATGGTACCTCGTTATATCCAAAATTTTCTTCGAATGTGGTTCAGAGTCCGTTTTACTCCACCGTGGAGTGTATCGATGTGAGTCTTTTTAATGGTTAATTTTGTCAGTGGATGTGAAGATGGTAATATCATGGGATGTTTCTGATTAATTGACAAATTTGCGTATTTTAGGTGACCTCCGACACGCAATAATCCATTGGAATCAATAAATGGATTCAGTGATGATATTCTGCTTTTTGATGCCAGTGCCTTATTTGCCTTTAGATTTTCTATGTCCTCAGAAAATTCCAATTGAGCTCCACGTACCAGTGCCATTTCTGCTTCAACTAGTTCCTTTATCGTTAATGGACCAAAATTATGCGGTTCACCTTTTATGCTCCGTTTGCAGTTGGTTTTAAATCGTAGACAGTATGCACTTATTCGTTGGAGTTTTGACATTGCTGAAAACTTAAGATAAATGTCGTCCTTGGATGGAGAATTGCTATGTCTCGCCAAGCAAACGCGAGATTGTCGGATCTCAGGTATATCTTGAGTTTCTGTCAGAGACTTATCAGTTGGCCAGTTTCGCTCTTCTTCCTTTAACCATTCTGGACCATGCCACCATGTTGAATTTTCAGCTAGAGTATCTCCAAATGTTCCTCTAGACGGAATGTCAGCAAGATTGTCTTTACCCGGTACGAATCTCCATTTTCCTTCAAAGTTTTGCTGTACATAAGAAACACGATTAGCAACAAATGTGTTGCATTTAACTGGATGCTGTTTCACCCAATTCAACACTATTATAGAATCTGACCATGCTGTGATTCTGGTATATTTCGTGTCTGATTCTTCTTTAGCGTACTTCAGTAATTTTGTGAGTAGAGCTGCTGCGCATAGTTCTAGCCTTGCGAGAGATACTTGCTTTACAGGTGCCACCTTGGTTTTGGATGCGATGAGGGTTACTGTTGTAGATTTACCATTGGTAACCTTTTGATAGACTACCGCTGCATACGCTGACTCCAAAGCATCTGCGAATCCGTGTAATTCATTTTGAGAACCTTTCATATGTTGTGTCCATCGTGGAATTCTGACTTTTTCCAACATTGATAGCCTTGTTTTGAATTCGTTCCATTCAGTTTGTATGTTAGTTGGGACCTGCTCATCCCATCCGATGCCCAATAGCCATAGCTTTTGAATAAGAATCTTTGCCTTTATTGTTATTGGTGACACCCAGCCAAATGGATCAAAGATTTTTCCGGCATCACTCAATATTGCTCGTTTGGTACCCTTTGAACTAAAAGTTAAGTTTAGTTTAAATTGAAAATCGTCTGTTCTTGAGCACCATTTTAGTCCCAAGATCTTGAATGTTCTGTCATTATCAAAATTATGATCAGGTTCCATTTCAATTTCTTCTTTTGACAACGTTTTGATAAAGGTTGAGTTATTTGATGTCCATTTGCGTAGATTGAATCCACCCTTTTGAAGTAGAGGAGTCAGTTCTTGTTGAAGATCCAGGCATTCGCGTACTGAATTTGCACCGCCTATGCAATCGTCTACGTAAAATCCTTCAAGCAATAATTTGCTTGCACGTGGGAACATTTGTTTTTCATCTTCAGCTAGCTGACATAGAGTTTTGATTGCCAAATATAGAGCTGATGATGTGCCGTACGTAACGGTTTTCAGGATGTATTCCTTGACTGGATCCGTGGAGCGTTCTCTCCACAAAATGCGTTGTAAATTTTGATCCTTATGATCCACCCAAATCTGTCGATACATTTTTTCGATGTCAGCTGTGAAGACAATTTTAAAAGACCTCCATCGAAGTAGCACGGAAAACAAATCTCTTTGAAGTGTGGGTCCGGTCATCATTATGCTATTTAACGATTCTCCAGATGTAGTCTTTGCTGAGGCATAAAACACAACTCTTAGTTTGGTTGTCGTGCTGTCATCTTTTATAACTGCATGATGTGGAAGATAATATGTTTTTCCAGTAAATCCAGCTGGTGCCTCCTCCATATGCCCAAGAGTGATATATTCCTTAATGAATTTTGTGTATTCCTGTTGAAGAATCTTATTTCTTGTGAATCTTTGCTCCAAGTTGAAGAATCGCCTTAACGCCATTTGGCGTGAATCTCCCAACGCCATACGATCCTTAAGCAGTGGTAACCTTACGATGTAACGTCCTGTGGTGTCTCTTTGGTGCGTTGACTTGTAGTGGTCTTCGCACATTTCATCTTCTGTCGACTTGGTTTTAAGGTTCGGAACTTCTTCTAGTTCCCAAAATCTTCTTAATTATCATCTTCACTGCAGACACTGATGCATGAAGTTAGACTATTAGTTTGTGGGTGCCTTGCTGGGCTTGGAGCCGTTAACACTGGTCCTGGTAAAATCCATTCAAACTTCGTATTTTGAGCCATTGGGGTGTTTTGTGGGCCCATAATTAGTCTGTCTTGTAAGATCTGCGGTAGTATGTCTGATCCAATTAGCAGATCAATTTCCTTTGGTTCTTTATACCATGGGTCTGCCAGCATTAATCCTTGAATATGATTCAAATTATTGGTTGATATTTCGTTTGATGGTAACCTTGATGTAATAACTGGCATTACAAGTGCTTCAACTTCCAAGCTTATTTTTTCATTGTTAATAGAATGAATTTTGAAGTGACATGCTGCGATGATTTCCGTAGCATGACCACTGATGCCCTTGATCCTGGATTGAAATTTTACCATTGGGATTTTGAGTTGCCGGGCTAGTCTCTCAGTCACGAAACACGATTGAGATCCTTGGTCAATCAATGCTCTCACAATTCTCTTTCCTCCTTCCACGCAAACGTTTACCATGGCTGTAGCTAATAGTATCATCCTATTGCTATGACAGGTAGTTGCGACTTTAGTTGATGTAGATTCCGTTGTCGGTTCGGCGGCATTTTCATTTCGGTGAAAATGAAGTAGCGTGTTATGTTGTCGTGTACATAGTTTACACCCTCCCTTTAACGTGCACTCCTTTGTTGTGTGACCTTCTCCCAAGCAGTTGAAGCAAAGTCTTGACACTTGTGCTACATTTAATCTTCTTCTCAGGTTCATGCTTAGAAACTTGTTGCAATTAAACAATTGATGGGCTTCGCTGCAAACAACACATTTTGGCCTTGTAAGTGTGGTCAAATGATTTTTCGTAGCTTGATATCTTGTGTGCTGAGGTTGATGATCACGGTTTCTGTCACGGCTGCTCTCTATTCCTCGGAATCTAACCTCGTTGAAGTTAAACAACTCACTTAGTTTAGGAATTTCTGTAGATGTTCCTTTGGATTGTTGGTATAGCCTTCGTGATTCAGGGTCAAGTTTTGGGCATAATAACTGAATTATTAATGGATCCCAAGAGGTAACGTTCACTCCTAGATTTTGTATCCCATACAAGATTTCCCTTGATGCATCCATGAGATTTTTCAAGTCGAATGCATTTTCATTCCGAACTGATTTCAAGGTAAGTAATTTTTGGATATAGTTGTTTACTAAAGCTGCTGGATTATGGAATCGCTTTGTTAATAAATCTACAGCTGTAACGTAATTACATGCTGTTGGAGACAAGTGGCTAGTAATTCTTGCTGCTTCACCCTTCAAATTGGATTTTAAATATTGTATTCTTTCAAAGTTGCTCAATGATACGTTTTGATGAACCAATCGATCAAACAATTCCCAAAAGGTGGTCCACTCTTCGTACTTGCCGCTGAAGGATGGTATACTTATGGCTGGAAGTTTTATTTCTCGATGCGTTGCGGGTTGTGGGGATAGTACCTTTTGATGCTGCTGTTGCTGTTCCGCTATGTTGTCGGTTATGCGTCTGAAATTGGTCTTGACGCTATTAAACTTCTTAAAACACACTGTATTATCTGCAATTCTAGTTGTAGATTCGTTTGACTGCTTATTAGTCAGCTGCTGTCCTTGTTCTTCTGTTTTTAGGCCCCCTTGTGAGTCCTGATGTGTTTTCATAAGTGGTGTCTTTGGTGGTACATTTGAGACACCAGATCCTTGGCTTACACTCTTTTTAAAATGATCCAGTTTCTCCACGAAAGTACTATTAACTTCGTTATATTTCGCTTCAAACTGGTTGTAATACTTCTTCGAAAAGTAAACGTGATCTGGATACGTCTCACTTTGACTTTCCAAATGTTTATCATTGGCTTGGAATTCGGTCCAAATTTCTTCTAGTACACTGATTTTCTTGGTGAAGTATTCTTGAGAGTACCGAGACTCTCCATCTTTCTTGAAGTTCTTCCATAGCTTATGAACATCTTCAGTGAGCTTGGTCTGATTTACAGCGAGTTCGCTAAACTCAGACATGATGAGTTTTTCTAATTTGTTATGTATAGTGGACTGTATCTGCTTCGTTGCTTCTCAACGGCTCGAAGGACCATGTAAAATCCTTACACTTGGATTCCAATGGTACTTTTAAATAAACACACCACACAGTTGGTCTTCTTATTTGGATTATTTTGTTTTCCCAATTCTTAATTCTATTTATATACTTTATTCTATTAGGTCAAATCGATTAAAAACAATTATTAGGTAGGTCAGTAAAAATGCGTTCATAAGAAATGCTTGCATTTTAGCCGACCTACATAATATTGTTTTTAGTTTTGTGCAATATCAGCATATCGACCCATGAAGCAATATAACAAAACGCGGAATAATAAAAACAATTATTAAGTAGGTCAGCAAGAATGCATTAATAGCAATGCTTGCATTTTAGCCGACAAACACAATATTGTTTTTAATTTGCGTAATGTTGATATCATCAACATTGCCGATTAACCAATATTGTGTAACCTTTTGTTGATATCGTCAACATTGTCATTAACTACAAATGTAATCATAGTCGTAATTGCTCCAACTATTATAAGTATTTTATTTAGAAAATTAAATCAAACTATTGTACGTATTTCGTCGGAGCCTCAATCTAACGGTGGGGGTGTTGTACATAACATTCCTGTTCCTAGGAATAACATAATCTAGATTAATAATATAATCTAGATTACAATAAATTCCAAGAAACATTCAAATTCCAAGAAACATTTATAAAACGTAAAACGAAAGCAAAAGTAATCGACAAGTTCCAAGAAAAAGTAAACTGCAGCGGCTGGGAAATATCCGCCCCAGTTTCGTACTTTTTATTTACTTGGAATCGACGATCACTTTTGCTTACCAAGCTATTTTATTCGTAGGTAACATAATGGTATTCAAAAATTGTGAAGTTAGTCTATAGAGAGATTAGATAAAAGTCAGTTCATTAAAAAATGAAAATTGTTTCTTTTTATTTAAATTTTAATTGCAAACTAAAACTTCTGACCTCCACAAAATAAATGCTTGTGCCCCAGGTTCTTGTTCCGACTCTCTTTCTCGTTTTAATAGTAAGTAAGTAGGTAAGTATTCATTTATTGATTCGTTGTTAACAATTGAATGAATTTAAAGCTATGGCATTGCCGTCAGCTCGGTTAGCAACTTGAAATAAATGTATATAAAAGATTCTTTTCATTACAAAATAATAAATAAGTATGACTATTCAAATTCAGATATAAGCGATATCCTATACATGGAAATATTTTTCAAGAATGATGCGAGGGTTTTCCAGTCAGTTCCGTTCAAAAGCTTTATTATTTTTTGCATTGTTAGAGTTCTTTTCCGCAATATGAAATACGTTGGGGTGCAAAAATGAGACATATACTGATAAAATAAAAGCAGTCTTTCTTGGATTTGAGATTACATAAAGAGCAGAATTGGTTGAAACTTCCATTGTAAGGTGCTCCGTTGAGTCCTAAGAGTTCACATCTTGCTTTGAATATGATGGAAATTTCGTTGTAACTTAGTGAGTCTTGAAAGTAGTTTTTTTTTTACTTGCTCTATAGGGCAAGTATTGGTTTCGTGCAGAAAAAAAAAATCGTTTTAATCAAACATGACATTACGATTATAGAGAAGCCCAAAAAAGTGGTTTTCGCCATACCGTCCGTCGGTCTGTCTGTGCGTCTGTGCGGATGTGCGGATGTGCGGATGTGCGGATGTGCGCTTTTTCACGTCATGCTACAGCCTAAACGGCTTGACGGATTTTCTTTAAACTTGATATATAGCAGTTTCAAGAAAAACGGTTGTCGAGATTTTTTTTATTTCGTCTTAGCCCGGCTCAAACTGGTACCTTTCAAGTAACGGTTTTTTTCAATTTGGATTTTCTCGAAAACGGCTATAACGATTTTGATTAAATTTAAAATTTAGCTAACTTTAAGCATTTCTAATAAAACTGCGTTTTTTGTTTTTGCCTCAAATGGTCGTAACGAAAATCAGGTTTTAACGGCTTTTTTTCAAATAGCCATAAGTTCTCAACGGCTTGATTGAATCAACTCAAACTTTGTTTGACATAGTTTTTTATAGTGTTCTATAGGATGGTTTAGTAAATTTTTCACTGAAGCCTTTCTAAACGGTGGCTTCCATACAACGAGCCGTTGAGTTTTAGCCAACTTTTTTTGGTTTTTTCTAATTTTCTCGAAAATGGCTCTAACGATTTTGATTAAACTTTGTGTGTTATATTCTTTCAGTGTTTTGAAGAGAACTGCGTTTTCAGTTTTTGGCTAAAAATGCTAATAACGGAGATCTGATCTTAACGGCTTTTTTTCAAATGGCCATAAGTTGTCAACGGTTGCATCGAATTCACTCAAACTTTGTTTGGTATAGTTCCCAACAGCTTCCTATCAGATGGCATTGATTTTTTTTCATTTTCTCTTTTTTAAATGGTGGCTCCAATACAAAGAGCCACTAGATTTTGGCCAATTTTTTCATTTTTTCTAATTTACTCAAAAAAGGCTCCCCCGATTTTTATGAAACTTTTTATGTAACATACATAGAATACTTCAAACAAAACTGCATTTTTAGTTTTTGGCTATACATGATAATAGCGGAAACTGCTTTTAACAGTATTATTAATCTGGCCATAAGTGGACATTTGTATCATTTATAACACCCAAAAGATAACGTCTTATTTTAAATATTAAAGGTTTCTTAACGTTAGCTCCTGTATATCGAGTTTTCCAGTTTTAGCCAATTTTTTTGGTTTTTACCAAATTTTTCAAAAATGAATTGTTCTTATTGATCGAAAAGTTTGTTTTCATCGCACTATTGCACCAACAGAGCAAGTACGTGCGACCCAGTCGTGCATTTTATTTTTTTTTATAATGCACACGCGCTCAAGGGGTTTGTTATAGCCCTTTTAATGATAAGTCACAGCGCGAGCGATAGGAAGTTAGGAAGGAAGGGAAAGGAGGTGTCGATGAACATTGATCTTGAATGTTTGAAGATCAAAATGGCAAGGAAAAATTGTGCCAGGCAATCCATTCCACATTCGTGTTGTACGGCTAAAGAAAGAATCTCTATATTTCACGGTACGTCCGAAATTGGGCTCAAGTGTAAACTGATGAGCGTTCCTAGCAAGACGAGTATTACGGGGGAAATGTTTAAGGGGTGGAACGCAGCTGGCTACCTCGAGTGAGCATTTTTTGTAAAAGAACCTGTAAAATAAGGAAAGACATGAGACATTTCGACGATGTTCGAGTGACGGAAATGTTTCCATAATGTTTCTCTCTCCTATCAATTTTAACGCTTTTTTCTGAACTCTGTCCAGCAGGTGGAGAAAAGTTTGAGAAGCACCTGCCCAGAGATGGGAGTTATACTCGAGCTTAGGACGTATAAACGCTTTGTAAATTGTAGCCAGATCAGAAGGGGTGAAAAACTTCTTGCATCTATTAAGAAAGCCTAAGCATCTTGCAGCATTCTTGGCAATCTCAAGTATATGATCATTCCAACGAAGATTGTCACTGATACACATACCGAGTACTGATAGCTTTTCGGCCTCCTCGATGCAAGTACCATTCATGGATAATGGCATAGGGGGTATGTTTAGCTTCATCGACAAAAGACAGCATTGAGTTTTCGACGCATTAAACTCCACACGATTTCTAGTACCCCAATTTACAATGCTGTTTAAATCGGAGTTTAACGAGCTTATCATACGATTTCGCTGTAATAACACGTCCGAAGGCGAAGGCCGTGAATTATCAAACGTATACGAAAAGCTGGGGGTTGAGTCGTCAGCAAAACAATTTAATGGATTAGAAGTCACAGACAAGAGATCATTTATAAAAATGAGAAAGAGAGTCAGAGACAGAACGGAGCCCTGGGGCACACCAGCATTTATTTTGTGGAGATCAGACTTGAAACCGTCTAATACAACTTGTATTGAACGGTCCAGAAGATAGCTTCTCATCCAACGAATAAGAGTATCATCGATACCAAATGCACGCATTTTCGATAAAAGAGGTTCATGCCAAACTCTATCAAATGCCTTTGAAATATCAAGCGCAATAATCTTGCTTTCGCCAAAGCGATGCACAGATTTGTTCCACTGTTCGGTGAGATATGCCATCAAATCACCAGTGGAACGATTGCTGCGAAAGCCGTATTGCCGGTCATTTAAAAGCTCCCGATCTTCGAGATATTTCTTGAGCTGACGATTTATCAGCGTTTCCATGACCTTGGAAAGAAGGGACGTAAGTGCAATTGGTCGGTAGGAGGAAGGGGAGGAGGAGTCACCTTTTTTTGGGACGGGCTGGACAAATGCTGTTTTCCATCTACTAGGAAAGATTCCTGAACGATAGGAGCGATGAAAAAGCTTACGCAGTGGTTTTGCCAGAGATGAAGAACACTTCTTCAGAAGAATAGGGGGTATTCCATCCGGGCCAGCGGATTTGTGTATATCAAGATCTTGAAGTACTCTTGCTACTGTACGAGTGCGGAAAAATATCTGTCCCATAAAAGAATTAACGTTCTCAAGTACAGGAGGGGCATTGTTGCTTGCAGGCAACGTAGAACTTGCAGCAAAATGAGCTCATTCCAAGAAAAATCACTTCTTTAAACATTTCAGCACTGGCATCAATGTCATTATCGAGGAAGCATAATGACCAGTTAAAGTTGCGAAAGAAATTATTCAGACCGTCCCAGTTGGCTTTCTCGTATTGCCAAACGGTCCTAGTGGGAATTTTTTCTTTAACTGGATGGTTGGAGATGGAGAAATTAGCTGAAATGACACAATGGTCCGAGGTGCCAAATGGAGAAGTTACTTTAATAGTATATTTATCAGGATGGGAAGTAAGGAACAAGTCAAGAGTATGGGCGGAATGCCCATCAACATCCGGTATACGAGTAGGCTCATCGACAAGCTGGGTAAGATGGTTATACTCAGCAAAGATCTCGGTATACCTTCCTTCGAGTGTTGTCTGGCCAGAATAGCGGAGCCAACTTGAATTGTGTACATTGAAGTCGCCCGTAATCACGACTTCAGTGTGAGGACAATGGGAAACAATTCGGGAAATTGAATCTGACAAAACATCTAACTCATCACAAGTAGACATGCTGTCAAGATTCGGACTCCTGTAAAGAAAACAGTAATGAATGATATGCTTGCGGACAGTGAATTTGAGCCACAGGAAATTAAAGTTCGTATTAGAACAATGCCCATATTGTTGAAGGCTCTGGCAAGCAATATCATTCCTAACATAAACGACAAGACCATGGTGGGAAAAAAGTAATGGCACTAAGTTATATCCAAACAAACAAAATTCTGATAAATCAGTATTCTGTCCAACCTGGGTTTCACTTAATGCCAAAACAGCTGGCCTGTATTGCACAGTATGGGCGTACACAGAAAAGAAATTCTTCCTAAGCCCACGAACATTTGAATAGACGACACAAAAATCACTCACCATTCTGAAAAACTAAACACAAAAAATTCAACTTTGACGTACCTAAATTCGACCGTGCAGTGTAGGCCCATATCAAATCAATGATAACAAACTGTCCTAGGTGTTATGCCCATAAGACAATTTGCACACGAAATTAATATACATATATAGGTATAAACAGCACAATAGAACTATTCGACAAATGCTACTTACCCATCCACCGCAAACCTCTTGCGATAAGCCTCACAAGAGGCTTGCAGTGCATAGAAAGCAACAGTTATTGGTGGGCTCGGGTGGAGAGGATGGGTCATGGGTGGTGTCGGATGCTGTGCTGCGACTACGAGCGAGGTTTTGGTTTTCTGCTTTCTTCAACTTTTTTCTTTGTTTGTCACTGGCTTATTTGATTTTTAATTTTTTTTTTTAATTTTGGGAATTGTAAAATAATTGATTTTAATTTGTAATATTTGTATGTGAGATTTTGGTTTGGTCTATTTTTTTTTTTTTTATATATATATATATATTTGGGGGACACACGCGCACAGAGCTAGCAACGCGACCGCTCACGACGAGTACTTGATCGACACTGATTTAAGCTCATATTGAGTTGGGAGTACAGGACTCTATTGATGGATTTGCGCGCGTTAGCTTTAAAACCATCCTGTAAAGAGTTTTCGTGTTTTGAAATTATGCGATAGAGCTGCTCCTTCAAATCAACCAAGTTTCTTCCATCCATCGGAACTTCCTCATCAAAACTGATTGCAATTTCCTCATCCACCAATCCTCATTTCTAATTTCGTATCGGGGCATTTTTTTTTTAACAGGCGCTCATCTGGTTGACTAAAAACTTTTACGATATAATCCGCTTGATTCTTCAAAGTACTGGTAAAAATTCCATTAAGTCCTGCTTCTATGTATAACGCATAGCTTGGGGTTTTCAGGGGAAGGTTAAAAAGTTTTTTTAAGAAATTTCTGTGGAATTTTTCAATCGTTTCGTACTCTTCCATACCCCACACTTGAGCGGCATAGCAAAGCGTAGTCTTCAAAACAACGTCGAATATTTTGTATTTCGTGGAGAGTGGGATTCGTTTGTTTGAAAAAACATTTCTCCGCGAAAGATTTACCATACTTTGGCATGTATTGGTTTTTTCAACTAAATGTTCGTTATAGTCCATCTTTGTATTAAGTTTCACTCCTTAATACTTATATTCGTTAACCATTTCCAGGGGGTTACCATTAAAGTATCAATTATAAGGGTTCTGGCTCCTAGAAGATCTCGAAAATACCATAATCTTAGATTTATCAGTGTTAATTAGAAGATCCCATTTGCAGCAATATTCTGATAGACGATTTATCATTAGTTGTATACATCGGCTGACTCAGAAAGTAAAACCAAATCATCGAGATACAGCAGTACATTGATTGACATTCCAGATATCCGAATTCCACCAGGAAGATAATTCACTATGTCATTGATATATAGTGAAAACAAAAGAGCACTGAGGAGACATCCGTATTTGGCACCATTGTCTGCTGTGAACCATTTTGAATATACTGACCTATCCCAGACAGCTGCTTTTGAGTCGAAATACATTTCTTTTATTGCGTGGATAAATTTAGCTGAAATACCTATTTGCGTGAGCTTATAAAAGAGAGCATTCCGGTTTACCAAGTCAAAAGCTGATTTGAAATCAACAAAGAATGCTTAAACCTTTTTGTTCCTAGCTTGAAAAGCTTTGATGTAGGTTACATAATGGTATTCAAAAATTGTGAAGTTAGTCCTTAGAGAGATTCGATAAAAGTCAGTTCATTAAAAATGAAAATTGTTTCTTTTTATTTAAATATTAATTGCAAACTAAAACTTCTGACCTCCACAAAATAAATGCTTGTGTCCCAGGTTCTTGTTCCGACTCTCTTTCTCGTTTTAATAGTAAGTAAGTAAGTAAGTATTCATTTATTGATTCGTTGTTTTGTTACATTTGTTCACAATTGAATGAATTTAAAGCTATGGCATTGCCGTCAGCTCGGTTAGCAACTTGAAATAAATGTATATAAAAGATTCTTTTCATTTCAAAATAATAAATAAGTATGACTATTCAAATTCAGATATAAGAGATATCCTATACATGGATATATTTTTCAAGAATGATGCGAGGGTTTCCCAGTCAGTTCCGTTCAAAAGCTTTATTATTTCTTGCATTGTTAGAGTTCTTTTTCCGCAATATGAAATCCGTTGGGGTGCGAAAATGGGACATATACTGATAAAATAAAAGCAGTCTTTTTTGGATTTGAGATAACATAAAGAGCAAAATTGGTTGGAACTTCCATTGTTAGGTGCTCCGTTAAGAGTTCACATATTGCTTTGAAAATGATGGAAATTTCGTTGTAACTTAGTGAGTCTTGAAAGTAGTTTGCTTGATTTAAACTCATATTGAGTTGGGAGTACAGGACTCTATTGATGGATTTGCGCGCGTTAGCTTTAAAACCATCCTGTACAGAGTTTTCGTGTTTTGAAATTATGCGATAGGGCTGCTCCCTCAAATCAACCAAGTTTCTTCCATCCATCGGAACTTCCTCATCAAAACTGATTGCAATTTCCTCACCCACCAATCCTCATTTCTAATTTCGTATCGGAGCATTTTTTTTTTGACAGGCGCTCATCTGGTTGACTAAAAACTTTTACGATATAATCCGCTTAAATCTTCAAAGTACTGGTAAAAATTTCAGGAAGTCCTGCTTCTATATATAACGCAAAGCTTGGGGTTTTCAGGGGAAGGTTAAAAAGTTTTTTTAAGAAATTTCTGTGGAATTTTTCAATCGTTTCGTACTCTTCCATACCCCACACTTGAGCGGCATAGCAAAGCGTAGTCTTCACAACAGCGTCGAATATTTTGTATTTCGTGGAGAGTGGGATTCGTTTGTTTGAAAAAAAACATTTCTACGCGAAAGATTTACCATACTTTGGCATGTATTGGTTTTTTCAACTAAATGTTCGTTATAGTCCATCTTTGTATTAAGTTTCACTCCTTAATACTTATATTCGTTAACTATTTCCAGGGGGTTACCATTGAAGTATCAATTATAACGGTTCTGGGCTCCTAGAAGATCTCGAAAATACCATAATCTTAGATTTATCAGTGTTAATTTGAAGATCCCATTTGCAGCAATATTCTGATAGACGATTTATCATTAGTTGTTATACATCGGCTGACTCAGATAGTAAAACCAAATCATCGGGATACAGCAGTACATTGATTGACATTCCAGATATCCGAATTCCACCAAGAAGATAATTCACTATGTCATTGATGAATAGTGAAAACAAAAGAGCACTGAGGAGACATCCGTATTTGACACCATTGTCTGCTGTGAATAGGGTGACCAGATCCATGCCCACGAAAAAGAGGACAACTTTTAAAATATCAATTGAAAAATTGAAAAGCAATAAAAATAAAAAAATAATTTAATTCATGAAACAAAATATATTTGCATTTATATACAGGGTCTCCCAAGAGTCAACGTCAAAACGAAAACGGGTGATAGGGTAGGTGGTGACAGTTATCAGAAAAATAATAAAAAAATCTTTGCCATGTATTTTGTGAGTTAGAGGTATTCGAAAAAAAATCGAAAAAATGCTCACCCTCTGACGGCCTTTCAAGTGCCGTGATTACAAATCTTAATTTTTCTCAATTTTTTTCTGTTATGGAACCTCGCATAACCCCGCTAACAATTGCATTAAAAAATTTAAACACAACTGCATCAGTTTTGAAGAAAATGTCACTTTTTTGCCCAACTAAATACTCAAAATTTTTACACGACCCTAATTCAATGGGCTGTAGTGTAAAAAAATGTACTACTAAACTTTGGCAAGCTACCTTAAAAGTTGGCGCGTTCAATTCTCCTTCCAAAATGGTATAAGGTTTTTTAGAATATTCCATAAATAACGGAAAAAAATGTTTTTCTCAAATAAACAGGTTTTAAGATAATTCTTTTTCATTCATTAAAAAAAAATCTGAATGTACTCCAGGCTTTCTCGTCCAAGTTTAAGTTCGAGGAGAGTGACCGTTATTATTTAGAAGTAACTATACTAGCAGGCCCAGACAACCAGATAGTGATTCATTTCTTGTCGTTTAGTAAAACTGATCCGGTCCTTGGAATATTTTTGTTGTCCTTTGGATTTAAGTGCGTTATAATCTCACTTAATAACATCACGATGCCATCTTTGTACACTGCGCAGGAATATGCGAACATGCACCTTATTTATGGAGAATTCAGAAGCAATGCTAGTGCTGTAGCTAGACTTTTACCATGAGAAATATCAAATGCTGAGCGTTATCCCGATCATCGGATTTTTGTGAATTTGCACCAGTCATTCTCAGAAGGTCGATTTCCATACCAAAGAACTAGTGAAGGCTGGCCCTTCATGCGCTACGAGAACCAAGTGCTACAAGAAGTCAATCAAGACCCAAGTACCTCAGTACGTGGAATTCAAACAAGAACAGGAGTTCCCAAAAGTACAGCACATCGCATTTTAAAGAAAAATGAGCTCCATGCATACCATGTTCAAAGAGTGTAAAGCCTACTACCCCGAGATTACCCTGGAAGAGCATTTTGTCGAACGATACTACAACGGTACAGGGAAGATCCGCGATTCTTGGAAAAAATTCTGTGGTCCGATGAATCAAAATTTAAAAAGGATGGATACATGAACACATTTGCACGAGTGGCATCGGCATGTAGAAAATCCACATTTGATACGGGAAGACAAATCGCAGTATCGATTCAAAGTTAAAAAAAGAAGAAGAAAAAGTCTACTCAAAACCAATCCAAAATTTAGCAGAGCTGCGCCAAAAAATCACGGAAGCTGTTGCAGACATCAACTCAAGAAGATTCGCTCGTCTTATAAAACGATCTTATTAAAGAAGATGTAGATCTTGCATTGCTGTTGGAGGCAAACAATTTGAACATTTGTTATAGTTATAACTAATCGAAATAAACTTTGATATAATTTTTGTTGAAAAATTGAATTTTATTTCAAACTTAAACCCAAAAATAGAAATGAATCACTATCTGATAGCCTAATAGTTACTTCTAAATAATAACGGTCACTCTTCTCGAACTTAAACTTGGATGAGAAAGCCTGGAGTACATTCAGATTTTTTTTTTAATGAATGAAAAAGAATTATCTTAAAACCTGTTTATTTGAGAAAAACATTTTTTTTTCCGTTATTTATGGAATATTCTAAAAAACCTTATACCATTTTGGAAGGAAAATTAAACGCGCCAACTTTTAAGGTAACTTGCCAAAATTTAGTAGTACATTTTTTTTACACTACAGCCCATTGAATTAGGGTCATGTAAAAATTTTGAGTATTTAGTTGGGCAAAAAAGTGACATTTTGTTCAAAACT
Organism: Platycheirus albimanus; assembly: GCA_916050605.2. Lineage (NCBI taxonomy): Eukaryota > Metazoa > Arthropoda > Insecta > Diptera > Syrphidae > Platycheirus > Platycheirus albimanus. The sequence goes on from OU696696.1 coordinate 181,306,051, forward strand.
GATGCAGGTGTGTTTAAATTTTTTAATGCAATTGTAAGCGGGGTTATTCGAGGTTCCATAACAGAAAAAAAAATTGAGAAAAATTAAGATTTGTAATCACGGCACTTGCAAGGCCGTCAGAGGGTGAGCATTTTTTCGACTTTTGTTCGAATACCTCTAACTCACAAAATACATGGCAAAGATTTTTTTTATTATTTTTCTGATAACTGTCACCATCTACCCTATCACCCGTTTTCGTTTCGACGTTGACTTTTGGGACACCCTGTATACATATTGTTGCGAGTCTGGGTACCACAGAGGTTCAACTTCAGTGCAGAAAAGGGGGGGCGGCACGCTTGCTTTAGCTCGGCCTAGCTCGAAGGACATGGGGTAGTTCTGTCCCCCTTTTCATACATCTCCAACTCAACAAACAAAGTTTCGTGCCAGGAAAGGTACAAGGAAAGGAGAAGGATCTGGATATAGGTGTATGTAGGAAAAGAAATTATTGAAAAGGAAAAGGATGAACTCAAATCTGGATATCTATGCCACTGCCCGAGTGAAAGACTGGTGTATTACTACAAAGAATATTTAAAAATTTACCTAAATCTAACTAATCCCTTATTTTCTAATTTACTTTATATTAAATTAGATATAATATATGTTACATCTAATAATTTATATCAAAATTGTATAATTTAAATCGTAAGACTAAACCCTAACTATGCTAATTCTATTATATCTTTAGTAATCCAGAGTCTCACTGAGGCAATGGTTCACCAAGTCAACGAATAGCCTTGACAGATGGAGTTGTCAAAAGTTGGCCTACCCTCCCTAGTATCTTTAGGATACGTGTATCTTAAGATACAGACCGATACTATTTCTTGGCCATGTTTGTCTGAAATAGCCCCTGACTCATACTCCAGTCATAATCTCAAGTCAGAATTGTCCACAGTATCATCCTTAGTCTAGCGTATGCCGTCCTCTCATGTCTCTGACCGAATGACCTTGCCCCCTCTTAACCGTCGGCCTTACCTGTAATCCCACACACCATGGCAGCTTAGTTTAGCACTTCATGATCATAAAACCTTCGATCATTGTAAGCAAAACAAATCTTTTTCAAATAAAGTGGCCATAAGCCTTTTATTACAATAATTAAAATTGAATCTAGAAGAAAACCTACAGAAAACTAGAAAAATAAATGTGTACTATTCCAAATGCTCAATGTACCTACTGACCAGTTTGTAAGTACGTATATATTTGCATATATAAAAATGCGGTATTTAATAATATTTAATAGATAAAAAAAAATGACTTACGATTTTTCTCGTCCCACGAAGTCCTGCCGGCAGCACGTACTTGGATGAGGGTAAGTATGTTTATGCGTAAGCACTAGTGTGAGGCTTACTTCTGCTCACTTAATCACATCAAATCTTTATAAATGCGATTTATAATATACGTTATCAAAATGGTCGTCATAAAAGTTCAAAAAATATCACACATTCACTTTCTTCTAGCTTAGTACATCTACGTTATTGAATTTTTGATTTTAAAATTAATTACGAAATTTTTCTTCAGGAAAGTTCATATTACGAATTCATAAAAAAAAATCAAAAAAAGAAATTAATCAAAAAAAAAACTTCAAAAATGTAAAAGAAAATCAAAAAAAAGAAAACTCATTATCTTAAGATTAATAAAGAAAAAGAAAAAACTCGCAGTCACGTATATCGGTGTTCACATATATACCGAAGGGTATCTCGGGGCGTGCCCTTGAATGCCCTTGCACTTTAGCAACTAAGTATCAACTCCGTGTCCTTATTTGGGGGCCTCCTTTATACACTGCAGATGGTCTGACTATCTTATTAGTTAGCCAGATGCACGTATTAGAATTGTGTAGTTATAGGTATACCTATATGTATTTTCCATACGAGGACTCTATCGTCTAAATTCAATCCTAAACCTGAACAGAGTATAGGTATTCTAGGTTAATATCATCTAAAAACAATTCTCGAATTCTAACACGTACCTCTGCTTTTAACCTTGAGTTTTTCTGGATACTTGGTGATAGAATTATCCTCCCTTCACCGGAAACTAGATATCTGCAGCACCTTTTTTTTTTTTTTTTTTTTTTTATTAATCTATATATATGTAGGTATATATATATATATATATCATCCCTCGCTTCCACTTTTCACATCCACTAAAGAAAATTCATAATTATAACACTCACTTTATTCTTAATTTTCATTAATTACCTTTTTTCTTTCTTTTATTAACCACTTCAAAAAAAAGGATTATAAAAAAAAACTAACGAAAATCACTTTATTTGACCTTTAGTAGGTATTCTACAATTTGCCTTTCGCACGTCACTGTAGTTGGGTGGTTGTGCTTCAACTTTTCATTTTTCTTTTCGATCAAAAAAAAAGCTTTATTCCCGGTCATTGGCCTATTGCCCTAGTTTCAATATCCCCCATTCTCATCTTCCTTAGCTGGAAATATTTTTCGAAGAGCTTTTCTTCCCCAGTTCCTGCATTAGTGTTTGTATCTTTACCTATTTTTACTTTCTGTTGTTTGTCAAGTATTTGTTTAGTCATAGTAATGTGTGTGAGTGTCTACTTTTAAGAATAAATTTCCTATTTTTACAAATACTTAACAGAATACCTTTTTCGTATCTTAATTATTATTGCACTTCTTATTTATCCTATAACTATCTAATTCTTATCTTAAATCTAAACTATTGCACAAAAATTATCACTTAAATAGTTAGTCGGATTTGAACCTAAACTGCTTACTACAATTCTGCAGTTCCCTATATCCAAACCATGATTATTTACTTCTTCTACTTGCCGTCATTTGGGAGCTTACGCGCTGTTTATATTCGCAACAATGCCGAGCTTTCTGACATTTGACATTTCTCAAATACTTAATAATAATAATAAATTTGTTCGTGGAAATGTGTTTGTTCTGAGAAATATTCTTGTAAATAAATATTATTAAATAATACAATACTTCAAAATAAATACAAAAGATAAGACACCACAAATATTATACGGACAAGTAACATAACATCGTAAAGGCAGCAAGTTGCGTGCGCAGTGAGTGTTTGTTTTGCTGTTTGTATTTTTTCTTTTTGTGCAAATAATTTTCTTCCTTTTTTTTTTATTTTTTTATTGTTAGCAAACTACACTCTTCAAAAGAATCCTAAGGAGTTGACCCATTCGATGATCCACAACACGACAGGGACCATCCCGCTGTTGAGTTTGTTTCGTGTATCCCAAAACAAAAACGTATCCAATTGTATTTTTTTTTTACATTTGGTGGTGGTTTCTGACAATAATGATTTTTTGTTTTCTTTTCTAGGAAATCCAGTCGGCAGTGGACTTTGCTTTCTGGGCAAGCCTTGGATCGGAACGGGGTGATTTTGTTTTTAGATGTATCTACAGAAACCTACTAGCTACATATCTTGATCAGTGACCTTGAATTTGGTCTTGGATTTGTACCTGGTATTTATTTTCTACTTACTTTTAATTTGCCTAGCCTAATGTATATTCTCTTGGGGTAGGTCATGTACATTATATTTTTTTATTTTTTTCACTGGTTGGGCATAGGGTGAGACGATGGTCTTGTCAGTGTTCCCAGTTCCCAGTGTATGTAAATAATAATGCAAATCCCTACCCGAATTCGTTTTGAGTATGAGAAGGGTGGTTTTAGGATTTCGCTTGTAGCGACGACCTCGGCAACAAATACGACAACAGTCTTTGAGTGGTCGGGAATAGACTGGATTCGAAAAAAAAGGTCGTTGCTTGTCCTTCTTCCGATCTTAGTGGTTACTCAACGACATTTCAAAGGGGTGACATTGATTCTGAATTTCTTTTGCCGTTCGTCAACGTGTGGTCCGTCCCATGCCCTAGAATTCGAGTCTCATTTTCCTCTTTATATTAAGGTAGTCGGCATTGTGTTAAACGATTCGTAAATAAACTAGTAATGTTAAAAGGAAGGTTATTTTTATGGTAGTGCATGCTTATGTAACTATCAGTCTGTGATTCTCGAATACAATAAAATAATTCAATTCTGTAGGTGACTTATACCAAAGACTAAGCATAATTTATTTAAGTGAAGAAGGATATGCTGAGTGTGTGGTTAAATAAAAATAAATAAATAAATAAATCTTGGTTAATAAATAAAATAAATAAATAAATCTCTGTTAATAAATAAATAAATAAATAAATCTCTGTTTATAAATAAAATAAATAAATAAATCTCTGTACATCACCTACAAATAATAAATAAATCTAATAAATAACTATAGGACAAAATACTTAACATTCATATCACAGACTGTAAATTTCTAGGAGCAACAGCAGCCTGAGTGCGTCTAGAAAATAAAAATCTATCAAATATGCAAATCCTTTGCGTGATAAGTGCCCACTTTTTCTCCACTGAGATTCCCTATTTCATATAGGGAGTTTCCAATTGGCCTTAGCACGATTGATTTGACAAATTTTGGACCTAGTTTAGCATTATAGTGGTCTGCTAGGTTGCTTTGTTTGAAATTGCGTCTATAGACAATTTGTCCAATTTTATATGAAATGTCTTTACTTCTTGTGTTGTATATTTTCGTCGATTTGTTATGTGCTAGTTTCAAGTTGTCAAATATATTTTTGCGAATAAGTGCTAACTTATCAGCTTTGTCCAGGATTTGCACATCAGTGTCTTTCAACATGTCAAGCTTTCGGAGCAGTTCGTACGCGTTTCCATGTTGCACCATTTGAGTCCCGAACACTGCGTAATATGGTTCGTATGTAATGGAGTCATGAACTACACTCCTAAGTGAAAATGCAGTGTTACTCAAATGAGTGACCCAATTTCGTTGGTCACTACCAATATAGGACCGAATTTTGGAAAGTACTGATCCATTTACCCTCTCCGAAGCGTTTGCTTGTGGGGAGTAGAAAGCTGTGCGTATATGTCTTACGCCATATCTAATCAGAAAGCTGGAAAACAATTCTGAAACGAATTGTTTTCCATTGTCAGAGTGGACAAACTCGGGGACGCCGAACATATGGAAAACACCTTCTTCGAGGTATTGTACTACCTCGACTGCTGTTGCTCTGCGTATGGGTTTTAAAAATACGTATTTGCTAAAATGGTCTAATACTACAAAAATGTGGGTGTAGCCAGTCTTAGTCCGTGGGTAGGGTCCTAAAAAGTCGATGTATAGTCGTTGGAATGGTCGTTCGGTTATGGTCTGGTGTCTCATGGGTGGCCTTAAAATTTGGTTCGTAGGTTTATTGCATTTGCAAATATCACAGTTTTTTACATAGTTTTCTACTTCAGTGGTCATATTTGGCCAAAAATATTTTTGTCTTAGCTTGGCTAAGGTTTTATGGATTCCTCCATGACCGGCGGTGAAGGAATCATGAGCTGTTTCCAAAAGCCCCCCACACAACTCCCTCGGAACCCAAAGCTTCCAGGCCCTGTCTTCTTGGATTGGATCGCCTGTCCGTCTGTCTGTCCGTTTATAAACGTTGCCATCTGAAATACAGGTGTCTGGTAATTTGTCTTGGTTTTCAGTTATTGTCTTCTTCAGCTCCTCATACTCTACTGATGAAAAGTATGGGGAATTGAAGTCAACTTCTGGCATGTTAGTATCGATCTCGTCCATATGGATTCTTGAGAGTTTCCGGGACTACATTAAGGATACCTTTTCTATGTTCTATGGTTAAGTCAAAGCCCTGGAGCTTGAAACTCCACCGGGCTAATCGACCACTCAAATCCTTCTGTGTCATCAGCCACTTCAGGCTCGCATGGTCGGTTATGATAGTAAAAGGTAATCCTTCGATGTAGGCTCGGAACTTCTTTACAGACAAAATGGCCGCATAGCACTCAAGTTCTGTCACACTGTAATTCCGCTGGGCGGAATTAAGCTTCTGGGACATGAATGCTATGGGTCGTTCGTTTTTTTCTTCGTCCATCTGGAAAAGAACGCTCCCTACGCCAGAAGATGATGCGTCACATTGTATATAGAAGTGTTTCGTGAAGTCGGGGTTTGCTAGTATGGGTGCTGTTACTAAGGATGTCTTTAAATTTTCGAAGGCAGTGAGTGCCTCCTCTGTCATGGAGAAAGCTTTTCCTTTCTTAAGGCAGTCTGTCATTGGGGCTGAAATAGAAGCAAAGTTTGGTATAAAGCGTCGATACCAACCCGTCATCCCTAGGAATCGACGGAGCTGTTTAGGGGTCCTCGGGACAGGAAAATCCTTCACCGCTGAAACTTTTTCGGGATCAGTTCTCAGACAATCATCACCGACGTAGTAGCCTAAGTACTTAATCTCTTTAAAACAGAATTTGCTTTTTTCTACATTAATTGTCAGACCAGCTTCCCGCAAACACTTCGCTACCTCTTTGAGAACGCTCATGTGGTTTTCAAAATCTGGAGAACAAATCAATAGATCATCTAGATAGACAAAGACATTCTCTCTCAAACGAGCGGGGATGACTTTGTCCATCAGCTTGCACATTCTCTGGGCGGCATTGCACAATCCAAATGGCATAACCGTGAATTGGTACAATGGTCGACCGGGGACTGTGAAAGCCGTCTTCTCTCTTGATTTGAGCTCCAGAGGAATCTGCCAAAAAGCGTCCTTCAAATCGATGCTCGAAATGAAGTGCGTGTCACGAAGTCGACTTAGAATTCCTTCAATATGTGGGAGAGGGTACGCGAATTTTTTGGTGGCGGCGTTCACCTTCCGTGAATCTAAGCAAAGTCTGTTTTTGCCTGGCTTCCGCACTAACACAACTGGAGAACTGTACGCGCTATTGCTCTCTTCAATTACTCCTAACTCGAACATCCGGTCGAGCTCAGCATACATTAACTTCTGCACTACGGGCGATATTGGGTAGTGTCTTTGTTTGATGGGAATGGTGTCGTCTTCCATCTCTATGACATGTTCTTCTTTTGTAGTCTTACCCAATCCTAGTACTGCAAAAGAAGGAAATGTCTGCTTGACCCGCTCCAGCTCTTCAGATTGTGTGTGCGAAAGCTGTCGCAAAGGATTAATCTCTTGCCCCTCCGCCGATGATGGAGTGTCGAGTGAACTGATAATATTTGGAGCAACTTTAAAAGTTCTCCAGAAATCTACCCCCAGATAGAGTTGCTGTTGTAAGCTTGGGACGACATACAACTCCATCTCTTGGGTTTTACCACCCCATGAGACATTAGTGGTGAATCGTCCATTGATCTTTTGGTTTTTACCATCAGCTGTTTTGATATCTAGACACATTGAATTTATTTGAATATGGTGTTTTTGAATGAAATCTATTGCACCTCTCCCCAAGCTGCTGATTGAAGCCCCGCTATCCAAAAGTCCTAACATTTCTTCCCCCTTAATAGTAACTTTTGCGTATGGGCGGTTATCATCGCATACTGATAGTACTGTAGCTTCTATTCTGTTTTTTCTATTTTTATTAATTTTGCACTTTTCCCTTAGAGTAGCTATTTTTTTTAAATTTCTACTCGTATTTACTAATTCGTTTTCTAATTTAAAGGTAACCTCCTCGTTAAATATTCTTTTCCGAGCTTCCTCGTATTCCAGCATCCGCTGATGCAGGCTTTTGTGTGGAAGAAATACATGGTGAGGAGACTCAATTATGGTTTTCCGCTTTAAATTTTTTATTTTTCCAGGGTTTCGCGATCCGGGATTGGAGTCTTCGGCGGAATTGCCCCGGCTGCACTGCCGATCTTCAAGTTTCCCTGGCTCTGGCAGGGCGGACATTTGAACGAGATGTTCCCTTGGCCACAGCTAAAGCAAGTTAGTGCGTGGAAAGTGGATTGACATCCTGGAGCTGGTAGTGTTTTGTCCATTGTAAGTTCTGTCTTTTTCTCACGTTCATTTAATTTGTATGTATTATTTCGCTTGTCTGTTTTGGTATTTGACTGGAATCGGTCTGTTCTTTTGTGTTGTAAGGCAGCAATTTCTTCTTCTTCATCAGATTCTTCAGTCACTGCTTTGCTGAAGGGAACATCCCGCTCTTCCAGCTCATTCACCTGCCTCTTAAATTTATTTTCTCTTGCAGCTAGGTGTTTTTCTGCTCGTCTGCATTCCTCCCTCAACTCATTAATGCTATTGATTGAGCATCCAAAAATTAGACTGGCCACTCTATCTCTGATGCTGCTCATGACGATTGACACGAGGTCTTTTTCATTCGGTCTAGTCTGCATCTGGAAGGTGAGCCCCCTTATATCCTCGTAGAATTGGTCGAAGGATTCATGAGGCTGTTGTTTTCGGTCTGCTATGGCTTTTAGAATCTCATGATCCTTCTTGTTGTGTTTGAACTGTCTTAAAAGTTCGTCTTTTAGATCAAAATAGTTGAGCATAACATCATCCTGGTTTTCCTCTAGGTATTGCCAATACCATTTTTCTGCGGGTCCGGTTACCAGATGGTGGAAGTTGGCAAATACCTGTTGATTCGTGGCACCGTTTGTTCTCTGTAGAGTTTCAATCCTAAATAGGAAGCTCTCCACTGACATCTTTTTGGAGTCGCCGTCAAATTTGACTCTCCATTTGTGTATCTCTACACGTTTTCCAGCTTGTTCTGCTGGTGTTAAAACTGACTTCGAAGGAACGACCGTTGGAGTCAAAAGCTTGTCCGTCGATTCAATTTTATGACCATGGAGTTTCTCCAATTTGCTTTGCTTTTCGTGCAATATTATGTTGGACTGCTCAACCAATTGGAGTCTCTCATGAAGTGTCGAGACGTTATTGGTGACAACTTGTACCATTGTCTGCATGGTTTTCATGCTTTGCATCTGTTGGTTGAGCAATAACATGGTCTTCCTATGCGTCGCCTCTATTGACCTGGACACTGCAGACTCGATAACTTTGTCGATGTTGCTTAGAGTTGCCTTCTATGAGTCGTTCTTCCTTGGTCTTCCTTGGGTTTCGTCACTCTCATCTTCCTCTGATTCGAGATGTATAAGCTCAGTTGGGTTGTTATTGTTCCCTGGGCTCAAACCCACTGCTCCTAAGGCCATGTCATCTCCTTTATCTTCTTCTTGTAGGCCACCTTCTTCGTAAAAGGAGTCATTTTCATTCAGAAGAAGCGAAGTTTGAAGTGCTAAGCCATTCTCATCTGCGGATATTGGATTGGTTTCTGTCGGAGGAACTTCGACTACATCCACCCCATTCCTACTTGACCTGAGTAAATGTGGGTCTCTTCCTCTTCCTCCCCCTCGTTGTGACAGTGTCCCCTTAGGAATTGCCCCCAAATTCTTTCGGACCATTTTGGACTGCCGAATCTTTTGGCAATTTAGTTTTGAGGGTGCTTAGTTTTTTTTTTGTAGTTGCTTTTAATACCAATTTAAATGCTCGAAGCGAAATTCAAACAAAATTAATTCGTTTTATGGCAAAAAAAAAAAGGTTATTTTGCTATGCGGGGAACCGTATGAAAATATACCGACGGTTATGATTCAAAATTGGGTTTATTTTCAAGAGTAACCAGATTGATAATAAAAGAAGGTAATATTCAAGGTAACTTCAGGAACTCTTTGAAACTATATAATTTCAATTATTATTGAATAATTAATTCAGTATTGGGCTGTTATTCAAAAGTTGAGTAAAAAGGTTGTTTCAAAGAAGAAAGGTATATTACAAGTTATTTCAGTGTTATATAATAAAAATGAAAAAAAAAAATTCGTAATATCTATGTTTTAAAAAAAATTAACTTCAATAAAAAATTCAAAAGGAAAAATTTTAGTGTATCAATTTATTAGGATCAATGAAATGTTTTAAATCTATAATGATTGGAAGGTTCGTAAAATATTGGGGTTGCTTGGTGTGTGGAATTTAAGGCTCGGTTTCCTAAACAGTTTCTGAGAAGGCAATAAGGTCATTAGGTCATTTGTCCTGTATTTTAGTCAGTTGTGATTATGACTGGTGCCTTCGTGACTTGGTGAGTGTGTCAGCCTATCACTTACTCCCCTACCACGTCGTAAGAACTGGTGTAAAACCTGGTAGTAGGATGGCCGGGCAGTCTGAGAAAGGCTTTCACACGAATAGAATTTGAAGATTTCTTGCTTGAACCTCACTATTTGTCTGGTTGAACCTGACTTTTTGGAAAGCCCAAGTGTCCACCTTCTCCTTCTATTCCGCTCCCTGAATTGTGATAGACTTTAGATTACCTCACTGAATCTGCTGGTTCTTGACCTGTAGGATTGGACAGCTCTCTTCCATCTATCACTGTACAAGGAGCATAAACGATATCCAAACTTGTGTTTTTTCGGGTAAAGGAATAATTAAATAAAAAAAAATATGGGAAAAACTATAGGAGATTGTTGTAAGTCCAAGGGGACGACCTTTGCTGTGAAAAATCGTCTCCTTGAAGTCTCAACCGATCTCTATGCCGTTCGTCGTTGGGCGCCATTGTTGCGAGTCTGGGTACCACAGAGGTTCAACTTCAGTGCAGAAAAGGGGGGGCGGCACGCTCGCTTTAGCTCGGCCTAGCTCGAAGGACATGGGGTAGTTCTGTCCCCCTTTTCATACATCTCCAACTCAACAAACAAAGTTTCGTGCCAGGAAAGGTACAAGGAAAGGAGAAGGATCTGGATATAGGTGTATGTAGGAAAAGAAATTATTGAAAAGGAAAAGGATGAACTCAAATCTGGATATCTATGCCACTGCCCGAGTGAAAGACTGGTGTATTACTACAAAGAATATTTAAAAATTTACCTAAATCTAACTAATCCCTTATTTTCTAATTTACTTTATATTAAATTAGATATAATATATGTTACATCTAATAATTTATATCAAAATGATATAATTTAAATCGTAAAACTAAACCTTTACTATGCTAATTCTATTATATCTTTAGTAATCCAGAGTCTCACTGAGGCAATGGTTCACCAAGTCAACGAATAGCCTTGACAGATGGAGTTGTCAAAAGTTGGCCTACCCTCCCTAGTATCTTTAGGATACGTGTATCTTAAGATACAGACCGATACTATTTCTTGGCCATGTTTGTCTGAAATAGCCCCTGACTCATACTCCAGTCATAATCTCAAGTCAGAATTGTCCACAGTATCATCCTTAGTCTAGCGTATGCCGTCCTCTCATGTCTCTGACCGAATGACCTTGCCCCCTCTTAACCGTCGGCCTTACCTGTAATCCCACACACCATGGCAGCTTAGTTTAGCACTTCATGATCATAAAACCTTCGATCATTGTAAGCAAAACAAATCTTTTTCAAATAAAGTGGCCATAAGCCTTTTATTACAATAATTAAAATTGAATCTAGAAGAAAACCTACAGAAAACTAGAAAAATAAATGTGTACTATTCCAAATGCTCAATGTACCTACTGACCAGTTTGTAAGTACGTATATATTTGCATATATAAAAATGCGGTATTTAATAATATTTAATAGATACAAAAAAAAAATGACTTACGATTTTTCTCGTCCCACGAAGTCCTGCCGGCAGCACGTACTTGGATGAGGGTAAGTATGTTTATGCGTAAGCACTAGTGTGAGGCTTACTTCTGCTCACTTAATCACACCAAATCTTTATAAATGCGATTTATAATATACGTTATCAAAATGGTCGTCATAAAAGTTCAAAAAATATCACACATTCACTTTCTTCTAGCTTAGTACATCTACGTTATTGAATTTTTGATTTTAAAATTAATTACGAAATTTTTCTTCAGGAAAGTTCATATTACGAATTCATAAAAAAAAATCAAAAAAAGAAATTAATCAAAAAAAAAACTTCAAAAATGTAAAAGAAAATCAAAAAAAAAGAAAACTCATTATCTTAAGATTAATAAAGAAAAAGAAAAAACTCGCAGTCACGTATATCGGTGTTCACATTTATATACCGAAGGGTATCTCGGGGCGTGCCCTTGAATGTACTTGCACTTTAGCAACTAAGTATCAACTCCGTGTCCTTATTTGGGGGCCTCCTTTATACACTGCAGAGGTCTAGGATGGTCTGACTATCTTATTAGTTAGCCAGATGCACGTATTAGAATTGTGTAGTTATAGGTATACCTATATGTATTTTCCATACGAGGACTCTATCGTCTAAATTCAATCCTAAACCTGAACAGAGTATAGGTATTCTAGGTTAATATCATCTAAAAACAATTCTCGAATTCTAACACGTACCTCTGCTTTTAACCTTGAGTTTTTCTGGATACTTGGTGATAGAATTATCCTCCCTTCACCGGAAACTAGATATCTGCAGCACCTTTTTTTTTTTTTTTTTTTTTTTTTTTATTAATCTATATATATGTAGGTATATATATATATATATATCATCCCTCGCTTCCACTTTTCACATCCACTAAAGAAAATTCATAATTATAACACTCACTTTATTCTTAATTTTCATTAATTACCTTTTTTCTTTCTTTTATTAACCACTTCAAAAAAAAAGGATTATAAAAAAAAACTAACGAAAATCACTTTATTTGACCTTTAGTAGGTATTCTACAATTTGCCTTTCGCACGTCACTGTAGTTGGGTGGTTGTGCTTCAACTTTTCATTTTTCTTTTCGATCAAAAAAAAAGCTTTATTCCCGGTCATTGGCCTATTGCCCTAGTTTCAATATCCCCCATTCTCATCTTCCTTAGCTGGAAATATTTTTCGAAGAGCTTTTCTTCCCCAGTTCCTGCATTAGTGTTTGTATCTTTACCTATTTTTACTTTCTGTTGTTTGTCAAGTATTTGTTTAGTCATAGTTATGTGTGTGAGTGTCTACTTTTAAGAATAAATTTCCTATTTTTACAAATACTTAACAGAATACCTTTCTCGTATCTTAATTATTATTGCACTTCTTATTTATCCTATAACTATCTAATTCTTATCTTAAATCTAAACTATTGCACAAAAATTATCACTTAAATAGTTAGTCGGATTTGAACCTAAACTGCTTACTACAATTCTGCAGTTCCCTATATCCAAACCATGATTATTTACTTCTTCTACTTGCCGTCATTTGGGAGCTTACGCGCTGTTTATATTCGCAACAATGCCGAGCTTTCTGACATTTGACATTTCTCAAATACTTAATAATAATAATAAATTTGTTCGTGGAAATGTGTTTGTTCTGAGAAATATTCTTGTAAATAAATATTATTAAATAATACAATACTTCAAAATAAATACAAAAGATAAGACACCACAAATATTATACGGACAACTAACATAACATCGTAAAGGCAGCAAGTTGCGTGCGCAGTGAGTGTTTGTTTTGCTGTTTGTATTTTTTCTTTTTGTGCAAATAATTTTCTTCCTTTTTTTTATTTTTTTATTGTTAGCAAACTACACTCTTCAAAAGAATCCTAAAGAGTTGACCCATTCGATGATCCACAACACGACAGGGACCATCCCGCTGTTGAGTTTGTTTCGTGTATCCCAAAACAAAAACGTATCCAATTGTATTTTTTTTTTTACATTTGGTGGTGGTTTCTGACAATAATGATTTTTTGTTTTCTTTTCTAGGAAATCCAGTCGGCAGTGGACTTTGCTTTCTGGGCAAGCCTTGGATCGGAACGGGGTGATTTTGTTTTTAGATGTATCTACAGAAACCTACTAGCTACATATCTTGATCAGTGACCTTGAATTTGGTCTTGGATTTGTACCTGGTATTTATTTTCTACTTACTTTTAATTTGCCTAGCCTAATGTATATTCTCTTGGGGTAGGTCATGTACATTATATTTTTTTATTTTTTTCACTGGTTGGGCATAGGGTGAGACGATGGTCTTGTCAGTGTTCCCAGTTCCCAGTGTATGTAAATAATAATGCAAATCCCTACCCGAATTCGTTTTGAGTATGAGAAGGGTGGTTTTAGGATTTCGCTTGTAGCGACGACCTCGGCAACAATATGTATGCTTCTACATTTGCTTATATTTTAATAAAGATATACATTAGTAAATGTATTATGATGTATTTCTACCTAATTTTATTGCAATTGACTGTATTTGTCGTTAGACCGTATTTTTTTTTAAATATCAGGTTTTTTTATTATATAATCGTAGAATTCCGAACAGGACATATTTTTAAAATTATATTTACAAAAAATAATTGCTCTTATATTTTCGACTTTAAGCCTATTCCGCTCTTCCGACCATTGGCTAGTTATCAAAGAAAATATTCGCTCAACATTAGCATTATGTGCAGGAATTGAAAAAACAAACTGTGCAATTATGAAAAGTTCACTGTGTAATTCAATACTGTAAATTTTTTTAAAATATTCTATCCATTTTTCGTGCATTGGTGCATTTACAAAGTTATCGTTGTTTTGTTCTTGCTCTAAAAATATTTTAAGATTACAAAATTGGTCAAACAATTTATTTTCGTTTAAATTGACACCTTTGTTCCGCAAATAAAGCAAGGAATTTTCGATATCGCATCATTTGGGAATTTTGTTTAAATCCATCCATGTAAAACAACCAGATTCACCCCATATATGGAGATATTTTAAACACCTTGAATAAACCTCTAATAAATTTGTTTGCACGTTTAAGGCATCATTTTCACTTCTAGTTTTAACGACAATTTTTTTCAAAATTTCCTTTACTTTTAATGGAATACATTTCTCGGATATTCTGTCATTCAAAACTTTTTTTACATGTTGAATCTTTTCTAATGTTTCTACTATAAAATTCTTCTCTCTTTCTATTGCTCCTATGTGTTCATTATAAAAATACATAAGTGAATGAAAAAACCACAGATAAGCTTCGTTTAGATCGTTTTCAAAAAAAAATTTTAGAATAAGGGATGGACTATCTAAGGAAAGAAAATAAGTTTTTAAGCCTTCAAATATTTGCAAAATTCTTTCAACGGCGGGATAAAGTGACAACCAGCGTGTTCTGGAATGACAGAGAAGCTTTTTATATTCGATTTGCACAGATTCACAAAAACTTTTTAGTTTTTCCGTTCGAACAGTAAAAACGGAAAAGTGGATGTATATTTTCACTATAATGCTTTCGACATCCAAAGGCAACCCATCAAATCCGAATTGAACATTGTTGTGCAAAATATGAGCAGGGCATCCGATTCCAATCAATTTTGAATATCCATTAGTTTGTAATTTATGAAATACATTATTCTTGCCGGCGCGTTTCACACCACCAAAATTTGTGTTGCAATTATCCGCAGACATTGCAATGCATTTCGAAGATAAGTCAAATTTGTTTAAAGTTGAAAGCAAGTAGTTGGATATTGTGTCCGATGTTTCATCTTTCATTGCTTGAATATCAACTACTTTTATATTAACGCCTAGGTAGTAGTAAAAAAAAAAGTTGATAGAATATAACTTATGTAATTTTTAAAAAAAAATTTTTAATAATTACCTGAATCCTTTTTGAAATACTGCACCAAAACAACCAATACTTTTTGGTTTCCATGATTGCTGGCGTGCGTCGGTAGAGATCGATACATAACTTATTTCCCTAAAATCTTCGAGAACACAGTCAAGGGATAAGACATTGATAACCATGGCTTCTGTTTTTGTTCTCGCGCTGGAAATGTGCTGAGCGATTTTCGAATCTGGCAAAATGCATTTCAAGAACTTATGACTGCAGTCAACGGATCGAAATCCAAAGTGCTGGACTACAGTGTGATATGCGACTGCACCTTCCGCTGCAGAAACTTGGTCCTCCAATTTTGATTGTTTTGGAATGAAAAATTCTGTAACTTTTTTACAGGAACTTCCAGATTGAACATTGAATTTGTGTTTTTCAGTTTGTAAATGCTGGTCTGAATCTGTTTTTCCTTAGTTTGCCACAGAGAATGACGAATTACAAGACGGACAAAAGACAATATGTCGTTCATTTGCATTATTTTGCTTAAACATTGGGTAGTTTTGCTGCAGATCTGCGATAAATGTACACTTACGCTTTGGCATTTTGTTTCTTAACACACTTCACAATAAAACAGCCCAGACAATAAACAAACAGAAAGAAAACAAAATTAACTGTTTTTGTTGCTCTTAACAGAAAACAATAGGAATGGACTGATCTGTCATCTGTTACTAAGTGCGTGTGTTCAGACGTCTGTAAAAAAAGAAACAAAAGATGGCGTTGTGTTCAGAGGTGAATGAGTTCAGGTACAAATATATTTTAAGTCGTGTTCACACCAGAATGCCGCAGAAAACTTCTGAATTATTGTTGAAAAATAAGTTTTGTTGTAGTTTAGTGATGTCAAAAAATGTAGTTAGATGAGGAAATCCAAAAAGAGGACAAATTGCATGTTTTTTTTAAAAAGATACCGGACATTTTTTTTAGACAAAAAGAGGACATGTCCTCTTACAAGAGGACGTCTGGCCAGCCTAGCTGTGAACCATTTTGAATATACTGACCTATCCCAGACAGCTGCTTTTGAGTCAAAATACATTTCTTTTATTGCGTGGATAAATTAAGTTGAAATACCTATTTGCGTGAGCTTATAAAAGAGAGCATTCCGGTTTACCAAGTCAAAAGCTGATTTGAAATCAACAAAGAGTGCGTAAACCTTTTTGTTCCTAGCTTGAAAAGCTTTGACGGTCGACGTTATTGTGGAAATGTAATCGATGGTGGAATAGTTTTTCCTAAAACCGGTTTGAAATTCGGGAAGGTTATTGTTGACGTCGACCCACGATTCTCGTTTTAATAAATGATCTCTCGTATGTGACTTCTAATCCCTTAAATTGTTTTGCAGACGACTCAACCCTAAGCTTTTCATATATGTACGTTTGATAATTCAACGCTTTCGCCTTCGGACGTGTTAGGTATTACAACGTTTCCGTATGAAAATGTCATTAAACTCCAATTTCAGCAGCATTGTAAATTGGGGTATTAGAAATCGTGTGGAGTTTAATGTGTCGAAAACTCAATGCTGTCTTTTGTCGTTAAAGCTAAACATACCCACTATGCCATTATCCACGAATGGTATTTGCATAGATAAGGCCGGTATGTGTTTCAATGACAACCTTCGAAGGAATGATCATTTACTTAGATAATAGATTTAAGAAGTTTTTCACTCCTTTTGATCAAGCTAAGCTTTACAAAGCGTTTATACGATATAAACTTAAGTATAACTTCCATTTCTATGCAGGTGCTTCCCAAACTCTTATAGGGCCAACGGAAGCTCTGTCATCCCGTAGTGGGTTACTGACTCTGGATTTATCCAGCTCCTTTTGTCCAAAGAGAGCATTATAGGGCCTGGTCCACCAGGTTCAGGGTTGTGCGTCGGGGTTACTTCTCTACCATGTAAAAACCAGCTAGTTCCGAAACAACCAATTGCCTCGGATATGGATTACCCTACTGATGACGACCCTAGAAACAAGGAGAAGCCCTAAATTGTGTAAAAACCGACATCACAGAGATCCAAGAAGTGCGATGGGATGGTGAAGGCACAAGGAGGATGAAAAACTGTGACATCTATTACGGCAAGTGCTACAGGACAAGAACACAGTGGCTATTTGAATGCGGATTTGTGATTAGAGGAATTCTTGCAGGAAGTACTAGGGTCTCGTGGCATAAGCGAACGCATTGTCACTATCCGCATTGAGTCTAAATTCAGCAACATCTCGCTGATCTGCGTCCACGCCCCCACGAATTAAAAAGATGACACGACCAAAGAAGAATTTTACGATCTTCTCGAGATGACGTATGATGAATACCTGAAGTACGACAGTTAGATTATTCTTGGTTACTTCAACGCCAAGATCAGAAAGGAGTGTAGCTTTGGCTCGACAGTTGGAAAACATAGCCTGCACTACAGCAATTCCGTTAACGGACACAGGTAAATCGACTTTGCTGCGGGGCGATGTGTCATCTTAGCTAGCACTTACTTCCCATACCTCAATATACACAAGGGGACCTGGCGGTCACCTGATCAATATACCGTCAACCAAATTGATCGATTGACAGCAGACATGCCTGTCAATCGGCCAACATAGACTCGGACCACTACCTTGTTGTAGCTACAGTGCGAAGTCGGATCTCCACCAGACCGCAGAACCGAGCATCCACTGTGAGAAAGTTTGATGTTGCGAAGCTACAATCGCAAGAGACCCCCACAACTTTTGCCAACCATGTCTCCTTTTATCTTTCGACAAGCCCGGCACCTGAGCCAAACTTAGAGGCCCAGTGGCAACATTGCAAAATGACCATCAAAACCGCAGCTTCAGATGTTTTGGGTTTTATTAGGCAACCACAACGAAACACCTGGTTCGATGATGAGTGCAAGCTCGCACACTTGACCAA
Source organism: Platycheirus albimanus (assembly GCA_916050605.2). NCBI lineage: Eukaryota > Metazoa > Arthropoda > Insecta > Diptera > Syrphidae > Platycheirus > Platycheirus albimanus. The sequence continues at coordinate 181,324,277 of OU696696.1, forward strand.
AAGCGAAGTCTATTATGCAGTTCTGCAGGCCAGAACCAGAGCTGCAAAGAGCGTTTCCCGTGAATTTATCTATAATTGTTAAGAAGAGAGATTTTTCTAAACTATAAAGTACGTCTACATAAATAATCTCGTGTGACTTGGTTAAAGTTTCTGTTATTTTAAATAAAGGCTTTGGAGGTTTTCTAACGTATTTTTCGATGTTACATACATCGCAATTGTTTATGAATTGAGTTATTCATTTTAATAATTTTGGGTTAATATATTTCATTGTAAATTCCTTGAAAACTGCTTCAATTCCTCTATAATTATTTTTTAAATGTTCTTTCTTTATGACATCTGCTAATTTATTTATTTATTATATCTTCTAATAGTTTGGAACAACGGATGATTTTGAATTTGTGGTTATTTGAAATATCTTCTTTAAATACTTTTTCCATGATGTTGTAAAATTCTTTGTTTTCAATAAGAATTGCGTTTAAAGCGTTTGGTTTGAAATGATTTCTTAATAATATAATTGCTTATTGTTCGTACAGATTTTAAGTATATACAGTAGTTCTGGTTTTATCAAATATCTTCAGATGTTTTACTCTTTGTGATCCTGACTGAGATTTTATGATTATGATTTCGTTTTTAAGAACGTTAATACTTGAATTACTCATGGGTATGCAATTGTTTTCGATACAATTTATTTTAGTGTTAGGTAATTGGGAAAGAGCGTCAGCATTGCCGTTAAGAGTGCCTTTTTTGTATTTTATTTCACAGTCGAACTCGGATAACTTTAATCTCCATCTAACGAGTTCAGTTCTTTGATTGAAACTAGCCATGTCAATGGTTTGTGGTCCGTTTCTATTACAAACTTTCTACCAAACATGCATCTGTGGTTAAAGTAAATACTTTAGAAAAGTCCGGATATATTTAAATTTATTCATTAATTATTTATTTTAAGGGTTTTAAAAACTGTATTATATTCTTAATTAGAAATATTTATTTTTGCATTCTTTTGATACAATGTCATGGTTTTAGCTTTTTTCGTATAGTCTTTGATAAATTTCCGGTAATAAGCGGTTTTATTTCTTTAGTGGTTTTTGTTATTGTGTAATTGCTTATACATTCTATTTTTTGTATTGGGCTTTATACCATCCGGTTTCTTTCTTAAGAAATTCCAATATGTCCAGCTGCACCCTTAAGTAAACGTCTCTGTGTCGTTGAAAGATCTTTGTCAATCTTACTAATATTATAAATGTGAAAGTTACGATGTTTGGATGTTTGGATGTTTGGATGTTTGTTGCTAACTCACGCCAGAAAGGCTAAACGGATCTGGATAAAATTTGGCAAAGAGATAGCTTATAGTCTGGAATAGCAGATAGGCTATTTTTTATCCCGGCAAAATGTATGGTTCCCGTGGGATAGCTTTGTTTTAATTTTTGGAATATCACCAGAATAGCTGAACTCATCTGAATGAAATTTAGCACAGAGATAGATTATAGTCTGGAATAGCATATTGGCTACTTTTTATTTCGGTGAAATGTATGGTTCCCGTGGGATAGATTTGTTTTAGTTTTTGAAATTACACAAAAATGGCTGAATTCATCTGAATGAAATTTAGCACAGCGATAGATTATAGTCTGGAATAGCATATTGGCTACTTTCTATCCCGGTAAAATATATGGTTCCCGTGGGATAGATTTGTGTTAATTTTTAAAATCACACCAGAATCGCTGAACGGATCTGAATGAAATTTAGCACAGAGATAGATTATAGTCTGGAATAGCATATTGGCTACTTTTTATCCCGGTAAAATGTATGGTTCCCGTGTGATAGATTTGTTTTATTTTTTGAAATTACCCAAGAATGGCTGAACTCATCTGAATTAAATTAAGCACAGAGATAGATTATAGTCTGGAATAGCATATTGGCTACTTTCTATCCCTGTAAAATGTTTGGTTCCCGTGGGATAGATTTGTTTTAATTTTTGAAATCACACCAGAATGGCTGAACGGATCTGAATGAAACTTAGCACAGAGATAGATTATTGTCTGGAATAGCATATTGGCTACTTTCTATCCCTGTAAAATATATGGTTCCCGTGGGATAGATTTATTTTAATTTTTGAAATAACACCATAATGGCTGAACTCATCTGAATGAAATTTAGCACAGAGATAGATTATAGTCTGGAATAGCATATTGGCTACTTTTTATCCCGGTAAAATGTATGGTTTCCGTGGGATAGATTTGTTTAAACTTTTGAAATCACACCACAATGGCTGAACGGATCTGAATGAAATTTAGCACAGAGCTAGATTATAATCTGGTATAGCTTATAGGTTTCTTTTTATCACGGTTAAATGTAGGTATTAAATTATAAAGCTATAAAAGAAGAAGAAGCTAGATTACTATAGACTATACTCCTCAAGCTACAGTCTACTTCTTAATCAGCTGAAATGCGAGCGAAGCCGCGGGTAAAGGCTAGTGATATAATATGTTTTTGTAAAGAGGAAGAAAAGCCATATAGACTTCACAAATTTTATTAATGTATTCCCCGAGAACTTCATTCATCAGCCTCTGAAATGTGGCATACGTAGAATTTCGTAGTGGCCATTTTCGACACTAGTCTTCCTCGTGGATCTCGATTTGATGAAATCCCTTTGCTAGATCAAGCGTTGTGAAATATTGACATCTACAAAGCTTGTCTAAGATTTCATCAATTTTTTGGAATGGGGTACTTGTCATCTATGTTCAGTTCTTTGATTAAGTTTCCTGTAATCAATGACATATCTCCATTTAATTTTTTCGCTGGCGTCAGCTTTCTTAGAGACGATCCAGATCGGATCTAAATACGGAGAGTTATTTCGACGTATAATTTTGCTACTTAGCATTTCTTTAAGTTCCTTACTGAGTTCGGCTTTTTGAATGTAAGGATATCGATAACTTTTACTTTGTATCGGAATATTATCCTCCGTTCTAATTCTATGCTATATAGAGCATTTGTGAAAGAAAATTTAGTATTTTCTTCATAGAAATTATCATTATACTGTTTAATCAATCTAAATATTTCTTTCCTTTCTTCACTATTTAAGTGACCAACTCTTATTTGGTCTAGTAAAGGTAACTGTTGGTGTAGTTCTTCTATGATATTAAAATTGTTTGAATCTACGTTTTCGACTTCTATAATGTTTTCAGAGGGAATCGAATTTACATTGCTTTCTGCTATTTCAGCTTTTGCAATCATAAATTCATTCCTCTACGCCTACATTATTTTTTAGTAAAATATCTTTTACATACCCTAATCCCTGTTTTTGGTTAACCGGTATACGTATTTCAGTGAGTTCAACTTCAGAAGAAGTTTTTTTTATGAAAGTGTAGTTTTATTGTTTTATCGATTGTTTTTAAGAGTTCGTTTTCATAAGCTATATGCACTTTAAAAAAGTGACTTTAGTATCAATCCCTCGAATTCTGTATGAAATTGACAGATCAGGAATTCAATTTTTTCATTACTATCGCCCAACTTACTGCACAAAGAAATCTATACTTTGTATAGGATTTGAATATTATGGCTAAGTGTTTTGAGGTTGAGAGGTTCCTTGAGATTAGTGTGCCACTTAGGATGGCATAAGTTTGGGTTTATAATTGAATGGGGGCTTCCGTATCAATTTTGAATTTTAAGTGTCTGGTTTTGGAAGATGCTTCTATATAGGATAAGTTTTTCTATTCTATGCTAGGCCTATTTCCATAGGTTCTTGAACGTAGCGACTATTATTTTATAACTATTAATATTGATTCTAAAAGGATTTGTGTGGTTAAAGTTATTTTTCAAGTTATGGTGATTATTTGCATTATTTGGGCGATAATGTTCAAAAGTGGGTTTAATGTAATGATGTTGATTATTTGACCTTGGTTGCCATGATGTGTTATTAGGATTATTTGTGCGATAGGCCTAAAATAATGGTTTGGTGTTCTGGTAGTGGTAGGATGCCCTGGCTTGCGAGGACGTTCTTGACATTTTTTGAATAGATTAGATTAGATTAGATTAGATATTATTTTATTTTTTCAGCTTTAAAAATAACAATACAAGAATATATTATAATAAAATAAAATAAAATAAAATAAGTGGGCAATGGCGTTGCCGTCTGCCTGATTGACACGTTGAGATGTTGTTCTTGTGCACTTTGTATAACATATTGAAGTATAAATAATGAAAAACAGAAAAAAAAACAATCTTAATACAAAAACATGGTATCTTGTGTTTATTTTAACTATGTAAATTCCGTTATGATCAAATTTCGATATGAATATGCTTGTTCGATATATGTGTGAAGAGCTTCCCAATTATCTCCGTTAAGGATGTTCTTTGTTTCTTCCATTGTCAATGAGCGCTTTCCAAAATAAATAAGTCTTAAATCTTTGTAAATCGGACATATTGCCAAAAAATGGAATGTATCTTCTTTTGATTTTAAATTACATATTGCGCAAAGGTTGGAATCAATTTTTTTGAAAGGAGACCCGTTTAAATTCAACATTTCGCATCTTGCTCTACATATCAAGGATATCGCCTTCACGCTACAACAATCATTAAAATAATTTTTGCTTTTCAGATCGAAGTTAAGTTCAGGGTAGATTATTCTATTTATAGAGGGTGTTGCCTGAATTATACTTTCATTGCGATTGTGAAGGTCAGACAGTTCCAAAAGACTATAACACTGCCGCTTCAAACGTGATAGATCATTATACTGGATATCTATGTTTATCTCACATTTTTCTGCCAAAGACATCCAATCGTTTACCCATTCTAATTTGTTTTCAAAGGTGTATTTAGCGAGAATATTGTGGGAGTCTGTGTGAAGGATATTGCAGCACTTTGATTATGTAGTCAAAATGTAATTTTAGTGTAAAATTAAAATGGTTTGGGAGACCTGTCTCCAGAGTTAAAACATAGTTAGGAGTGTTCATAGGAAGGCGAAAAAGATTTTTAAGGAAGAATCGTAGCAATTTTTCAACTTCCTCATGTTGTTTAAATCCCCAAGTTTGACAACTGTAGCACATAACCGAGCGCATGACAGCTTCAAAGATGCGGAATTTCGCTGATATTGGTATTTCATTTTTATTGATTATATTTTTCCATGATGCATTTAGTAGACTTTTTGATGCTGATAGCTTTTTTTCGAGATGTTGTGTGATTTTCATGTTAGGCTCCAAAACTATGCCGAGGTAATTATATTGGGTGACAACTTCTATTGCTTCACCGTCGAACCACCACTTTTCTTCCATTCTCAGTTTTGTTTGTCTATTGCGCACGATCATTATCTTAGATTTTTCTAGGTTGACCCTCAGGTTCCATGTTTTGCAATAATTGTTCATTTTGTTGATCATCAGTTGTAAGCTGTGAGGAGATTCCGCTAGCAGAACGATATCGTCAGCGTAGAGTAAAACTTTAATGGTTTGCTGTGCAATTCTGATACCTGCAGGCAGATGTTCCGATATATCGTCTATAAACAGAGCGAAAAGGACTGCACTAAGCAGGCAACCCTGCTTTTCTTAGTTCTTAGTTTCTTAGCCTTAGTTTCAAACCAATCGGACACATTTCTGCCATCCCACACAGTTTGACGTGTGTTTTTGTACATGTTTTTTAAGGCTGTCAGCATTTTGGTTGACATTCCTTTCTGTGAAAATTTATAGAAAAGTGCATGTGGTCAATCGAATCAAATGCTGCTCTAAAGTCTAGGTAGGTAGGTAGAGATGGCGGTTCTAATTTGAGTTGAAAAACTCCTTAAAAGAACCCAATTAGAGCTGGTGTGCGCCGTTTTGTTACCATTAACCAAACAACTTAACGGAGGCTTAGACGGATGTGATAGTATGTGTTCCACGGAGAAGGACGGGAAGAACTAGTTTTCTTTTGGAGAGGTGACTCAATCTACCAGACCAACCCATAGGACAGTTCCATGTAGCCCAACTCCAGACTTTATGCCACCTAGGCAGGTTGCTGGTTGGTAAAGGTACACTGGTTCTGTCCAGGGTTGGTCCAGTACGCGGGCTTGGCGCAGAAGCCCCCCAAGAAACACAAAACCGCCACCTAGGCGAGATGTATGGTTCTCAAGAGGGCTTCCCCGTCAAGAAAAACGTGATTGATTAGAGGGATTGTGAGAAAAGGACTACTAGAGGGAAAGGAGGGAAGGGGAGACAATTATAAGCCACCCAGTCACCCTTAAGTCGGTTTCAAGCAACCAAACTCCAGACTTGGCATATACACCTAGGCAGGGTGCTGGTTGGTAAGGTCGTATTGAATCCGTCAAAAAGGGCTGGCCAAGTAGGGGGGAGGTAAGATAATTATAAGCTGCCAGAATACTCCCAGGTCGACTTCAAGCAGCCAGACTCCAGACTATATGCCACCTAGGCAGGGTGCTGGGGGGTGAGGGAACATTGAAATCGTGCAGGGAGTTGTCCTTGTAAAAGGGTCCAGCATAGGAACCACCCAGATCATACCCCACCACCTAGGTGAGATGTATGACCCTCAGATGGGTCCCATGCTGATCCCCTGATTGCTTGATTGGGGGGACAAGAAGGATTTTAAGAAGAGGGATGGGATGAACTAGTTGGGGATGTGATTGTCGGGATAGACGATATATTTATAGCCATTTTGTCGCATTCAGGAATTTAATCAAATCATTGATTTTTTTATTTGACAGTTCCCCAAGGTCCTCGTAAAAATCTCCACCCAGGGTTCGCATCCTGATGTGAGATAGAGCTGGGCATTTGCACAGTAAGTGGAAAACAGTTTCCTTCTCTGCTACATCTCTACAGGATCGGCAGTAATTGTTGAAAGGAATACCAATCCTTGCAGCATGCACCCCCACTGGCCAGTGGCCCGTGCTTATTGCTACCACCCTGGCTATATCTGACCGGTCCTTGCAGAGCAATGCGTTAGTTCGTGATTTATTGTAGGCAGGCCACATCTTCCTGGATATGATGCAATTGGTCAAATTGCTCCACCTTTGATTAGATACGGATGTAAAGTGTGATAAGACAATGCCCTTCACAGCCCCCAGCGGAATGTTGACGGCTTCGGCGAGTGAGCTGTGAAGGGCTGATCCTTGCCTGGCAAGCTCATCTGCTTTTTCGTTCCCCTGAAAACCACTGTGCCCTGGAACCCAGAGCAGAGTGACTTTCAGGTTTGAGCCAAGATCATCCAGTTCTTCCTGGTATTGCCTGACTAATTTGGAGGAAGTGGATGTCAAATTCAATGCCTTGATAGCGGCCTGACTATCGATTAGTATAGCAACATTTCGGTTTAGATGCGAGTATTGTTGCAGTAATTTGCAAGCCTCCCTGATTGCAAGAACTTCCGCCTGGAAGACGCTAGCAAAGTCAGGGAGTCGAAAGGACTTGGATACATTGAGTATTTCTGAAAAAACGCCCGCACCTACTCCACACTCCATCTTGGAACCATCAGTGAAGATCGTTATGTCAAAGTCTCCTATAACATCATCGTTTTCCCATTCTATTCTAGAAGGAAAACCTGTTTTGAAACTTTTATGGAGGCTTAGAGATGGTTTGCAGTAGTCGGTGGGGTATAGGGTTAAGTCGGCAGGTAAAAGAGTTGAGATATTGCTATGACCGTATGGTCTTTCGGTCCAGCAACCGGTCTCCTTTAGTCTAATTGAGCTACAGGACACCAAGTATTTAGTGTGAAGGTCGGGTGGTAAAAGGTTCAGAATAACATTTAGGGCATCTGTTGGGCAAGACCTGAGAGCCCCTGTGACACCGATGCTAGCCGTTCTTTGAACCTTATTTAACTTGTCAGTATTGTAGGCTTTGCTGAGAGCGGGCCACCAAACAATCGAGCCGTAGGTGAGAATAGGTCGTACCACGGCTGTGTACGTCCACAGAATCATCTTCGATTGAAGACCCCAGTTTTTACCGAATGTTTTGCTGCAGGCATAAAAGGCTATACAGGCCTTTTTTACGCGTTCTTCAATGTTAATTTTCCAGCTGAGTTTGGGATCAAGTACTACTCCTAGATATTTAGCACGGGTTGATAGTGATAACACTTGTCCATTAAGGCGGGGTAGAGAGAAGGTTGGTATCTTAGTTTTGGTTGTAAAGAGCATCAGTTCAGTTTTACTTTGGTTAACTCCCAGACCACAGCTAGTGGCCCAGTTGCTGACTTTCCTCAAAGCCCTTTCTGTTATTTCACTAATAACAGGTAAAAACTTTCCTGACACAAGAACGACCAAGTCGTCCGCATAAGCTACGGCCTTCACTCCACTGTCCTCCATTTCGACAAGAATTTTGTCCATAACAAGAAGCCACAGTAGGGGTGAAAGAACACCTCCCTGTGGTGTACCTCTATTAACGAATTTGATGGTTTGGATATTGCCTAGAGATGCCTGAATAATTCTATTACTGAGCATAGAAACTATCCAGTTACGTATGTATTCATCGACTCCGAAGTCGACTAGTGATTGACGAATTGATTCAGTTAAAACATTATTGAAGGCCCCTTCCACGTCTAGGAAGGATGCCATTGTAAATTCTTTGTAGTGTAGGGTTTTTTCTATCGTTCTTACTACCTCATGCAGAGCCGTTTCGGTGGATCTGCCTTTGAGATAGGCGTGTTGGGATTTTGAGAGGGGAGATCTTTCTAGGATTCCTCTTATATGTATGTCTAGGATGCGCTCAAGAGTTTTCAGGACAAAAGACGTCAGACTTATAGGCCGAAAATCCTTAGCGGATTCGTGCCCACGCCTGCCGACCTTGGGAATGAAAACTACTCTAACCTGCCTCCAAGTATTTGGAATATGGTTAAGTGATAGGCATCCTACGAAGATTGCCTCTAGCCATGGAATAGTCATTTCTAGTGTTTTCTGCAGCATAACTGGCAGAATGCCATCCAGGCCAGGGGACTTATACGGGTCAAAACTCATTATAGCCCAGGCTATGTTTTCTTTGCTTATTACGGTTCTGTGATTGTCCAACAGTGCAGTCTGCACGTCTAGATTTTGTGGTATGTTGGAATTGCTGTCTCTGCAACCCGGGAAATGGGTGGTCATCAGAAGATCAAGGGACTCCGCAGGAGAGTCAGTCCAGGAACCATCCATCTTTTTAAGAAAAGATGGATTTGTATGCTCCTTAGACAAGATTCTACCCAATCTTGCAGAGTCCTTAATGTCTTCTATAGAGTGACAGAACTCCCTCCAGGACTGTTTCTTTGCTAAAGACAGAGAGCGTTTGTATATTTTAAGGCAGTCTTTGTACGGTTGGAAAAATTTGTATTTGTGGCAGATATTGAAGATAGCCCTAGTCATTTTCCTGATATTTGCTAAATCTTCGTTCCACCACGCAGGGAAGGTTTTTTTACTGTACTTGATTGGGCAAGATACCTTAAAAACAGTGCTCATGGCTTTTTCAAAGGTGCTAACTTTTGCCTCTAGTTCTGTAACCGAGTCTATATTAATATTTGGTATCCGGCTAAGTTTGGTTTTTATTATTTGACCGAATTTCTCCCAGTCAATTTTTTTCGGGTTTCTATATGGTGGAGGGTTTTCAGTTTCGAAATTTAAATTGAAGAGAATCCACTTGTGATCCGAAAACGATTTCAAGTTGGAAACTCTCCAGTTCTCAACTAATGACTTTATTATTATAAATAAAAAACAACAAAATTAAATAATTAATTTTATTTATTCTTAAAAACGTTAAAATCACAATATTATTTATTTAGTTGGTATTAAATTTATTTTATTATTAACGCGTTAATAATAAAATAAATTTAATACCAACTAAATAAATAATATTGTGATTTTAACGTTTTTAAGAATAAATAAAATTAATTATTTAATTTTGTTGTTTTTTATTTATAATAATATATAAACACAATATGGAGACTCCAACACATAATAATAATGACTTTATATTGTTCGTACCTACGGTTATATCTAATACATCTTCCCAACCTTCAAAGTTTTCAGTACTTGGAAAGACGAAGGTGGGGGTATTACCTCTGTTATATACGGTTAAATTTTTGTTTATAATGAAATCAAATAAAGACTCACCCCGTTCGTTGATAGTCGAACTACCCCATAGCGAATGACGCGCATTGGCGTCACATCCCAGGAGCAGGTCCGTCTTCTTTGACTTGGCTTCGGTTATTACCTGCTCGACCTCACACGGCGGTGTCTCTCGATCGTGAGCCAGATAGGCAGATGCCAGCAGGAGGCTGTCGGTTTTATCATTCCCCAGTTTGACGACTGTCAGATCCGGTGTACTAAGATTTGGACATAAAAAGGCTTTTAAATGTTTCTTAGCTAGAATGCATGTACGAGGCTTACCTTGGATTTGATTGTCCGGCTTATAAAAGAGATCATATCGGCTGTCTTGGAGACCTCTTATCTTGAGGCCATTGATCCACGGTTCTTGAACCAAGCCTACATCGATGTCTTCCTCTCTTAGGAAGACTCTCAGATTATCTGAGGCACATTTGCTGTGCTTCAGATTAATCTGAATCAGTTTCAGCTTGGTTCGATTCATCTGCCTCGTCTGGTTGTTCGCTTCGGGCATTTTCAATTTCTTCGCCCTTTAATTCTTCGTTTGCAGCGTCCAGACTTGGCAGAATTTTGATTTTGGCACTCCTGATGCCAAAAAACAGCTTGTGGTTGGCTTTGATTATGGCTGGTATGCTTTCCTCGCTTATCATCAGGAGGAAAGTGGACGAGTTTTTTTGTGGTTCCTCAGCCTTGATAACAGACCACTCATGCATAGGAACAGTCGGGTTTTGCCTTTGTAACCCACGAATGAGATCCGCACCACTAGGTTTGATGCTCATTTGCGGTAACCAAATGCGAGCTTTGGGCTGTCTAGGGATATCCTTAGCTGGAATTAGTTTGAGTCTCAAACCCTCCCAGTCATTGCTAATCTTAGCAATGCACGAACTAAGGAACTCCCTAGAGAACACATCACCGCATTTGATCACCCTGCAGCCTCTGAGCACCTCGCTAGAGTCGAAACATGGGCATGGGCCTTCGGTCGTAGAGGTTGAGTAAAGGAACACCATTTCCGAGAGTTTTGCTTCGAAGGAATTCCACACTGGCAACAAGGATTTGCCACCCGAGCTGAGCTCATCTACCACAGCTACCTGGAGATCGTCTCTTACTGTCTCGCTGGCGGTACGCTGTGGGCGCATCGCTCTCGATGATGATGCTCCTTTCTCAGTCCTACTCTTCTTAGCAGCCTGACTGTCCTCTTAGGTTGATCGGTTACGTTTTTTGGATTGTTCAAGAAGATTGTTGTACTCTTCAACAATCTTCATATACTTCTTCTTGTCTTCTAAGTCCCTCTCTTGAACAGTTCCAGCTTCCTCATTTTTGGCAATCTTGCCTAGAATAAAGGTCGCCTTCTTGAACTGATTTCGCAATTGGGCACTTTCGCTTTTGTCCTGAGTAGCGCCGCTATGTCTGGCTTTGCTATCAGGGTTCTTTTTCGTATTTTTCGGTTTTTTTGGCACAGGCGTACTATGGCTGGTACTACCTGTACCGGACGGTTTGGGCAACTCTACCGTGCGGAAGCTTCCAGTACTGATAATGCTACCCGTGAGTGTTTCCTGGCTCGAAGCCAGTAGTTCATCCTCAGATGAAAAACTTAAGAATTTTGTTGTCACTGGCGACTTATCCCCTTGCGGGGCCAAGCCCGTGCCGGCAGTCGCGACTCCTGCCGACATTTGAACGCATATCCCCGTCCGATTTGTTTCTTCTGTCATTTGTGTATTGCCCATATTTGTTAATTGTTGTTTGTTTGTTTGTTTTTGGGCTTTGTTGGTTTTCCACTCTTTATTTGTTTAAAATTTTTGCCGACAAATATTTCTGGAGTGTACTTAAGCCCCCTCACCGACGCCAAGGTCAAGCCCGCGAGGGGGGCTCTAAAGTCTACAAAAAACATGTACAAACTCTTTTTTTGTCTAAGGAAGTATTGGGCAACAGTTGTGAGGGTGAATATGTTGTCTACAGTAAAATATCCTTTTCGGAATCCTGCTTGATATTCACTCAATATTTTGTTTCTTTCAACCCAGGTGTTCATTCTTCTCAGAAGAATGGAGGAGAAAATTTTAGCGATCGAATTCATAAGGGATATTCCTCTATAATTACTTGGTGTGTTGACATCGCCTTTTTTGTATATTGGGTAAACAAAAGCATCTTTGAATTCCTGAGGTATTTCACCAGATCTATAGATGAAATTGGATGCTGCTAGCATTTTACTTAAAAACTGGGGTGGAGCGTTTTTGTAAAATTCATTACCTATTCTATCAGGTCCTGGTGCTTTTTTGTTTTTGATATTATGTAGACTTGTCATAAGTTCACTCATATTAAACTCCATATCAAGTAAATCATCGATTATCAGGGGTTCAGCAAATTGTATACTCTCACTGATGTTAGTTGGATTAAGTAGGGTTTTAAAATACTCTGATAATTTCGAGCCTGAAAGGTGGACTCCACAAACATATTCTACGCCTTTCAGTGTCCTTATTTTATCCCAGAAGTTTTTACTATTTTTCGCGCTCGAGAGTTCTAAGGCTACATGTTTAAGATATTGCTGACGTTTTTCTCTGCATAGAATTTTATAGGTTTTATTTGCGCTGATGTATTGTTTTCTAAGGATTTCATTTGGGCTTGTAGATGTTTTCAATCTTTGAAGCAAGGTAAATGATAGTTTTCTCGCAGTGAAACATTCCTGGTCGAACCACTTCTGTCGAAAGTTTGTTTGTTTATTCAATCTAGGATTAATTGGAGCAACTTTTTTAATGCAATTGCCTAGATAACTAATTTTTTCTGCAGCGGTATGTAACAATGTATTGGTTGCAGAAGTACTCTCTATCTCAGACAATAGTCTTGAAGCATATAGCTCTTTTTGACTTTCTTTCCACAGAAGTTTTGGTGGTAAGGTTAGCATGGAATAATCTAGATTTAACTCAAAGTCGAAAACTACAGTTAAAGGCATGTGATCAGAATAAATCTCGGTTCCTACTTTAAAACAAGATATGATCTTACTCCATTCACCCGATATTGCACAAAAATCTATGACGGATTTCCCTGAACCTCCAATAAAAGTAAACTCACCATTTCTATCATCTTTGCTACATCCATTTAGTATATACAAATTGAAAGCTTGGCACATTTCTAGAAAAAGGCGACCATTTTTATTCGTGATTTTATCTTTTGAGTTACGTTTGTCTTAAATGTCAGTGCTAATGAAACTAGTCTTAGATGGAACTATCTATTCTTCGCCAATCCTGGCATTAACATCTCCAATTAGCATTATGTTTTCAGAATCTATAATATTTAAAAGATCGTAAAGCGTATAAAATTCGACATCCCAGAAATTGCAGTTAATGTAAATGGGAACGATATAGAATTTTGAGTTTAAATTATTCAAGGTTATGCAAACGGTGTTATTTATTTCGCTAAAGCTACCATTTATATATTTTTTGAGGCCAAACAAAGAACCTCCTATTGCTCTTCCAAATGTATGTTCACGACTAGCTGATATCCAATGTAAATTATATTCAGAGAAATATTTGTTATAAGTTTCAATATGTTCATTTGTGATAAATGTTTCAAAGAGTGAGAAAATATCATGTTTTTTTACAAATTTAAAAAATCAACATTAATTAGTTTGCTTGCTAAACCAGCAATATTATATGAGAGGACACTACAATTATTATTATTTAATTTAATTTTTTTACTATTAATTTTTTTACTACATATACTTGCGTGACAGACGGCAACACTGTTTCAATTTTGTTGTACTATTGATTGTTGCGTTGAACTTATAGATGGCGCTGTTAGTATCTCAGGCACATTGACAGATAGATTGGAATTCGACATTGACGTTTCGATGGTGTGCTGCTGTGGTTTATTTGTTTTTGTTTGTGAAGATTTAATATTTTCAATCGTCACTCCGATGTCACCAAAAAGTTCATGTAGCACCTCAAATCCATCTCGTACGCCGCAAAAGACTTTTCCATCTTGTGTTGAGTGAAATATTTTTCCATTCACAACCATTTTCAAACCTCGAATTTGTGGAGAAACTGATGGATGTTTGGCCTTGATTGCTCGTCGAATTTGCATCATTTTTCGTCGCCTCTTAAGCTCGTCTTTGGTGTAATCTGGGTTTACGTATACACCACTTCCTTTAAGTTTTCCTGAGTTTCTCAGCAATTGGGTTGAAATAAATTTGCTGTTCGTCTCCACAAGCACAAGTGGGTGGCAATGGTACAGTGGATGTAGTGCTTGGTTGCTCAACCTTAGAGCTGTGCGTTCAAACCCAGCCGAGGGCAGCAATTTTTATTTATTTCCCAAGTTTCAACTAGATGCCACCCGTGGAATTTCCATGAGATAATTATCACCTAAAATCTCAAACCACAGTACCACCTTTCTTTCCTATCTTTCTATTCCTTCTCTTTCCTCGCTCGCACATGTTAATTCATTATAAAGGTATTAATATCCCTTTGAGTGCGAGTGCATTATAAAAAAAAAAAAAAAAAAGTTGTTGATTTCCCTTGGATGGCAATGAAGTTAAATCCTCTAGCTTGATGTTTTGATGCTCGAGTAGTTTATTTGCAATTTCGTTAACTGATTTGTAGATATCATCGCACATATTTGTTGGCAGTGTAAAAATTAAATTATTTTCCTTAGACCGCTTCTCCATGGTTTCCATTTTCTTTTCAAGTGAGTTGTTTTTGTGTTTAAGTTGTTCAAGCTCTTGCGCGAGTGTCTCGTTTGTTACTTTGAGACTCTGAATATCGGCAAACATACACGCAAAGTCAGACTTTGTTGGTAAATCCTGGAGCTTGACTTCTAAGGTTTTTGAAAGCATATTTTGTAATTCGGAGATTGTCATTGATGCTACAGCCATTTCTTTTATGTGGGTTTTTTTGCTGCTACGTATTAACTCCGGTGATGTTTCCAACAAATTTCTTTTGATTGCTTGGTGCATTAGCTAATCACTGATTTATTATGCGATAGAGTATCAATTTATCAGAAGGAATTTAAATTTCGCGATAAATTAAAAAGAATTAACTATATTTTTTGAAGAGCCGTGGTTTTTCTCTTTTACAACCTTTGACAGATCAAATGTCAATCCATTTTTTGAATATTTTGAGTGGCAATTGGGGTGTATGGTTGGAAATTTGATTTTAATTTCTGTTTTTCATTAAGAGAGTCAAACTTCTTGAGATAAGGGTTATGGTATGCGTATCCGCATTCATGCAATATAATAAAATTAGAATTTAGAATTAGAAGAATCTTTATTCATAATTTTAAAGAATACATAGTAAATATTAACATAAAGAATTTAAAGCATGGCATAAATGCCGTCTGCCGCTTAACATAAACAATTTTCGACTTTTAAAGAGATGACAAAGTAAATACAAATTAATTTAAATTTATTACAAAATAACAATAAATAAGTACAAATTTATCGTAAATTGTAAATATGAGACACAGTGATAAAACAACTGAATCTATAGGATAACATTTTGTAAAGGGTATTTTGTTGTATGCAAAAAAATAATTACATTGAGTTATCTATTTTAAGTTGAAATATAAATTACAAATATATATTGAAATAAAATGTAAAGATTAGGAGCAATAGAAAAAAAAAAATGATTTTAATCTTTAGATACAGGCTTTTAGTTTAGCTAAAACAAAAAAAAATACTTTCTTTATCAGTAATATTAAGAAAAATAAAAGAAAAAGAACTGAAATACTACTATAGATGAGCTTTTAGTTTAGCTAAAAAAAAAAAAAAAAAAAAAAAAAAAAAAAAAAAAAGGGATAACGTTTTTGTTAAGATCCCATTTTTAATCTTGGGCTTTTAGTTTAGCTAAAACAAAATTTATAATGTGTGGTGTACTATATTTCTGACATATTCAAATATGATTTTCTATACTTATTTGCATAAGAAATGTAACCAATAAGTAACTTCCAGCCACTTTCTTCATTCAAGATACCTACACATTCCCCCCAAGTCAATGAACTTTTATTGAAGTAGAGTCTGTATTTCCTGCAGAATAGGACAAATCGCTAGGAAGTGAACGACGTCTTCACTTTGGTTCAGATTACATAAGGAACATAGTGGGTTAATGTCGTTTCGATATGGTCTAGAATTAAGCTCAAAAGTTTCTGTTCTAATTTTAAAAATGCGACTCATATCTGAGACAGAGAAGTCCTCCCTAAAATAATTGTTTATACCCAAACTCAGGTTAAGCTTGCTGTATGTAGCCCTGGAGGATGACTCCCTCGCCCTTTCGAGATCATTCTGATACATATGTTCGTCAACAACTGAAATGCAGTCATAAAATATATTTTTCCAATCTGAAATATTGTTAACATTTAGGTCAAATGGGATGCGATGAGCCAGTGCAAGTTCTTTCCAGTTTCTAAATGGAGTATACCCACAGCTAAGCGAAATTTCCATTATTCTCTTATGTAAGTTATAACCCGGTCTTTGCATAACTTTTACTAAAAAGTCTGCATTTTCTTGTAAGTTTCTAATAAATATGTGAGGAAGGCCAGACTCAACATGAATTGCATAATTAGGGGTATTCGCCGGTAGTCTAAATACTCTTTTAAAAAAGTACCTCTGTATCCTCTCAAATTCATCCATCTGTTGGTATCCGTAAACTTCATTACCATAGCAGAAACAACTGTTTATTGTGGCGTTGAAGACTTTGAATTTTGAGGTTAGATCCACAAAACCTTTTGAAAAAAACTGTGACCACATTGTGTTCATTGCTGATTTAGCAAGAGCCATTTTTTCAGAAATGTGACCCCTTATACCCAAATTGGACGATATAACAAAGCCAAGATACTTAAACTCATTAACAATAGTGGCACCATCTAAAGTCCAGTTTCGAGTAATATTTGAACGGATTTGGGATTTGAAAATCATGATTTTGGTTTTGGAGGAGTTAATCTTAATATTCCAAAAGTCACAAAAAGTTTTTAGTTTATTTATTTGGAGTTGAAGCGTCACTGGGTCATCAACAAAGATGACAAGGTCATCTGCATATAACAAAAGCTTTACATATATATCACCAAAGGAAACTCCTCCCGGTATATGGTGCTCGATGTCGTTGATGTATAAAGCAAACATCAACGGGCTTAACACGCATCCTTGTGGTACACCAGTCTCTGACCTAAATAAACTAGATTGGCTTTTGCCACTGCACACAACCTCAGACATATTTAACAAGAGCTCTTGGTATGTTTGAATGAATTTTGTTGAAACCCCGATAGCTCCAAGCTTATAAAGCAATGACCTCCTATTGATGGTATCAAAAGCCGCTTTAAAATTCACAGAGACAGCATACAGTAGTTTCTTTTTTTTCAATAAATCGTCTTGCAATGCTGGTCAAAGCGAACACATGATCCATTGTAGAAAGATTTGCCCGGAAACCGGCTTGATAACAACTGATTATGTTGTTATTTTCCACCCATCTCGACAACCTGAGGTATAATATATGCGCAAAAAGTTTTCTCGGAGAACTTAACACTGAGATGTCTCTGTAGTTTTCAGGTTGACTCGGGTTACCTTTCTTAAACACGGCAGAAATACTAGCCAAACGAAAACTACTTGGGAATGCTTCCTCACTGAACATTTTATTTAAGAGGTCTAGAATGTAATTTAGAAATTCAGGAGTTGAGTTTTTGTAGAATTCGATCGGAATTCCATCTGCCCCTGATGCCTTGTTATTTTTCATTTTGTTGAGAGAAAGTAGCATTTCAGACATCGTGAAAGAACAATCTTTGTCAGGAGTCGAGATGTATTGGAGTGCAAAACTAATCGAATTCTGATTTGGGTCTGGCAATAGGAGTTTTTCAAAATATGCCGGTAACTGGTCAACACCAATGCTAGACGATAAAGACTTTTCCCGGCCTCCTAATATACGAACATTGTACCAGAAAGATCTAGAATCCTTACAGTCATGTAAATTGTTGGCAACTTTTCTCATGTACAATTGTTTTTTGTGGTTACATAAATCCTTATACTTTTTGTTCTGTTGCAAATAGAGTTGCTTAAACGCAAAATTATCTGACTCCCTAAAAAGTTTTAAGAAACTAAAAGATCTTTTTCTACTTTGTCTGCATTCAGCGTCATACCACTTAGAACGCGACCATGCTGAGGTGATACTAGTAGCCCTGCATCCAGCTGATTGCTCGTCGAACAATTCTTCGAGAGTTAGCCTATCTCCGAAGTTATTTATGAAGATAGTTTTTATTTCTAACCATGAGGTTATGTGAGACTATATCTCAATTATTTCTCTTGCCCTACCTTTATTTTTTGATTTCAAACAATCTGAAAAAACAGATTGCGAAAGTTCGTCATATTTTTGTAAAAGTGGATGAATCTTATCAACCAAGTCTATATAATGTTGCAACTCTCTTTAGTCTCCATTGAATTCTGGGAGCTTAGCAATATATTTGAGTGGGTCTATGGTTAAAGTTAACATGTTTGAATTTTCAAAAAAATTATTTACTATGTTCGAAATTTGTTCGCTTCTTAACCACGCGTTTTCTATGTGTTCTAATATTTGATGGTTTTGATCGTTTTCAGACATTTTTTATAAAATCAAAACATGTCATTGATGCATGTAGAAAATTGAAAACAATATTTCAAAAATACCCTATTTGAAAACAATGCAACAAAAAAAATAAGGTATACAATAATAAAGTAAAAATCATGAAATACAGTAAAAATAAAATGCACGACTGGGTCGCACGTACTTGCTCTGTGGGTGCAATAGTACGACGAAAACAAACTTTTCGATCAATAAGAACAACTCATTTTTGAAAAATTTGGTAAAAACTAAAAAAATTTGGCTAAAACTGGAAAACTCGATATACGGTAGCTAACGTTAAGTAAACTTTAGTATATCAAATTTAGATGTCGTCTTTTGGGTGATATAAATGATATAAATGTCCGCTTATGGCCAAATTATTAAAACTGTTCAAACCAATTTCCGCTATTATCATGTGTAGCCAAAAACTAACAATGCAGTTTTCTGTGAAATCTTACTAATATTATAAATGTGAAAGTTACGATGTTTGGATGTTTGGATGTTTGTTGCTAGCTCACGCCAGAACGGCTAAACGGATCTGGATAAAATTTGGCACAGAGATAGCTTATAGTCTGGAATAGCAGATAGGCTATTTTTTAACCCGGTAAAGTGTATGGTTCCCGTGGGATAGATATGTTTTAATTTTTGAAATCACACCAGAATGGCTGAACGGATCTGAATGAAATTTAACACAGAGATAGATTAAAGTCTGGAATAGCATATTGGCTACTTTTGATCCCGGTAAAATTTATGGTTCCCGTGGGATAGATTTGTTTTAATTTTTGAAATCACACAAGAATGGCTGAACTCATCTGAATGAAAATTAGCACAAAGATAGATTATAGTCTGGAATAGCATATTGGCTACTTTTTAGCCCGGTAAAATGTATGGTTCCCGTGGGATAGATTTGTTTTAATTTTTGAAATCACACCAGAATGGCTGAACGGATCTGAATGAAATTTAGCACAGAGATAGATTATAGTCTTGAATAGCATATTGGCTACTTTTTATCCCGGTAAAATGTATGGTTCCCGTGGGATAGATTTGTTTTAATTTTTGAAATCACACCAGAATGGCTGAACGGATCTGAATGAAATGGATCTTTATAAAATTTTCGGGGTAAATATAGTTTAGTCCAGGTATGGTTCCTGTGAAGGTTTCGTGTCGATCCGGTTTAAGGAAAAAAAATGCATGCTTTTAACAATTTTGGTTCAGTTTTTTTTTTAATTCTTTTTGGTTTTTTTCATAAATTTTTAAGCGGAATGCCCGATTGGAAAACAGAAAAATGCGGGCTTTTTGCAAAGTTTTTTTTTCATTTTATTTATAAAAATGTTTTCCTTTCGTAGAATAAAAGCATCATATTTATGGAACTGAGTCGAAAAAATCAAACTCTCAACGAACGTGCGTGTCCATTTGGTGCGAGAATCGTCCACCCAAACATTTTCCAAACAACTTTTGAACATCGGAAAAGGAATTGAATCGCACAACAAATTTTCCCAAATTTTTGTCAAATGCAGCAAAATATTCAAGCCATAATTCATCAATGTTATCATGTTCAGTTTAACAATCAAATTAACTGCACTTTGTGTGTATGCCAAAAAATGTGTATATTTATACACCAACCAAAACGACAAAAAATATTGCTTATCCGCTAGCATTGAGATAAAATATATAAATAAATATATAAACCGCTAGTATTCTATATATGTTACATTCAAAGTTTCATAAAAATCGGTGTAGCCTTTTTTGAGTAAATTAGAAAAAACGAAAAAATTGGCCAAAATCTAATGGCTCTTCGTATAGGAGCCACCATTAAAAAAAAAAGAGACTGAAAAAAAAATCAATGCCATCTGATAGGATGAAAGAAACTATACCAAACAAAGTTTTAGTGAATTCGATGCAACCGTTGACAACTTATGGCCATTTGAAAAAAAGACGTTAAGACCAGATCTCCGTTATTAGCATTTTCAACCAAAAACTAAAAACGCAGTTTTCTTAAGAACACTAAAAGAATAGATCACACAAAGTTTAATCAAATTCGTTAGAGCCATTTTTGAGCAAATTAGAAAAAACTAAAAGAAGTTGGCTAAAACTGAACTGCTCGTTGTATGGGAGCCACCATTTGGAAAGGCTTCACTGAAAAATGTATAATGCCGTCCTATAGAACACTACAAATAACTATGCCAAACGAAGTTTGAGTCAATTAAATCAAGCCGTTGCGAACTTATGGCCATTTGAAAAAAAAGCCGTTTGAACCTGATTTTCGTTACGACCATTTAAGCTAAAAACAAAAAACGCTATTTTATTAGAAATATCTTACGTAAGTTTAATTCTGAGTTTAATCAAAATCGTTAGAGCCATTTTCGAGCAAATCCAAAATGAAATAAAATGCACGACTGGGTCGCACGAACTTGCTCGAATGTGTGACAGTGGTTTAGGGGCTTGAGATTTTGATAAAAATAAAATTTTCTAAATTCTTAAATAAATACTTAAACAAATTTGAGCTGAAAAAAAAGTACGCCATTTTATTTCTTTTATAAATTTGAATTTATGAGAATAAATTTATAAAAATCTGTGGAGCGGTTTTTCTGTCCGTCTGTATGTCTGTCTGTCTGTCTGTATGTATAGAGACCTACAGCCCAAACGGATGGGCCGAATTGCTTCAAACTTGGTATATAGACTTTTTTAGGTATTGTACAGACGTTAAATTGAAATTTTTTTTTTAGCTCAAAAAATAACGGTACCTGCCATACAACCGTTACGTTAAAGCTTATTTTTCTCAAAAACGGCTCTAACAATTTCGAATTAAAAAAATCAGTGTTGCTTTTTAGGTACGACTAATTATATGGCTGAAAAAATTTTTTTAAAAATGGCTAAGAACGGTACTTTATATAGGACCGGTTTTTTTGCTTTCGACTATCTCGAAAACGACTCAACCGATTCTTTCGAAATTTCACACACATATAGCTGTAGGTAGATCAATTTGTATTGCTCACAAATATTTTTGAAAAATATTTTTTTGTATTTTTAAAAGCATTTAAAAAAAAAATTAAAAAATTAATATTTTGAAAACTGCTTATTAAATTTTTTTCTAAAAATTTTAAATAAATGTATTTGCTCAATACCTATGAACTGGCGTTTTTGAATTTTTTTTGAAAATTTTTTTCAAAAAGTTTTTCAAAAAAAATTTTTTTTCTCAAAAACCGCTCCACAGATTTTTATAAATTTATTCTCATAAATTCAAATTTATCGAAGATATAAAATGGCGTACTTTTTTTCAGCTCATTTTAGTTTAAGTATTTATTTAAGAATTTTGAAAATTTTATTTTTATCAAAATCTCAAGCCCCTAAACCACTGTCACTCATTAGAGCAAGTTCGTGCGACCCAGTCGTGCATTTTATTTTTGTCTGCACGAAACCAATACTTGCCCTATAGAGCAAGTAAAAATTGTAGACCTTATTGCGTGCGTTGAGTAAGTTACTGCTCAGAGTTGCTGTTTTAAGTTGTTGTTTAGAGTTGTTTTTTAGAGTTGATGTTTAAAGTTGTTGTTTAGAGTTGTTGTTTAAAGTTGTTTCGGATGAGAATGTTCTTTCAAATGACTTTTTTCCTTGTCCATTGATTGTTAGTTGTATTGTTTTTTTTTTATTAAAAAAAAAAGGTTTTATTTATTATTTTTCTTTTTTTTCACACTACCCAAAGAAACACTATTTCGATTTCGATGTTCCACAGGACAAATTTATTAAATTAAAGGACATACATTGACTTTATCGTGGTAATTATAAATCGATTTTTTTTCACTTCGGTGAAATTAATTTTAAAATGTTGTTTTCATGTAGTTTTAATATCATTCGGAAAGTTTTATTTGTTTAAGCATTTCCTATCTTAAGGAAACGATAATTCGCGAGTTAAGCGTTGAAACGCACTGTTTAGCAAAATAAAACTTAGCCAGCCATCGCATCATTGGCAAAGCACTCTCAGGGTTGAAAATGTAAACCTAGAAAAGGAAGCTTATTGCCAGGAAAATCTAGGTAGGTTTGCAAAAAGTATTAAGTAAGTATACTAAGTAGGGTCTATATTAAAATGTAATGCACGACTTTGTGGCACATACTTGATCAGTGGGTGCAATAGATGGTTTTTGAGCAATAACAACTATTCTTCGTTGTATTAAATATGCAAGGGAGTTCAAAATATTTGTTAAAGAAGTCTTTATGTCCCGCATTTCAAGCATATTGACAGTGTTATAAAATACGTTAATTTACCGTTATTTTCGTTATACAAAGACTAGTAATTGAATTAAGTTGCTTCTTTCTATACATCAGATGTCCGTTACTTGAATTTTAAGCCCAAACACAAGAACGCAGTTAGAAATCAAGAAAATTCTACCAACAAATACACACAACAAACAATACAACTTCCGCAAAAGTCGTTTGCGAACAAACCAAGTCTCATGGCGTGTCTACCTATGAGGCAGTGTCCTGTAATGACACCTATAATGGAGCTAATGTGCCGTCTGCTCAGAGAGATCAAAGTCTTAGAGCGATTTGAATCCAGCTTTGGCCAAATCCGTTTTGTCGCTAGACATGTGTTGCCACTTGTCCACCCAAGATTTGTTCTATCCATAGCTTCTTGCCTTAGCAAAAGTTTACATGTAGCGATGGGAATACCCAGGTAACTGTGTTCAGTTAATATAGGTAGTGTTGTTCCTTTATTGGCAAGTTCGTCGGCCTTACAGTTCCCTGGAATATCTCTGTGCCCTGGCACCCAGCAGAGGTGAATGTTAAACTGTTCCGTCATCTCTCTAAGAGATGATCGACAGTCGAGAGCTGTTTTAGAGTTATAGGAGATGGAATCCAGGACCTCAGCGCGGCTTGACTATCAGAGAAAATGATGATATCCTTAGAAGATATCACGTTTTCTTTAAGCCAAGATAAAACCTCCTTAATTGCCATTAATTCCGCCTGGAACAAGCTACAATGGTTTGGTTGACGGAAGGAGGGACTAAGATTTAGTCTATTAAAGTAAACACCTAGAGTAGGTACTTAATCTCGAAAATCCAAAATCTAGAAAAAGAAATCTAGAAATAATATTAATACTAGATTAAGAATTCTTTTGCATTAAAAAAAAAAATTTAGAATACTTTTTTTTCTAGATTCTAGAATTCCATCTTTCGAGATTTTTTCCATTTTCTAGATTTTTTCTACTTCTAGATTTTATCTTTCTACATTTTTTTTTTATAGATTTTGTCCTTTCTAAATTCCATCACTCTGGATAACGTCGTGATCCCACCAACAAAGTACATTAAAATTGTTTAAGCCATTTTTGAGAAATTTGGTAAACATTTAAATTATTTTTCTAAGACTGAAAGGTTCGATATGTGCTAGCTACAATTCAGCATTCTTTAATCTTAAAAAAAATAGGTGCAATCTTGTGGGTGCTATGAAAGATACATATTATATACTTTAGAAAGTGCGAACCATTTCGTTAATGTGGTTGTACAATTTTGTCCAGTTTAATAAATCCTTTAAAACCTGATTTCCCTTAATATCATTTGTAGCCGAAAACTAACAAAGTGAAGTTTTTTTTACCTTCTATGTAACAGAGTTGAATACAAATCGTTCAATCCTCTTTTGAGCAAATTAGAAATAAAATGCACGACTGGGTCGCACGAACTTGCTTTAATGTGTGACAGTGGTCTAGGCTCTAGGAGATTGTGATTTTGATAAAAATAAATTTTTCGAAACTCTTAAATAATTACAGTGGATTAAGTGCTTGGTTGCTAACCTACGAGTTGTGGGTTCAAGCCCCAACCTGGCAGCAATTTTTCAATATTCCCCCAGCTTCAACTGGACGCCACCCGTGGGATTTTTGTGAGATAAATACCACCCTATTTCTCAATCCATTGTACCAACAAAAAATCTTTCCTATTTTTCTATTCCTTCTAACTATGGCCGTGCAGTTTGCATTCAAAAAGACCTTGGGTCTTACAGGCATATATAGTTAAGATTATTATTATACATATTTAAAGTAATTTGAGGTGAAAAAAGGACGCCTTTTTATTTCTTGGATAAATTTGAATTTATGGGAATACATTTATGAAAATCTGTGGAGCGGTTTTTGAGAAAAAAATTTTTTTTTGTAAATCTTTTTGAAAACATTTTTCAAACAAAATTCAAAAAGGCTAGGTCATATGTATTCAGCAACTACATTTATTTGAAATTTTTGAACAAAATTTAAAAGCAGTTTGCAAAATATTGATTTTTTAAATTTAAAAATAAATGCTTTTTAAAATACCTACAAAGAAATATTTTTTAAAAATATAGGTATGCCTTCTTGCAATATAAAATAAGCTACCTACACCTTACATATATGTATGAAATTTTGAAAGTATTGGTTGAGCCGGATTTGAGATATCCAAAACAAAAACCATCCTATCGAAAGTACCGTTTTTAGACATTTTTTAAAAGGTTTTTTTCAGCCATATGATTGGTCGTACCTAAGAAGCAACAATTTTTTTTTTTTTTTTTAATTAAAATTGTTAGAGCCGTTTTTGAGGAAAATTAGCTTTTACGATCGCGGCATTGAACATTTTTTGAAGATTGAGCGACGGATTGATTTTATGTTCAAATATAGTATACGAGTTTTTCATACAAATGAAAAAAAATTAAATAAATTCGTTTTTAAACGTCAATTTCCTTTTTTTTGCTCTGCTTTTGGATCATTGGTGTAGGTAGCCAACCTAATATTGGAGACCAGGAATCGCTACTGATTTGTATGTTTCTTCGAATTAATTGTATAGGAATAGGAATGTTATGTATATTGTATTTAACGGTCCAGAAGATAACTTCTAAAATAACAAATAAGAGTATCATCGATACTTAATGCACGCATCGATAAAAGAGCTTCTTGCCAAACTCTATCGAATGCTTTTGAAATATCAAGCGCAATAATCTTGCTTGCGCCAAAGCGATGCAAGCATTTGTTCGGTGCCGTGACATTTGGCCATGTGTTATATGGCCATATTTTGAAATATGAAAATATGACACTTTCAAAATGTATCATGTGGCCATATTTCAAAATATAACCATCTATCGCTTTGTGGAAGTGTCATTTGGCCATATTTTTTTTTGCGGCTTTTAGCCATATGGTCCAATAACACTTTTCTTAAAGGGTCAAATGGCCACACAAAACAAATTCTGCCCAAGTAGCCCAGTCATTTTAGGCATTTTAAACCCCAATCTGCGGAAAAATTCCAACCAAGCTGAATTTTAGTACACACCTTTATTACGGCGTTGTAATGAAGATATGAAAAATCGACCCTGATATCGTGCCGGCAAAAAAAGTTATGAAGGTCAAAAGGTCACGAAAACCTAAAAAAAAAACAGTTTTTCGAAAATATCTCGGTTTCTATAGCTCCAATGATTTTAACGTGTAGAGCATAAAATTTGCTACAATTTCGTTAGTACAATCAATTTTGTATGTCGATTAGTTACCGAGATATGGCACTTCAAAAAACAAGTCATTTTTCAAAATTCGCTGCTGTAAGGTAAGGAAAAAAAGTTATTGAGGGAAAACCGGAGCAAAGTCGAACATTTTGCAATTCCCCCTTTTCCCTCCTTTTCCGTATCACGGTAACGAAATGACATACAACCATTTTTGTACCAACAATATTTTAGTTAATTTAACGCTCTACAAAAAAGTCTAGTACATTTTTGCTGTTGAACGTAAGCAAATAAATTGCACGACTGGGTCGTACGAACTTGCTCTAATGTGTTAAAATGGTCTTGGGTGCTTGAGATTTTGGGAAAAAAGCGTTGAAAAAATCATATGAAATTTTATAAATCACTTAAAAATCAATACAAAAAACGTTTTTTTGGAGAAAATGAAGTAAACCATCAGGTTTCTTTTATGTTTTTGAATTTTTCAGAAATTTTTTTTCAAAATCGTTGGACCAGTTTTTTCAAAAAACTGTTTTTTTTTTGAAAAACTTTTCGAAAATATATTCCAAATTTTTTTTGAGTATGCCAACTTCTAGTATTTTGTAGTTTTTATCAAAAAAATAAAATTTAAAAAATATAGATTATGCCGTTTTTGGAAAAAACAAAAATTAAAAAAAAAATTTGAAACTTTTTTAAAAAACTCAAAAAAACTTTGTTTGAAAAATTTAAGAATTTATATTATTTCTTTTATAAAAGGGCTTCTACATTAAAAATTTCATCGAAATCCGTCAAGTGGCTTACGAGAAAATCGGATTTAAAAAAACCGGTCCTATGGGAGGTACCGTTATAAGACTTTTCCTGAAAAATCTATTCCAACCAAAACATAAAGTTTGCACAGAAAATACAATTCAGAAAGTTTTATCAAAATCGTAGAAGCCGTTTTTGAGAAAAATTAATTTTTCACAAAAATCGTATGGCAGGTACCGTTAGTTTTGGAGCTAGAAAGCTAATTCCAAAAACCCCTCTGTAGGACGTCATAATAATACTATGTACCAAGTTTGAAGCAAATCGGTCCAGCCGTTTAGGCTGTAGTTAACTATACAGACAGACAGACACACGGACAGACAGACAGACAGACAGACAGAATTGTCGGACCCACTTTTTTCGACTTCTCTATCTGTAATGTCATGTTTGATTGTTAGAATTTTTTTTTTTTTACGAATGCATAACTTGCCTTATAGTACCTACCTATAATCGCAAGTAAAAAAGTTATAGAGCGAAAACCGAAGTGAACTCGAAAAGTTTGCAGTTTCCCCTCATCCTCTTTTTCAACAGGGCCGGTGAGGTCCAAAACTTCGTCAAATGTTAATTCAATGTTCTTGAACAACATCTCAACGTTTGATTAACTTCCGACCTTTTTCTACCTGCCCACTGTACTAAGAACAAAGTAATATATAAAAATTACGGCGGAATGACAATAGTAATGGGCATGGCCTGGTACCTGGTGGGCAAGCGGGGATCGTTGGGGGGTGCAAGAAGTTGGTGATTTTAACAAGGAGCCATAAAAACAGCATAATTTCATGATTTCTCGGGTATATCCGAAGAAATAAGGTGGAATTCTTCTTTTTTTTGCATTTTTTGGCAAATTTTGAAAAATGACCTGTTTTTTGAAGTGCCATATCTCGATATACAAAATTGATTGTACTTTTGAAGTTATAGCAAATTTTATGCTCTACAATTTTGTTATACACATTAAAATCATTGGAGCTATAGAAACCGAGATATTTGCGAAAAACGGTTTTTTTTTAGGTTTTCGTGACGATTTGACCTTCGATTTTTCATATCTTCATAACAACGCCGTAATAAAGGTGTGTACCAAAATTCAGCTTGGTTGGAATTTTTCCGCAGATAAAACCTAAAATTACTGGGCTAAAGAGAGAACCTATTTGGGGTGTGAAAAAAATTCGTTGCTGAGTTTTATGTTGCTATTTAAACAATTTAACGGAATTCAAAGAAAAGTTTTCTTGCTGTGAAATTCAAGTTTAACTTTTAGAAAACATTATCAATTTGCAAGAATATATTTTCAACTATATACTTTTTGCGAATTTTTTTTCACATCCCAAATTGATTCTATCTTGAGCCAGTATTTTTTCCGCCCGTTACCCTTTGCGCGAATCAAGATTGTTTCTACTTTAAATATTAAGTTAAGAATGTAGGTATGTAGTTGAAAATATATTTTTGTAAATTGACAGTGTTTTATAAAGTCAACTTTAATTTCACAGCAAGAAAACTTATCTATAAAAATAATGCCATTCTTTGTCCTATTTGTAGAAGAATAGTTGAAAATAGTACTACAATTTATTTTTTAAAATAAATTAATTTAGTACTAGGTATATACAAAAACATATGTACACATACATATATTTAAGTAAAGCATATGAATTCTTTATATTTTTGGTCGTTTGAATTTTTGTATTTTATATAAACATATATTTTGAATAAATATTTTCAGTTCCTTAATGAACCATTTTTAATTTAGAATTTTTTCAAGTTCTTTTGAGGGGTAAGAAAATGCGATTGAAAGTGACATTAGGCCATAAGGATCATATCACACTTTAGCAAAGCGACAGATGGCCATATTTTTAAATATGCCACATGACACATTTTGAAAGTGTCAAATTGCATTATTTCAAAATATGGCCACATTTCACGGCAACCATTTGTTTCACTGTTCGGCGAGATATGCCATCAGATCACCAGATTAACGATTGCTGCGAAAGAAGTATTGTCGGTCATGTAAAAGCTCCCGATAATCGAGATATTTCTTGAGCTGGCGACTTATCAGTGTCTCCAAGGGGTTGGGGTCGAAATACTGTATGGTCAAAATTCTGATTACAAAATACTGTATTTCAAAATACTGTAATTCAAAATTCTGGTTACACAAAATTCTTTATTTTAAAATTCTGTATGGGCAAAATTCTATATTTCAAAATTCTGTATTTAAACAAAATTTGTTTTGATAATGTACAAAAGCGCGCACTTTTGTACATTATCAAAACAAATTTTTTTTAAATACAGCATTTTAAAAACAGAACATCAAAATGAATTATATGAATAACATTAAAAACACCAATCACAACAAAAACAACAACAAAAACAACAGCTACGTGTTCACAAAATTTTTGCTGTACGTTAAGCTCAATATATTAAATATTCGAATCAATTTAGATTTCAACCTCTTAGGTATGGATTCATTCACTTATGTTGTTTGTAGAGACGACAGCAAGTAAGCGTGCATATATGTACGTCTCTTTCTCTTAAAAATGTTGTTTTTCTTGTTCTTTACATACCAAGGTCATTATGAAATGAGCCATTGCATGAGTAATTGTAACAAATGCTGGTTGTACTCGCAAATGCTTAGCTGTGGTTTTGTAAAAAAAAAAACAGAATTTTATACTAACAGTATTTTGGATAAACTGATATTTGGCATACAGGATTTTGAAATACAGACTTCTGAAATACAGAATTTTGGTCATACAGTATTTAAAAAAAAAAACCAGAATTTTGGTCATACAAAATTTTGACAACCGGTATTATTACCCGCTCCCGTTTCCATGACCTTGGAAAGAAGGAACATAAGTGGAACTGGTCAGTAGGGAGAGGAGTCACCTGTTTTAGGGACGGGCTGGACATATGCTATTTTCCATCCACTAGGAAATATTCCTGAACTATAGGAGCGATGTAAAAGCAATGGTTTTGCCAGCGATGAAGAACACCTCTTCAGAAGTATAGGGGGTATACCATCCGGGACAGCGGATTTGTGTATATAAAGTTCTTGAAGAACTCTTGCTACTGTACTAGTGCAGAATTATATCTGTCCCATAAAAATAGTAATAATAATAATAAGAACCTGGGGCACACTAGCTTTAATTTTGTGGAGGTCAGACTTGAAACTCTGTAATACAACTTGTATTGAACGGTCCAGAAGATAACTCTTTATCCAATAAAGATTATCACCGATACTAAATGCACGCATTTTCGATGAAAAGGCTTCATGCCAAACTCTATCGAATGCTTTTAAAATATTAAGCGCAATAATCTTGTTTCCGCCAAAGCGAAATATGGCAATATGACACTTTCAAAATCTGTCGTGTGGGCACATTTCAAAATATGGCCTTCTGTCGCTTTGTCGAAGTGTCATTTGGCCATATTTTTTTTTTTACTTTTTTGCGTTTTTTAGCCATATGGTCCAATGTCACTTTTCCAAAAGCGTCAAAAGGCCATACAATTCAAATTATTCCCAGGAGAAACCAATTTGGGTTGTGAAAAAAAATTCGTTGCTGAGTTTTATGTTGCTATTTAAACAATTAAATGGAATTTATAGATAAGTTTTCTTGCTGTGAAATTCAAGTTTGACTTTAAGAAAACATTGTCAATTTGCAAGAATTATTTTCAACTATATACTTCGCGCGAATTTTTTTTTTCATGCCCCAAATTGATTCTCTCTTGAGTCAATTTTTTTTCCGCCCATTACGCTTTGCGCGAATCACGATTTTTTTCTATTTTAAATATTAACTAAAGTATGTAGGTATATATAGTTGAAAATATATTCTTGTTAAATGACAATGTTTTCTAATAGATCAACTTTAATTTCACAGCAAGAAAACTTATCTATAAAAATAATGCTATTCTTTGTCCTATTTGTAGAAGAATAGTTGAAAATAGTACTAGAATTTTTTTGTTAAAAATAAATTAATTTAATACTTGGTATATACAAAAATATATGTACATTAATTATTTTAAATAAGGCATATGAATTCGTTATATTTTTTGTCGTTTGAATTTTTTATTTTGTATTCTTTAATATAAAAATAAGTTGGGTTTTCCTTCCTGGCGCGTGGCGCTATAACTCCAGAACGCACGAACCTATTTCCACGGTCTTACATTCGTTGGAAAGGTCTGGGCTCCGTGAGGTTTATAACAACGAAAATTCAGGAAACATCAGGAAGGGAAAATCATTTTTCACATACAGCGCCATCTCTGATACATAGCATGTACTACAACGGCGCCAGTACGTGGGGTGTGAGTATCCCCCACGAAAATAAGTACGTTTAATTTTAAGTAGATGGCGCCGGTGCGTGATACATTATTTGACAGGTAGGTACTCATTGTACTCTGCTCAGTTAATTTCATGTGACATTTACTATGCGCACGTCGTTTCAAACGCTAACTTAGAACCGGTATTGTGTTCACTGTGAGATTGTGAAATTGAGGTTAAGGTTATTCGTTTCCTAACAGTTCAATTGGAAACCATCAAATCAATCACGCGTATTGTGCAAATTTTTATTCAACTTCAACAGCAGGCATTTGTCCTTAAGGTGGTAAGTTGAACTGTGTAAATTATGTGGAGGGTGCATTTGAGGTAAAATTCACCAGCCTGTCCATAGTCCAAAATGCCAAGAGGACGACGCGACGTGCGAACATCAGCCGCCGCACAAGACATGCACGCCAGCAACAACTGTATTCACAGAACTTAAGCGAAGAACAACAAAATATAATAAGAGAAAATGCCCGATTGAGACAACGCGTGAGCACATGAAGATCATTGGCATCATACAATCGCTTGACATTCCAATATGATCCCACTGCGAACTACAGTGATGATGACAATTTAGATATTGGACCAATGACGACTGTATGCTGAAATTGCAATGCATTATAGTGGCTGGATTGTGCTGCGCAAGTGGAAAAGTCAAACTGAATCCATTACTTACACCACCACAGCCACTGAAACCATTGTTCGATGGAACTGATCCCGATTCCAACCATTTTCTTCAACACATACTTGAATACAATAGCTGCTTTTGCATGACTTCCTGTGGAGCTAATATAATTTAAGAAGGCGGCTTCATGCCGACTTGCAAGGTAAAAGATACAACAAACACAACCAATCGCTCACACCAAACAATCACACCAACACAATCAATTGCAACACATAAGAACTATACATACACCACACCCTACACCATCACACGATCAGAAGTCACACCGTATTCTTCAAAAATAAATAAATTAATTATTCCATCTTAATTGTTTGCTATCACAGATACAAGGACAAATATATCATTTACATAGTTCAATGGTGCCAACACCAGATGAACCGCATCAATTTCTGCAAATATATTTCATTTCGTCGATGGTGGATCAGCTGAATGTGCGGTGCAATATATAGGGAACACAACAGTTAAAGAGACGAATTATTGAACAGTTGCAAGCATTTTTTCACGTTAATAACGCTGTGGTTAATATGTTCAAATCAGCATTGGAACGAATGCCATCGGATACGCACAAATTTGTCATAAGAGCGGATAGTACCCCAACAGGTGAACATGTGCGAAGATTCAATGCACCCATCGTTGATGATGTTGCTGCAATTATTGTTGGCGATCCAACTACATCACGAGATATTGTCGTTCAGCGAAAAAGCAATATCATGCATCGTGTAAATGTGACACATCGTTTGTACGATGCGTTACAATATCCAATCATTTATTGGCAAGGGCAAGACGGATACGACATCACGTTAAAGATGGTCGATCCACTTACAGGTACAATATTCACACACTAATTATTGTTATTATTGGTTTCCATTAACAATCCATTTCATTTTGCATTTTCAGGCGTATAAACGAACAAAAATCTAAGCACAATGAATTACTATGCGTATCGTATGATGATTCATACACATGAGAGGAATGTCATTCTGAAGTGCTGTCGTCGGCTATTCCAGCAATTCGCTGTTGACATGTATGTCAAAGTCGAGACCGAACGTTTAGCGTTCATCCGATTCAATCAGGCAAAGCTACGATCTGAGGACTATATACACTTGCGTGATGCTATTCATTCAGATGGTAATGTTCAGAATATTGGACGCCAGACGATTCTCCCATCATCTTATATCAGAAGCCCACACCACATGCACGAATACGCTCAAGACGCTATGACGTACGTGCGAAATTATGGAACTCCGGATTTATTTATTACGTTCACATGCAATCCGAAGTGGACGGAATTGAACTCACGTTGGACCCGGGCCAAAAACCGCTAGATAGCCATGACATAATCGCCAGAGCATTTCAGCAAAAACTCAAGGTTATGATGGGTGTGCTTACTACGTATCGAGTTTTTGGTGACACACGTTGTTATATGTACTCGGTGGAATGGCAGAAGCATGGACTAACGCATGCTCATATCCTAATTTGGTTGCTGAACGGAAATGAGTTCATTGTACCATATTGCCCGCTGCTATCACGAAATTTCGAAACACATGCGAACATTGAGAGTTGTCATTCGGCCAAATCAGCAAATTCCAAATGGGCAGATACGTCAGTACTAATGAAGCACTGTGGCGATTATTTTCATTTCATATTCATGAAAGATATCCCACAGTTGTACATTTAGCAGTGCATTTGGAAAATGGACAAAGAGTTTACTTCACTGAGGCTAATGCGGCACAACGAGCTGAGAGACCACCATCGACAACATTGACTAGCTTCTTTGCAATGTCTGAAGCAGATCCATCCGCAGCGACGCTGATGTACGTTGAAATGCCCAAGTATTACACTTGGAATCAATCAACAAAGAAATTCCAACGTCGCAAACAAGGAACCCCCTGTCCCAGATTGGCCACAGGTGTTTTCCACTGATGCGCCAGGTCGCATGTGTACTGTTCATCCTATAAATGATGAATGTTTTTATTTGCGACTGCTGTTGGTAAATGTACGTGGACCAAAATTATTTGCGCGTTTGAAAACTGTGAATGGCCACCAATGCCAAACATATCGAGAAGCATGTCAACTATTGGGTTTGCTGGAGAACGATTCTCATTGGGATTTAACACTTGCGGACTCAGTTGTTTCATCAAATGCGTACCAAATACGAACACTGTTTGCAATTATCATCACCACATGTTTCCCTTCACAACCAATTCAGTTATGAAACAAATACAAAGACGACATATGCAAAGATATCTTGCATCGCTTGCGCATTCGAGCGAATAATCCCGACATGCAAATAGCCGATGAAATCTACAATGAAGGATTGATTCTGATTGAGGATCAATGCTTGATTATTTCAAACAAGCTACTGATTGAAGTAGGAATGATTGCGCCAAATTGATCGATGCACGATGCATTCAACCAAGAATTAAATCGAGAGCTGCAATAGAATGTTGATACATTGCAGGAATTCATTCGAAATAATATAATGAACAGCAAAAACAAGTATACGAAACATTAATGCACGCGGTGGACAATAATACTGGTGGTCTATTGTTCCTGGACGAACCTGGAGGAACAGGGAAAACATTTGTCATTTCATTGATTTAAGCCACTATTATTATCTCTTACCACTAATATGAGAGTTCAACTTCGAAATGATCAAAGTGCTGCACAATTTTCCAAACAATTGTTAGCTGTTGGAAATGGAAAAGTCCCAGTTGATGCGACATCTGGATTAATTACTCTTACCAACGACTTTTGCCGATTTGTAGACTCTCAATTAGCTCTTATTGAAAAAGTTTTCCCAAACATTAGTGAGAATTATCAGAATTATGCTTGATTAAGTCAACGAGCAATTCTCGCTGCAAAGAATAATGATGTAATGCACTGAATTTACCATTCAATCAAAAATCGATGGCGATTTGGTGACATACAAATCCGTTGATTCCATAACAAATCCCGATGATGTAGTAAATTATCCAACGGAGTTTTTGAACACTCTGGAGTTACCAGTATTTCCACCACATAACTTGCAACTCAAAGTTGGTTCAGTTATTATGATATTGCGTAATTTGAATCCACCGCGACTTTGCAACGGTACTCGACTTGCGGTGAATAGACTTATGCCGAATTTGATTGAGGCAACCATTATTTACGGAAAGTACGCAGGTGAAAATGTATGTATTTCTCGAATACCAATGATTCCGACTGATCTTCCGTTTGACTTCAAACGATTGCAATTTCCGGTTCGCCTTGCGTTCGCAATGACAATTAACAAGTCGCAAGGCCAATCGCTTAGTAATTGCGGGATAAATTTAGAAAATCATTGTTGTTCACATGGGCAGCTATACGTTGCGTGTTCACGAGATAGGAAACCATCCGCTTTGTTTGTGTTAACGTGAGACCAAAAACAAAAAATGTGGCTAACCAAAGAGCACTTCAATGAAACGGATAATTTGCGGACACATATAACGCTTCGATTCAGTATTTACTTTGGATTCACTTTCATTTTTTGCTTAGAGAAGTTCGACTAAATTACACTTCATTTTTGTAATCGAAATGAATTCATTACTGTTGGGAAATGATATAAAATTTTTCCATTTCAAATATAAAACAAAACAAGTCTTCATCTTTTAATCCCCAAATGAAATGTTACAAGAAACGAAGCCATCTGGTGGCGAAACGGAGTTCGCCGGGTTTGCTAGTTCACATATATTTTTAATATATATTTTTAATTAATTAATGAACCATTTTTAATTCAGAATTTTTTCAAGTTCTTTTGAGGGGTAAGAAAATGCGTTTCAAAGTGACATTAGGCCGTAATGGCCATATCAAATTATAGCAAAGCGACAGATGGCCTTATTTTGAAATATGGCCACATAACACATTTTGAAAGTGTCATATTGCCATATTTCAAAATATTGCCATATGATGCATGGCCGGTGCCGTGACATAAGGCCATGTGTCATAAGGCCATATTTCGAATTATGGCCTTATGACGCTTTTGTAAAGCGTCATAAGACCATATTCGAACATATGGCCTTACGACGCTTTCAGAAGCGTCATAAGACCATTATGGCTGTATGTCACTTTGTTAAGTTTGATTTCGAGTGGAACGCGTTGTTTAGTGTGCAAAATGGAAAATTCAAGTGACGCGATATGTAATTTTGAATTTTGTGAAGGTGTAAGAAGAGGCAGTAATATTCTTTATATTCCTGAAACCAAACATCTCTATCGTTTCAAATATAGTTCTAAAATAAGTAGACATTACATCTGCTACAATAAAACGTGTAATGCTAGTGCTATTGTTGACTTTCAAAACCAAACTTTTGTGCGCATACCAAAATCTAGTGCTCCACATACATACGCTCGTAAGCATCCAAACAGTGAAGAACTTAGGAAAAAAATGTAAGTGCAAATTCTTTTAACTTTAATTATCATATTGACATGACTTTGATTAAAAAGAAATAATAGCTTAAAATTCGCGCGAATGATTGAAAAGAAATAATAGCTTAAAATTCGCGCGAATTTTAAGCTATTATTTTTTTTTAATCAAAGTCATGTCAATATGATAATTAAAGTTAAAAGAATTTGCATTTACATTTTTTTCCTAAGTTCTTCACTGTTTGGATGCTTACGAGCGTATGTATGTGGAGCACTAGATTTTGGTATGCGCACAAAAGTTTGGTTTTGAAAATCAACAATAGCACTAGCATTACACGTTTTATGGTAGCATATGTAATGTCTACTTATTTTAGAACTATATTTGAAACGATAGAGATGTTTGGTTTCAGGAATATAAAGAATATTACTGCCTCTTCTTACACCTTCACAAAATTCAAAATTACATATCGCGTCACTTGAATTTTCCATTTTGCACACTAAACAACGCGTTCCACTCGAAATCAAACTTAACAATGAAAAACGCGCAATTTGTTTCTTCGGATCATTGAAAAATGATCATTCCTTTTTAATATTACAACGGTAAGAACAAGTTCTTGTTGTTCTCAATTGGTCAAATGTCACAAAAGTATATGGCCTTATGACACTTTGGTAAAGCGTCATAAGGCCATATTTCGAAATATGGCCTTATGACACATGGCCTTATGTCACGGCACCGCATGGCCACATGTCACGGCACCGATTTGTTGCACTGTTCTGCGAGATACGCCATCAGATCACCAGTGGAACGGTCGCTGCGAAAGCCGTACTGCCGGTCATGTAAAAGCTCCCGATAATCGAGATATTTCTTGAGCTGACGACTTATCAGTGTTTCCATGGACAAATGCTACTTTCCATCTACTAGGAAAGATTCCTGAGCTATAGGAGTGAAGAACAACTCTTCAGAAGTATAGGGGGTATTCTATCCGGGCCAGATGATTTTATTTGTGCATATCAAGATCTTGAAGAACTCTTGCTACTGTATGAGTGCGGAATCATATCTATGACGTTCTCAAGTACAAGAGGGGCATCGGTGCTTGCAGACAACGAGGAATTTGCAGCAAAGTGAGCTGCAAGCATATTCGCCTTCTCTGAAGAACTGAGGATTGGTTTATCGTCGACGATGAGTGTAGCGACTTATGATGACGACAATTTTTACAAATGACCAGAAGTTTTTACTGCCTTTGGGACGTAAAAGAATTTTGGCCGTAACTTCTGGTCATGCAAAAATTTAGTTTTTGTGATAACGGAGTTGCACGAGTTTCTAAACATGTTTGTGGTTCTTCCGATTTTCCTCAGTTGGGTAAGCTTTATAAGATCAAAACCTTAGGTACTTTTACCAGATAGCTTTTCTACACTTTTCGGTAAACCAAGACTTTTCTTTTGGTTTTATAACTTTTGTTCTGTGAAAGACAAAAGTTCTCATTCCAAGAAAAATCACTTCTGTAGTCATTTCAGCACTGACATCAATATCATTATCAAGGAATCATAATAACCAGTTAAAGCTGAGAAACAAATTATCCAGACCATCCCAGTTGGCTTTCTCGTACTGCCAAACGGTCCTAGTAGGAATTTTTTCTTTAACTGGATGGTTGGAGAGCGAAATCGAAGATTGCTGAAATGACACAATGGTCCGAGGTGCCAAATGGAGAAGTTACTTTAATAGTATATTTAGCAGGGTGGCAAGTAACAAACAAGTCAAGAGTATGAGCTAAATGCCCATCAACATGCGGAATACGAGTAGGCTCATCGAAAAAATGGGTAAGATGGTGATACTCAGCAAAGATCTCGGTATACCTTCCTTCGAGTGTTGTCTGGCCAGAATAGCGGAGGAAACTTGAATACATTGAAGTCGACCATAATCACGACTTCAGTGTGAGGATAATGGGAAACAATTCGGGAGATTGAATCCGACAAAGCATCTAACTTATTGCAAGTATACATGCTGTCCAGACTCGGGCTCCTGTAAAGTAATTAATGATATGCTTGCGGAAAGTGAATTTGAGCCACAGAGAATTAAAGTTCGTATTACAATGCCCATATTAGGGAAGGCTCTGGCATCATTCCTAACATAAATAACAAGACCATGGTGGGAAAATATTAATGGCACTAAGTTATATCCAACCAAATACTATTTTGATAAATCAGTATTCTGTCCAACCTGGGTTTCACTTTATACCAAAACAGCTTGCCTGTATTGCACAGTATGGGCGTACAATGTACACAGCAAAGAAGTTATTTCTTAGCCCACAGACATTTGAATAAACGACACAAAAATAAATATATATAAAAGAAATGATAAAAGATGATAATGGGGGATCGAGAGCACATAACATTAAACTATCCACAATTATGAGAGTTAGAGGGAGAACTAAATTTCGTATTGTTTTATTTGAATTTGTTATGGTAGAGATCTATGGAAATAGTGGTGAAAACAGAAGAAAGATTGAAAATTTCGTTTTCGGTTCATGTTTTGTTGGCGAGAAGTAAGTGAAGAGGAAATGGTGGCTGGTTAGGTACATTATTATGAATTTGATTTGCATGATTGCCAATAAAAAAACCAAGTTTTGGTTTATACACAAATGTATGAGAAAAATTTCTTTTTTAATAGATTTTAAATGTAAGCTTATAGTCATTTCTTTGATTTAAAATTCAACATTGTTTTGTCAAGTATGTAAATAAAATGTATCCAAATTTAGGCAGCCTTTGAAATATTAAAAGTTCAAACTCAAACAGTTTAAGAAGAACAATTGAATACCTAGACAGTAAGGGGCCTAAGCTTCAAAGAAAATGTTGTTAATATTATTAATTACTGTTTTCTTTAAAGGAGCCCGAGTCTTGACAGCATGTCCACTTGCAATAAGTTTGATGCTTTGTCGGATTCAATCTCCCGAATTGTTTTCCATTGTTCTCACACTGAAGTCGTGATTATGGGCGACTTCAATGTTCACAATTAAATTGGTCGAGGGGAGGGTTATTCCCTAAAAAAAGTTTGCCCGACCACAGGATTTGAAAAGAAGACAGTCTTACTTTTCTTTTGGTACCATTATCATCCATTTCCTGATTAGGTAAATTTTCATAAAAAAACCGTTATTTGAGATGGTCGGGGAAGCACTTATTTTCTGATTTTTTTTGCCCGACCAAAAGTTTTCGAATCTAGATACGATACTCCTTCTACCATTGTATAAAGAAAAAGAGCTTTGTACTAGCATAGTGAGTGGTTGTGTTTTGATTTAGCTCTTGTATATTCACCTTTTAAAGTTGCGGTAGCTAAACTTATTTAAATAATTTGTGGCAGCTGATATCGGCCAAAGCTCGACAACTAATATTTCAAATAAGATCAACTGCCAGGCTGAGCTTAAGAGCACAAATTGGAAATATAAAATAATAAATAACAAAAATCAAAGTCCGACAGCTATAAATTGAGTGCTTCATATATTTCTCCAACGTGTACTGCAACTTGAATAATTATTGTGTGAGTAGAACATATACAATAACATTATTTCAAAATTCACCGCAAGAGTAACTATCTACACTCTTTCACCATCCCCTTTCCGTGCGCCCTTTTTCTAAACTCTTCTCTACTGAAGCATTAAATCTGAGCTTTTATTTCTCGTCCGAGTGAATTTCTACTACATCATTATTGCAGTCTATATCAAAACCATCGCTGTTAATTAGCTAATAAACCAACCCGTACCAATTTCACCTCATGAGTCATGAGTAGTAATTCAAATTCAAATACAAAAAGATCGTTACGAAAAACTTCCCCTGATTTTGAAGTATTTTCCTCCAAGAAAAATTGCTCGAGTGCTGTAATGGACGAATCAACTTTGATGGATGCTCTTTTGTCTAAAATGGATGCACTTTTAGATATTAAGCTAAAAGACATTGCTACAAAGCAAGATATAAGTGCGCTGCTTGTACACGTTGCTGCTCTTGAAGAGGAAAACAAACAGCTTAGGGTAGAAATAGATAAACTTAAAACTGGTGAGCGTCTACTTGAAAGAAGAATAGAAGAAGCTGAGAAATACTCCAAAAGGCTAAATATCATTGTTAGAGGCTTAAGTGCAAGCAATGTGGATGATGCTAAATACGAATTTCAACAAGTTTGTAAATCCACCCTCAAAGTTTCTGCCATTGCCAACTCGGCCAGAAAAATTGGACCCGCTAACCTTAGGTCTTCATCCTACATTTTCGAGCTCTCTAACATAAATGATGTTCAGTCCGTATTGTCCTCGTCAATTAATTTGAAAAATTCGCAAATTTCCATTAATAAGGATCTTACATTGAGTGAACAATCCGAGAGTTACCATCTCCGTCAGGTTAAAAAATGTCTTTCAAAAGCCTATACTGGACTAAAACTGGAGATTAAACGCTGGACGCTCTTGGTTAATGGTCGTCGCTACAAATGCAGCAAAGATGGTGTCATCACAACATACAATGAAGCTGACAAAGAGTTTATTCTTAACCTCTTAAGTAAAACCAACTCTAATTACCATGTAAATTTAGATACTTCAAACGACCATCAGAAAAAGAAGAATAATTAGCAACCGATTGCCTGTCAGGTCTTGTTTTATAATATTGCTGGCCTTGTAAATAAATCTTTGTTATGTAATTTTTTTTAAATATATTTGTAAGTTTCAAATTTTCTTTCTATTCGAAACGTTTGTTCTATCTGAAAATTTTAAGAATTATGAAAATTTTTTTGTTGGTTTTAAACTGAAGTGGATATCTGCTACAAAGACCCAGAATTTTGGAAGAGCCAGTGGTGGATGTTCTTTTGGTTACAAGAAAAACATTGAATCCCTTTACAATTTAAAATTTGTAAATATGAATGATATTATCCTGCTTCAGGGTTGTTTTTCCAGAAATCGTCTGAGTTTTATACCTATCTATTTAAATTGTAATCGTTGGAACAGTGACTTCGCAGCGCTCAAAAGCTTTTTCTCGGAATTTGACGGGAACAGTTTCATTCTTGGCGGAGATTGTAATGTGAGAACTGGAACGAAAGGAACAGTGGACTGCAACTCAATTCCTCCTGCTTCTGCTGAACAGTTTAGATGCTCCAAAGATTCTACCTGTGACAGTAACTGTAACCTTTTTCTGGACTTTCTAGAGGATATTGGAGCCTACTTCCTTAATGGCAGAGCATTTAACGACAAGACTGGTGAATTTACGTTTGTAAGCAGCAGGGGTTCATCGGTAATCGACTATATTTGCCCCTCTTATGCCGCATCTCATTTGGTTGAAGACTTTTCTGTTGGCTGTGAAACTTTTTCGGACCATATGCCGTTTGTCTGCTCCATTAAAACTGATGACATTAACACTCTCAACAATGCCAAGAGCCTTTTTCCTCGTATCAAGTGGTCTGAAAATAAATGTCTGTCTTATAAGAATAACCTTGAGGCACTTGTACCTTCAGTAATTAAAGAAACAGATTCAATAGAAGATCGCTGTGAAGCCATAAAAAAATGTATCTATGAAGCTAATGGTGTTCCTATAAATACTAGAATCAAATTTGAGCCCAAGAAACCTTGGTTTGATATATCCTGTTTTTTGGCCCGAAAAACTGCTTTTAAACACCTTAAAGCATTTAGAAAATCTAATTTGGACATCTGTAGAATCAATTATAATGCTGCAAATAAAAAATACACGACTTTATGCAAAAGGAAAAAAGAGGAGTATTTTCAGCACATAGCAAATAGCTTACAAAATTTTACTTCACAGAAAGAGTGGTGGAAGATTGCCAAAGAGATACGCGGGGAACAGTTTAGAACATCAACAAATATTTCAGCCGAAGAATTTAAGATACATTTTCAAAACTTGCTAACTCTCCCAGTCGATCAACCTCCAATTTGTTCTGAGCTTTTTGAAATTCAAGTGCCTCAGTTGGACAGACCTATTCAACTTGAGGAGGTCTATTCTGCGATTTCATCGTCTAAAGATCTTAAGACTCCCGGGATGGATGGAATACCGTATGAATTCTACAAAAATGCAAATCCTTTTCTGATTGTAGAAATTCATAAGCTTTTTGTTGACATTTTTGAAACAGCGACAGTACCAAGCTCATTTAAAAAATCTATTATTTATCCCTTATTTAAGAAATGAGATTCTACCTTAGTGACTAACTATAGAGGACTGTCTTTTCTTGACACGCTCCATAAATTATTCACCACAGTTCTCTTTAAAAGACTTACAACCTGGATTGAAGCAAATAACATCATAAACGAGTTTCAAGCTGCTTACCGGAGTAACTACTCTACTGTTGATCAAGTTTATAATCTGTCCTGTCTTATACAGATCCAACTTAGCCTGAAGAAGAAGCACTATGCATTTTTTATAGATCTAAGAGCTGCCTTTGACAACATAGATAGAAATGCTCTATTTTACAAGCTTTAATCACTTGGATTCTCTTCAAAAATTGTCAATATTATAAAGGATCT
Source organism: Platycheirus albimanus (assembly GCA_916050605.2). Taxonomy (NCBI): domain Eukaryota; kingdom Metazoa; phylum Arthropoda; class Insecta; order Diptera; family Syrphidae; genus Platycheirus; species Platycheirus albimanus. The sequence continues at coordinate 181,366,980 of OU696696.1, forward strand.
CTACATGGGAACCGCTGCTGCAGTTTGGGATGGCTCGAGCTCGTCTGAGTTCTTCACAACCAACAAAGGTGTGAGACAGGGATGTGTCTTAAGTGTATTTCTCTTCGTTCTCTTTTTAAATGATCTACATGACTATCTTCCAATTGGACTATTCTTAGAAGGCCTGCAAATAAATGTTCTTCTTTATGCCGATGATATTGTGCTCGTATCGGATAATCACATAAACTTACAACAACTCATTGACAGCTTTATCAGATACTGCAACAAGTGGCACCTAGAAGTAAATCTTGGTAAATCAGAGATTGTTATTTTCCGAAATGGAGGACGTAGAGCTGCTTGTGAAAAATGGTTTTTCAATGACAATGAAATTAATGTAACAAATCAATATAAATATCTAGGTGTAGTTTTCAACTACAATATGTCTTGGAATGAGCATTTAGATAATAGACTTGCTTCGTCAAAAAACTCTATTAATTCAACATAGTCCAAACTATTGAGGAATAAGTCTGTCAATCACTCAGCTAAGTTTAAAATTCATGATGCTGCTACCAGAGCCATAATGTTGTACTGCGCTCAAGTTTGGGGATACCGTGAACACATACAAGCTGAAAAGCTGCAACGGTTTTTTATAAAAAGATGCTTCCTTCTGCCAGATAACACGCCGAACTATGTTCTACACATCGAAACCGGCCTACCTAAGGCGTTTTTAACATCATTAAAGCTGCATTTTTCATACATACGGAGAACCATGTCTCTTACCAATGAAAGACTACCTAGAATCTTATCAGAAGCGGTTATAAGAAGACAAACCTACTGGGCTAACGATTGGTTACAACTTTTTCACGAAACCTCGATGGATTTCTCTTTTAATATAAATTTGCTTGATTGGAATGGATTACATAATATTCTTCTGTCTAAACTTAAGGAAAAACACTGGATCGAGTTTACTAGGAACGCCAAGCAATCCCAATTCCATGATGAATACTGCAATCTATCGTACTCCGAAGTACCTAACTATTTTGAAGACACTAACCCCCGTGATATGATCAGTCTCATCTTAAAAGCGCGCTGTGGACTCCTGAATCTCAACGGAAGAGCCTTTCAGAGAAATACAAATGGCATATGTACACTTTGCAACCTCGATGCTTCTGAAAATACTTCTCATTTCGTTGGAGTTTGTCCAATTTTTAAAGGATATAGAAAGAAATTCCTTGGTTATGACGTACTTTTGCATGCTCAGCTCCTCAGCATACTAAATGGAAACTGCTACTTAAACCTTTATAATTACTTGAAAGCTGCACTCAAATACCGCTACCTAATTGTCAATGAATTTTCATAACATTATTAATTCACTAAGCTTATTTTTATAAACCTGACAGGCAACTTAAAGTTATTGTCATAATTAATTTTATACCAGCACAAACATTTTTTGTAAACATTTTTTGAAAATAAAATTATATATCTATCTATCTATCTATCTATCTATCTATCTAAAGATTTTCACTCTCCCAATGATGTAGTTTGCTCTTCAAAAAACGGTACCCGAAGTGATCGTTTTCCACCTAAAATTCCCTGAAAAAATTTGAACGGCCAGTGGTTCTGCAAATGGTTTTACGTACACTATCGACAAATTATAGTTTTACTCTGTCTCCGGATGAGGTAGGTAATCCGACGGTCGCCTCCCGGACTATAATATGCTTGCGGAAAGTGAATTTGAGACACAGAAATTTTTAAAATTTGTTGTTTTCTGATAAAGTTATTAAACTGCTAGATGTTGGCATTCTCAAAAAAATTAGGAATTTGTTTTCAACAAAATTTTCAAATAGAACATTTTTTTGAAAAAAAACTGTTCAAAAGATTTTGAAAAAAAAATTTCCATAGAATTAAAAAAAAGTGAAAGAAATCTGACGGCTTACTTCATTTTCTCCAAAAAGCGTATAAACTACTGATTTCTAAGTGAGTAATAAAATTTCATATGATTTTTTCAATGCTTGTTTCCGAAAATCTCAAGCCCCAAGACCATTGTAACACATTAGAACAAGTTTGTACGACCCAGTCTTGCACTTTTTTTAAAATGTGTAGACGAAGCTTCATTCGAAGAATCATTTTATTTTGTTTTAAAAACGGAAAATAAAATTTAACTTATAAAGAAAAGGAAGATTAATTCTCATTGTTTTAATTACCACTTTATATTTTTACAAAATAAATGTTTTTGTTGTCCATATAAAGTTCACCTGAGGAAAGCAGCAGCCTTTGCCAAAACGTTGGCTATGTACTACTACAGTGACCAAAAAAGCCGGCGGAATGTTTAAACCGAAGTACTCCTTTTCTTATATCCACACAAAATTATATCAAAACTGGAGAAAAGCCCTTACTGAAGCAGGTTTTTTTCCTAGAATATACCACCCGTGTCCTAAAGTATTTCCTACGAATTAGAGGAAATCCTGTATAAAATTCAATATTCAGACAATTTATAGAAAACTGAGTTTTGTATTAAGAGTTATACTGCAGATACTTTAAAAGTTAGAAGGCTTTACTGCTGTGAAGAACTGTGTACCAAGTCTACAGCAAATCCTTTCAGCCGTTAAGAAAAATTTCCAAAAAAAACTAAGCCCAGAACGGGAAAGAATAAATAAATAAATACTTACTTCAGGTGGCGCAGACAGTCCATTGTGGACCACGGCCTCAACCAATAATCCTCGCCAGCTAGGCCGGTCCCTAGCCAGTGGCCTCCAATTGCGCACACCAAGAGTGGTTGAGGTCGTTTACCACTTGATCGCGCCACCTTAGATGGGGTCTTCCAGAACTGCGTCGGCCCTCCGGGTTGGAATTGAAGACTCGTCGGGCAGGAGCGTTTTCGTCCATACGCTCCACATGGCCCAGCCATCTAAGCCGCTGAATTTTCAGCTTCTTAACCAAGTCAATGTCGCTGTATAGCCCGTACAGTTCGTCATTGAATCTTCTCCTCCATACTCCATTGATACATACAGGCCCGAATATCACCCGAAGAATCTTTCTCTCAAAGCACCCCAGCCTGTATTCATCCGATTGTGTCAGTGTCCACGCTTCTGCCCCATACAGCAGGACTGGGATGATAAGGGTCTTGTATAGTGTCTCCTTGGTCCTTTGAGAGAGGGCTTTACTACTAAGATGCCTTCTTAGCCCGAAGAAACAGCGATTGGCAAGAGTGATTCTTCGACTGATCTCTTCACTGATGTTGTTCTGAGAGGTTATAGTGGAACCCAAATAGACAAAGTCCTTGACAACCTCAAAGTTATATCTGTCCATTGTGACGTTTTGTCCGAGCCTACGGTGATGATCTACTTCACCCGAGGACAGCATATACTTTGTTTCATCTTCATTTACAGCCAGACCCATTCGAGCCGCTTCCACTTCAATACTTGCGAATGCTCCACTGACAACGCGCTTCGTTCTTCCAATAATGTCAATGTCATCAGCATAGCCAAGTAATTGAACGGATCTAAAAAAAATCGTACCGCTGGTGTTGACATGCGAGTTGCGTACGATTGCCTCAAGAATGATGTTAAAGAGGTTACATGACAGCGCGTCACCCTGTTGTAAGCCTTTCTCGACATTAAATGAGTCGGTGGTGTTCTTACCAACCTTGACGGAGCAGCGCGAGTTCTCCATAGTCATCCTGCACAATCGAACGAGTTTGGCAGGGATGCCAAGAAGTGACATGGCTCTGTATAGCTCGTTCCTGTTTACGCTGTCATAGGCGACTTTAAAATCGATAAAGAGGTGGTGAGTATCGATCTGGAATTCTTGGGTCTTTTCCAAAATCTGCCGAAGTGTGAAAATTTGGTCAACAGTTGACTTACCGGGCCTGAAACCACACTGATAGGGGCCAATCAGTTCACGTGCGAAAGGGTTCAGACGTTCACACAGAATGGCCGACAAGATTTTATAGGAGACATTTAGGAGACTTATACCTCTGTAGTTGGCGCAGCTTAGAGTATCTCCTTTCTTGTGGATAGGGCACACAATGCTGAGGTTCCATTGGTCAGGCATACTTTCATCCGACCAGATTGTACAGATGAGTTGGTGTATGCTCCTCACCAAGTCATCTCCCGCTGCTTTGAAGAGTTCAGCCGTAAGGCCATTAGCTCCAACAGCCTTGCTGGACTTTAGTTTAGATATTGCTATCCGAACTTCTTCTTGGTCGGGAGGATGGAAATTTTGTTCTTCATCATCCAAATCGAATGGATCATTCTGCCTGACAGCGATTAGTTGGTTGTCTTCAACGTTTAACAGTCTGCAGAAGTGTTTTTTTTCAAATTCTCAGCACCGACTGTGTATCTACAACGACATTCCCACCCTCGTCTCCACATGCTTCCGCTCGGGCTTTGTAACCCTTGGACGAATGCTTTACCCTTTGGTAGAACTTTCGAACATTGCTTCTGCCGTAGTACCCCTCAATAGATTCAACCATTCGTTTTTCCAGTTCTCTTTTTTTCTTCTGAAAAGCCGATGTTCCTCTTTCCTCTTTTGCTGGTAAACCGCAGGGAAAGCGCTCTTGGCAGCTCTAGTTTTGGCATTCAGAACTGCATGATAGGCTTTGTCTTTGGCCAAGTGTGCGAGCCTGCACTCATCATCAAACCAGGTGTTACGTTGTGTTCGCCTAATGAAACCCAAAACATCCGTGGCAGCGGTTTTGATGGCCATTTTGAAATGTTGCCACTGGGCCTCTGGGTTTAGCGCAGGCGCCGGGCTTGTCAAGAGATAAGAGGAGACATGATTGGCATAGGTTGTGGCGGTCTCTTGCGATTGTAACTTCGCAACATCAAACTTTCTCACAGTGGATGTTCGATTCTTCGGTCTGGTGGAGATCCGCATTCGCACTTTAGCTACATCAAGGTAGTGGTCCGAGTCTATGTTGGCCCCTCGGAAAGTGCGGACATCCATGACACTGGACGCATGTCTGCTATCAATCGCAATGTGATCAATTTGGTTGACGGTATTTTGATCAGGAGACCGCCAGGTCCCCTTGTGTATATTGAGGTGTGGGTAGTATGTGCGAGCTTAGATGACACTTTGCCCCGCAGCAAAGTCGATTAGCCTGTGTCCGTTACCGGAAGTGTTTTCGTGCAGGCTATGCTTTCCGACTGTCGAGCCGATTTTGGAGTTGAAGTCACCAAGAATAAACTTAGTGTCGTACTTCGGGCATTCATCATACGTCTTCTCGAGAAGATCGTAGAATTCTTCTTTGGTCGTGTCATCTTTTTCCTCCATTGGGGCGTGGACGCAGATCAGCGCGATGTTGCTGAATTTGCATTTAATGCGGATTGTGACAATACGTTTGCTTATGCCACGAAACCCCAAGACTTCTTGCCTAAGCCTTCCTCTTATCACAAATCCGCATTTAAATAGCCGCTATTTGCTTGTCCTGTAGCACTTGCCGTAATAGATGCCACAGTTTTTCATCCTCCTTGTGCCTTCACCATCCCATCGCACTTCTTGGATGGCTGTAATGTCGGCTTTGACACCATCTAGGGCCTCCACTAATTGTTCGGCGGCACGTGGCCTGTTAAGGGTCCGGACATTCCACGTGCAGAACCGAAATTCGTTGTCCTTGTTTCGTTGCTAGGGTCGTCATCAGTAGAGTCATCCATATCCTAGGCAGTTGGTTGTTTCGGAACAAAGAGGTTTTTTACGTGGTAGGGAAGTTACCCCGACGCACAACCCCCAACCTGGGGGACCAGGCCCTATGCTGCTCTCCTTGGACAAAAGGAGCTGGAGAAATCCAGAGTCAGTAACCCACTACGGGGATGTGAGAGCTACCGTTGGTCCTGTATGGCCTCATCCGCCACCTTCTCTATTTCACTACCCTGACTAATAGAAGTGAAAGGACCCAAAGACCTGAGCTCCGAATATGTCGAAGTAGCTCAATGGGGTGCCTACCATATTGTCTGTAAGCATCGCCGTTGGTTCACTTAATTGGAAGCTCATCCGCGGCTCGCTTGCTTTCTGAGGGGTCGTACAGAATAAACTGCTACCCAACAAGAGAAACAGAGGAAATTTATGGCAGGGCAATTATAGTGTTGCTATTTTTCTGTGATCAACACTCGCGCTTATAAGTTCAGCAAGTCAAGTCCGGGTGGACAAGACCAGTACCCGATGGCTACCACTTGGAGGTAAAATAAGCACAATTGATGCGTATGAGGCAGTTGCAACGCTGGGCATCGCCATGTTGATACCAATCAGGGTCTACCCTATTCATATAGCACCCAGCCATCAGAATAAATAAATGTATTTAAAAAGAAAACCTACTTCTCTATGAAACCAAGAAAAACTTCTTTGCTGTTTTGGTATTAAGTGAAACACAGGTTGGACAGAATACTGACTTATCAGAATATTATTTGGTTGGATATAACTTAGTGCCATTAATATTTTCCCAACATGGTCTTGTTATTTATGTTAGGAATGATGCCAGAGCCTTTCCCAATATGGGCATTGTTCTCATATGAACTTTAATTTTCTGTGGCTCAAATTCACTTTCCGCAAGCATATCATTAATTACTTTACAGGAGCCCGAGTCTTGACAGCATGTCTACTTGCAATAAGTTAGATGCTTTGTCGGATTCAATCTCCCGAATTGTATCCCATTGTCCTTACACTGAAGTCGTGATTATGGTCGATTTCAATGTATTCAAATTTCCTCTGCTATTCTGGCCAGACAACACTCGAAAGAAGGTTTACCGAGATCTTTGCTGAGTATCACCATCTTACCCATTTTTTCGATGAGCCTACTCATATACCGCATGTTGATGGGCATTTAGCTCATACTCTTGACTTGTTTGTTACTTGCCACCCTGCTAAATATACAATTAAATTTACTTCTCCATTTGGCACCTCGGACCATTGTGTCATTTCAGCAATCTTCGATTTCGATCTCCAACCATCCAGTTAAAGAAAAAAATCCTACTAGGACCGTTTGGCAGTACGAGAAAGCCAACTGGGATGGTCTGGATAATTTGTTTCTCAGCTTTAACTGGTTATTATGATTCCTTGATAATGATATTGATGTCAGTGCTGAAATGACTACAGAAGTGATTTTTCTTGGAATGAGAACTTTTGTCTTTCACAGAACAGAAGTTATCAAACCAAAAGAAAAGTCTTGGTTTACCGAAAAGTGTAGAAAAGCTATCTGGTTAAAGTACTTAAGCTTTTGATCTTATAAAGCTAACCCAACTGAGGAAAATCGGAAGAAACACAAACATGTTAGAAACTCGTGCAGCTCCGTTATCACAAAAACTAAATTTTTGCATGACCAGAAGTTACGGCCAAAATTGTGCAATGTCCCAAAGGCAGTAAAAACTTCTGGTCATTTGTAAAAATTGTCGAGAACTCAACGTCATCATTAGTTGCTACGCTCATCGTCGACGATAAACCAATCCTCAGTTCTTCAGAGAAGGCGAATATGCTTGCAGCTCATTTTGCTGCAAATTCTTCGTTGCCTGCAAGCACCGATGCCCCTCTTGTACTTAAGAACGTCAATTATTCCGTGGCATAGATATGATTCCGCACTCATACAGTAGCAAGAGTTCTTCAAGATCTTGATATGCACAAATAAAATCCTCTGGCCCGGATAGAATACCCCCTATACTTCTGAAGAGTTGTTCTTCACTCCTATAGCTCAGCAATCTTTCCTAGTAGATTGAAAATAGCATTTGTCCATGGAAACACTGATAAGTCGTCAGCTCAAGAAATATTTCGATTATCGGGAGCTTTTACATGACCGGCAGTACGGCTCTCGCAGCAATCGTTCCACTGGTGACCTGATGGCGAAATCGGTGCCGTGATATGTGGCCATGCGTCATATGGCAATATTTTGAAATATGGTAATATGACACTTTCAAAATGTTTCATGTGGCCATATTTCAAAATATGGCCATTTGTCACTTTGCTAAAATTTGATATGGCCATTACGGCCTAATGTCAATTTGAAACGCATTTTCTTACCCCTCAAAAGAACTTGAAAAAATTCTGATTTAAAAATGGTTCATTAAGCAATTAAAAATATATATCTGGGTCAATATTTCAAAACATTAACATTTTGCACCTCAAAATGAACATTTACTTATATGAATATATTTAATGTTTTTTTAGTTACTCTGCAGTTAAGAAGCTTTATTAAACATTTTAAGCATTTGGGCCAACCAATTTTATAATTTTTAACAGTTTTTTTTTTCACGGGAATGACTGAACCGACACGGAAATGACAAAATCCTATCACGGTAATGACGTAACAGCATGGAAATGACCTTTACTTCTTTTGACAAAATAAATACTGTTGAAATAATTTCTTTTAATAATCATTTATTAAAAATAAGTTGGGTAAGTATACAGGAAAGCAACGTAAGAAATTTAAATAAAGAAACTTTAGGTAGGTGTATGGAAATAAGTATTATTATTAAAGGGAAACATTTATTTTTTGTGGAAATTTATAAAAAACACGCTTTCCCCGCAAAACCATTATTGGCTTCGGCAAGATGGTTACAATTTGGTTGGAATTTATAAACGATGAATCTTCATGGTTTAATATGAAATGCTCTTTGTCGTTGCAGCTTTTAAAAAAAAGAACCTCAATGTCTCCATCTTTGTCCATATTCGACTGACAAAATGCTGCAAATAGTTTTTTGTTTTTTTCGCCTTTTTTGTTTTGTTTGTGTCCTTCCAAAGACACAAGCACATGGGAATCTTTTTTGACAGTTTTCATTTCCATTGACTGTGGGTGTACTTCAAGTTCAGACGAATTTGAACTATCGTAAACCTCTTCAAACCGTACTCGAACTTTTTTCTTTTGCTGCAACACCAAAGGACTATCTTCATCAGAGCTTGAAGAGAGAATTGCAGTGCGAGTAAAGTCTAATACTCCTAATTGAAAATGCTCACAATCACATTCGCATTGAAAGCAGCTTAAGGATCGGAGCGACAGTCTATTCGAAACTGTATTTCCCAATACCTGTGCAAAAATGTTACAAAAATGTATGTTTTTTAATACAATATTTTTAATTATAAACTTACCTGATGTACTTTCATTGTTCCAGCAAATGTTCTGATTTGACTAGCATCAAAGTTTTTGTCAAATTTTTTAATTTCGTTTTCAAAGACTTTGAAAATTTTAATGTTATGGCAGTTTGTGTTGAGAACGTCAAATAGTGCATTGAAATCCGAAACATCTTTGCCTTGGGCAACAAAACGGTCGGCTGTTCGTTTGCAAACGGCACCAACACCATCAGCAGCTCCTTTTCCATGACCAGCCTCAAGATAGTTCCATGTAAAGTTTTTCAAAGGTTTGTGCAAAAATTTGATTTGAGTTCCAAGAATGTAGAACATTGTTTTATTTTTGTATTGTGTAGCAGGGCCATCGCTGAGGAAATGAATCGTGTCCACTTCATTGGGAAGATCAAATAATATTGGTCGAAGGTGGCACCATATTGCGGAAGGATTGTGCAATAAACATTCTGATAGAGTGCAATAACTTTTAGGAACAACGACATCATCTACATTTTTATACACGACAACGGTATGAAGTGTAATTTGCTGTCTTGAACCACCAAAATGGAAGGACTGTGCTTCTTCTGCGTATTTAAGACAGTAGTTTTCACTAAAATCCATGTGAAATAAGCACTCGTTCTTCTGCAACCTTAGTTTTAAATTTTTCATTTCAAGATATTGATGCAAGACCCTTGCTTGATGCTCTAAGAATGGTGTTATTGTATTTTGGTATTCAAGTACAATTTCTTTAAGGGACATTGATTTTAAATGCTTCGAAATTTTTGACACAACTTTTTCGGTTTTGGTCTTAACATCAAAATACTTTTCTTTTAAGGATTCCCACTTAAAATATTCACCGTGAGCTTCAGTATCGAACTCTTTTATTAGAACACATTTCTCAATGCATTTTTCGCAAGAGCGAAGCAGACACTTTTCTGTTACCAACTGACAGCTAATTGCATTGGTTAAATGTTTCGTAGAGTTGTATTCAAGGACCTTATGCTTAAACAAAGAATTAATAAGCAGGTCCATATTCGCGTGTCGTATACATTTACAAGTATCTCGCTCTCCAACCTTAATCTCTTTGATCCAAAAAGGTCGGTTTTTGCAAAAAAATGTGTAGCTAACAGAGCAATCAGGATGTTCAGCCAGGAATAATTTATGCAGGTTTTTGAGTGAATTGCTCAGTATACGTTTTTGTTCAGTTTGCTTCAATCTGGTTACATATTCCTTTTTTCCAGCGCACATTCGACTAACATTATCTTGCTCTAAGAACTTTTGGATTTGTCGCTTTTTAGCTTGATACAAACGTAAGCTTGAAGGATCATATCTTTTGGGTTGTGGGTGCCAATTATTTAATATAGACTTGGAGTATGATAAGAGTTTGTATTTTTTTATAATTTTTCCAGTCATAGCATTTTGAATCACTTTTTTGTTCGTATGGTTTGAAATTTTATATTGGTGAGAAATTTGGTCTTTAATGGCTTCGCTAAAAATAAGTTTTCTTACCACTTCTGGGCTCGAAGATAAAGGGTTTTCAGTACAAAGGTGTTGAACACGCGTATTTGGAGATGGATTGCTTAGATCTTTCTTAATTTTAACCGATCTGTTACGGTTAAACTGTTTTTTTAAATTGTGAAGCTTCGACTTCAACGACTTAATGACTTCTTCCTGCTTTCTTACAATTTTTTTAAATTTGTATTCCCGTCTACGCATTTTATTTTTGAGATTTTCTTTTAAATTTGAAACACCTCCGCCTAAGTTGACATTGGGACCTGGATGACCTTGCTCTTGGACGAAAACATTCTCATTCATCATGACAGGGGATCCAGGTGGTGTGTTAGCTTCAATAAATTCTGTTTCAGCTAGTTGTTCTTTCCTTAGAAGCTTTTTATTTTTACGGTGATTCCTTGTATTTTTTTTCCACTTTTTTCTTTGTTTTCGCTTTTCTCGTGAAGTCATATCATTTATTGATTTGACAATTTTACTGTCCTTTTTTTTTAAATACCGCTGTTTTTCTTTTTCTTTCTGTTGTTGACATTTTTCAGGGTCTTCTCGAATCTTCCGACGACGTTCACGTTCCTTTTCGGCACGAAGTTTTCTTTTTTCGATTTCTGTGGCTTTGTTTAAACGTTTTGTAGGTGTCATGATGTTGATGAACTTTAACACTAATTGAAAATAAAAAAGTGAAAATATTTGACAAATTCACGTTATTTTTATCGAACATGTCATTTCCGTGTGCAAACTGTCATTACCATGCAGTCACGGGAAACCATGGAAATGACGACATGGAAATGACGACGAAAGACATTTTTTCAAAATAAAACTGAACTTTATTGGGTATTTCATTTTAAACTCATTTTGTTATTGAATTCGTAAAAAAAGACATGCATTGAAAAATATATTCGATTTAAATATTATATTATAACAATAAAAAAGACTTACCACGGAAATGACAACTTGGGGGAACGAAAACTTGAAACACTTATAACACTTGAAAGAAACTTCACTACTGATACTTTTTTGTGCGCATTGCGACATTTTCCGAAAGCAACCAACGGGTCCTATGTTTTATGTGATCTGAGCAATCTTTTCTTTGGCCGTTAATTCAAATTTCTCAAAGATTTGTTTTTTGCACGGAAATGACAATTGTGCAGGGGACAATCACTTAAGTACCTTTAATTTTTTTTTTATAGCTCTAAAAATAAATTAACTGGGCATTAGTCGCCCTTGTTCTTTCTTCTTCAAAACTATATAAATACAATATTCAAACCTATTTGCACCTGAAAAATAAAATGCATTTTATGAGGGAAGGTACCACTTGGGACATGACATGGTAATGACATTTTTGGTGTTTAAGTTAAAAATTTTGAATTAAATCAAATTTTTGTTTTTATTTCGTTAAGAGTCCGCGTTAAAATAGAATTGACAAAAGCTTTTTTCGATAAAATATTTTAAAAAACTATATGTTTTAAAGATTTAAACCCCTGACCGCAGAATATTAATATTTTGAAATATTGACCCATCTATACTATTATATAAAGTAAGACTTTTGTTTGTTTGTCAGTTTGTTTGATTTATTTTAGATTTTAGATTAAATAATTTTATTTGCAGAAAATATAAAATAGAAAAGTTTGGTTTCCATTTCATTAAAATTAAATTGAATGACAATAACTTTTTAAGTTGCCTGTCAAGTTAAAGTGTTAACTATAATAAATTAATTGAAACTTAGCGATGGAATTATATTTTTATGAAAATTCATTTATAATAAGATTTCGATATCTAAGAGCGTTTTTTAAGAAATTGTATAGTTGGGTGTAATTTTGACCGTTGAGGATATTGAGGAACTGGTCACGGTTAAGATTTTCACTTCCAAGGAACTGTCTCCTGTGTGCTAGAAAACAAGGGCTCACTCCTACAAAGTGGTATGTTTTTTCAGTAGCATCAAGGCTGCAGATCGTACAAATGCCTACCGAGTCTCTTCTGAATGCCCTAGCATTGAGATTGAGCAATCCGCACCTAGACTTTAACACCATACTTATCATCTCGCGTGAGTAACTGTCTTCGAAGTAGTTTGTTACTTCTGCATATTCCAGGTTACAATACTCTTCGTGGAAACGTGATTGTTTCGCTCTATTTTTGTGTTCTGTCCAATGTCTTTCTATGAGTTTATTGCAAGTTTCTGTGTGCAATGTCCTCCACTCAGACTTTGTAGACCAGTCAAACTCAATGTCGAGTTCATTAAAAAGATTTGACCATTCATTGGCCCAGTAGATCTGTTTTCTCACGATGATATCCGAAAGTTTTCTCGGTAATCTGTTTTCGGGGAGGGTGCTTACTCTTTGAATGTATTTGAAATGGAGTTTGAGTGTTTCAGGGAATGCTTTTGGAAGTCCTGTTTCTAAGTTGATCACGTAATGTGTTACTTGGTAGGGAGAAACATCTTTTAATGAAGAACCTTAGTAATTTTTCGACTTCATCATGTTCAGAACAACAGTTGTTTGTATGTTACCACAAAGCAGCCAAACAAACAAAAGTATTACTTTTTACTTACCTAAAATCTGTTTCTTACTCAACTGGTTGAGTTATAGGCGGATCTTAAAAATTGAATAAATTTTAAATAAAGGTAAAAACATTAACTTTTTGAACTTACCTCCAAACTTTTTGTTCCAAAAAATAAAAAAACTGAAAGTTGTCTGACATTTCTCCTTATTTTCCATTTCGTTTCATTTCACGGAATTCCTCTTTATTTTATTAAGGCTGAACACCTACTTGAGCTGCTTGCAAGTGACCTGTTTCGCACGATTTTCTGTGGAAATTTTTTTTTGCAAATATCGAAAAAAGGCATGGATTTTAGTTTACACTCTCTTTGCATGAACATTTTGAAAAATTGATGTTTGAAATGGATTTCGCTTTCAAAATTAAAAAAGTCATGGATTTCAGCTTACTCATTGCACACGATTTTCTGCGTATTACTTAAATTTCATTCAAAAATTTCAGTTTACACAAAATGCGCTGCGAAATTGCTTCCGTCAATTTTGTTTGTTTTGTTTGATGTGAACATGTGCAAAAAGCATTATTTAACATCGATGTTCAAGTATTAAAATTATCTTGACAGTACACGGTTTCCCAATTGACACTAACAATTTCACTGTACAAAGCTTCCAAACTAATAGCTTTGTAGTCACGGTACTGGATGGTTTGAATAACAAATGTTTGAATTAAATTCAAATCATAAAAAGCGATAGTCAGATCGTGCTTAGAAAAACCAGAAGCTTCTAACTGATTATATAAATTTATTTTGTTTAATAAGTATTAAGTATAAAGTATGTAAGTATGTAATCTATTAGTGTAGAATTGGTTGCAGAGAAATGAGTCGGCATATCCACATTTACCGGAAAGAGATTTAAAGAAGTTAGATTATTTTTGAAGTTCAAAACATTTGTATTTCTTTGATCAAGGAAGTTAGTATTGAAATCGCCAGCTTTGAGGATATGGTTATAATATGGCGTAATTTCATCAAGGATATCAGTTATACAACCTGAATCATACAAATCTGGAGGTTTATACACCACCCCAGTCAAACATTTTGCAAGGTCACAAACACATTCGATGAACATAAACTCTAAACCAGTGCCATCAGATTTACGTATGATCCTGGATTTGAAATTTTTCTTAATAAAAATGGCAACACCCCCCCCCCCCTTACCAGCACGATCAGATCTGAAGATTTTGTAGTCGGCTATCTCTAGAACGTTATTGCTTATATCGGGTGTTAACCAGGTCTCAGACACACAAATAACATCTACAACACCCTGCTCAAAAGTATGCTTAAATTCATCAAGATGCTTTCGCAAACTTTGCGCATTAATGTGACAGACTGACACACCATCACACCTATTACGAAAAATACTTAACATTGCACGCGTATAGGTGCATCACTCCTGGTCCGCGAAACTCCATTGCTATCTATACTTTGATTCATTTAAATTAAAGGCAAATAAACAATGAAGCCGCCCGAGTAAAAATAAACAACTAGAAGTCACCAGCCCTAATAAACTGAGATTTAATTTTTTAGCATAAATCATTTTGCATTTCCTTGATAGAAAGAAGAAAGAACAATTAAGTTTATAAAATAAAAGGCTTAGTATTAAAAATATAAAGATAAAATTTTCAAAGATATTTAAGAAATTGAAAGTACTAAAAACTGTTAAACGAATTAGAATTGTATCATATATTGGTCTTATGAAGTTGAGAACTCTAGTTGATTATTGCTGCTGTTTGGTGAAATTTCATCTTTTTGTGTGTCATGCTCATGCTGTTCATTGTGGTGAGTTTCTTCGGGTATGCACTTGTTTAATTAAGAATTAAGGTGGATAAGGGAATCGACGTTGACAGCTGTCGAATTTTTGTTTACTTTAACACACACGTGCCCGCGTGCAGTAAAAACAGAGAAAAGCTTGACGTCTTAAATTAATAGCTTGCCGCATAATTATTCGATTATTTTTGGTCATTATCATAACCATCTTTAAGCAAAACTTGGCGTGCGTGTGTTTTACGAAAAGCGGCAATCGCTTTTACAACTTTATATTTCTCATGCGCAGGGAAAAACTTAATAATAATGGTGGAATCTTGCCTTGGCCTTGATCGAAAAATTTTGCTTATTTGTGGCGGTTGCATGTTTAGTGAGTGACAAAGAAAGTTGAAAGTGTTTTTTAAGATTTTCATCCGGGATAAAAGGAATAACAATAAGTATCGCGTCAGATGCCAAGCACTTAATATTGAAATTTTCAAATTGGTCCTTGAGAGACATCAGTTTGTCATTAATGTTTACGTTTTCGTGCGAATGTGACATATCAGTAGGTGGATGTTGCATTTTAGTTTTTATATTTTCTATTTCACTGCTCAACCTTTCAATGTTAATGTAGCAACTTTCCAAAGCTGTGACGCGTTCTTTGAGTTGTTGGATGTTTTTGTAAATTGAATAGAATTTTTGGTTGACGTTATTTTCGATTAAGTTTATCTTACACGTTAAATTATATTCGATAGGCGACAATTTATCTAAGATAGACTTACTTTGCGATTCATTTTTTTCGAATAATTTTGTGTAGTTGTTGCTGGATGCCGCTGGTTTTGGTTTTGTTGTTATTGTTGTTCCTGAAGGTTTTGGAGACGGTGTTGTTGCAGTAGTTGTTGGTTTTAAATTTGTTGCTATTGTTGGTTTTGTGTTAGAAGTTGCTGGTGATGATGGTGAATTTGAGGGACTATTGAGAGCTTTATATAGCCGCGATTTATGAGAGCTCGGATTCATAATTGTATTAGTTATAGGGAAAAACGGATTTTAAAGTATATAAGATTTTGTTAAAGTTAATTTACGGAGATTTTAAACTTTGATTTGTCTATAATTGAATAGAAAAAACACGACTTTCTCACTTTCAATGATTTTTTATAAATTGACTAGTTATTGGCAAGGATTACTGGTTAAAATTTTAAAAAACTTGGCACAGTATGGGGTTATTGAATTACAGCACTTATAAACACGTCTGTTTACCAAGACATTACTCGATATCCCGATCACATTGAAAATTGAAATCTCCAATATGATTACAGGAGTTACCAAATTGAAAACCAAAATTTTAAATTAACGTGATTTTCAATCCAGCAACTCCTGTTATCCAATCGGAAACAGCAATTTTCAATGTAACACAACTGTAGTGATCAAACTGCCAGTTGCAGCTATCAAATTGGTGACTGCTATTGAAAGATTCAGCATTCGATTTGACAACTGCGATTTCCAATAGACAATATTTTTGTGATAAAACTGACGATTTCAATTTCTATGTTGGCTGTTTCTTAGAAATGCAAAACAAACAATTTTAAAATTTATATTTAATTGTTCAATTACAAACAAAGCTTTAAGAAGCTATAATACTTACTTTGAAAAGTTTTGCGTCATCTCTCATTTCCGTTCTGAAATACCTGTAATCTTTTGGAAAAGTTTTTCAATAAAAAGTTTCAACTCAATTTTCAAGTCAGTTTTAATGTTTAATAAAAAAATTTACTTGTCCTTAATATATATCTACATAGTTAACTTAAGTTTAAAATCTATATTTTTTTTATATCTACATAGGTTCTTAATAAAGCGATATTTACTTATAAGCATCTTTGTTTATTTCTAACTGTAAATACCCAAAAGTGAATATTGTCTCAAATCTCAATTACATGGTGGTTTCAGATTTTACATTTCATCCGATTGGGAGAGGGTCCATGCTTCCGCACCATATAGCAGGTCCGGGATGATCAAAGTTCTATACAGTGTCACCTTGGTTCTTCTCGATAAAGCTTTATTATTCAATTTTTTACAAAGCCCAAAGAAACAGCGATTGAAAAGAGTTAGTCTGCGTTTTATTTCAACGCTGATATTGTTGCCTGTGCTTACAGCAGTGCCCAGGTAGACAAATTCACTGACTACCTCGAAGTTATACCATTGCATATATAAACTATAGTATTCCCACTTGAGGTGCGCCATCTTTCGACGAAAAACTAAGCTCTAGAATACCATGGGAAGCAACAACAACAATTTCTACCATTTTAATTGTTGTTGTTGCTTCCAAAGGTATTCTAGAGCTTAGTTTTTCGTCGATAGATGGCGCACCTCAAGTGGTAGTACTATAGTTTATATATAGAATGGTTATACCAATCAATGGTTACGTTCTGACCAAGGGGGTGGTGAGATTGGACTTTTGATGATGAAAGCATATTCTCTGTCTTGTCCTCGTTTATTTTCAGCCTCATTCTGCTTGCTGCTGACTCCATAGTAGGGAATGCACCGGTTACTGCTCGATTTGTTCTTCCTATCACGTCAATGTCGTCAGCAAACCCAAGTAATTCTGTCGATTTATTGAAATTGAAGCCTGATGTACTGGCATGGGTGCTCCGTATTACATGATCAAGAACAATGTTAAAACAGCTGTATGACAGGGTGTCGCCTTGTCTTAGCCCTTTGGTGGTTTTGAAGGTTTCAGTAGAGTCTCTAGACAGAACACCGACCATTCTACAACGTCATCTTGATGAGGCGTATCAGTTTAGCAGGGATTCTAAAGTTAGACATAGCACTATACAGTTCAACTCTATTTACACTGTCGTAGACGGTTTTTGTACAAGAATGTACAATATAGGCAACAAATAAATAATTGTTGCTGACCAGCACACGAGCGGCATATCAGTCGGAGTCAACGACATCGGCTGCAGTGACATATGACACGCTTACGGTGCCGCCCGTCTCTCAAACTGAGTCTGCAGCCCAAATGAGAAGACTTCACGATACGACATCAGAATGCGTGAACGCATTAAAAGGACTCAATATAGATACCAAAAGCTGGATAATGAAACGAGGAAATCTTTCGAGCAATCTTTATCAAATCCAAAAGAACTGCAGCCGCTTAAAGATTTGTTGAGATTTATTGGAAACAAATTCCATGCTCTAAACACTCTAACAGAGAGACGATACAGAGATGACCACAAAAAAGATGAAAAAACAGCAATTGTTCAAAGAGGATTCCTTAGAAGCTACCATTCAACGACAAGCCCGAATTGCAGACTATGCAGGGGTCCACACTGGCTACATATGTGACAAAAGTTTATACAAATGGCGGCTCTTCAACGAACGGACTTTGTGCAAAAAAAAACTTGTGTAGAAATTGAAAGATAGTCAGTACACCTTAAGATGTCATTCATACCAAAATTTTGCAAACAACGTCACCACACACTCCTTCACTTAAACGAGAATAGAACACAACTATTCCAAACCAATTTGGCTACCAATTTGCAGCACAAAATACTCTTAGCAACTGCCCTCATTAAGACATACTGGAGAGGATGCGAATACTATTTAAGGGCATTGGTGGACCAAGGATCGCAGTCTTCATATATAACTGAGGATGCAGTACAACGCCTTCAGTTACAAAAGAAGCCGGCATACGCATCGATTATTGGTGTTGGAGCTTCTAAGGCGGGAACTGCACGTGGTAAAGTTCCAGTCTTAAAAGAAGAAAGTTCCACTACCAAATTAAGGGTAGTCTTTGATGCATCATCGAAAACAACTTCTCGTGTCAGCCTTAACGATACCATGTTGACAGGTCCAGTCATCTAACAAGACCGTTTTATTATCATGACGCGATGGAGGAAACACAAATACGTATTCCGAGCTGATATTGAAAAGATGTACCGCCATATAACGGTTTCGATGGAAGATAGAGATTATCAACGAATATTATGGAGGGAGAATCCATCATCTAAAATAGAAGAGTACGGGCTGACCACGGTGACGTATGGCACAACATCGGCACCATATCTGGCAATACGAACCTTGCAACAACTAGCGTCAGATGAAGAACAAGAATTCAAGGTTGCAGCGGAAATAACACAGCGAGATTTTTATGATAACGACCTACTATCTGGCGGCGATACGTTAGAAGACGCAAAATACGCACAAGAGCAAATAACTAAGCTAATGCAGAGAGGAGTATTCAAGCTACGAAAATGGTCCTCAAACTCAAAGTTCATTTTAAAAGATGTAACCAAAGAAGATCAGGAACAAGGAAGGCTTCAATTCCCTTCCGATATAATCAAAACTTTGGGTATATAGAGGCGACCGGAAACTGATTCGTTTGAGTTTAAAACAAATGCCGTATCAATAAAATTGTCCATGAGAATAATAGTTTCTGCAACAGCAAGGCTTTCTGATTTGGGGTAGGTGCGAGGTTGGGTGTATACAAAACTGCTTATAGATAACAAAAACTTAGTTCAGTTTGTAAGATATTGTTGGAAGTTAGTTCCCTCTTCATGATTCGAAGTGTGTACTAAGTTCCCACAAGAAAGTGGAACACGTTCCCACCTTCCATGTTAAATAAGTCCACTTCTCTTAAGTGGACTTAGTTCCCACTAAGTGGGAATAAAGTCCCTCGGTGGACTTAGTAACCGGGGACTTATTTTCCTGCACCGTCTGAACAGCGACTAACTACTGATTGCAAAAAATAAAAAGGATACAGAAAATAAAAAAAAGAGAACATGACCGACTGCCAGCAATATTGCGTAATACGTAGTGCGTCTCGTTGGTTGTATCTACGCCTGTGTGTGTCATGTTTTCTGTATCGATCTACGTTCCCACACAACTATCTAACTCTTTTTGTTGTGTCTCAGTGAATTCTGCTAAATGTTCCGCCACGGACATCGAAGCCAAAGAGTTTTGGTTCGAAAATGTCCAATCCCCTTAATTTAAGATCTGGGACCACACCCGATAGAGCCCAAAAGTCTGTTCCTAAAATCAACCTATGAGGAAGACGTGGAACAACGAGAAACTTTACCAAATTATTTTCTCTTAAACCCTAATTGGCAGTGGAAGAACTCCCTCTACTCCAATACTTTCACCATCAGGTAATGTAACTTTATCTATGCTAGTTTTCTCTTATTCTTAAGCTTAGTTTTCTTACTTATGATGGCTCTACTAGAGTGTTGTTCTCCTAGGCCTTGCTTAGTATGCCCTTCCAGCCGCCTCGATCTCTAGCCTGCCGTCTCCAATTTCGAGCTCCAAGTGGTCAGAGGTCTCCCTCTACCTGGTCGCTTCATCTGAGATGAGGTCTACCTTGGTTTCTGACTCCCTCTGGTTAAGCGTTGAAGATTTTACGAGCTGGAGCGTTGATGTTTATTCGATCGGCATTTCCAACCCATCTTAGTCGTTGAATTCGAGTTTTTCTGGCTTATGTACAGCACGTATAATTCGTCGTTGTGTCTTCTTCGCCAAATGTTGTTTTCTTGGTTTACGCAGACTAGACCATAAATCGTACGCAGAACTTTTCCCTCGAAGACTGCAAGTGAATTTTCATCTGATTGGGAGATAGTCAATGCTTCTGCACCATATGGCAGGACCGAAATGATAAGTGTTCTATATAGTGCCTTCTTGGTTCTTCTGCTTAGTCAGCCCAAAGAAACAGCGATTAGCAAGTGTTATTCTGCATTTGATTTCAGCGCTGATGTTGTTACCTGTGTTTACAGCAGTACCCACGTAGACAAATTCACTGAATACTTCGAAGTTATAGCTATTAATGGTCATATTTTGAATAAAGCATATACTTCGTCTTGTCGGTGGTGAGATTGGACTTTTGTTGATTAAAGCATTTACTTTGTCTAGTCCTCATTTATGTTCAGTCCCATTTCACTTGTAGCTGACTCCATAGTAGTGAAGGCACCGGTTACTGCTCGCTTTGTTCTTCCTATCACGTCAATGTCGTCTGCAAGCCCAAGTCATTGTGTCGATTTATAAGATGGTGCCCGATGTGCTGGCTTGGGCGTCCCGTTTGAAATGTTACAGCACAATGTTAAACAGCTGCATGACAGTGCGTCACCTTGTCTTAGCCCTCTGGTGGTTTCAAAAGTTTCAGTAGAGTCCCTACCAACTTGGACGGAGCAGCGAGCATTTTCCAACGTCATCCTGATAAGGCGTATCAGTTTAGCAGGGATTCTAAAGTTAGACATGGCACGATACAATTCAACTCTGTTAACACTGTCGTAGGCTGCTTAAAAATTAACGAACAGGTGGTGGGTGTCGATGTTATATTCTTGGGTTTTCTCCAAAATCTGGCGTTATATTTAAATGTGGTCGGTAGTAGATTTCTCAGGTCTGAAGTCGCATTAGTAAGGATCTGAAAGATCATCAGCAAATGGTTTGTGCCGTTCACATAAAACGCTGGACAGGATCTTATAGGCGGTGTTTAAAACGCTTATGAATCTATAGTTAGCGCAGAAGAGGCGGTCTTCTTTTTTGTGAGTCTGGCAGATGGTACTCAGATTCCACTCATCGGGCATACTTTCTGTTGAGTAAAACACGCAGGTGGAAGTCGAAACGAATACTAACATTATTTAAAACTAATTTTCCTTTAATACTATTTTAAAATGATGTGTTTATACACATACATACATATTTACATATTTCTTACATAGTTCTTATCTCTATATCCTTATCTATGGTTTATTGTCTATGTTTTATGACTCCTTCAACTTATCTCCAACAAGCCGTCAGTGCGTGTTTATGCTGACATGTGTTATCTTAATTTACTACGCACATCGGGTTGGCAAAGATACTAACTGCATGTTAATGTTTGAACATTCTGAGGGCCGACAGAAAGTGCTAAAATTCTTTTTCTGAATATCATGCCCCGTACGATGTAAACAACAAACAAAATTAGCAAGATGCAACTTAACATTAATCCACTGTGACCGCTTATGTGATGAAAGTCCAAGCCCTTTAGGTGAATGTTTTCTTCCTTGATCTGTCACAGGTCCCTTTGAATCTTCAGTAGTTCATTCTTGTTGTTTATTAAAGTTGCTTGTAAAGGTTTAACCCTTCTTCTGCTACTTCGTGCAGTACCTTCGACCACATCATTTGTTCCTCAAAATGGTTGATGATTTCAGATTTGATTTGTTGCGATGATGTTATTAAACCTCCATTATATCTAACTGTGCATTGTGGTTCTAATGTAAGAAGCCCTTGTGGTGGTCATTTTACCCATTTATGCTGCGATTTACCACAGCTTAAATAAAAAGCCGTGGTAGTGAATTGTTTTAATAGCCATGTATTTGGTTAAGTCAACTGAACCCATTTGTTTTGCTGACTTACTTGCTCAAACTGACAACCTTTTGTTTTAGATTTCTTAATCGGTGAAATCTCACATGATTCATCAACTGCAGTTTTCTAGGGTCAATTGCCATGGCAAATATAGTAGGTTTACTCGTTTTTTACACAGAGATTTAGTTGTGCTTGACTCATAAGACTGAAGGCATCTAATTGAAAGTTGAATACCAGTATTTCGCTGTATATTTTTGGTGTAACAATAATATCTCTCTGACGAATTGGCACGCCAATTATCCGAAAAACTTTTGATGCTTTTGAGTAAAGTAGTGAAATTTCCGCGTATATTACCTTCTAAATACCAGCCAAATATGAATTCCCTCGCTTTCATTTGATGAAATACTTCTTTTAATTCATTTTTTGTACTATCGCCAGGCATTTGATATTTCCCAGAGATGCTGTTTCGAATCTTTTGAACCTCCTCTTGTAGTTGGGATGGTTTTATTAAGATAGGATTCATACGGTGATTATTTTCATCGATGAGGATGTTGATAACTGCCATTTCCACATCATTACATTCCCTTACCTTTGTACCAAGTGGCATTGCTGCTAAATGAAATATCATTCCTGTCTTGTATGCATTATGAGCTTGAGTAGTTATATTGCGCATTTCATTAATTTGAGCATTAATTTTTATAAATTGTTCGTTTACTTCTTGTGTGGTTTTTTTAACATTTATTGTGGCATTTACCAGTGATGTTTGCTTCTTGTTTAAGCCATCCAGTTCATGTTGGTTGTCCAAAAGGTTTTTCATGTTTTCTGCTAAGTTTTCTCTATCATCACTGTCCATGATACCGAATTATATGTGGTAAAGTGAACCAACAAACTCAAGTGGAGCTCTTTTTTCCCTGGTGGATGTTATTAATAATTTGTTATTCTCGGCCAGCACTTCATATCTTCTTTTTAAGTCTGCTGTTATTAACCTGCACTGCTCGCTGAAGTAAAGCATTTTGGAACATTTGTCTTCTAGTCTGGTTATGTAACTTGCACTAGTGTTGGTTTTTTTAATATATGACTCTAACTCGTAGTAAATTACAACTCTCCAATTAGATGTCACGACATCCATTTTTCCGATTGGGTCTATATAAATTCCCACGTTTTCGTCTAAGTTCTTAATTGTCATCTCAGGTGTTGTGGTTATATCGGTTGCTGCACTCTTTATTCGACCACATGCAATTAATAATAAAAACATAACCATCCATCACTTGATTCTATTGTTAGCTGAATTATGTTTCTTGAAAAGGGTGAGCTGGCATATTTGCTGTGGATTACAACTTTGTTCGGAGATCTCGAGGGGACATGACTTATGTATTGGCCTTTTGTAGAGTCCGTCCTTTGTTTTGAGTGTTACTACTCGTATATTACCATCTGACCCCTTGTGGACTTTAAAAACCCGTCCCATAGGCCACCTTGATGGTTGGGTATTTTCGTTTTTTATTATAACGACTGCACCATGTTCGAGATTCTTCTTTTTAGCCTTCCACTTGGTACGTTTCTGAAGAGACACTAAGGATTTGTCCTTCCATGTTTACCAGAAGTCTTGTTTAAGCTTTTGCACCAAGGACCCAATTATTTCAAGTTCTCCGAATTCAGGAGAATCTAATAAGGTACGTCCCACAATAGACCAATAATATTCAGACTGCCAACTAACTGTATGGTCTCTCTTTTTACCAACAAGCTGAACCTCAGCTGATTTGCCATTTATTTTGAGAGTGTGACACTCTCCCTTGCTTTTAAACCCATTTAGCAAATACGCCAAAAAATTAAATGGCATACGCAGGGATGATTGCCATCACAAAATGCACATACAGAGATGTACACGTATTCACAGACAGGAAAAAATATTTCGAGGGTGTTTCAGGCAAGAGGAGTACGAGTTGGTGGTCTGTATTGGTCTGTGCGTCCGACCAAGAAGTTTCCAGGTGATAACACGTCAATACTATCTATGTCATTACCCATCGCGCACAAAGGTCGTGAATTCAGTATTGTTTCTATTTGACGTAGTACTGTTGTCATTTCTTTGAATGTCAATTTAGATTCTCACATTATTCGTTCCAAATGATGTTTCATTGATTTGACGGCTGCTTCCCAAAGCCCTTCAAAATGAGGACAGCTAACTTTGACGCGAGTGACTCGTTGTTTTTAATGGCGTTCTTAAACTCTTCATACAAACATCGATTCGCTCCAATGAAATTTTATCCGTTGTCTGAATATATGTGAGCACTTTTACCACGTTTTGCAGAAAATCTTCTTAGTGCAGCTCTGAATGCTTCTGTTGTAAGATCGCTCACTGGTTCTAAATGAATGGCTTTAGTGGCCATGCATACAAAAACTGCAATGTAGCCTTTGTAAGCCTTATGTCCTCGTCCTCTTGATGTTCGCATTAATATTGGACCAGCATAGTCCACACGCCTGTGTGATGGAATTCTATTATATAGAATACAAATCGGAAAGCTGCGACATCTTCTTATGATTTTTCTGATACCAATAATATAATATGTTCTTTTCATATATGCTTCCGTCACAGAATTTCCACCATGAAGTGTAGCTGCGTGAGCTTCGTTTACAATCAAGCTGGATAGCTTGCACTTATCCAGTATTATTGGGGTTTTCTGCTTCAAGTGCAAGTTTGCGTAAATATGCCTTCCTCCCACTCTCGGTATTCCTTCATTATCTCGATAAAATTTCATTTGAATTATTTTGTTGTTTAACGCAATGTTTTTTTTTTGTCTTTAAATCTTTGTATTTCAGTGAAAAATTGAATTTTCTGTTGTTGTTTGATGATCAACGCTCTCGCCTGGGATAGTTCTGATACAGTAATAGACCCTGGTGTTATTTGTTTGTATCGAACGCAATGAATAAAACGAAGCACGTATGCAAAACTTTTCTCAGTTCTTATAATGTTCGATAACCTTTCGATTAAAATCCCTACAAAGTGTTTCTTGACTTGTGTTGTTGACATTACTTTTGCATCTGTTCTTGGTTCCAGTTGTTGCTGATGTGGCCAATGTTGTTTTGATTGTTTTAGCCACTGCGGACCTGTCCAGCATAATTCGTGATTAACAATTTTTGATGGGCATATACCACGTGTAGCCACATCGGCTGGGTTGTCTTTAGAGTTTATGTGGAGCCGCTCTATGTTATCCATTAGACTTTTGATGTCAGATACTCTGCTGCGTATAAAATTTTCTTTGCTTTTATTGTTTTTTATCCACCAGAAGGTTATAGTTGAATCACTCCATCCATAGTATTTCGTATCCTTTGCAAAATAATTTTTTATCTTGTTGAATAGCTTTTCAAGCAAATGAGAAGAGTTTTTTTTGTTTTTGATGAGTGCCACCTTGGTTTTGGCTGTTAGCATATGGGACCTCCCTCATCATTTAATATCTAACGTGGGAATTTAATTCTTCTGATTTCTTGTAACTTTAGTTGAAAGGTTATCCATTCTGCCTTCAAGGTTTCATCAAGTTCATTATGCCAGTCATAGTTTGTTTGCCATAATCTCTGTATGAATATTTTTGCCTTAACTGTGACTGGAGCGAGCCATCCAATAGGAACGAATATTTAAGCAATATTTGATAACACACCTCTTTTCGTCTTTGAACGGCTAATGTTGGATGAATCTATTTCAAATCGGAATTCGTGTTGATCTGGATCCCAGTGAAGTCCCAATGTTTTCCTGGTGTCACCTTCTTTGAACTCAATTATTTGTGCTCATCATTTGAAATTAAGTTGGGCAGCAAATTTCCTTAAGTGGAAGCCAGCATTTTGCAGATGTTCACTTACTGCTCTTATTATGCATTTGCAAAGTAAAATTCTTCCTTTATTATTTCCTTAATTCTCATGTCTTCCCCTTTCCATTGGTTTGCGACTTCTTGTAATGTTGGGACTGCTATAAATGGGGCTGCTGCTGTTCCATTAGTAACTGTTCTCAGTTTATACTCTTTTAGTTCGTTTCTTGGCTGTACTCTCCAGAATATTCGATGATAATCTTGCTCTTCTTCAGCTATGTTGATCTGCCGTTAAATTTTTTCGATGGAAGTTTTCGCTGAGGCATCGAATACAACTCTTGTTTTTGTTCTTAGGCTTGCATCTTTGCCTTTCTTTTCTTGTTGTTCGTTTACTTTCACCATATGTCCCAGGTTTTCGTATTCTTTCATAAACTGCATGTAGTCGGTTTTTGTTTTATAATTAATTTTTCTTCAAGCTGTAAGAATCTAGCTAATGCTTGTTTTTTAGATTCTCCAAGCTCTATGTTTTTTCTTAGTGGCAACTTCACCACGTATCTGCCATTCTGGTCTCTTGTTGTTGTTTTCGCATATGCTTGCATGCAGATGTCGTTTTCTGTAATTTCATCGTTGTCTTCTATATCTCCCATTATCCATTGATAATGTGACTGCTGACATGATTTTTCTACATTGTCGTCTCTCTTGTAGTGTACCGGAAACTATCCATCCAAACATTGTATTCTGTCCCACCTCCCACGAAGCCGTTCTGCTTCCTTACTCCTTTTTCTATTAGTTTTGGATACAAGTCACTACCGATAATTATGTCATAACGATCTTTTTTGTTTAAATTTGGGTCTGCCAAAGTGTAGTTCTCCCACTCATTTTTATCAAATTCAAATGACCGGTCAGGTAGTGGTTTTATGAGGGTAGGTCATACCAAAAATTCTGCTTGCACTTTATTATTGCTCAAGAATCTTGGTCTTATCTCTACATATACCCTTGACTTTGATGTACCGACTGCTGCATCCAAGAGTCCAGTTAGTTTTGCGTTTACGTTTTTCCTTGGCAATGAGTGGGTTTGCACTGCCTCCTCAGATATCATTGATATTTGAGAACCTTGATCAATCAGGGCCCGTAGTAAACATGTTTCACCATTTGACGATATGGCTGATATATGTGCTGTTGCTAATATCACCATTGGACTGTCAATCTCTTTTATCATAAGGGAAGATAAGGATGTTTCTTTTGTATTGTTTTTGTCTGCGGGAGTAAATTTTTTGTGTTGATTTCCCTCGACCCTTTTTTTTTTTGCATCAATTCTCGAGAGTAAAAAGCACTTGAAGCACTAACTTATAATCAGAAATTAGCCAACACAAATTACGTGCTCACTGGCTACATCATTTAGTGCAGGTGTTAGTTGTTCGTTAGCAAAATAAACATACACTAGTCGTCATAAGTATTTTGACGAAACAAAAATCGTGCATTTTTAAGTGTAACTTTTTAATGACTTTATAAAGAATTCTTGTTTATTATTTCGTTTTTACGTACAAATAATACAAACTTAAAAATAAGCAAAACCAATTTTTTTCATAGAAACTTTAAAAGTTACCAATTAATTAGTAGTTTTAAGTGTTGGCATAAGTATTTTGACAAGTATATAATACTAAGAAAAAAAGTTTAAAAGTTTTAAAAGTTTAAAGTCGTTTTGCCTACCATCGGCAGCGCACGCGCTGTGTGTCGTCGGCGTCGAAAATCCCTCGTCTTGTCAAACTGTGTTTTCTGTTTTATTTTTACACCCCATAAAGTTGTGTCTTACATTATTACAAGATATATAAATAAATAAATAACAAAGCAATCCAAGTCGCAATAGTCCCCATAAAAAAAAAATAAAAAAGTGTAAATCATTACCTTCAATAGCCCAATAAAATATTATCGTAACGCGCGCGCGCAATATAGATCAGTGCCAGTGTTCTTAGTTGATAATAGTTCATACTAAATGCAACAACAAAAATCGGCCGCTACCACCTGCGAATAATTAGTTTAAAAAAAAAATAATAGCCCCAACCACCAAACCCAAATCTAAAACAAAAGCACAGTAGCTAATCCAGCAACAAAATCCGCTATCAGTGCGCGCAAGAAAAATTCAGTGTCGTCATCTGTGGATTAGCATCGAGTGGTTCCTTTCTTCTTCCCTTCCCCCTTCTACACACACAGGCTATCAAGGTTTCAATTGTTATATTCAAATGTGTACACACGCATTGAGGTATCAATTGAAATCATGATAGTAGATGAATGTATTAGTAGTTGCATGTAAGTTTCCAGGGGCGGATTAGGAACATATTAATATGAAGGCATAATTACTCATGTTGGTGTGTTTTTTATGAAGTCTTTTTGGTGATTGATGTGCAACTATTATAGAATAGTCGTTCGTTATTGGTTTTCACTATATGTTTGTTTATCGTAATGACAGGTAACTTTAGAGTCGATTACGGCAACATTCGGGGGCTTAAGGCCCCGACCCATAGAATCCGTTGCGTCCGTGCGTCCGGCAAATCAACTGACAGCTCGATTAAATACACGCGTTCTTACGAGAAGTGGTCCATAGACAACGCATGCGGCAACGCAACGGACAGAAGTAGCCGAACTTTTAACTTTTTCTTCTCCGGCAATCCGTTGACAGATGGTTGACATCAATTTTTTTCGATTTGAAGTGGTTTCGTTTTGGTATTGAAGAAGAGACATATATTTCTTCTTCTAAGGGTTTTGGTTACAGTTGTAATTATGTAAAGCATAATTTTTTGCAGCATGTTCGAAGAAAAAAAGATAAAAACATGGAACGTCAACGCATTCATTGGGTCACCCCCAATCCGGCGATCCGGCAAACGTCAACCGATGCGTTGCCGCAACGGACCAACGGATTCTATGGGTCGGGGCCTTTAGAAAGAATTTCTATGCCGCGTATGTCCACACTGCTACGTACAGGCCAGCTGTTTTGGCACTAAGTGAAACCCAAATAGGTGATAATTCTGATCCGTTAGAATTTAACCTACACGGGTACAGCTTAGTGCCATTATTCTTTTCCTATCACGGATTAGCCGTATACGTTAGAAATGACGTTGCTTACCAGCTTCTACCACAATATGGTCAGTGTTCAAACACAGACTTCAATTTCATGTGGTTTAAATTCACCGTACAAAAGCACGTCATCCATACATGTTTTATTTATAGAAGCCCAAATCTGGACAGTAACTCGACTTTTATCGAATTCGATGCACTGTCCGACTCCATCCAAAGAATTGTTTCCCTTTATCCTCGCACTGAAATCGTTGTTACGGGCGATTTCAATGTATACAATTCTTCGTGGCTTCGATATTCTGGTCAGACAACACCCGAAGTAAGGTATGCTGAGTTCTTCGCTGAGTCAAACAACTTGACTCAGCTTGTCGACGAGCCAACACGAATCCCTGACATTGCAGGTCATTCCGCATACACCCTAGACTTGTTTCTTACCTCTCATCCTGATAAATACACGATAAATGTATTATCGCCCCTAGGCACGTCGGATCATTGTATCATATCAGCAATTTTCTCGTGTTCCAATAGTACAGTTAAAGAAAACATCCCTAAGAGAACCGTATGGCGATACGAGAAGGCCAACTGGGACGGTCTCAATGATTTCTTCAGAAACTTTAACTGGTCACTATGCTTCCTCGATAGTGACGTAGACTCCAGCGCTGATATGATAACAAACATTATTCTCTGCGGGATGAGACATTTTGTTCCGAATAGAACAAAAAATATCAAACCAAAAGAGAATTCATGGTTCGACTTGAGCTGCAAAGAGGCTATCAAGGAGAGAGAAGTAAGCTTCCGATGTTATAAAGCCAACCCTTCTGAGGAAAACCGGAAAAAGTTCAAACAAGCTAGAAAGACCTGTAATGCTCACATTCAAAGAACCAAATTTTTGCATGAACAAAAAATAAGGCAAAAAATACTACAATGTCCCAGTGGTAGTAAAAATTTTTGGTCATTCGTAAAAAATGTACGTAACTCTACCACGTCTTCGGTTCCGACACTCGTTGAAAATAACACTCCTGTGGTAAGCTCCCAAGCGAAAGCAGATTTATTTGCAGCAAAGTTTGCTGCTAATTCAACGCTACCCCAGTGTGATATGACTCCTCCTGTACTTGAGAACGTGAATGGTTTTATGGGACAAATCTTCTTTCGCACTCGTACAGTTGCAAGAGTACTAAAAGATCTCAACATACACAAATCCGCTGGCCCGGATAGTATTTCTCCCATAGTTCTGAAGAGGTGTGCTTCCACGCTGGCAAAACCACTGCGTAAGCTTTTCCATCTTTCCTATTCTACAGGTCTCTTCCCGAGTGGATGGAAAACAGCATTTGTCCAGCCCATCCCAAAAAAAGGCGTATCTTCATCCCCCTCAAATTACCGACCAATTGCACTGACTTCCCTTCTTTCCAAGGCCATGGAAACTCTGATAAACTTTCAGATCAAGAAATATCTTGAGAAACGGAAACTTCTTAATGACCGGCAGTACGGTTTTCGTAGCAATCGTTCCACTGGTGATATGATGGTATATCTCACCGAACAGTGGAACAAATCTTTACATCGTTTTGGAGAAAGTAAGATTATTGCACTTGATATTTCTAAGGCATTTGATAGAGTTTGGCATGAAGCTCTTTTATCGAAAATGCGTGCATTTGGCATCGATGAACCCCTCCTTCGATGGATTAGAAATTACCTTTCGGACCGTTCAATTCGCGTTGTTTTGGACGGTTTTCAGTCTGCTACCCACAAAATAAATGCTGGTGTGCCCCAAGGCTCCGTTCTGTCTCCGACTCTCTTTTTAATCTTTATAAATGATCTCTTGTCTAATACTTCTAATCCACTAAATTGTTTTGCTGACGACAGTACTCTCAGCTTTTCATACTCGTTTCCAGATTCACATCCATGTCCTTCGGATGTGGAACTGCAACGAAATCGTATGATAAGCTCATTAAATTCCGATCTTGACAGCATTGTCCAATGGGGAATCATCAACCGCGTGGAATTTAATGCTTCAAAAACTCAATGCTGTCTTCTGTCGTTAAAGCATAACCTACCCCCTATGCCACTGTCCATGAGTGGCACTTGCATTGAGGAAACAGATCAGCTCTGCGTTCTAGGTATGTGCATCACAAATCATCTTCTGTGGAACGATCACATATTTGACGTCGCCAAAAATGCCGCAAATTGCTTAGGTTTCCTAAATCCATGCAAGAAATATTTTTCCCCTTCTGATCTGGCTATAATCTACAAGGCATTCATTCGCCCGAAGCTAGAGTACAATTCTCATATCTGGGCAGGTGCTCCTGTCACTCACTTGCGCCTCCTGGATAGGATTCAAAAAAGAGCCTTAAAATTGATAGGTGAAAGAACCATTACCGAAACATTTGTTTCACTTGAACATCGTCGTAATGTTTCTTGTCTAACCTTGTTTTATCGCTACTTTCACAAACAGTGCTCCAGCGAAATAGCCAGATGCGTTCCTCCCTTAAAACAATTTCCCCGTAACACCCGCACCGCAAGGAACGCCCATCAATTTACCCTCGAGCCTAACTTCGGACGTACTGTTAAGTATAGAGACTCTTTTTTTAGCCGCACTACAAGAATGTGGAATGCTTTACCCGGCTCGATTTTTCCCTCCCATTACTATATACAGGCATTCAAAACCAATGTGCACCGGCACCTCCTTTTATCTCCTATCCTCATTTCCTGAACGCTCGCACTGTGTTGACTCATATTAAGGGTATTAATAACCCCTTGTGTGCGGGCTCAAACTAAAAAAAAAAAAAAAAAAAACAAAAGTAAAAAAATTAAGAAGATTAAATATAAACCGCCTTTGGGTTCAATACATTTTTGAAGGTATCTCGTTACTGAATTCACTAAATTTTGAAGGATCTCTGGAGATATCTCTTTCCAGAGAAAAGTGACCCTTAGAATCTGTCTCCTCTCTGGTTTTATTTTACAAAACTTGTATTTTGCGTTCCAAAAGAGACAATAGGTACTTTCTCTTTAATATTTAGATCTAGATTTAAAGGTGGCTGATCCAAAGTGGTAACACCAACCATCCTCTAAAAAGTTAGTGATCATCCGGACTTTGTGGCATGAGACACTATCTTGTTGTTGGATAAATGATTCTCCAATAAGTCTATCTCCGGAATTAAAGGCATTATCGATTTGGGTACTTATACATTGACTTCGGTTCATCGAACCGTTGATAGGAACCAAGTCACCCAGCCCATTATACGCAACACATCCCCCATAACATGACATACCCTCAACCGTGGCTCACGCTTAGACAAACGCCCCATTTTTTTTTTTTTGCCTTACTACCTTTGGCAATCTTGAACAAAATTTGTTTTTGATGAGTAATACTCAAGGGAGCGCTTCTCCAGAACTCCTTCGACTTGTGCCAATGTTCTTTTGCAAAGAACAGTATTAAGCTTGTTTGTCTTTGACATACACGTCCTTAGCTTTAAATGTCTTGAATTCTGCATCCTTTAAACGTCGTCGGACTGTGCGCTCACTTACTGCATTTACAGCTTTCAACTTTGCTGCCATTGACGATCTGATAACCAAACTCAATTCAACCGTTTTACCCATGATTTTTAATGACTTTCAATCAATTTCAATTTTGTATCTACGTTAAATACAAATCAAAGTTAAGCACTTGATATGTTTGGTTTTCACGTACTCAAAACTGTAAAAACATTAAGGCAAAGACTCCGTCAAAATGCTTATGCCACTCAAAAATTCAATGACTGCATGCATTCTTATCAGCAGAAAGAGAATGCATAGAGCTAAAACTAGAAGCTTTGTTTTGAGCATCATTTTCGTACCGCTATTTAACGATATGAAAAAGCTACATTCAATAGTCACAAAACGATTTCGTCAAAATACTTATGCCGACTACTGTATTTATAGCATAACACAAGCACAAAAGATAGAAACAAATAAATAAATACAAAAATTCAAAAACATAAAGTACGAGCGTGGTGCACTATTTTGAAAAATTTGTTTAAGGGAAGTTTTACTAGTATAAACATAAGCGAGAGCTACAGTTCATTTGCAACGAACTGTTGAATACGATATTCCAACATAAGTAGCGATTGTGACAAACTTTTTATTTAATAAATAAAATTTTCACAGTTCGAGTGTGTGTGTGTGGAGAGGGGGTGTCATGCAGTTAAAAATCTGACAGGAAATAAGATCGGAGTAACATTTGGAACGTTTATTCAAAATACATTTAAATGTTTTTAAATTGCTTATGATGTCTTACATTTGTTTTTACCATACTAAAACTTTTGAGTCAAGTTTTCTCCCATGGCACTGCATATTTATGTATTTCTATAGTAATATTGAGATGCGGAACGAATGGTATGTCATCTAGTGAGATGTTGCAGAACTGTTTTATTTCCGCTTATTGGAGATACTGGATTACTAGTGCAACAAACGAGGAGTTGCACATATACAAAAATCTGTTAGATGGGAAAACAATATAAGCATAGGTATATACAATGGACAATGCAGATGGCCAGCTCTATGAGGCATGTTCATAAATCGGTAAAACTTTGGCACTTTTTATTTATACCGAAGACAGAAAAGAAAAGAAGTTGTGTAACTAAAAGCAATTTGTAAAAATTTGTTTTATTTCAAAATAGAATCCTGTTGCAAGTGAAATATTATTACTAAAGAAAGGATGCACTTCTTACAATATGGAAACTGCGATTAGTCTCGTAATTAAAAGCTTTCATGGAGTCTTCTAAATTTTGAAAGTAGAATTTTATCACAATCGATTACATGCCATCAATATTGTATTATGATCAAATGTATTGAGTTTTCTAACTTTATTAATTAATTTCATAAAAGTTGTTTTATTTAAAAAAAATCTAAATTTTAGTGTCTGGAGAAACGAGTGAGCCTTTCGCTAGTAGAATGAATAGTTTAGTTAAGTTTATTTGTCAATCAGAAGAACTCTTATAGACTAGAATACATAAGTGAAACAATTAATAAAGGTTTAGCAATTAATTAAAGAAAATAACGAATTTTAAAATACAAATATAAAGAATTTCACAAATTATAGATTAGCTAATATGATTAGCAGTTTATTTTTAAAAACAACTCTAGTACAATCATCAAAAAAATCAATTAGGTTAGAAACTGAGTTTGCCTCTATGATGCATCTTGAAATTCGTTCATTGAAACCATAGTTGGTCCGATGAAAACGAACGTAAGACAATGTTGTTATCCTTGTATTTCTTGAGGGGATACGCAGACTCAACTGATTTAAAAGGAACGAACACTTTATGCGATAAGACAAAACGTCACGAACAAACATAATCGAGAAATATTTTCTTCGAAGCACGAGAGTCTGGATTCCCATTAACAAGCATTTAACATTATGGGATGGAATATCCCTATTCCAATACCTAAGTTTAAGGATAGCATACCTAGAAAAACGCCTTTGAAGCCTTCTATCCGACGCATTATTGTAACAAGGGTTCCAAATAATAGAGCAATACTCTAGAACTGAACGAACTAAAGAAAAGTAAAGTGTTTTAAGAGTAAATATATTAGAGAACACACGAGTATTTCTTTTCATAAAACCTAACATAGAGTTATTTTTGCTTATAATAAGATCTATATGGGGCTTAAAAGATAATTTAACATCTAAAACAATGCCCAGATTTTTTTTTTGAGAAATTCTTTCTAGACAACGGTATTCAAATTATAACTATAATTAATTAAGACATTTTTTCTGGAACATGTTAACACCTGACACTTAGCTACATTCAGATTAAGGGAATTTGAGTTACACCACTGCGAAAGTCTTTCAAAGTCATCTTGAAGGAGTAAACAATCATGTAAGGGTTCAATCTTTCTATAGAGCTTCAAATCGTCAGCATAAAGAAGGCATTTTGAATGAATAAATATATCAGATATATCGTTGATAAATAGGAGAAATAGTAATGGTGCAATGTGGCTACCCTGAGGAACTCCTGAAGGAACATAAATAGGATCGGAAAAGCTTGCATCAATTTTCACAATTTGAACCCGACCAGTTAAATATGATTCAATCCATTTTAATAAATAAGAATGAAACCCAAGACAAGCAAGCTTATTGAGTAGAAACTTATGGTTCACTCTATCAAATGCTTTGGCAAAATCAGTAAAAATTATATCGGTTTGTAAGTTGTTTTCAATATTCGAGATTATATGGTTTACAAAGATAGCTATATTAGTTGCCGTAGACCTACCAGATATGAAACCATGTTGAAAGACCGATATATGCTCTCGGACAATGAAAAGTATTTGCTCACAAACAATTTTTTCAAATATTTTTGGAATAACTGAAATTTTGGAAATTGGTCTGTAGTTAGATATAATTTGCTTAGACACAGCTTTAAAAATTGGCGTTAGGAACGAAATTTTCAATTCATTAAGAAATAAACCCTTAGCCAATGATTTATTGAACAACATTGTAAGAGGTTCAGCTAATGAAATAGCTGCATTTTTTAAAAATAGTGGTGAGAGGCCATCAGGACCTACCGATTTTGAGGTATATATTTGCTTCAAAGCAACTAAGACTTCCTCGAAGTCGATCTGAAGGTTACCTAGACAAAATCTTTCAGATACATTAGGAAGATTTTGAGAGTGTAGCTCATTAGTATAGACGGATTCGAAGTATTTAGCAAAAAGATTACATATTTCATATATATCACTTGATATTACTCCTAAGTGATTCATACAATTCGGAAAACCTGTACTTTTACGTTTGGAATTGATAAATTTCCAGAAATGGCTACTATCATTTTTGATCTTTAACTCAGTAGAAGTTATATATTCATTGTATAGCACTAAATTAAGAGAATCAGACTCACTTTGTACTGTTAAATAAGTATTATGTAGATTTTGATTATTTCTATTAGATTTGTATCTGTTATAGGCTTTATTTTTCTGATTTTTTAGACGCGACAGTGTTTTATTGAACCAAATAGGATTTGAATTACACCAAATTGTTTTTTGCGGAACGAAAAGTTCAGTGGTAGTTTTCAGAACATCTTTAAAAGAATCATACGCATTATTTAAATCAGGCTGGTTCATGATATCCCCCCAAGATAACGTGGAAAGGTACTCATTAATTGCATCAAAGTCAGCATTCTCGAAACAATTTACAACTTTTGAATTCCCTAAATTAGTCATTTTTAAATAACTATAGAAACTAAGATTTCCAACTAATGCACAATGATATACTGAGTTCTGAAGCATTGGTTGTAAACACTTTTCAACAACGACGTTAAATTGCTTATTTACAAAAACTAGATCAAGAACACGATCCAAGTCATTATAGCAGTTATTCATTTGAATAATATCAAATTGGCTAAACAAATCCACTAACAGTGCCTCAGAATCAGTATTAATATTAAAAGGAACTAAATATTTCTCTTCTTGATCAAAAATCCAATTAATATCCCCTAAATTAAAATCTCCAGCATAAAAAATATGCTGAGAACTAGAAAGAATTTCAAGAATATTTTTACAATTATTTAGATGTATATCATATAGATATAGTACTTCTTGGTGGTATATAACTACACATAATAAAAAGTTCTTGTTTATTGCACAAAGATACTTGAATAATTAACTGATCAATATCGTAATTAGAATTATTAAAAGAGATGTCAGATTCTAAATCGACAATTTTGCAAGATAAGCTAGATCTAACAGCTATTAAGACTCCCCCTCCTCGCTCTAATCCGGTTTTTTGTGAGCATCTATCTTTTCTAAAAATGTTATAAGACGAATTACAAATTTCAGTAGTTAAAAAATTTACATTTAACCAAGATTCAGTAAAGATAACGATATCATATAATTCAGAAGAAAGTGATAATAATACTTGATTTAGCATGGTTCTTAAACCACCAACATTTTGATAATAAATAGATAGATTATATAAATACGATGAAGTCATAATGGCATCCGATACATCAATTGGTCTCGTTACGGCATCTTCTATTAGTTCGACATTGTTTAGAGTTATGTTTCTTCTATCAATATCGAGGCAGCTTTGTTGTTTTTTAGATGGTCGATAAATTGTTTGACTTTTACAGCATAAGGCCAAATCGATGAGTCGTTCAAAAGATAATCCAAATGTTCAGCAAGAACGCATAACTTAAAATTAACAAATTTTACTTCTTCCAGCGATAACCCTTTTTTAATTAGTTTAAAGCATTTATAGTCCGGTCAAAATAGACATTTCGGTTTGCAAAAATTCGCATAAAGCTGAAAATTGATACAGACGTTGGGAACACCATTTCAAATAAACTGAGCAACATCCCCATCGATCCGACTTGTGCGTTAGAAGTTATTCAAGGTCAAAAGGTCAAATAAACAGTTTTTACAATTTTTCTGGTAAACGGTAGGATTTATCAGAAAAATATATGAGACAAAGTTGAAGACCATGAAATTGTCTACAAAACTTGTTAATATCATTTTTTTGTAAGAATAACAGTTTCGGAGATATCGTTATTTTAAAACTTGAAGGAGTCACGTTCTTCATGATATGCTCATATATGCCACATGCATAAATTTAGTCCAGTCGACAGGTTGGAAAAGTGGGTGGAAGGTGGAAAAAGGTCGGAAGCTAATGAAACTATCAGATATTGTTCAAGGATAGTTAGTAAATGTTGTACGAAGTTTTGGACCTCGAGGGCCCTATGGAAAAAGAGGTGGGGGGAGGGGAAGGGGTCACTGCAAAATTTTCGACCTTGCAACGGTTTTTCCTCAGTTGCTTTTTTCCTTACGTTCTATAGCAAAAACATTTCCATTTTATAGTAGAACGTCAAATTTCCTACAATCAATGTCGTCCGGCTCCGTACTATGATGAAATTTAGATACATGTAACCATTTCGAATTGTAGACTACATTCAGCGTGGAGTCAAAATCAGCACCAATCAGAACAGGTTGAGTTTTTAGATTTGTTTTGCTTGTAATCT
Source organism: Platycheirus albimanus (assembly GCA_916050605.2). Taxonomy (NCBI): domain Eukaryota; kingdom Metazoa; phylum Arthropoda; class Insecta; order Diptera; family Syrphidae; genus Platycheirus; species Platycheirus albimanus. The sequence continues at coordinate 181,404,977 of OU696696.1, forward strand.
TCTTTGAGTTCAAGATTAATTTAGAGGCAGCTAATTTAGCTGCATTCAATTAATCAATGGAATCAGTATGAGAACGTGAGAAATAGATTTTATCTTCAATAGAAAAGTCAATCAGACTAGTAGGATTAATTTCAGTATTAAGATGGTAGCATAAATCAGATGAGATAGCACTAGCAGCAAATGTTGGTGAATAGAGAGGAGACTAAAGAGCTAAGCAAAAAAAAATATACCGGGTTACAAGTACTATAAACAAAATAAAATATATAAGAAAGAATTACCTTCGTGTTTTGGTTTTTGGATTTTTTTTAAATTAGTTAGCTGGCAATGACCCTTTAAAATCAAATTGCAAAGAATCAAAACGCAAGTTTGCCAGTTGCTTTGAAATGGTATGTCTGTTCACTTACAGCTACATTAAGTGAACACAGTTAACATTTATAACAAAATACAAATTTATGTTTAATGACTAAATGCAAAATAGAATTGTGTGAAAAAGGTCCTGTTCAAAGGACCCTTTAGGATCAACTTGAGAACAATCAAAACTAAAACTTGATAGTTCCTTTAAAATGTTATGTCTGTTCACTTACAGCTGTATCGAGTGAACATAGTTAAAATTTATATCACAATTCAAATTTATGTTTAATGACTAAATTCATAATAAAATTGTGTGGGAAAAGGTCCTGTTGAAAGTTTATTAATACTTTTCGAAGCAACCGGGCTTTCGCTTGTGTATATGTAAAACAGTTTTTGCGCTAAAAAGGAAAAAATAATATGGATGTAAAAACATTAAAAAGACCGTCAAATATTTCCTATTAAATTACCTTTTTTAGATTTTGATTTTCTTAGTATTAGTTAGCTGGCAATGACCCTTTAGTATCAACTTGCGAAGAATCAAAATGCAAGCTTGCTAGTTGCTCTGAAATGGTATGTCTGTTCACTTACAGCTACATTAAGTGAACATAGTTAACATTTATAACACAATTCAAATTTATGTTTAATGACTAAATGCAAAATAGAATTGTGTGAAAAAGGTCCTGTTAAAAGGACATTCTAGTATCAACGGGCAAGCAGTAAAAACCAAAACTTGATAATTCCTTTAAAATGTTATGTCTGTTCACTAACAGCTATATCGAGTGAACATAATTAACATTTATATCACAATTCAAATGTATGTTTAATGACTAAATTCAAAATAGAATTGTGTGGGAAAAGGTCCTGTTGAAAGTTTATTAATACTTTTCGAAGCGACCGGGCTTTCGCTTGTCTATATGTATAACAGTTTTTGCGCTAAAAAGGAAAGAATAATATAGATGTAAAAAAATTATAAAGACCGTCAAATATTTCCTATTAAATAATCTTTTTTAGATTTCGATTTTCTTAATATTAGTTAGCTGGCAATGGCCCTTTAGTATGAACTTGCGAAGAATCAAAACGCAAGTTTGTTTTGAAATGGTATGTCTGTTCACTTACAGCTACATTAAGTGAACATAGTTAACATTTTATAACACAATTCAAATTTATGTTTAATGATTAAATGCAAAATAGAATTTTGTGAAAAAGGTCCTGTTAAAAGGACTCTTTAGTATCAACTGGCGAACAATCAAAATTAAAACTTGATAGTTCCTTTAAAATGTTATGTCTATTCCTTTGCAGCTGCATCGAGTGAACATAGTTAACATTTATATCACAATTCAAATTTATGTTTAATGACTAAATTTAAAAAAGAATTGTGTGGGAAAAGGTCCTGTTGAAAGTTTATTAATACTTTTCGAAGCGACCGGGCTTTCGCTTGTGTATATGTATAACAGGTTTTGCGCTAAAAAGGAAAAAATAATATAGATGTAAAATCATTATAAAGACCGTCAATGTTTCCTATTAAATTACCTTTTTTAGATTTTGATTTTCTTAATATTAGTTAGCTGGCAATGACCCTTTAGTATCAACTTGCGAAGAATCAAAACGCAAGCTTGCTAGTTGCTTTGAAATGGTATGTCTGTTCACTTACTGCTACATTAAGTGAACTTAACATAGTTAACATTTATAACACAATTCAAACTTATGTTTAATGACTAAATGCAAAATAGAATTGTGTGAAAAAGGTCCTGTTAAAAGGAAACTTTAGTATCAACTGGCGAACAATCAAAACCAAAACTTGATAGTTCCTTTAAAATGTTTTGTCTGTTCACTTACAGCTGTATCGAGTGAACATAGGTTACATTTATATCACAATTCAAATTTATGTTTAATGACTAAATTCAAAATAAAATTATGTGGGAAAAGGCCCTGTTGAAAAATTATTAATACTTTTCGAAGCGACCGGGCTTTCGCTTGTGTATATGTATACCAGTTTTTTCGCTAAAAAGGAAAGAAAAATATAGATGTAAAAACATTATAAAGACCGTAAAATATTTCCTATTAAATTACCTTTTTAAGATTTTGATTTTCTTAGTATTAGTTAGCTGGCAGTGACCCTTTAGTATCCACTAGCGAAAAATCAAAACGCAAACTTGCTAGTTGCTTTGAAATGGTATGGTATGCTTGTGTATATGTATAACAGTTTTTGCGCTAAAAAGGAAAGAATAATATAGATGTACAAAACATTATAAAGACCGTCAAATATTTTCTATTAATTTACCTTTCTTAGAATTTGATTTTCTTAGTATTAGTTAGCTGCCAATGACCCTTTATTATCAACTTGCGAAGAATTAAAACGCAAGCTTGCTAGTTGCTTTGAAATGGTATGCCTGTTCACTTACAGCTACATTAAGTGAACATAGTTAACATTTATAACACAATTCAAATTTATGTTTAATGACTAAATGCAAAATAGAATTGTGTGAAAAAGGTCCTGTTAAAAGGACCCTTAAGTATCAACTGGCGAACAATCAAAACCAAAACTTGATAGTTCCTTTAAAATGTTATGTATGTTCACTTACAGCTGTATCGAGTGAACATAGTTAACATTTCAAATTTATGTTTAATGACTAAATTCAAAATAGAATTGTGTGGGAAAAGGTCCTGTTGAAAGTTTATTAATAGTTTTCGAAGCGACTACCTTTAAATTACCTCTTTTAGATTTTGATTTTCTTAATATTAGTTAGCTGCCAGTGACTTTTTAGTATCAACTTGCGAAGAATCAAAACGCAAGCTTGCTAGTTGCTTTGAAATGGTATGTCTGTTCACTTACAGCTACATTAAGTGAACATAGTTACCATTTATAACACAATTCAAATTTATGTTTAGTGACTAAATGCAAAATAGAATTGTGTGAAAAAGGTCCTGTTAAAAGAACCCTTTAGTATCAACTGGCGAATAATCAAAACCAAAACTTGATAGTTCCTTTAAAATGTGTTGTCTGTTCACTTACAGCTGTATCGAGTGACCATAGTTAACATTTATATCACAGTTAAAATTTATGTTTAATGACTAAGTTCAAAACAGAATTGTGTGGGAAAAGGTCCTGTTGGAAGTTTATTAATACTTTTCGAAGCGACTGGGGCCTTTCCTAGTAGCTTGTGTATATGTATAACAGTTTTTGGGCCTAAAAGGAAAGAATAATATATCTAGATGTAAAAACATTATAAGGACCGTAAAATATTTCCTATTATATAACCTTTTTTAGATTTTGATTTTCTTAATATAAGTTAGCTGGCAATGACCCTTTAGTATCAACTTGCGAAGAATCAAAACGCAAGCTTGCTAGTTGCTTTGAAATGGTATGTCTGTTCACTTACAGCTACATCAAGTGAACACAGTTAACATTTATAACACAATTCAAATTTATGTTTAATGACTAAATGCAAAATAGAATTGTGTGAAAAAGGTCCTGTTAAAAGGACCCTTTAGTATCAACTTGAGAACAATCAAAACTAAAACTTTATAGTTCCTTTAAAATATTATGTCTGTTCACTTACAGCTACATTAAGTGAACATAGTTAACATTTATAACACAATTCAAAATTATGTTTAATGACTAAATGCAAAGTAGAATTGTGTGAAAAAGGTCCTTTTAAAAGAACCCTTTAATATCGACTGGCGAACAGTCAAAACCAAAACTTGATAGTTCCTTTAAAATGTTATATCTGGTCACTTAGAGCTGTATCGAGTGAACATATTAAACATTTATATCACAATTCAAATTTATCTTTAATGACTAAATTCAAAATAGAATTGTGTGGGAAAGGTCCTGTTGAAAGTTTATTAATACTTTTCGAAGAGACCGGGCTTTCGCTTGTGTATATGTATAACAGTTTTTGCGCTAAAAAGGAAAGAATAATATAGATGTAAAAACATTATAAATACCGTCAAATATTTCCTATTAAATTACCTTTTTTAGATTTTAATTTGCTTAATATTAGTTAGCTGGCAATGACCCTTTAGTATCAACTTGCGAAGAATCAAAACGCAAGCTTGCTAGTTGCTTCGAAATGGTATGTCTGTTCATTAACAGCTACATTAATTGAACATAGTTAACATTTATAACACAATTCAAATTTATGTTTAATTACTAAATGCAAAATAGAATTGTGTGAAAAAGGTCCTGTTAAAAGGACCCTTTAGTATAAACGGGCGAACAGTCAAAACCATAACTTGATAGTTCCTTTAAAATGTTATGTCTGTTCACTTACAGCTGTATTGAGTGAACATAGTTAACATTTATATCACAATTCAAATTTATGTTTAATGACTAAATTCAAAATAGAATTGTGTGGGAAAAGGTCCTGTTGAAAGTTTATTAATACTTTTTGAAGTGACCGGGCTTTCGCTTGCGTATATGCATAACAGTTTTTGGGCTAAAAAGGAAAGAATAATATTGATGTAAAAACATTATAAAGTCCGTCAAATATTTCCTATTAAATTACCTTTTTTAGATTTTTATTTTCTTAATATTAGTAAGCTGGCAATGACCCTTTAATATCAACTTGCGAAGAATCAAAACGCAAGTTTGCTAGTTGCTTTAAAATGGTATGTCTCTTCACTTACAGCCACATTAAGTGAACATAGTTAACATTTATATCAGGATTCCGATTTAGATTGAATGACTTCATTCAAAATAGCATCGTGAGAAAAAGGGTGCTATTGAAAGTTACATTTTATCACGATCGGATACTGCCATTATTGTTTCATGGCAAGTGCGAATATTTTCGTTATTAATAAAATTTTTATAGCTTTCTAACTTTGGTTATTTATTGCATACAATTTGTTTTATTCAAACAAAATCTTTTTCTTAGTTTCTGGAGAAGCGATTGAGCCTTTCGCTAGTATGGTAAATAGAGAAGTGACTTCAGAGCTCAAAAGAGAAATAAAAACACAGAATTACAAATTTTAAAAAGAAAACAAAATATTTCCGACTGAATTACCTTTGCTCGAAACTTGATTTTGAAAAATTTAGTTAGCTAGCGATAACCTTTTAGTATTAGCATATACGCGAACAAATCAAATGACAACTTTTAAGTTCCTTTTATGTGTTAACTGTTCAATTACAGCTACATCAAAAGAACATAGTTAACATTTATAATCAGCCATGCCATTATTGTTTCATGGCAATAGCGAATATTTTCGTAATTAATAAAATTTATAGAGCTTTCTTACTTTATTAATTAATTGTATAAAATTTGTTTTATTCAAATAAAACCTTTTTTAAGATTCTGGAAAAGCGATTGAACCTTTCGCTTTTAGTGTAAATAGAGAACAGACTCTTGAGCTAAAAAAGAAAAAATTGATACAAAATAACAAATACTAAACAGAAAACAATATATTTTCGACTGAATTACCTTTGCTCGAAACTTGATTTTGAAAAAAGCAGTTAGCTTGCGATGACCTTTTAGTTTCAGCATATTAGCGAACAAATCAAATGAAATTTTATAGTTCCTTTGAAATGTTATCTGTTCAATTACAGCTACATCAAAAGAACATAGTTAACATTAATAATCAGGATTCCGATGTAGGTTTAAAGACTTCATTCAAAATAGCATCGTGAGAAAAAGGATGCTATTGAAAGTTACATTTTATCATGATCGAATACATTTCATTATTGTTTCATGGCAAGTGTGAATATTCTCGTAATTAATACATTTTATAGAGCTTTCTAACATTATTAATTAATTGCATAAAATTTGTTTTATTCAAACAAAGTCTTTTTCTTAGTGTCTGGAGTAGTGATTGAGCCTTTCGCTAGTAGGGTAAATAGAGGAAAGACTCTAGAGCTAAAAAAATAATGTATACAAAATTACAAATACTAAACAGAAAACAAAATATTTCCGACTGAATTACCTTTGCTTTAAACATGATTTTGAAAAAATTAGTTAGCTAGCGATGACTTTTAGTATCAACATATTCGCGAACAAATCAAATGGAAACTGTCTAGTTCCTTTGAAATGTTATCTATCCAATTACAGCTACATCGAAAGAACATAGTTAACATTTATAATCAGTATTCCGATGTAGGTTTAATGACTTCATTCAAAATAGCATCGTGAGAAAAAGGATGCTATTGAAAGTTACATTTTATCGTGATCAAATACATGCCATTATTGTTTCATGACAAGTGCGAATATTTTCGTACTTAATAAAATTTATAGAGCTTTCTAACTAAATCAATTAATTGTATACAATTTGTTTTATTCAAATAAAACCTTTTTTTTTAGCCTAAAGAAGCGATTGAGCCTTTCGCTAGTAGGGTAAATAGAGAAGAGACTTTTGAGTTAAAATAGAAAAAAAACTATACAGAATTACAAATACTAAACAGAAAACAAAATATTTCCGACTGAATTACCTTTGCTCGAAATTTGATTTTGAAAAATTTATTAAATAGCGATGACTTTTTTGTATCAACATATTAGCGAACAAATCAAATTAAAACTTTCTAGTTCCTTTGAAATGTTATATGTTCAATAACAGCTACATTAAAAGAATATAGATAACATTTATAACAGGATTCCGATGTAGGTTGAATGACTTCATTCAAAATAGCATCGTGAGAAAAAGGATGCTATTGAAAGTTACATTTCATCACGATCGAATACATGCCATTATTGTTTCGTGGCAAGTGCGAATATTTTCGTAATTAATAAAATTTATAGAGCTTTCTTATCTTACTCTATTAATTAATTGTATAAAATTTGTTTTATTCAAATAAAACCTTTTTTTCAGTGTCTGGAGAAGCGATTGAGCCTTTCGCTAGTAGGGTAAATAGAGAAGAGACTCTTGAGCTAGAAAAGAAAAAACCATAGAATTACAAATACTAAACAGAATACAAAATATTTCCGACTGAATTACTTTTGCTCGAAACTTGATTTTGAAAAAATTAGTAAGCTAGCGATGACTTTTTTGTATCAACATATTAGCGAACAAATCAAATGAAAATTTTCTAGTTCCTTTGAAATGTTATCTGTTCAATTACAACTACATACATTAAAAGAACATAGTTAACATTTATATCAGGATTCCGATGTAGGTTGAATGACTTCATTCAAAATAGCATCGTGAGAAGAAGGATGCTATTGAAAGTTACGTTTCATGGCAAGTGCGAATATTTTCGTAATTAATATAATTTATAGAGCTTTCTTGCTCTATAAATTAATTGTTTAAAATTTGTTTTATTCAAATAAAATCTTTTTCTTAGTGTCTGGAGAAGCGATTGAGCCTTTCGCTTGTAAAGTAAATACATGCCATTATTGTTTCATGGCAAGTGCGAATATTTTCGTAATTAATATAATTTATAGAGCTTTCTTGCTCTATAAATTAATTGTTTAAAATTTGTTTTATTCAAATAAAATCTTTTTCTTAGTGTCTGGAGAAGCGATTGAGCCTTTCGCTTGTAAAGTAAATACATGCCATTATTGTTTCATGGCAAGTGCGAATATTTTCGTAATTAATATAATTTATAGAGCTTTCTTGCTCTATAAATTAATTGTTTAAAATTTGTTTTATTCAAATAAAATCTTTTTCTTAGTGTCTGGAGAAGCGATTGAGCCTTTCGCTTGTAAAGTAAATAGAGAAGAGACTCTAGAGCAAAAAAAGAAAAAATTATACAGAATTACAAATACTAAACAGAAAACAAAATATTTCCGCCTGAATTACCTTTGCTCGAAACTTGAGTTTGAAAAAATTAATTAGCTAGCAATGACTTTTTTGTATCAACACATTAGCGAACAAATCATATGAAAACTTTCTAGTTCCTTTGAAATGTTATCTGTTCAATTACAGATACACAGTGTTGTTCCACGTAGAGAAAAACATGTAGGCTACACGATTGTCTCCGTGTAGACGATTCAACGTAGACAATTCATCATAGTCTACATGTCAATGTAGACAATGTAAACAATCAATTTTGTTTCAGTTTTCCAACTTTTTTTGTCTTCTAAATCATAAAAACAAAACAAATTTGTTTTATTTTAGTCTTCCACTCTGCATTTTGTATTTATTAAAAAACAGACACTTCTATTGGAAAAGCTTACTTCATAATTATACAATAAGATGTCTTATTCATACTCGTCTTCGACGTCTTCATCAAAGACTTGGTAAACTTGAAAAACTCTTTCGATTTGAGTGGAAGAGGCTGGAATAAGAATAAGTTTTCTTGTGTGCCAAATTTGAAGGATTTGGATGTTTTATAGAGGGCACATTCCAAACAAAATTGGTTTTTAAATATCTTTTTCATAAAGAATCTTAAAAATGTTGCTTTTTCTATTAAAACAGTCCCAATCTTTAATCAACAAACGGAACAGTCAACCGCTTGACACCTGTTTATTAAAGTACGGACTGTATCAAGAAGCTCGATATAACTGCAACATGCTACATATTTGTTGTTAAAGGAGATGGCCCATTTTCCTAGGGAACCTGGGCCCAGTGCGTCCACTAATGAATCTAGTATCAAATGAAAGGTGATATTAAGGACATTATGTGGGTGAAATATTTTTAAAATCGTTCGTGGGGTTTTTGAGATATTTGAGCTTGAAGTTGACTAATTCAGAAGCAGAATTTCACTTATTTTTCCGACAAAACTGCTTATATTTTCCGATGTAAGATACATAGAGAAATAAATCTGGTATCAAATGAAAGGTATTTTGTTAACCTTTTCATCGTATTAAAAATTATTTTTGTACATATCCTATATTCTCCAATATTTTGTTTTAAGTTCTTAGAAATCAAGTTTTTTGTTCTTACTTTTTAAACGTCAATATCTTAAAAAGATCGGCAGTGATTCCTAATTTTTTAACATCATTATAAAGATTATTTATTTACCTTTAATTTGATATATAATTTAGTGCCCTTTATTAAATACAAACTTAGTTTTGAACTAACTTACACTAAAAAGCATATTTACATGCACTATAAGCTATGCACTTTTTTGTTTATCGTTATTTTTTATAATTTCTTAACCAAAAATAGCAAAACATGTATTATTTATTACTTACTTTAAGCCCGATAAACAACATTTATATTGATGACAATCTAGGTGATGTTATTTAAGAAAACATGCATCATGCTACTTCGAAAATATAGTCCATGTAAAAAACTTACCGTTTTCTTTTTATTTTTGTAAATGTAAATATGATTCGATTAAGCCTCTCTTCTTTTGTTTAAGATAATAAACATGATCTGATAATGCCTCTCGTACAATATAACGTGACACTTTGGTATTGAGAGTTCCCACGCGCATTTTAATTGCAGGTGTAAGCTCCGCTAAATTAAATAGTTTATTGTGTTCCCATATTGAAGAAAAAATTAAACAGCTTAAACTAAAAAGCATTATTTATTACGTATTAAGTTACGATGCATTGTATGTAAATATATAAAGTGCGTAAAAAAAAGTGAAAATGAATAGTGGTCAATGTGTTAATTGTAGAATACATTTACAACAAAATATTTTGCAAGTTCGTAGGATTGAAATGCTTTCAAATCCGCGTCGATCAATTTTAGTTAATTGGATATCTCCAGAACAAGTAAGTCGTTGTTTTTTTTTATAAAAAGTGAAAAGATCAGTTTTTTAGCATACTAAGAATAAATTATAGATAGTATATCAATGTTTTTACTTTACAAAAACCGTATTTTTTCTATACTTATAGTAGCTGCTAATTTTTTTTTTTTAAAGCAAAATAAAAACAAATCCAAACACATACTCAGTATTTCTTTTTTTTATGTTTTGCTAATAAAATGAGAAAATTAATAAATAATAAAATTAATAAAAAAATTAATAAAATTAATAAAAATAAAAATTGAGTACGAAAAAAATAGGATAACGTGTAGTAGATCTGCAAATTCCTTATATCCTTTCCTGTTTTATTTGTATTAATTATTATTTAAGATATCTGATTCCGACTTCATATGTTTTAATTGCTTTCGGATTTTGGAAAGAATCACTTTAACAAGTAATCCAATACGAGAATATGGTCACATTAGAATTTGCTTGTGCTGTGGACTTTCGTTAAGATCTCGTAGATCACGAAACGTACCACAAGAATGCATGGAAAGAACTTTTTTATTGCAATGGATTCCAAACAATCAGGTAAATGTATAACATTTGTTAAAACTAAAATCCTTATGCTTATTATAAATTATATATTAGCACCTTAATTTAACAAAAGTCTGTTCTCCCTGTTGGCTGCGTGCTAATAGGGCTGCAAACAGAAGTCGGGTGCATGATGCTAATCGACAAGATGATTTGCTTCCTGTTGCAAGGGAAAATATCGTTCAAGAACCTGAACAGAATGCATTGCCAGCACAGCCAAAAGTAAATTCAGCTGTTTACAAAAGAGTTGCATCAACAGAAAGACGATGCGTGTTTGCCGATTGCCAAAGGAGTGAACGGTTTCGATTTCCACAGGAAATAAGAGAAAGGTTATTAATTGACCACAAATTATATCTGCCGGAAAGTACCAGAATATGTAACTTCCATCTTACATCGGGTGATTGGATAAATCTCGTAGAAGGTAATGCTTTAAGTGACTTTACTGGAGAGCAAATGGATGAAATGATGTCAACACTTACTGACATTGCCTTAAAGCCAGTTGATTTTAATAACATAGGTAGTATGAATCCTTTTTTATGCCATTATTGGATAGGTAGGAGCTCAGAGCAGTTTACAGAACTGCACAGCTTTGTTCCCGCATTGAAAAGTATTGAACTATTTACTTTTTTATCAAAATTAAGATCCGGTGATAGCGATCGTAGGCTTTCATCCCTTTTAAACGTCCCTCGCGCAACACTAGAACGATACTTGTCTACAGCTAGGAGCAGTTTGTTAAATTATTTTGTGCCCTTTAACTTAGGTCTGGAACATATGTCTATTCAGAACGTAGCTAGTCGAAACAATATGATTCCAAATGGACTTTTTGGCAACACACAGTTAAATGAAAATGACCAACCAGCCATTATCATATGTGACGGAACTTATGTTTACCTCCAAAAAAGTTCAAATTATAGTTTCCAAAAAGCAACATATAGTCTGCATAAGTTTCAGAATTTAGTCAAACCCTTTATGATGACATGCTGTGACGGCTATATAATAGACGTATACGGACCTTATGCAGCAATTGATTCTGATGCAACAATTATTAAAAATCTTTTTAGAGATGAATATGGGAACATGAGGCGTTTTGTTAGAGAAAATGATGTTTTTATCCTAGACAGAGGTTTCAGGGATGCTATTTCAAGACTAGAATCTTATGGGTACAAAGCTCACATGCCTGAAACTGTTCTGGAAGGGAATAATCAGCTGACAACAGCTCAAGCTAACAAGACAAGATGTGTTACAATGGTAAGATGGGTTGTGGAAGTTGTCAATGGACGCTTTAAAAGAGATTTTAAAGTATTCCGCCAAAACTTTTTTAATTTAGCTACTCCTCACTTAATGGATGATTTTAAAATTGCAGCTGCAATCCTTAATAAGTTCCATCCTCTGTTAGAAGACAATACAGATGCCAGCGTTTTACTGGAGTTGGCTTTGAGTAGATTAAATACTCCCAACCATTTAGGCGATTTTGTTAAGGAAAATAACTTAAATAGAACTAGGGCAGTGTTTCGTAGAATTAACGGACACATTCCAAGCTTAAATAACTTTCCTTTGCTTGATTTGACAGAGCTTCGTAAAATATCATTGGGAAATTATCAAATCAAACAAGCTCGCTCTTATTGTGGGGAACATCTTAAAAGCAATGGAAGTTATATAATAGAAGTTTGTGAAAATGTATTAAGAATTAATTCTACACATCAAAGCCTGGTTGGAAACAATTATTTACTTAGAGGTCGCATTAAATCTCGACACATCAGTGGGAAAATATATTTTACATACATCCTTGTCAGTAATGAATCTGATGTAGCCAATAGTTGCAACGCAATAGAAGCGTACTATTGCAATTGTCTTGTAGGAATGAGAACTGTTGGTTGCTGCGCTCATGTTATGAGTATTTTGTGGTACTTAGGATTTGCTCGTCACCAACAAAATATGAACATAGCTCCAGCTTTATTTTTAATATCTATTTTAATAGACAATGAAGTTGAAGGAGAATAAATCTGAAATAATACTTAATATTATAATTAATGTAGGACGTAGGTTATTATGTATGTAATCAAACCAAAATGAATTATAAAAATCTATTATTTCAATGCAATAACTCCATTTCGCATTTAATATAAGTTAAAAGTTATGTCTCATTTTAATAAAAATCATTTAGTTTTAAACCTTTTTGTACATATAAATATTGAAAAAATAAAGACTATAAGTTATTACATCTACATAATTATGTGTCTTTTATAAACTTCTTCTGAAAATAAAAAGAAAACGGTAAGTTATTTACATGGACTATATTTTCGAAGTAGCATGATGCATGTTTTCTTAAATAACATCACCTAGATTGTCATCAATATAAATGTTGTTTATCGGGCTTAAAGTAAGTAATAAATAATACATGTTTTGCTATTTTTGGTTAAGAAATTATAAAAAATAACGATAAACAAAAAAGTGCATAGCTTATAGTGCATGTAAATATGCTTTTTAGTGTAAGTTAGTTCAAAACTAAGTTTGTATTTAATAAAGGGCACTAAATTATATATCAAATTAAAGGTAAATAAATAATCTTTATAATGATGTTAAAAAATTAGGAATCACTGCCGATCTTTTTAAGATATTGACGTTTAAAAAGTAAGAACAAAAAACTTGATTTCTAAGAACTTAAAACAAAATATTGGAGAATATAGGATATGTACAAAAATAATTTTTAATACGATGAAAAGGTTAACAAAATACCTTTCATTTGATACCAGATTTATTTCTCTATGTATCTTACATCGGAAAATATAAGCAGTTTTGTCGGAAAAATAAGTGAAATTCTGTTTCTGAATTAGTCAACTTCAAGCTCAAATGTCTCAAAAACCCCACGAACGATTTTAAAAATATTTCACCCACATAATGTCCTTAATATCACCTTTCATTTGATACTAGATTCATTAGTGGACGCACTGGGCCCAAAAATGGGCCATCTCCTTTCATTTAAATAAATCCAGGTCATCAAAGCATATTTCAACAACAAAGGACCGAATTATTAGATATTCTATTTAAATCAAACGCGCACCTTTTCTTATTCGAAATAAAATATGCGCAAGCAAGAATGACAGATTGGAATGGAATGTTTTCATTGTCAACGTTGTCGACTTCATTGTCTACATTGTCGACATTGTCTACATTGTCGACATTGTCTACATTGTCGACATTGTCTACATTGTTGACGCCATTGTCTACGTAGAAAGGTAGACAGTCAAAGTCGACGCGTAGAGGAACAACACTGCGAGATACATTAAAAGAATATAGTTAACATTTATATCAGGATTCCGATGTAGGTTGAATGACTTAATTCAAAATAGCATCGTGAGAAAAAGGATGCTATTGAAAGTTAGATTTTATCACGATCGAATACATGCCATTATTGTTTCATGACAAGTGCGAATATTTTCGTAATTACTAAAATTTAAAGAGCTTTATTACTGTATTAATTAATTATATAAAATTAGTTTTATTCAAATAAAACCTTTATTTCAGTGTCTGGAGAAGCGATTGTGCCTTTCGCTAGTAGGGTAAATAGAGAAGAAACTCTTGAGCTAAAAAAGAAAGAATTATACAGAATTACAAATACTAAACAGAAAACAAAATATTTCCGACTGAATAACCTTTGCTCGAAACTTGATTGTGAAAAAATTAGCTAGCTAGCGATGACCTTTTTGTATCAACATATTAGCGAACAAATCAAATGAAATCTGTCTAGTTCCTTTGAAATGTTATCTGTTCAATTACACCTACATCGAAAGAACATAGTTGACATTTATAATCAGTATTCCGCTGTAGGTTTAATGACTTCATTCAAAATAGCATCGTGAGAAAAAGGGTGCTTTTGAAAGTTACATTTTATCTTGATCGAATGCATGCCATTATTGTTTCATGTTAAGTGCGAATATTTTTGTAATTAATAAATTTTATAGAGCTTTCTAACTTAATTAATTTATTGCATAAAGTTTGTTTTATTCAAATAAAACGTTTTTTTTCAGTGTCTGGAGAAGCGATTGAGCCTTTCGCTAGTAGGGTAAATGATAGAAGAGACTCTTGAGCTAAAAAAGAAAGAATTATGCAGAATTACAAATACTAAACAGAAAACAAAATATTTCCGACTGAATAACCTTTGCTCGAAACTTGATTGTGAAAAAATTAGCTAGCTAGCGATGACCTTTTTGTATCAACATATTAGCGAACAAATCAAATGAAATCTGTCTAGTTCCTTTGAAATGTTATCTGTTCAATTACAGCTTCATCGAAAGAACATAGTTAACATTTATAATCAGTATTCCGATGTAGGTTTAATGACTTCATTCAAAATAGCATCGTGAGACAAAGGATGCTATTGAAAGTTACATTTTATCACGATCGAATACATGCCATTATTGTTTCATGGTAAGTGCGAATATTTTCTTATTTAATAAATTTTTAAAGCTTTCTTACTCTATTAATCTATATATATAAAAAGAAGTTACATTTCCTTGGTAATCTTATAACTCAAGAACCGCCGAACTGATTGACACAAACATTTTACAGTTTGTTCCCACATATGAGGAGGTGGTATGTGTGAAGTTTGTTTGGAATCGGTGCAGCCGTTCCTGAGTTATGATATTTTATGTGAGTAATGCTTTCCTCTCATACGAAATGCCTGTATGGCAAAAACAACAACAAATACACAGCCGCTGATGAGCGTTTCTGTTGTACTGTATGACTGTATATGTGTTTACAGTTGTCAAATGTAGTTGTTAGTGCATTTTTGTTAATATTAATTTGCTGTCATTTGAATTCAGTTGACAGTTCTCTTATGTGCTTTGAGTTCTTTTATATCGTGCTCTCATTGCGAACAGACATACTTTTGGTGAGTGTTAACCATGTGTTTTTTTTAATACACTGTACCAAAATCCAGTTTATAAATCGCAGAGTGTAGTATTTATCGATTGAAATATTTTCAAGTGTATTTTTAATGTTTCATTTTTATCTTCTTCTTCTATAGGTATATATAAAAATGAGTTTGATTTATGTTTGACCATTTATATCTCGAGTTTGACAACACAGAATTTGATAATTCTTTTTTTGCTAAAAAGGTATTTATTTGCACCAGGTTTTTGTGTAAAAAAATAATACAGTGTATGTTACGTATGTTGCATATGTTTCAAATGCACTTGCCATCAAGCAATCAACTAATCAACACATTCAATAATTGATCATAACTGAAATGTATGCAACTATACAACATTTGCAACAAATGCATTTATATATCGAGTTTGACAACACCAAATTTAATGATTCTTTTTTTGCCCAATAGATATTTACTTGCACCAGGTTTGTCTGTTAAAAAAACAATGCAATACATACGTAGCATACATGGTATTATTTTTCTTACAGACAAACCTGGTGCAAATAAATACCTATTCGGCAAAAAAAGAATCATTAAATTTGATGTTATCAAACTCGAGATATAAATGCATTTGTTGCAAATGTTGTATATTATATGTGTCATAATGATTCATAATTATGCATACATTTCAGTTAAGATCAATTATTGAATTTGTTGATTAGTTGATTGTATGGTGGCAAGTGCATTTGCAACATATGCAACATACGTAGCATACATTGTATTATTTTTTTAAGGTATTTATTTGCACCAGGTTTTTGTGTAACAAAAATAATACAATGTATGTTACGTATGTTGCATATGTTGCAAATGCACTTGCCACCATGCAATCAACTAATCAACAAATTCAATAATTGATCATAACTGAAATGTATGCATAGTTATGAATCATTATGCAACATATAATATACAACATTTGCAACAAATGATTTTATATCTAGAGTAAAAATGAGTTTGATTTATGTTTGACCATTTATATCTCGAGTTTGACAACACCGAGTTTGATGATTCTTTTTTTGCTGAAAAGGTATTTATTTGCACCAGGTTTTTGTGTAAAAAAAAATAATACAATGTATGTTACGTATGTTGCATATGTTGCAAATGCACTTGCCACCATGCAATCAACTAATCAACAAATTCAATAATTGATCATAACTGAAATGTATGCATAGTTATGAATCATTATGCAACATATAATATACAACATTTGCAACAAATGCTTTTATATCTAGAGTTTGACAACACCAAATTGAATGATTCTTTTTTTGCCCAATAGGTATTTATTTGCACCAGGTTTGTCTGTAAAAAAAATAATACCATGTATGCTACGTATGTTGCATATGTTGCAAATGCACTTGCCAGTATGCAATCAATCAATGGTGGTCGTACAGGGCACTCTGCACTTAAATTGCCAGCTGTTGGATATTGGAAATGGAAAAATGTCCGTTGACGTTGATAGTTCAAATGGCCAAATTACACTACAAATTTCTATTGTATGAGGAATTCAAAGAAAGAATTGGTTCATAGTGTGTTTCGAAGTATTTCGGAGAACTATAAAAATCGTACTTGGTTAATTGAAAGAGCTAAAGGCAAAAATACAGATGTCGCTGAAATTAATGCATCTATTTTAGAAGAAATAGATGGACAATTTGTTGAAAACAAATGAGTTGATGAAATTATAAATGAGGATGACGTAGTGCATTACCAGACGGAACTTTTGAATTCGCTTGATTTGCCAGGACTGCCACCTCATTATTTAGCTCTAAAAATTGGATCCCGATTATAATAATGCGTAATATTATTCAACCTCAACTTTTCAATGGTACTAGACTAGCTGTAAAAAAAGTGAATCAATAATCTAATTGAAGCTACGATTATTAGTAGCAAATATAAAGGGGAAGATGTTTTGATCCCCAGAATTCCAATGATTATACCTGATTTGCCATTTGATTTCAAACGTCATCAATTTTCTATTCGCCTTGCTTTTGCCATCACTATAAATAAAGCCCAAGGTCAATCTTTGAAAATTTGCGGTATTGATTTCTCATGGTCATGTTGGGTGTTCTAGAGTAGGGAAACCGACCGCACTTTTTATTTATGTAAAAGATAGTAATACAAAAAATGTTGTTTATAAGAAAGCATTAGAATGAAATGTTAGACATTACTCATCAGTTTTCACCAAGCGCGATCCATTGCATAGCTTTGGTTGTTTTAGATTTCGAAGCTGATGACTACTACCGAGCCCGCCTTCAGTTGTAAATTGTGCTGTGGTAAGTCAGGTACATCTAAGAAGTTTAAAAACTCAGTTGGATAATAAGTGGCTTCATCTTCGTTTGTTACACAGTCAATAGATTTGAATGAATGCAGAGTACCAACGATTTGATTCTGAATTTAAAAAACGAATTTTATTCAAAGTTTTCTTTCTATAGGTACCATTCAATTTTAGCATTTCTCAAGCCTGTCAAATTGAAAAAAATGTATACGCCTCTTGGCTAAACTGCAGGTAACAGCCCATTGGAACTCTGCTCAGCGAAGCGGGCATGGGTTTGCTAGTTAATTGTATAAAATTTGTTTTATTCAAATAAAACCTTTTTTCAGTGACTGGAGAAGCGATTTAGCCTTTCGCTAGTAGGGTAAATAGAGAAGAGACTGTTGAGCTAAAATGGAAAGAATTATACAGAATTACAAATACTTAACAGAAAACAAAATATTTCCGACTGAATTATCTTTGCTCGAAACTTGATTTTGAAAAAATTAGTTAGCTAGCGATGGCCTTTTTGTAACAACATATTAGCGAACAAATCAAATGAAAACTGTCTAGTTCTTTTGAAATGTTATCTGTTCAATTACAGCTACATCGAAAGAACATAGTTTACATTTATAATCAGTATTCCGATGTAGGTTTAATGACTTCATTCAAAATAGCCCAAAAAAACACTTGTGTATTTAATGTGAAACTAAATTTATTTATATTTATATTTTATCTCAATGTTAGCGGATAAGCAATATTTTTGGTCGTTTCGGTTGGTGTATAAATATACAAATTTTTTGGCATACACACAAAGTGCAGTTAATTTGATTGTTAAACTGAACATGATAACATTGATAAATTGTGGCTTGAATATTTTGCTGCATTTGACAAAAATTTGGGAACATAAAATGTCATTTGTTGTGCGATTCAATTCCTTTTCCTATGTTTAAAAGTTGTTTGGAAAATGTTTGGGTGGACGATTCTTGCACCAAATGGACACGCACGTTCGTTCAAAATTTGATTTTTCGACTCAGTTCCATTAATATGATGCTTTTATTCAACGAAAGGAAAACATTTTTATAAAAAAGTTGAACAAAAAACTTTGCCAAAAGCCCGCATTTTTCTGTCTTCCACCCGGGCATTCCGCTTAAAAATTTATGAAAAACACCAAAAAAGAATTAAAAAAAAACTGAACCAAAATTGTTAAAAGCATGCATTTTTTTTCCTTCCACCCGATCGGCACGAAACCTTCACAGGAACCATTCCTGGACTAAACTATATTTACCCCAAAAATTTCATAAAGATCCATTGGGTGGTTTAGGAGTCCATACGCAACATACATATATACACACATCCATTTTTATATGTACACCGCGGCTTCACTCGCGTTTCAGCTGATCAAGAAGTAGACTGTACCTTGAGGAGTATAGTCTATCGTAATCTAGCTTCTTCTTCTTTTATAGCTTTATAATTTAATACCTACATTTAACCGTGATAAAAAGAAACCTATAAGATATACCAGATTATAATCTAGCTCTGTTGTAAATTTCCGATCCGGTCAGCCATTCTGGTGTGATTTCAAAAATAGCCAATATGCTATTCCAGACTATAATCTATCTCTGTGCTAAATTTCATTCAGATGAGTTCAGCCATTCTGGTGTGATTTCAAAAATTAAAACAAATCTAACCCACGTTAACCATACATTTTACCGGGATAAAAAGTAGCCAATATGCTATTCCAGCCTATAATCTATCATTGTGCTAAATTTCATTCAGATGAGTTCAGCCATTCTGGTGTGATTTAAAAAATTAAAACAAATCTATCCCACGGGAACCATACATTTTACCGGGATAAAAAGTAGCCAATATGCTATTCCAGACTATAATCTATCTCTGTTCTAAATTTCATTCAGATGAGTTCAGCCATTCTGGTGTGATTTCAAAAATTAAAACAAATCTATCCCACGGGAACCATACATTTTACCGGGATAAAAAGTAGCCAATATGCTATTCCAGACTATAATCTATCTCTGTGCTAAATTTCATTCAGATCCGTTCAGCCATTCTGGTGTGATTTCAAAAATTAAAACAAATCTATCCCACGGGAACCATACATTTAACAGGGATAGAAAGTAGCCAATATGCTATTCCAGACTATAATCTATCTCTGTGCTAAATTTCATTCAGATGAGTTCAGTCATTCTTGTGTAATTTCAAAAACTAAAACAAATCTATCCCACGGGAACCATACATTTTACCGGGATAAAAAGTAGCCAATTTGCTATTCCAGACTATAATCTATCTCTGTGCTAAATTTCATTCAGATCCGTTCATCCATTCTGGTGTAATTTCAAAAATTAAAACAAATCTATCCCACGGGAACCATACATTTTACCGGGATAAAAAGTAGCCAATATGATATTCCAGACTATAATCTATCTCTGTGCTAAATTTCATTCAGATGAGTTCAGCCATTCTGGTGTGATTTCAAAAATTAAAACGAATCTATCCCACGGGAACCATACATTTTACAGGGATAGAAAGTAGCCAATATGCTATTCCAGACTATAATCTATCTCTGTGCTTAATTTCATTCAGATGAGTTCAGCCATTCTTGTGTAATTTCAAAAACTAAAACAAATCTATCCCACGGGAACCATACATTTTACCGGGATAAAAAGTAGCCAATATGCTATTCCAGACTATAATCTATATCTGTGCTTAACTTCATTCAGATCCGTTCAGCCATTCTGGTGTGATTTCAAAAATGAAAACAAATCTATCCCACGGGAACCATACATTTTACCGGGATAAAAAGTAGCCAATATGCTATTCCAGACTATAATCTATCTCTGTGCCAAATTTCATTCAGATCCGTTCATCCATTCTGGTGTAATTTCAAAAATTAAAACAAATCTATCCCACGGGAACCATACATTTTACCGGGATAAAAAGTAGGCAATATGCTATTCCAGACTATAATCTATCTCTGTGCTAAATTTCATTCAGATGAGTTCAGCCATTCTGGTGTGATTTCAAAAATTAAAACGAATCTATCCCACGGGAACCATACGTTTTACCGGGATAAAAAGTAGCCAATATGCTATTCCAGACTATAATCTATCTCTGTTCTAAATTTCATTCAGATGAGTTCAGCCATTCTGGTGTGATTTCAAAAATTAAAACAAATCTATCCCACGGGAACCATACATTTTACCGGGATAAGAAGTAGCCAATATGCTATTCCAGACTATAATCTATCTCTGTGCTAAATTTCATTCAGATCCGTTCAGCCATTCTGGTGTGATTTCAAAAATTAAAACAAATCTATCCCACGGGAACCATACATTTTACAGGGATAGAAAGTAGCCAATATGCTATTCCAGACTATAATCTATCTCTGTGCTTAATTTCATTCAGATGAGTTCAGCCATTCTTGTGTAATTTCAAAAACTAAAACAAATCTATCCCACGGGAACCATACATTTTACCGGGATAAAAAGTAGCCAATTTGCTATTCCAGACTATAATCTATCTCTGTGCTAATTTTCATTCAGATCCATTCATCCATTCTGGTGTAATTTCAAAAATTAAAACAAATCTATCCCACGGGAACCATACATTTTACCGGGATAAAAAATAGCCTATCTGCTATTCCAGACTATAAGCTATCTCTGTGCCAAATTTTATCCAGATCCGTTTAGCCGTTCTGGCGTGAGTTAGCAACAAATATCCAAACATCCAAACATCCAAACATCGTAACTTTCACATTTATAATATTAGTAAGATTGTATAAAATTTGTTTTATTCAAACAAAACCTTTTTTCCAGTGTCTGGATAAGCAATTGAGCCTTTCGCTAATAGGGTAAATAGAGAAGATACTCTTGAGCTAAAAAAGAAAGAATTATACATGTTATATAGGATTGTTGATGGTTGTTGACCTGATGACCTGATGTTCTTCCCTATTTAAAAACGAACAACCTTCCCAATGAAAATGCCACAAAATTACAGAAAGAACAAATGAGAACAATGAGAACATTGAGAACAAACAGCCTCTATTTTCCGCTTATGACGGGCGGCGTATTCAGTCCGTTTGATCTCCCTCGCTTTCTCCAAGAAGGTCCTTTTTTGAGGCCCACTGCTGATCCCAACGAGACGGTACAGCTCACCTAGTGTCTGGCTCACTCGTACCTGACGTCCGCTCCGATGACGACTCGGGATGAATGCTGCAAATGGCTCCTTTGGTGTCTCACTGGTCCGTGTAAGAGGTAGTTGTCCTACTGGCCGGCTCCTGGGGGTTATATCCCAACGGGTTGGTCGGGGTCCTGCCGTGGGATCTTTCCTCAGCGCTTCTTGGAGGGACTGGTTGGCGCGGGCCCGGTACTCCTCCAATGATATCCTCTGGGGGGTGGTTGCAGGCTGCGTCTCTTCTCTGGCAGGAGGCGAAACCTTGGAAAATGAGAGTGTGAAAAAAAAATAAAAAAAAAAACTTTCCAAGTTATCTAAAAGATACAGAAAGGATCCTAGGTTACGTGTTTTTTATATAAGACATAGAAAGGAATATGAAAATCTGAAAATGTCTTGTTACAAAGAATATATTCACTCAATTGAAAACAACATAAAAAATGATTCTGGGGCTTTTTGGGAATTTCTTAATTCAAAACGTTTATCATTTGGCATCCCAGCTAATATGAATTACCTCAATGAATCTTCAAGTAATGAAAATGTTATATGTGATATATGTTTGCTTCATATTTTCAATCGAACTTTGTTCAGGATTCCATTCTGTTAACAAATGAATTCGGTTGTGGTGAAACAATCACAGATCTGGGAAACCTCACCTTGTCTGTTAATCAAGTTTTGTGCGAAATTTCTTCTATGAAATAAGATTTTAAGATATCACCAGACAATTTTTGTTCTGAATTTCTTAAAAGGTGTTCTAGCAGTCTTGTTATCCCACTTACAAAACTCTTCAACTTGTCGCTTTCATCAGGTGACTTTTTGGATGAATGGAAGGTTTCACTTATCACTCCAATACATAAATATGGCTCGAAACAAGAGGTTGTTAATTACAGACCCATTTCAAAACTGAAATTAATACCAAAAGTTTTCGAAGCTATTGTTAAGAGATCTATCTATGAAGAGGTTAGGACAAGTATATCTTTGGATCAACATGGTTTTGTAAGTGGTCGATCGACCGTAACGAATCTAACTTTATTTGCAATCTTTTGCATCAAAGGTATTGAGTGTGGAAACCAGGTAGATGCAGTTTATACGGCTTTCTCAAAAGCCTTTGATCGCGTTCAACATGTAATTTTGCTTAAAAAATTGAAGAATCTGGGATTTCACTCAAATATTCTTAGATGGTTTCATAACTTTCTAATAAACCGGAAACAATATGTCAAAATTGGATCTGTGTTATCGAAAGAAATTTCTAACCACTCAGGAGTTCCTCAGGAGAGTCACTTAGGACCGCTCTTTTTCATTTTGTTTATTAATGATCTCCCATCTCGAATTCGTTATTTTAACTGCTTGCTTTACGCGGATGATTTGAAAATTATTTAAGTCTATTAAATCTGAATTAGACTGTCAGAGACTTCAGAAAGATGTAGACGAAATATCTGCATGGTGCGAACATAATCGCTTGTTTTTAAATGTAGCTAAATGTAAAACTATAACATTTACGAGATCACCAAATGCCAAAAAATTTACATATCACATTGAAAATTTACCCTTAGAAGCAGTATAAAGTCAAAAAGATTTGGGTGTTATATTCGATGCAAAACTAAACTTTGATTTACATTTAGATTATCTCGTATCAAAAGCCAATAAACTACTTGGATTTTTAATAAGAAACTCTAGACAATTTGCAGACCCATATACGTTAAAATCGTTATACGTATGCTTGATAAGATCTTCTTTGGAATATGCCTGCTGTATATGGTGTCCTTTGTATAGAGTAGGTGTTAATCGGATCGAATCAATTCAAAGAAAATTTTCTAGATTCGCGCTGCGTAAACTCAGGTGGGTTAACTTTGTTTTGCCTTCTTATAGGGTTCGCTGTCTATTGATTGATTTAAAATCCCTTGAAGCAAGACGGAAATATTATCTTATAATGCTGGCACGGGATACTTTCTGTAATCATTTTGATTGTCCAAAACTGCTCTCTCTTTTTAATATATACGCTCCTTCAAGGCAATTAAGGACAAGAGAAACTTTCTTTTTTGTTCCCCGATCCTATACCAATTACGGAAGAACTGATCCCATTACAAGATCCAGTACTGAGTTTAGTTCTATTTGCAAAATTATTGACCTTTGCCTTAGCAGAGAAGTTTTTAAAAATACTGTGTTATGTTTGTTATAGAATCTAATTATTGTTTATAAGTCTATTAATTTATATACTAATACACGAAATTGTCTTTATAAATTAAAATTTAAATTAAATATTACTATGCTTAGTCTAAGAGAGCTTTGTACTCGTTAGATGGTAAATAAATACTCGTAAATAAATAAATAAAGAATTTTTTGTTTTACTTTATTCTACCTATCTATTCGCGGGAATTCCAGATTTTTAGCCCTGGCAGCAGATAATCTTTGGCCTTAAGGCCTTCTAATGAGTCTAAGGAGACCCTTGTTTTTTGTACCTTATAGAAAAGAGAGGGAAGATATTCACCTTGGTTCTTTTTTTTTTTCTTTGGATTTCCTGGTTTCTTCTGGTTGATATCGTCGAGTGATGGTATGGATATTCACCTTGGTTTTTTTCTTTGGATTTCCTGGTTTCTTCTGGTTGGAATCGTCGAGTGAATGTATGGATATTCACCTTGGTTCCTTTTCCTTTGGATTTCCTGGTTTCTTCTGGAATGTTTGAACTTTTTAACTTGTGGAGGCAAAAGAAACGAACTGTAGAGACTTTGCTTGATAACGTTAAACGGTACTTTATTTAATATTTTGGGGCTGTATTTATACTACAAACCCCACTCCTCAACATTAACATTTTCAATAATAATAACCTACTTACAATATTTAATAATAATAACCTACTTACAATATTTTGTAATACAAATCTGCTTATTCTACTATTCTGTTAATATATTACAATGTTTGATAATAATAACCTTCTTAATAATATTTAATAATAATAACCTACTTAATAATATTTAATACTAAAACTGCAGCACTCGCACTTTCAGTTGTTACCCGGTTCATCAACGGTCATATTTTTCCATTTGTCAACAATTCTGGCAGTATGTCAATTATTTTCTCCATTCGTTCTTTTTGGGGTCTTCGGTTTTTTATCCAGTATCAGGGCAGCAGTATTTTTAGTAGGTATGCCCTGATACTGTATTCGTCATGTAAGGCCGCGCCTCCAATTATTATTCTGTGGTTTATGTTTTGGTTTACCACAGTGCACTGCCCACTTTTGGGTTGTGGCTTAATGCATTCGTCGATGCATAATTTAATGCATACTTTAAGGCACATTTTCCGTTGCCTATTGCAGTACATGACACTTACCCCCCCTCCCCCCCCTTAAGAAATGCACATTTTGTGGTGCCGGCCGGCGGTGTCTTTGAAATTTTTTATACCCTATTCCATAGAATGGGTATATTGTATTTGGTGTGGAGTTTGTAACATAGAGAAATAATACCGTTAGGTATAGAAAAGTATATATATTCTGACTCAGAATCAAAAGCCTAGTCGATTTAGCCATGTCCGTCCGTCCGTCCGTCCGTCCGTCCGTATGTATACTCTCTAGAGGTCGCAATTTTTGAGCTAGAAAGCTGAAATTTGGTATATAAAATCTTTGGTTCAAGAGTAAGGCTAAGTTCTTGAACCGGTAAAATCCGCCCACAAACACGCCCACAATCACCATTTTCGTTGAACAACCTCAATTTAATAAAATTAAATTATGTTTTTTTGTACAGTTACGATAAAAGCATAACGCTAAAATTTTGCACACATAAGCTTTAGGTAAACTTTCTTCCAATCAAATAAAAATATTTCAGTTTGGGCGTGGCTTACGCCTATTTTTCATACAAAACCATAAATATTGTTTTTATAAAATAACAATTGTTATATTAAAGCGAAAAATATTAAATTTTGTGGGTCTTACTGGCACATAAACATTTTGTGTATGAAATCAAAAAAATTGATTTTGGGCGTGGCTGACGCCCACTTTTCATTAGAAACTATAAAAAAATTGTTTTTGTAAATAAACGGTATTTATAATTAATCCGCAAGCCAAAATTTTGCGTCTCTTAATAGAAACGAAAAGGTATTTGTATGAAAAGAAATTTTTGAATTTTGGGCGTGGCTTACGCCTACTTTTCATGAAAGAACGAAAAACGTAGCCTTAAGAGTTTAAGGCATTTCCAATGTTTAATTTAAACCTTTTTCCTTCCGTTCGTTATTTGAGAAATATATCTTTTGTAAATTTTTTCAATACGCCCACTTTTAAAGGCGTGATTTTGGTAAAATACCTTTGTTCAGGTAAGATTGTTTAAAAACTACTCGATTCAGCTGTAGTTTTACACATATGCCTAAATACTGATCAAAGCGCAGTTAGTGCTTCAAATTTTTAAGACACGCCCACTTTTAAGGGGCGTTTCTGTCAAAAGTCGTATAATTCATTACTTTTTTAATTTTTTTTTAACTTTTGGTCGCAGTTTTGAAGTAAAAAGGTGAACACTTTGATTTATATTCTTTGGTAACGTAGCAGAGTGGGGTCCAAGAATTGTTAAGAACACCCATAATCGCTATTTCCATTCCAAATCTAATTTTTAAAAATTTAAGTTTTGTCTTGTTTTGTTCAAATCGATCTGCAAGAATAAAATTGAATGGCACTGAGCTCATAACAATTGCCTTGGCAATAAAACGTTTTAACTTTGGGCGTGGCGCACTCCTTTTTTTATTGCGCCAGCACTAATTGAACATCACACCGCATAAAATTAATGTTATTGAATTTTTTTCTGTCTGCTAAAGAAGAATTTTGTTTCTGAAACATCGGCTGTTTGCGGGAGGCAGACGCATGCACATACAAAAATATGGGGAATAGGGTATCCAACAGTTCGTTGCAAACGTAATGTAGCTCTCGCTTATGTTTTTTTTTTTTTTTATTGTTGGCTTTCTTCTTCCTGTTTGACCTTGACCTTCTTCTTCTGATAGTTGGTTGTTCTGTTGGATTGTTCGGAGTTTTATGATTTATGGTGATGGCGCGTGTGCGATGTTTGGTGGGAGAATCTGCGTCTCATCTGGTCGTCGTCTACTTGGTTGAATCCGTTTGCTCTAGTTTAGGCGGTGTGTAGGGTGTGGTGCCACAGTTTTCAAGATATTTTTAATTCTAATATATCTACAAGATTTACTAAGAGGTTATAAATATTTGAAAAATGAAATTAATAGTGAGGTGTACATAATTTTATTTATTGATATTAACGATTACAAAAGGTCTATTATATATTTTTAGAAATAAATTTGAATTACAAAAAGAAATTTCTAAATTAAGATAGGAAAAATATTAATTTCAAAACTCTACGTTCTTGAAATAAATCATTTCAATTTAAGTGTATACAATTTTAATCAGTGTTTAGTTTTCATTTTCTTTTTTCTATTATTTAAAAAATTGTTAACTTATATTCCACTTATTTCTATACAAAAATTCAAATATCTTTTAATAACTGAGTATCTATTCAAAATTTACATTATCAAAATTAATAACCTTTCATTAAAAATATATTTTTTTTTTATTATTTTACATAATTATTATTAACAAACTAAACAATTTTTTCATACTCTGCATGTTTTTTGTTTATAATATTAACATATATTATCAAAGAAATTAAAATTTTAATGTGGATTATTAAATTTACTTAAAAAATTTTTTCATACATTTGTTTATAATATTAACATAGTATTATCAAAGGAATTAAAATCTTAATGTGGATTATTAAATTAAAAAAAAAATTTCATAAATTTATAACTTTTTTTTTTGTGTTTTAATATCTAATAAAAAAAATCAAATAACAATTTAACATTTTCGCTTTTATTTCAAGTATTATTTTTTTTTTGTTTTGTTATATGTGTTATCTGAAACTATTTATTTTATTTATTTATTAGCAAATTTTTTTTTTTTTTTATTTCTAGAGTGGCTGATTTTGAATTGTGTTTTGTGCGGTGTTTGTGTTCTTTGCAAGAAATGTATTTTTTTTTAACTTTAAGTTTGTTTATGTATGCATGTATTGTTGTTGTGAAGTGTATTTTTTTAATATTTGTGTTTAAGTAATATTTTTGGTGAATTCCATGTTTCTCTTTTCTGATTTAGGGCTCTATCTCCCTCTTTTCTTATTTAATATATTTATTTCGGGCTCTATCTCCCTCTTCTCTGTTTTTAATTATTTTTATTTGGGGCTCTATCTCCCTCTTTTCTTTTTTTATTATTTTTATTTTTGGGGCTCTATCTCCCTCTTTTCTTTTTATTATTTTTATTTTTGGGGCTCTATCTCTCTCCTTTCTTATTTTTATTTATTTGGGGCTCTATCTCCCTCTTTTCTGTTTTTTATTATTTTTATTTGGGGCTCTATCTCCCTCTTTTATTTTTGAATATACATAATTATATATATTTTTTTTTGAGTGTGCATGGGGATTTCCCCTCTTGTGTCTTTTTCTTTCAGCTTTTAGATTGGGATGTAGCGGAATTCTGGATAATTATTGAGCTTCTTATTTAGTTCTTTTGAGCAACTTTTCATCTCCTGTTCACTCTTTAGTAGGTTTATACCTCGGGCGATGTGGCTGGCTACCATGCACGTCAATTCGCCTTTGTCCAACCCCATTAGATGTAGTGGTACTTTGGCGGTTTTAAGGTGGTAGGTTGGTGGGTTTTTAGCATTATGTGTTCTCTTCCACTCTTTCCTTAGTAGTCTTTCTACGGCCGATAGAGCTTCTGTTCTGGATATGCCGGGCCCATTGTAGATTTTTATTGTCATTGTTTTGTAATTAACTACTATTAGGCTCCAGTGCATTCCCACTATTTCTATCGGGATGAACAGGAGATCATAGGCCAGGATATTATTAATTTTTGTCCAGTTCTCAACGTCCACACCTCGCAAGATTTGTGTTGTTATGGTTTGCAAGTTAAGTATATTCGGCAATTCGTTTTCTTCATTATTCTTCCTTTGGATATTGTATAGGAAATGGTGCATTTTTTCGTAAGTCAGCATTTTGTTGGGCATTTCGATGTTGTTGATTTTGTTGTACATGTTGTCGTTGTTGTTGTCTGTAATGTATGAGGATTTTTAAATTAGTTTCTAGGCTAGTTGTAGTTTTTTAGGTGTACTGTAGTATTTAAGGTTGGTGGAAAATTTTGGAATTTGGTTTTAAATGGCTGAAGCCAGTTGGCTCGGTGGAATGGGTGGTGGTATGACTACTGATGTACTTGTTTTATTTATGGAAGGTGGGGCAGGGGGTGTAGTAGGTTTTGGAATTGGGAGTGTTTATGTGTGTAATGGGATTTGAAATTGTAGGGAAAGGTGTTTCGTAGTTAGGTTTCGCCACGGCCTCTTGTGTTTTTTCCCTCTTTTTCTGCATAGAAATCGTCCGAGTGACAGTCCTGCGATGCCTAAAATTGCTATTGTGCTGAATGATATGGATGTTATTGCTGTTATAGGATTATCCATTCTTCCTTTCTTGTACGTTTCGTAATCCATCATTTGTTGTTCAATCTCATTTATGGCAACTGTAGCATCCTTCATTATTTGATTAGCCCCTCCGGATTTTAAAATAATTGTAGTGTTTCCATGGTTACTTTTTCCAATAGTTTGTTAAATGATTTTATTCAATTTAAGGTCTGGCAATGCAAATTTTGGTTGATGAGTCTTTATTGTAGCGTAGTCCGTGTCCCCATAATATATAGTTTGCTGGTTTATCTTTATGTTGCAAGGTTCTGTGAGGTGTAGTAGTCCTGTTTCGTTTAAAAATACTACATGAAGTTCTCCGGTACACTGAACTTGTATTTTTGTAGGCGTTACTAGCGAATACAACCATGTATTTTTGTGCGTCATTTTAACCAAATAGTTTTTTCTTTGTGTTTGGAATACGTATTCGCACTTATTCTCTTCCTTGTATGGGTTGAATAGTAATGATATGGGACATAAATTTTGTTCTGTTCCTATGACAATTGATGACTCTATTGGTCCTTCATACCAAGTTTCGTAAAGTTGCACGGATATATTTGTTAATCCCTCGAATTCTGACCGTTTAAGAGCAACGAATTCATTTGTTTTAAGATTATTTGCTATAAATTCTTCTTTAATATCCAACATGGCTGGCAGACTGCCCTTAAAATTTATTGGAAACAAGTGTATCTGATCTAGAGTGAATGATTTTAAGTTGAAAAGTGGTAAAATTCTGCGTACTAAAAGAACTCCCCCCACTGATTCTGTTCTTATCTTCAGAGTTTTTGTTAAGATTTTTAGCAATGTTCTGTATTCTTGATGGTATTCCGTGGGCATGTTTTCGAATATATACTTATGAGCTCGGATGGTGATAATAATAAAGGATGTATCTGATTCTGGCTCGTGGTACTAACCACGTCTAATACCATTTGCTGTCTGGTCTGTACTTCTATCACTAATAACATTATAGTATCGAGTATACTTTGTATCTTCCTGTCCCTTGTCATTTCATAATTAATCGATGTACTAAGTCTGTTTATCTCATCTGTGATTTTATTTTGGTTTTCTTCCAGTTCGCTTAGGGGTTTCTGTAGTTTTTGGTAAGGGGTTTTTATTACACTTATCTGTTGTTTTTGTAGTTCCTCGAGCGTCTTAGTGTCACCTTCTATATTGCTTAACTTACTGTATACGCGTTTCTCGTCATCGTTGTACATTGTTCCGAACAAGTAAAGTAGCCCTTTCCCAATTCCATCAAATAAAGATCTTTTACTTCTGTGTGGGCTTATAATGTCTTGAATAACTTGTGTACGTTGTTTTACCGTATTTATTATGCTACTTATTATTGGCGTTTGGCTTTCGCATCTTTCTTCTTTTAATTTTTCGCATCGCTTATTCCATTTCATTTCCGCCTGATTTAGTATGGTTGTATGTTGTGTGAAGTCATTCACGTGAATCTCCGTCAATAAATTCCAAGTGTCATGATACAATAGTGCCTTCCCAATTGCTTCGAATATAATCCCTGTGTTATTGAGTCTTTCCGCACGAAATCCCGTTGATAATGCTACGGTTAGGTGCATCGTCATAACTCCAATCGTTATAAAACATTCTTTTCTCGTCATCTTTTTTTTTTGACTGTTAATAAAAAGGAAAAATAGTAAACTCATTGGGAATTCATAAATTTTGATATAAATTTCAAATGATTTTATTTATTAATTGAAGCTACGTATTTCCAGGTTTCATATTTTTTTGGTGCGATTTGCACTAAGCGTTCGTTGCCTGTTGAATTCGTTTTTGTTTTCTTCAACACACTTTTCATTCAACTTATTTGACCTTAAATACTTTTAATATGATATAGTACTGTATTGAATTGGGTTTATGGGTTTTCTTCAGTATGTTTTTTAATTAATGCGGTAATATCAACTTTGTAATTGCAAGGTAAAGGTGTGTGGTTTCTATATATTTTTAACAGGTGTACAGATAAAATTCGAATTGAAGGTAATTTGATTCTTATGTGTTTTACTACTTGTTAAGTGGGAAATTTGATTTATGAAGGAAAAAAATTGTTTTGTGTTGGATTGATTGTTATTGAAATTGTATGCTATTTGCGTCAATAAAAGAGTCAGATTTGCGAAATGCATTGGAGGAAAGAGAAAAAAAAAAATTATTCATTAATGGTACCTATATCCCAAAATATCATGTCGTTATATTGGAACTTATTTTGTATTGAATCATAACGAATGAATAACTTCAAGTTGTTTTATTTTCATTTAAATGCACCTATTCGCTATAGTGATTGAGTCTTCAGGGTAATATGTTGGCTCGGCACTTTTATTTAATTACTTCCAACATACTTGCCGCTTGTTGTTGTTTAATTGTTTTGACATAAAAACTGTTGGAATATGAACCTACTTATACTTATATGATACCTACTTATTTTTTTGCATATTACGTTGAGGTTGGTAAGTATTTGATAATGAATAAAACTGAGTATAGTACGAATATAAACTAGCAATGCCAAGGTGTTTGATAACTGCATGTTTAACAATTGAAATTTTGATGGCTATTAAAAAGAATGAAGATAATTCGATCTAATATGTTTTACATGTTCAAAAAGAAAAAAAAAATAGATTTATCAGTCGTAACATTGTTTTAAACGGTTATTGTGTATAGTTACATGTTTTTTCTTTATTAAAATAACGCTGTATGTTTTGTTGGAGATCTCAACAAGAGTATATGGTCCTGTCCATAAATAAAAATAAATAAATTGTTGGCACAACAGCTCCAAGCGGGGCCGGGGCCGGGGCCTGTGACTTACACTCTCAACCATTCCTGTGTGTGCGTTGATATTCTATAGGAATGGAAGGGACCTACAATTTACCGCCGAATCCGAACGGCTAAGAGAGAAGCACTTTCCATGACATTAATTACTCTTGGAGGATTTGTCACTTCCTCGCAAGAGGCAGTACCCCGGAAAAAAACTTAAGGTGGCAACGTCAGGGATCGAACCCTGAACCTCCGGCGTAGCAGTCCGACACACTAACCACTACGCCACGGGGTACTACATGGTCCTGTCCATATTTCGGATAATTTATGTTGGCGGTGTTCATTTTTAACCAGTATTTTATCTCCAACGTGAAATGTCCTCGTTTTTACTCCTTGATCATAATAATTCTTAGAATTCCTTTTACTGTTAATCAAATTTCTCCTAGCAATAGCATATGTTTCTTGGAGCTTGTGTCGTAGAATAAAATAGTAGTTTTCGTGATCGTAAACCGGTTCTGGTTCTCTTTTTAGGTTTGAGGGTAAATCAGCAGAAAAACCAAAGAGACAGTCCATGGGGGTGAAGTTCGTTCCTTCGTGAACACTATTGTTGTACACGAATGCTGCTGTCCTTAAATATTGATCGCAAGACTGCGGATTATCATCACAAATGGTTCTAAGGTACTCTTCTAAGGGTCGGTGTGCTCCTTTTAAAGCACCGTTTGATTGAGGGTGATATTCTGTAGTCAGTAATTTTTCTATTTTCAATAATTTGCAAATTTGTTTGAATAATTTACTGAGGAAGTTTGTTCCTTGGTCAGTTACTAATTGCTTTGGTATTCTATATCTAGTTATTATCTGCTCGTAAAATATGTGGGCGACTGTTTCTGCCTCTTGGTTCGGTAGTGCGTAGAAGTCTACGAATTTTGTCAAGTTGTCTTGGAATGTTAGTATATATTTATTCCCCATATATGAGTCTTGTAGAGGTCCTACTATGTCTTGATATATGTACCTTGTCAAATGGAGTTTGGCAAGTATCTGTTAACACCATTGGCATTTTTGCTTCTGGGCTTGATTTCATTTGTTGGCATTTGGAACATCGTTTAATATATTTAGATATGTCTCTAAGCATATTAGGCCATCTATATTTCTTTTTTATTCGTTTGTATGTATTTATGACCCCTTTGTGACCACCGAATGAAGAATCATGGTAGTCTTTAAGTATAGTCTGTATATCGTCTACGTTAGTAATGTTTTCTGGACTGTCTATTACTTTAGTTAGTGCGCATTGTTCTACATCTTTGTTAGTATGTGGTTCTTTGGATAGATTAGTACTGGTGTCATCTTTTTCTAAACTTTTGTTAATTGTTTCTTGTGCTCTCTGTGCTCTTGTCACTGCTAAGCAAGTTGTATTTTTTAACTGAGCTTTCGTTGATATCTTATTTTGTGTTCGATCTAAGTTTTCTGTCCCGTCTATAGGAATCCTACTCAAGGCGTCCTCATTATTATTTTTTCTCCCGGGTCAATACTTAAGGATACAATCGTATTCGGATAGTTTATGGTGGAACCTGATAAGTCTAGATGTCGGGTCTCTTGTTCTAAAATTGCCGGTTAACGGTTCGTGGTTCGTATATACGGTGAATTTCCGTTATAGTAGATAACATCTATAATTTTTAACAGCCCAAACAATAGCTAACATTTCTTTTTCGATTGTAGAGTAGTTGCGTTCAGCTAACTACACCAACCGCAGCCCTAGAAACGTTCCTTCTACTAGCCCCACTCGATCTATTTACGAAAGAAATGGCGGCCAAAAGTGCATTGCGTCTCAGTCAATGCTCTAGTTGGAAAAGGGGCCATTCAGGTCACAGGATAATAATGAACTTCACAGACATTAACATTCAAACAGACTATATTACTCCGCACATAGATTTTAACCCAGCAGCCCAAACAGACTTCCCTACAAGAGAATGCTGGATGGATAACAGGGTCATAAATGAAAATCACGTTTCTGTCTTCACAGACGGTTCCAAAACGGAAGATGGGGTAGGGTCAGGCATCTTTTCAGATAACCCACCCATAAACAAGTCACTAAGACTTCCAGACTTCTGCAGTGTCTTCCAAGCGGAAGTGCTTGCAGTCTATGAAGCTGCAAATCACCTTTTAACGTGAGAACTGGAAAATAAGAATATTGATATTTTCATCGACAGCCAGGCGGCCATAAAAGCCATTTCCTCCATAGTTACAAAATCCAAACTGGTCGACCGTTGTCGTAATGAGTTGAGACTACTCAACGCAATGAATCCAGTAACCCTGCGGTGGGTCCCGGGACATCGTGACATACACGAAAATGAAATGGCTGACCAACTGGCCAAAACCGGTTCATCTCTCGAACCAAGCCAAATGGTAACCTCAATTAACATGCCACTCGAAAGGGAAAAAACGAGAATTAGCCATAGTTTCCTTAAAACCGCTAATGACAGATGGTCATCAATCGACACTTGTCGGGTATCGAGAAATCTATGGCCGGAAATTTCAAAGAAGAAAACAGAATCCCTACTCATGCTATGCAGGCCTCAATTATCACTCCTGGTTGGTATCCTGACGGGTCACAACACGATGGGAACCCACATGAGCAGATTGGGCATCAGCACATCTGACTTATGTAGAGGATGCCAGGACGAAGAGGCAGAAGAGGACTCCTTCCACTTCCTCTGTGAATGCCCCAGCTTAGCCCGAACTAGGAAAGTTAACCTCGGTGAATACTTTTTCAACGAGTTGATCGATGTCTCTAAAACGCCACCAAGAAACATCCTGAGATTCATCCAGAACTCAGGTTGGTTCAGGGAGGCCTCCACCACTTAACCCACCCACTGCCTGTCAATCTTTAACCCCTATTCCTTATCACCCCACCCAACCGGGGAGCACAATGGATCCAATCGAGATCCGAGTGAGAAGGTTCGGCTTGCCGTTCCATCACCCCACTTAACCTAACCTAACCTGCGTTCAGCTTTATTAAGTGTGCGACTTGCGTACGCTATTGGTTTGTCTTTTCCCACTTCACCCTGCGAAAGTATAGCTCTTATTGCTTCGTCACTGGCGTCACTCGTTAGAATAAAAGGTTCGTTAAAATCGGGATAAATTAATAATGGGGGTGAAACTAAAAGATTTCTTATTGTTTGAAAAGCTTCTTGACATTTGTCTGTCCATTTGAATCTGACATCTTTTCGGGTTAGATTGGTTAATGGTTTAACAATTTTTGAAAAACCTGGAATGAATTTTCTATAGTAATTGGCTAATCCCAAAAAAGATTGCGTTTGCTTTACCCTTCGAGAAACAGGGACGTCTTGTACACATTTAGTTTTTCCTGGGTCGGGGTGTGCTCCTTCAGCGGAACACTTATGTCCCAAATACACGACATCTCGACGGAGGAATTGACTTTTTTCAACGTTCAGTTTAAGCTTGTGTTCACGCAATCTGTCAAAGATTTGTTGCAACTTTCTATTATGGTCTACTATATTTTTGCCATATACTACAATATCGTCTAGAAATACAAAACATTCCAAACCTTTTAGACCAGTCAGGATATAATTCATTAGACGTTGGAAGGTTGCCGGGGCTCCTTTGAGTCCAAATGACATACGTTTAAATTCGTAATGTCCGTAAGCTGTGCTGAATGCTGTTTTTTCTCTATCTTTTGGAACTAGCAGAACTTGGTGGCATCCTCTAGCTAAATCTAATGTGGTGAAATACCTTTCATGACCTAGTTGATCTAGAATATCTTTGATTCGGGGTAAAGGGAAAGCGTCGCCCACTGTACATTCATTAACCTTCGAAATC